>OY728164.1:993375237-994630237 GCA_963277665.1 Viscum album
AGACCTAGCTATTGTTCATGCCTTTAAAATGTTATACTATGTTGATGAGTTATTAAATTTTCACAACCATATAGATAATAAATTATTTATTAATATCATATCATCATTCATATCTCCCAAGTTCAGAGTACCCATTATGGATTATAGGATAAACATCATGGATGAACCGCACATGAATCTTTTGACTCTTCATTTCTAGGTAAATAGGGAATGATGGAAACACAGTTACTCTCTCCATTTTGTAAAAAAATGGAAAGGAAAATTAAACCCCATGAAATGACCAAATTCAATGGATCTTTATATGTTTCTTCATAGGGATAATGGATTCAAATATATGGTAATTAAGAGAAATTTATTTTCTTCTTTCCCAATAAAAAAGGCTACAATAATATAAACTATAATTAATAGAAGATGAAGATATTAAAAGTTTCTACTTCATGTATATTCACAAATACATATAAGGTTCATATTTTACTTCTTTGGTATTTAATACTATTTTAATTCAAATACTATAACCCAGGATGTTTAGAAAAAGTACAAGAATAAAGGTTAAGACTTTAAATGTAAATAAATAGTTATTTTTAATTTGTCCATGAAGAGGAAATGACTACATTTCATAAATTTGATTGATTCTAGTTGAATTAGTATTTTTTATTGAGTATTACCACAATATTTATCTCAATTCACATTTGAAAAAATTTGATAATATTTCATTTTGGATGGAATGTTATTTTTTGTGGTGTTTAATAGAGAGATATTAGTTCAGTAATACGTGAACCAACATAAATAAATGATGAATATAAAATATAAGACTTATACACCTTTTTCATGATAATATTTTATTCAGGAAAATAATCCTTTAGAAATAAAGGTTTTATAAAAACATTCTAGATTTATTTCAGCATAAATGGTTGAAATATTCTAAGGGGAACCTTGAGGTATGTTCTTATAAATCATAATATTATTTTATGATATTTTATGATTTCATAGTAAAGATATGAGTAAATTTTTTAAAATATATTATATACTTTGAGAATTATTTTCTGTGTATCTATCAACCAATTATTCATTGATCATTTGGATGACATGTAATGAAAATATTAGCATAATAGTTTTTGGGTTAGAGTAGGACACTCAAGAGGGGTTGAATTGAGTTCCTATCGAAATTTATATTAAAAACTTATTTATAAAATTCCCCCAAATTAAAATATAAATATCCCAATTATCTAATGTAATATATTTATAAGAGTTTTTAAAGTTCAATAAATTTCTCAAAAGATTGATTAACTCTTAGTTACACCAATTTTAAGATGGTAATAACTTTTAAAAGAAGATTACTAACTTCAAAGAAATTATAAATATTAACTATCACTAACTATCAATGTAGTATTTAGTTCATTTAAATATGTGTGAAAATAGAGAAATGTAAATTTTAAAAACACAGAATCTACAATAATAGGTTTTGTCTAATCCAGTTACCTAATCCTATCCACTTGATGATCACCTACCCCCATGAAGTTTAAATTAATAAACATGACCCACACCTTGGATCGGGGTTCACAACATCACACAAGGTTTTCTAAGTCAATTAGACCTCTACCACAGTTATTCATGGGAAGGAAAGTACAATAAGTTCACACAGGGACATCTTCCAAATTTATACGTGGGTGAAAATGGTGTAGAAAGGTGAGTGAGTAAGGATATCTTGTATCCTATATCTTTTCTTAGGAGATAGTATCTGTTTGTGATAGAGACACACATACTAATATAATTAATAGTGATAACATACAAAATAGAGTAGAAATAATTATAAAAGTCTTAGATTTATATGTGTGATGCGATTTTAGCTTTGAGACTTATTAGGTGAGGCAAATGTGAAGCTCGAGTCCTCTTTGAGAATCAGACACCAAAACATAGTGTCATTGAAGCTCTGTGTTCTGGTTTTCAGTGAGGTGAGATGTTTTCAAAGTTTCTCTTCACTAGGAATTTTTTATTCAAGAATGTTCAAACTTTTGTTCTCAGTAAATCCTTATTGTTCACAATTATCAAGAATTATTGTTCTTCATGTATGTCTATTACTTTAATTCATTGTATACCTCTATATCATGCACATATTCATTTTTTCTAAGGTGATTTCTTTTTATACTATATAGGTCAATAATAGGAAAGTTTTTGACATGTGATGTACTTCATACCTCTGAAATCCACGTTAATGATGTTTAAAAAAAGACATAAATGTAAATTAGTAGCATTAAATAACCCAATATGGCCATTATTTAAAAGTTAAAATTTTGAAAGTAAAGATATTTTCTAAGTATTGAATGGTTGGTTATTCTATCTATATGTCCTTCTATCAGTAGGCCAGTGCGTCAATGACTCCTTCTATTGGTGACTCATTCTATCAGTGGATCAATGCGTCGCCATCGGTGTGACCTACAATTGGTGACTTGTTCTGTTAGTGACTCTGTCCATCAGTATCTCAGTCTTGTATGTGTCGGTGAGCTGATCATTCTGTCAGTGACTCATTTGTTCTCTCGGTGTGTCGTTCTATTAGTGACTCATTTTTTCTATCAGATAGTCATTCATTAGGTGATTCATGACTATCAATGACTCGAAGTTTGTGACTTAAACTATCGATGACTCATACTTGGCCATTTCTTTCTACTTTTCTGATAGAATAATCATCAATAGAATGTGTTAAAATTATGATGGACATAAATAAAATGACAATTAAACATATTTGACATTAATAATTAAGACATGACTAGACATGATCTTGACATTATTTGAGATCATTAAATCCAAAGAGGGCTGATAATCTCCCACATTTTGATGATCAAAAGTCATGGAATTACAATATACATCCATTTGATTCATAATTATCAAAGTAGTTATTCTTTTTTACTATCTCCCAAAACCAATTAGTGCATAATTATGAAGAGTAAAAATTCATAGTGAAAATAATGCAATAATGTATCCTTAGTTAAACTAATGCATAACACTTCTTCACCCCCCTATGTGTATTATCAAAAATATTAAATGCTTTAAAAAATAAATGTCATGGAAGAAAATTAATAATCAGAGCATGAAATGATGAAATATTTTATTAGTAATGACAATTGCATTGGATATTAAAAAGTGAAAAAATAATCACTATCAAACTAGTGATCCAAACCAATTCTACTTCTTCTTCAAATAAGAATCCAGTGTGGCCTATCCCTTATCAGAAGAATCATTTGTAGGAGAAAATGTAGATTTAGTGGCTGGAGGTTTAGAATAAATTTTATGCGAGGGAAAATGATCTTCAAGAAGGACTAAAGGGTCCACATTGGGATAAGTGGATAAAAATGGTAAGTAAGTTCCCTTAAAATGATAGGATGATTCATTCTAAAAGCTTGAGCATGGGAGAGTTTGAAAGAAGGCATTCTGAATGTAGTAGAGCTAGAAGGTTACCTAGGTGGTCTGAAAGGATTGGTAGAAACTGTAACAACAACAGTATTATGGACATTTAGATAAGTTTTAAGATGGTTGATGAAATCTAGGATTATCTCCCTGCCATACTACATAGCTTTTTTAAAATCTTATTTATTTTCAATGAACACTACACTTGTAGGAGTAAAATTCTTAAAGCATCTTTACCTGGCTTATGAGGTCTTGGGTAACTGGAGGAATTCTTAGGTTCTCAAGTAAAAGCTTGAAGTGGTTGTCTTGCTAATTCTTTGTTCATATCCCCCAAAAATAAAAATCCAATTTCATGGTGATTTTTTATTGAGAATTTGTTGTCTTGTTTGAATAAAATATGACCATGTCCTAGATATGATAACTATTCTGTCAAATTTTTTATAGAATTGTTTTTTTCAGTTCCACTCATAGTGGTTCTCAACTCTTCTATAATGATATTCATGGACATCTCTATGTCGAGTAGGTGAGATACAGGAGCTACTGAGCTAGATTCTCCTTACACAAAGTCTCTAAAATATTTCATTATTTGGATTAATATTTCAATATATGAACTACCTGTTACTGAAAAATGTTATGCTCTTGACACCATTAAAATCACCTCACTATCGGAAAGACTGGAAATCATGAACATAGCAAGGTGGAGTCATAGATGCTGTGGAACTATTCATTTCATCCTTGACTACTGAATTTAGGAAGGATAAATCATGAGTTGGAGTAACATCCTCAACAGGAATTTTTGGAGAGATGTCATGATGTTGCAAAGTTTGGTCTACAGTGGATTTTTATTCACTGAGATGTTGGATAACAATAGCAGAAAGCTTGACCATTTCCTCAGACACCATCTGACTAGCTGTCTTAATAACCTCCAAAACTGATACCAACTACGGTTCGAACATGGAAAAAAATATTTCTACAATTAATTATATATCATTACCATTACGTTTTTATATAGGCGTGGGTTGATCTTGTGGGAATGGCCTCACAGAAATAATATTTCATCCTTAAGACATTAAAAAATTGATTTGGTGACATAGTCACCTAACACAGAAATCACTAAGGGAGTAGAATTTTTAGTAGATGCAACTACTAGAGGATCCTCAACTACCGATCCCCTTGAAATATATATCCTCGCCTCATCATCTGAATATGGATAATCTAGAATGAGAACTATTTAACTAGAGATTTTTTTCTACTCATATAACTCAAAATCATTCAGATGAGTGAGTGTATCAACTCTCACTTCCCTAGCTTGAGGCTCCCCCTAAACTTGATCTCTCCTCACCGGTTTCTCCCCCTCAACACGAGGTTTCCTTATAATATACACCAACTAAGGTACTGGTACTACCTGTGCTATGTCTATATAACCAACCTCATCTACATATTCTGCCTTTGCAGCAACTTCTGTCGGACAAAGAGGTTCAACAAACTATTTCTGATTCTCAAGACCATCCATTTCTAAATTAGCACCTTAATACTCAACAGTATGATCAGAATCACTGTCACCTTTTCCACTTTCATCATATTCATTCTCAAGTAAATCTACATCACTTCAACTATCACCATATCCTCTTTTATCACCATATTATTCATCCCCTTCTTCCACACTATCATATCCACTACTACAACAACTTTCTTATTCTATGTCTACTTGTTCTTCTACTCTAAATTCCTCTTTAGAATCAGTTTATCTTTATTCATATTCCATAATAGATGACTCCATAGTCTCATTATCATCATTATCCAAAAAAATTTCCTTCCATGGTAGATCTAAATGTGGAAAAGTAAGTCCAATAGACATCCCCTTAATATGTTCACAAATATCAGGGTCACTATTGTCATCTATAGGAGACTCAGCTTCTCTATAAGAATCAGGTTCCCCTTCATATGAATAAAAAACCTCATAATCTGGTCCTAGACTAGGATCAATCACATATATCGTCCAATTAAGATGATCAAAATGATTGAAATTTTCATACATCTTCTCATTATCTTCACCCCACTCCCTCTTCAAGGGATTCCAATTTATCTTCATTCTCTTGAAAATATCCTTATTAAAGAAAAAATCACAACAAGTAGAAATGTTTTATTCATAACCCCATATAGATCCTCCTTCTTTTAGTATATTAGATATAAGTCTTGGGTAGAAAAAAGAATTAGTCTTACAATATGGATTTATCATCTCACTGAGATGGACCATTACATATCTGCATAGATTCACTTTATGCCCTTTCTTTATAAAACATAAGAGATATTCATCAAAATATTTCAATGAGGAAAGTCCCCTTTCTTAGGGAATAACTAGTGTTGGATAAACATAAATAAAATTCTACTTTCTCCATCCAACTCTGAAGCTATAGTCCTTATGTGCTTCTCATTACTAGTCATCTCCATCAAAAATTTCTTATAGAGAAACTACTCCCTAGTGGGTGGACTACTTCCCAAGTAGTCATCAAAGACTCCTTTAAGTTGTACATTGAGTAATTCTACCAAATTCCTTAATGAAAATGATAATATCCTTCCATTAACTACTGATTTTCTTCAATAAACCTCACTACCTTCTAGGATAAACTCATCATGAATATAAAACTCATACACAAGAATATAGTAGTACGACCTTTCATTATTTGTAATCTAATTTAGCCACCCTTGAGTATGGAACACACATAGTAGAAGAGACATACTAGATATTAACCATCTGGAGAACACTTCCTTATTAGGTGTTACCACATAGTTCTCAAGACCTAGATCAACATGCTTATATATTCTTGATTGTCCTTTCTTCCTCTTAGCGGTTTACAATTCATCATCAGATCTATTGAAGATTCTCTTTACTCTAACCATTCTGAAGTTTCGGTTAAAGGTATGAAGTTTAAATTTTTGAGGGTAAAGATTTCAAGGGTTTGAGTGTAAGAGTATAAGTTATAGAGTAAGATATTGGATTGATCGACTAAATTTTATCGTTTATGGATTTATAAGTCATAAATCGAGTAAACTAGGTTAAAATAAAATTAAATAAACCAAAATACATCGCTATTGTAAAATAAAACAAATATAGATAGTGGGTTCCATCGGTGAGTGGACAACGATGATACCTTAGTGATGGTATCAGCAAGACACTGTCTGTGTCAGTAAGACATCGTTGTCAGTGAGACATCAGTATCGATGTCAGTGAGACCTCCCAAATTGGTTCAATCAGCATGAAATCCATACATAGTTTTATCACAATGTTATTAAGCATAGGTCATTACAAATTAATCATCCCTAATTCATGTATGATGTAACTAATCCTCTTAGAATTCAAGGGATTAGTGAATATATTCGCAAGATAATGTTTTGTGCCAAAAAATTCCAAAGTTATATAACCTTTTGGATAATGATCTCTCAAAAATTGATGTCTTACATCAATATGTTTTGTTATAGAATAATAAATATGATTCTTTATAATGTTGATAGCACTTGAATTATCACAGTTTATAGTGATATTTCTATATTGGTATCCATAATCTATCAAGGTGTGTTTTATCCAGAAAATCATAGCACAACAACTACCAATAACAATTTTTTCAGCCTCTACTGAAGATAATGAAATCGAATTTTGCTTTTTACTACACCATCATACTAGAAACATTCACAAATTGTGACATGTTATAGAGGTTCTCTTTCTATCTATCTTAAAACCACCAAAATCATCATCCAAATTACTAATTATATGAAAAAAAATTCCTCTTGGATAGAACAATCCTAAGATGGTTGTATACTTGTGGTTTTTTAAAATTCTTTTAACGATAGTTAAATGAGATTCTTTAGTATAAGATTGAAAATGTGCACACATACACACAATGAACATAAATTCAATCCTACTAGTATTCAAGTAGAGTATACGTCTAATCATTCCTCTATAGGTGGTTTAATTGACAGATTTTTTATTTTCCTCAATATCCAACCTACCGGTGGTTTTAATTGGAGTATCACTACTTTTTGTACCATAAATTCCAAAACAATTTAAAATATATTGAATATAATTATGTTTATTTGAAATAATACCTTCTTTATTTTGAATTATTTTAAATACAAGAAACAATTTGAGTTCTCCCATTATACTCATTTCAAAATCACTTTGCATAATTTTTTAAAAACCAAAACATAAACAATTCTTTGAAGAACGAAATATAATATCATCAACATATATTTGAACAACTAAAAAAATTATATATTATTTTTATAAAGTGATTAGGATCAGCTATACCTTTTTTAAAGCCTTCAGAAATATGAAAATGTCTTCCCCAATCATACCATAATCTTGGACTTGTTTTAAACCATATAAATCTATTGATAACATAAAAACATGATTCCGAATATAACGGTTTGCAAAACCATGGGGTTGTTCATAAAATACATCATCAACTATATAAAAATTTAATAATTCACTTTTGACATCCATTTGATATAGTTTTAAATTTTGATGAGCTGCATGTGCTAGAAGGATTCTAATGGAATCAATTCCAGAAACAAGTGAAAAGGTTTCATCATAGTAAATAACTTAATATTGACTATATCCTTGTGAAACTAATCTAGACTTATTTATCAAAATGGTTACCTATTTATATAATTTTTTTCTAAAGACCCTTTTAGTGTATATAGTCAACGTGCCTTTAGGTATATCCACCAGTTTTCAAACTATATTTCCTTCAATGTAATTCAACTCTTCTTTCATACCATTCAACGAAATTTCATCATTGATTTCATCATTAATGTTTTTAGGTTCACGATTTTATAAGAAGGCTTGATGTTCAACCTTGTCTATAATAGAATCTCTAGTTTGTATTCCATTATCTAATTCTAAAACTACAAAATCTATGGGATGATTCTTAAAGGTTATAACAGATCTAGAAAAGGAAGGACTAGTTATTTGAGGTTCATATATAGACTCATGTTCACTATGATTAGAGTTTGAAGATTTTACAAAACTAGAGGATTCTTCACCTTGCTTAATATAAGAACTAGAGGGTCTAGTATTTCATTTCATATTGGAAAGATCACTCTCAATATTTTCAAGAGGGGTTTTAGGTTCATGTGGATCAGTTTCATCAAATTTAAAAATATAGAATATTCCACACATTTGGTTGTTTTATTAGTGACTCCGTTGGATTTTCTAGAGGTTGAGTAAGCTAAGAAAATTACTTCATCACTTTTGGGTGAAAATGTTTCCTGATTTTCCATTTTATTATGGATGAAAAAATTGCAACAAAACACTTTTAATTTGTCAACATTGAGTTTCCTATTGTTCCATAACTCATATGGAATTTTCTAAAGAATTGGTATGATAAATTTTTTATTAATTATGTAACAAGATATATTTACAGCTTCAACCCAAAATATAATTGGGTAAGTCACACTCATTAAGCATTTTCCAGACTATTTCTTGTAAGGTTCTATTTCTTCTTTCAACAAATCCATTCTGTTATTGTGTCCTTAGAATAGAGAACTAGAAACTATAACCATTTATTGTGAAAAAATAATGAAATTCTTGGATCTCAAACTCATGACCATGGTCTATCCATAAGGTTTTTATAAAAATACCACTTAGGTTCTCTATAGACATAGCATAATTGGTGAAGTAAGAAACTTATTTACTCAGGGAGCTAAAAAGAAGATCCAAGTATACATATAGAAGTAATCTAAAAGAACATATAAAAAGTGCTTCCGATTAAGGCTTGAAACTCTAGATGGTCCAACCAAATCTGTAACAGCCCAAGATTTTATGAAAAATATTTTTTTTAATTTCACTAATGTCTTGTGTTGTACGCTATACCAAAAGGAACTTTCATCCTTGACTTTCCTTGCATTACACGCAATCGCGACCTTCCTCGATAGCGTGTGTAGTACGCAATAACGAGTTTCACTAAACAACAATATGCTATTAAAATATTATTAAAACTAGCCGTTATGAATAGTAATAACCACTTTTTGAAATTTTGTAAATTTTATTTTTAAAAATGGAATTAATTTTTGGATTCATAGTATCGAATTTAGCCTAAGGTGAAATTTTGGTACTTTTCGGATTACTTTCATTTTCTAATGAATAGTGAAAATTACTAAATTTTAATTAAAAACAAATTTTTTAATCGAAATAATTAACAATGATAAATTATTAATTTTAGTGGTTTTAAAGTATATTTAGAATATATTTTTAAAATTCAATACAATGTTGGTCATTGGATGTAATTTCACATTTACACCAGACATAAACAAGTGTTAATCTTTTGATAGTTATTATCTCTAAAAAACACGCTATTTGTTGTGACAGCGGAAATTAATTATAAAATTAATTAATGCAAATTATATGTTGGGAATTTTTTAAAATAGAACTCATTTTTGAATTCGGAATATCAATTATAACTTAGGGTGAAATTCTGGAATTTTTCTGAAAAACTTCAATTTTTGATGAATAGTGAAACTACTAAGTGGTAGTTAAAAAAATTAATTCTTTCATAAATCTTAATTTTACCACTTCTGTGAATGGAATTTCAAAAATCCGAGAGACACGGTTGATGTCAGTAAGTAAAATGTGGTTCAGTGAGATGAAAATAATTTTTAGTGAATAGTAACTTTTTACTTTTATTTACCACGGTTAAAAGTAAATAGGGTAATTAAGGGTAAAAATGATATTAATATTACCCTAACACATGTCCTAATCCTATTGGACAAGTTTATCTCGACCAAAAACCACCTTAAGTGTAAAATATTATCATTTAGGCCCACTTGGATTAGATTAGGACATTTATTATTATTTAATTTAAAGAAGAGTTAAAAGAGTTAAAATCAAAGTTTATTTACTAAAACATTTTTAATATAGGACAATACATAATATAATGTAGACTATAAATATTCATTAGAAAGATAAAAATATTTAATACATAATGGTATTTTATTTGTAATTTTTATACTTTAAATAATTTAATTTATTTATGACACAACGATGATGCAGTAATTACCTTTTAAAGAAAATATTGACATAATTGATGTTATAAACACCAAAATAAATGTAATTTGAGACTTTTTATGAATCCCACTAATTTTATAGGTTAATATGACATGTGAGTATTGCTTTAAGTAACTTGGTTCGAACTTATCATTCTGTTAGAAATTTCATAAAAATCATGTACCAAATAGTGTCAAAATTGACATAAATTAGTTTTTAAAAAAAATATTATATTATTAATTGTTATTTAATTCCTAAAAATATAAGGTTCGGAAAAAATGACTTAGATAAGGATAGATATATTAATAATAAACAACTTGGGGTTCGTTTGGCTTCATATAGTATGTTTATTAACCATATAGTGTAAGAAAACAAAAAGACACGGTAAAAGTTATATTATTTAACTTAGAGTTAAATCTAATTGATAAGGTTAAAATAATAACCTAAACTTGTCTAAATCCTATTGGATGAGAGGATTTCGACCCATCCCCACTTTATCTTCGAAATAAGACCATTTTTAACCATTATAAACCGAATTTGACCTTAATATAAAATAATATTTTGAGATTTTCCTAAGATGCCCCTCTCCTTCCTTATAAAAGGGAACTTCCTCCCTCTCCTCCTCACACCAATTTGAGCATTCAAGCTCGGCCAACCCCTGAAAAAATCTCTTCTCCACTTCCCTAGTATCATCCTAGAGGTCCTGGTATTCTTAAAAGTCCAATTTTAGTGCCCTAAAAGGAGGTCTCAAAGAAGCACTTCAAAGAAGAGGTAATACCCATTACCGATCCTTTCCAATTTCTATCTTCTTCAACTTCTTCTTCTTTAGTTGTTTCATTATGAAGTAATAACATAAGTATCATTCATATACTGATATGTTATTATAAGTGTGAAACAACCCTATTTAACCAGATATCCATCCTACGGAAAATGAAATCACCGCGCGTGCGTACGTACGGAATTCCGTCTCCACGCCGTGGTGTAATCTATTTTCCGCCGCCACCTTAATAGGATGGGTATAATAGTGTAATGAGTAACTATATATGATTATTATAAAGTGATATTGATACTTAAATATTATACATACACTTTAACACAATTCCACGACCATGGGAATGATATCATCGCTCGTGCGTACGTACGGACTACCGTCTTCACGACGTGATGAGATTCATTATCCATGTTAACCATTCCAGAATGATTATAAAGTATATATAATGAATAATAATGGAATATATGACATGGTAAATCTACTGAATTTATTTATATATATATATATGTCATCTACTTACTTCCATTCAAGACAATAAGGAAAGGAAAGCAGCATTCATGCGTACGTACGGACTACCGTCTCCATGAACGGTGTGTTTCCTTTCATTTATCTATCTATTATATATATATATACACTGAATATATATGATATATAAATCATAATTTATATTCTGGAAGTAATTAAATCATGATATAAGTAATAATAATGTCAAGAACAACAAGTCCAAACACCTACGATAAATGAGACGATTTTACCCAAAACGCTACTTTAACATGAATTTACAAAAGAACGGGTAATATAAAGTCATAAGTGGACCATATATGATATAATAACAATGAATATGATTCTGGAATAAGTCAATAACATTATTTAAATCAATATACAGGAGGTTCAGACACGTACAAAGCAAGTCGGACCTAAGGTAAGGGAACATATCACAATCTCATTTTTATCCGAGATTGTTTTTACTTTGGCATTTACTGGGGTGTATTTTATCATCCAAATCCATGTTCCCTAAATATGTAATATTGTTTCCATCCACTTAAAATAGTTTAAATCCAATTTTACCCTTCGGTGATTTTTTAGTAAAGAATATGAATGGAATCTTTTGTCGTTTTTCGTACGAGGTACTTTTTGACTTTTCCGACAAAAGTACGAGAAGAATGTTTTTTTAAAATTATATGGAATGAATGGATTTTTAAAACATTATTTCCAAGAAGCTTCCTTTACAAGTTTTCAAGTTTATTTTTAATCAACTTCTTTTATTTTAAAGTCGTATGACATGTTATGAAAGGAAAACTATTTTTTAAGAAGAAAGGATATTTTCTTCAAGAATGGAGTTCAAGTGTTTTATCAAAATTATTTTCCATCTAAGATAATAAACGGGTTCTGTTTTTATCCCTATTATTACATTGATTTGATCATGTTGTGATGGAATTATTTTTATTAATTCCTTTATCTTATATGAGTTGTTTTATGATGTCACGATGTTTAAGATTCCCATTTTTACTATATGGGTTATGCAATGATGTATGATTTATGATTTTGTGGCACACATAAGAATGGTTTCATTATGAGATGGGTGGGACCTATATCTCCCTCCAATGCATTGGGTAAAGATTTTATATCTCATGAGATAGACATGGCTGGAATGGTAGGTTATACCGGTTCAGTGAAACAGGACTGAAACGAGGGTGACTCGGTTCAGAAAAGGACTTTGTCCACTAAGATAGTCTTGGCAATGAGTCTTGACTAACAAGAAATGATTCTCTATGATTCTGTGTTTATGCCACAAAGTTTCATGTTTTAAGTAATGATTATTGGGATTTCATTTCACTACTATGATTTATCCCATGTTATGAAATTATGCTCTCTTTTGCAGGTTAAGATTTCCAAAAGTTATGTTCTTATGAATATGATGTGATTGATTTTTCTTTTGTTTACCCTTACTGAGCATTTGAGCTCACCCTTTTATGTTTTCTTTTCCCTAGGATATAAAGAAAGGTTTTAGGTAAAAAAAGGGAAGATCTTTATGGGAGATATTGAAGATCATTCACCATGATTAGAAGATTACATTCCGAGTTTCCAAAGACACTAAACTATTACGATCCTTGTGTGTGTGTTTTTTTGTTATGTACTAAGTATTCCGCAAAAGTAATGTAATGTCAATGTACGTCAAGCTTCAAGTCTCTACAAAATCCATGTGAACCAACTCAAGTGGTTGATAATTTGAAACATATTTCATTGCTTTGAAAGATATTTTTTCTTCTTTTCCTTTTTCACATGGATTGCATGCTTTATTGTTTGGAAAGTATAGCTTACGTAGATCCTTTACGTGTAATATCTATAAGTGAGTGAGTTTTATAATGGCCAAATATCCTATTCCAATTCCAGGATTCATTATGAAAGACACTTAATCAAGAATCATTTTTAGAAACTAAACAATCCGTGTTTAAAACATAATCATTCTCATTTCTAAAAGAAGTAAATACAAACTCATTTTTAAAATTAATCATATTACATGAATTGTTTTCAAATTTAACCTTTAAACCATCCTATCATAATTTATAGATATTGGGAATATTGTACATTAATCCGTCAAAAAATGTTCTTTGGAAATTAAAATTGAATTAGTGTTACCGATTTGTCCAAGGCCAATTAGTTTTCCTTTGGTATTGTCAAAAAGTTACATGCCCACCATCAATCTTTATAAGATTCTTGAATCTCGAGTAGTGCCCTGTCATATGTCATGAACAGACACTTACCAAGTATAATATGATTTTATAGGATCACATTAATCATGATTCCAATAAATAAAATTCAAACAAGAAAATATTTTGGTACTGATACTTGATTCGGTTCAATAATATTAGGAATTAATGATTTGGGAACCCATACATGCTTCATGTGTTTCCTATAAATAGATTATAGAGTATTGGAATGATAAACTCAATTTGGTCTATAAAATCTAGATGTAGTAAATGATTTTCGATTGCTGGAACATGAATCATATTTCTCAAATATTGGTACAAAGCTTTATTTTCTAGATTTTGATTCAAAACTATTTTTAACAATTTTTCTTTGTCCTGGTTTATAACCTATAACAGTAGCATATTTTAGTGAAACATTTTTCCCATGAATTTTGATGAGAGTGTTATTTCCATTTTTAAACATTTCTAATTCCTTTTTCAAATGCTCATTTAATAATTTAAGCTCATTATTTTCATTAAGAACGTGATCATTTCTATATTTATCTTTAGTAAGATCAGATTTAATAATAGAAGTGAGAGTATATTCTTTCTTAAAATATTTATATTTATCATTTAATTTATTGTATGTGTCTTCAAGAATTTTTTCTTACTCAAACATTCCCTCATTATTCATTTTTTCATAATCAAAATAATATTTAGAATTGTAGGAATGTTTTAGAGGAGATTCAAGGGTTACCTCAGAATTGTTTTTCATGAATCACAAGTTAGCTTTGTCACTTTTCTCATCATGTGAAGACTCTTACTCAATAGATCATTTTTTAGAAGCACTCTAGGTGGACTTAATTTCCTTCTTATACCTTTTATCCTTGACCTCATATTTCCTCTTATACTTTAACTTAGGGCAGTCAGCCTTTAAATATCTTATTCTCTTACATTCATAATAGACTATCCCAATTGAGTTAACACATATCTTCCAGTCCTTTTTCAAATTTTCCTTATAGTCATACATTCCGTTTTATCTATGATTCCTAATGAGCTTCTTATTTATATAAATTTTTTTAAAAACTTCTTGCTAATTGAGCAACTTCCTCATCACTAACATATTATGATTCTTCATTTCTTGAACTTTCATAATTAGTATGTTTCATCACCTTTTCTTTGTGTTTAGAAACAATGGTCTTGAAAGCCACTAAATTTATATTTGGTTAATCATACTCCTCTTTGTTGACCTTAAAATATTCATTGAACATCATCATCTTACATATCATCTCCTTTACTAGAAATGTTTGGATGTCAAAAGATTCTCTAATTGACACTAAGGTTCCCCTCTATTTTTCTCGTAAACATCTGAGATTTCGCATGGTTTTTTATTTGGTTGTAACATCCTTTACCAGATAGATCATAGTGTTAAAAATCTCAATAAACATTAGACACATGTTAGATAGAGTTTCATCAGGCTTCATCTTTAAGTTATTATATTAAATAGTATTTGATTGAGTCTCATTTCCATTACATTAGTGGTTCTTGCATGTGAAAGAAATAAGGTATCCAAAATTTCATAGGATATTTTTCATACATAAATCCTATTGAATTATTCGTATCCTAAATTAAAATATAATTCATTCATAGATTTGTAATTATTATTATTATAAGTCTTGGTTGGGTCATCCCAAGTATTTATGGTAGTATCAGGTATCTCATATTAATCTATAATTGAATACTAGATCTCAAAACCCATACATTGTAAATACATTTTCATTTTTATTTCCCACTTAGAATAATTAGTTATACTGAAAATTTTGATCTATTTATAGAATAACCTTTCAATATATTATCCAAAATAAATAATTGAGATTAGGTTTTTTAAGAGCTAAAAATTTAGAACGAATAGAAATTTAGAAATATTCAAAACAGAACTGAAATAAAAGTTGAATAGATTTGAAAAATATTTGATAATAGAATATTAAAAAACAATATTTTGATACCAAATGATGTTAGTATTAGGAAACTCAAGAGTGAAGTGAATTTAGTTCCTATCAAAAAAAAAATTAAAACACTTTGGTCCCACCCAAATTTACCCCAGTTTTAAGGGTTAAGCGGTCGCTTGTAGTGTTGCTTCGGTTGTCAAATCCTCAAAGTCCTAAAAAGACCCTATAGACAAAAAATCTAGTGAAATATAATTTTGGATATAAAGTGGTAAACTTGGGTTTGTTTTTATATGGTCTAAATGAACACTAATAGACCTAAGTGAATTCAATTTAAAATAAATATTTGATCCTAGGATATCACTTGTGGTGGATTGGATGCATTCATTTTTCAACTATTTCAATTTTTTATATTTGATATGGGTTCATTTAAGAAGATAAAACAACACTATAACATACTAATTTAATACCCACACACCCTAATACTAATCACCTATACAGTTAGAGGATCATATTTATGAGCATTTTATGGTGAAGGTTCGTATTAGCACTTGAAGTGTGTGGTCTTAAATTCAACAAGGACGAATGAGTTTAAAGATCAGAAATATAAATTATCAATTAAAATAATTGATTAGACATTATTGGGGTAAGAAATAAAATCCACTCTATCCCCTCTCTACTCATTTGGATCAACCCATAAGTGGGTTATCCCTCCATTGATGTTATTGTTTCAATGGAAGCAGGATGTAGACTCATGAGGGAGGAATTGAAGAAGTAAAAAACAATGAAATAACTATCTATCCACTGTTGTGTGATAATTTCAAAAGTTTTGGTGTAAATAAATTTACAACATGAGACAACAGTTTCAATGTGAAATGAGGTAGAATAAAAGAAGAGGACAAGAATAACTTTTATTATGAAACTAAGGTGAATTTGACAACTTACAGGAGAAATACAAACTCAAGGCAAAAAAAATTACAGCATAACATTAAAATTTAAAAAAAGAACCAAATATGATCAACTACTCCACCAACACATCCTTAAATATTCATTTTGGAAGACTTGGGTTGATCCTATAATAGTTAAAGTCATCCCACCAGACTATGGTAGGCATAAGGGGGTGGAATGTTTGTAAAATTTGATTTTTTCCCACCCTTGACCCGAAGTGGAAGCCACCTTGCACCCACCAAACAGATGCATCGAAATGACAATGTAGATATCTAATATAGAGTGGTTCATAGAAGAATAAAATTTATCCCCAAATTTATCCTAAACTCTTGTTAGTTTTTTCTCAAATATAATTTTTTTGTGATATATGATCAAAGTGGTGGGATGTTTTTCTAGGCCGCATAATCTGGCCCAAAATTACATCTATAACTTGGGCTTCCTAGAACACCATTAAAACATGATATTATCACCATTTGATGAAATTTTACCTTTTATTTCATCTATATACTATTAAATTTTCATATATATTGGTCTTGGATATTGGCATATATAGTATATTTATTGGCTGTTAACCATTTCACTTCGCCCAGAATGTTGTTAGTTCAAACCCACTTTGGTGGTCTTCCAATGTGAATATTCAAGTACTCCAAAGGTATGAATTGTTTCCAATGTAATGAAAAACCTGAAAATTAAATATCAATATAAAATCAATATCATTGGGTATTTTATACGGTGTTAAAAAATGTACATTGTAATAGTGAATTTTAAAAAGGACATACAATCATAATGCGAAATGTTGTTCAAAGTGTAGAATTCACTAAAATGGTGATTATGAACAATGAAGAAAATTAATATTATATATATTAACAACAAATATTAGACTCATTTAGTGGAAAATCACCCCCCAACTTTAGTTTTTCTAGTTCCAAGAAAAATATATGAAATTTGAATTCCCTTTTCCAAAAACATTTTAATACAACATGATAACCAAAAACACTTATACCATACAACTATGAAACCCATCAAAATAATTTAATACAAGATAGTTTCACTAGAATATACCAATCCCAATCTCATTACTTTGTTCAAATATATTACCATATTTCATCCAATATCAATAAAGCATGATGATCTGTTGTATATCGTAATGGACATGTGGGTTCATCTTTATTCAAGGGAGAAATAATGGAAGTGATAGGAGGAATCACATTTCAATATTATTATGACTATTAAAAAAATTATATATATATATATATATATATATATATATATATTTATATTTTTTTCAATTTTTCCATGGTAATTGAAAATGCACTCAATAGTGTCATCCCATGTAGTGATACTTTTCTGCTGACTCTCAAGATCAAAGACCATATGGAACCAAGTCAATCCCACAAACATAGATATCATCTAGAGTTAACTCAATTAAAAAATAAAATTACCACAAATAGAGATAAAATTACTAACTTCAGGCTAGAAAACTATGGAGTCATGATCCCCAAGTGTTGAAAGCCATGCATTAGGTCATTTCATTGCTTTGCGCATAAATTTATTGTTTCTTTTTAGTGTTTTATTTGATTTTTTTGAATACTCATATTAAAACTAAAATGATCACCAATCTTATTCTATTTATTTGGGGGACCCATGAACTCAAATTAATACCCTACTATCCAAAGGACACTCGTTGTGATTTTTTATTCGGATGAAAATATAAATGATGAAACATCACTAAGACAATCACACTTCCAAAAATCATTGCCAATGAAATTACACATGGATTAAAATTTGAATTAGTGCATGCTAAATTATTTGATATTTGGTTTCAACGTTTTTAATGTGTACTATCATGATCAAAGTTAAAGGAATTTTTCCTACCATTTACATAGATTTTTTATTTCATGAGGATTTATTTCTTTGTTTTCACCCCCTAACGTAGAATAACAATGTCCCCAGTGTTTAAAGAAAATAAAACATAGAAGGTGGTAGATGAGAGGAGTTAAAAGATAATATAGAAAATGAGAATCATGGAATGAAGTCTGTTGATGGTTGAAGATGACATTCATGTTTCTCCAATTTAATCCTTCGATGTCCATGTCACTCAAACAGTTACAAAGTAGAAAAAGGAAAAAAATGAAACAATATATATATATATAAAGTAAAATATAAGTATAAATAAAAATTATAGAATTAGGAAGCATTCTAAGATTTATGTCATTGGAAAGAACGTTCCCCTGTCTCACTTTATTCCCGGGTTTGATCCACCGTGGTTTCACCAGTTGAGATGGGGTTTTCCCCATGAACTACGACATGTCCTTTTAATTTTTTTTAATTATTATTATTTTTCTTTTATTTTTCTTCTAACCTAGAAAAACAAAAAAAAAATTGTGATAAATTGTCTTCTTTTAAAATTTATGTGTAATTTATTACTCATGGATCACACCATGTGACATAGATGAATATTGTGCTCTCCTTTCATACCCATCCATGATCATAAGAGATTAACAGTTGAATAGTATAAAGTACTATCATATTGAAAGTTGATTGATTATATAGTTTTTTCTTAAATATCAAAATGAATCATTAATTATATTTAAAAAATATAGATGATTCACAAGGATTTAAAACTTAAGAACTAGGGGTTTCCTCCCATGCATCGCTTTTGTTTAATGTCGCTAGCTCGACTTAGACCCTTAATTGTTTATGTAATTTTCTCATCTATGGTTGGTTCAAACAAGTCTTCATCAAATTCATATTTTTATAATGGTTCAATGAATGGTGTGACTCTATGACCATTAACTTTAATGGTTTGAACATTGGTGGGATCTTTAATTTCTACATCCCCATGGGGGTATACCTTATGCACTATGTATGGAACTGACCATCTAGACTTCAACTTTCCCGGGTGTAAATTCTGTTTTGAACAATACAAGAGCATGAATTTTCATGGTTCGAAGTGTTTAACATTGTGATTCCTAGATTGGTAGGATTCAAATCTAGATTTATTTATCCCTGAATTTTAATACGCCTCCATCCTAAGTTGCTCATGTTCATTATGATCTAATTTCCACTTTCTTTCGTCCAAATAAAGGTCAAAGTTAATTTTTTTGATTGCCCAATATGCCTTATGCTCAAAATAAACAGGTAAATGGAATTCTTTTCTATAATCCAACCAATATGGTGACATTCCTAGGATGGGTTTGAATGTTGTACTATATGTCAAACTGGAATCTAAGAATTTCTTGGACCAATATTCCTTAGAGGGATTGATAGTTTTATAATAATTTTATTAATCTCCTTATTCATTAACTCATCTTGACCATTGGTTTGAGGATGGTATGTAGTAGAAACATTATGAGAAATATCATAAATACAGATGTTTGAAGATAATGGGAAGTTGAAGAAATGGGTTCCAGAATCACTGATTATAGGCCTAGAAATTCCAAATTGGGAAAATATGTGCTATTTCATAAATTAGATCACAAATTTATGGTCATGGGACTTAGTGGGAATGTCCTCAACCCATTCCAAGACATAAGAAATAGATAATAGGATATATAGGTATCCTGTGGAGTTTTGGAAGGGACCCCTAAAATCAACTCCCCAATAATCAAAGATTTCGACGACCTAAATAGGAGTGAGTGGCAATTTATTTATTTTGGAAATGGATCCTAATTTTTGACATTCAGGATAATGTTTTTAGAATTGGAAGTAAATCATAGTGATTTTAGGACAGTAGAAACCAATTTGGAGGACCTTTGTAGTGGTTTTCTTTGTAGAAATGTGTCCTCTACATGGATCTCCATGAAAAAATTATTGAGAAGACTCTTGATCAGACTTACGAACACATCTCATAATGATTTTATCTGGATAGATCTTAAAGAAGTAAGGATCACCAAACACATAGTGTTTGACATCAATAATTAATTTTATCTTACTTGGGCCTTTAGTAATTTTGGAATGTCTCCTGTTACCAAATGGTTTGTTATATCATCATACCATGGGAAATCACTCACAGAATAGAGGTGCTCATCGAGATGTGAATCAAACATAGAAAGATGATGTGAGTGGTCTTTGAATTCCATCCTAGAGAGGTGATCTACTACAAAATTTTCAACACTGTTTTTATCCTTAATTGTTAAATCAAACTATTGATGAAGAAATACCCACCTAATTAATCTATCCTTGGTATCTTGTTTTTGGAAAAGAAACTTCGAGGCAGAATGGTCTGTGAAGACAATGATGGGTGATCCTAAGAGAGAGGACCTGATTTTTTCTAAGGAAAAGAAAACAACAAGAAAATATTTCTCAGACATGGTGTAGTTCATTTTTGAACCATTTAAATATTTTCATTCCTACGAAATGACACATAGAGTTTTCTCACATGAATTTCCTAAGACTTATCCTACAGTGGAGTCACTCTCATCACACATGAGTTCAAAAAGATGTTTCCAATTAAGAGACTTCATGATATGTGGAGATATGAGAGATGAATTTTGTGTAGAGAATGATTCTTCGCATATTTCTATCCATAAAAATGGTGCATCATTCACCAAAAAGCACAATATTTTCAATAAATATTGATTAAATTCTAAATGAACCTTCTATATAAACCAGCATGTCCTAAGAATGACCTTTCTTCATTTATAGTTTTTAGAGATGGAAGGTGATAAATGATATCAACCATTGGTTTATATACTTCAATCCCTCTACTAGAGGATAGAAGGCCAAGAACAAGTCTTTCCTTTACTATGAAATGGTATTTTTTCTAATATAGAATGAGACACTTATCCTCACATCTTGAAAAAACCCTTTCAACATTTAGAAGGAATACCTCAAAAGTATCTCCAAATATGGAGAAGTCATCCATGAATACCTCTAAATAATCCCCCACCATTTCCATGAAGATTCCCATCATGCACTACTGGAAGGTACCAGGGGAATTACATAACCCAAAGGGAATGCTGTTGAAGGAAATAGTGTTGAATAAAAAAGTGAAGGTTATTTTTCCTTGATCCTCTAAGGATACCACAATTTGATTATACCCTGAGAATCCATCTAAGAAAAAATAGAATTGATGACCCCCCACTCGCTCAAGGACATGATCAATAAAGGGAATGGGGAAATGGTCTTTCTTGGTACAAGATTTGATCTTCTTATAGTCAATGAAAAATCTCTATCCACTATTGACCCTTGTGTGGAGAAGGTCACCATCTTAATTAGTGATCATAGTGATTCCATATTTTTTTCTGGAAAGCTTGAATTGGGTTTACCCACTTACTCTCAACAATTGGGTAGATGATACCTGCTTATAACAATATAAGAAGTTATTTACTTACCACATCCATAAGATTTGGATTGAGTCTCCACAGAGGTTGACATCATTGTTTGGATTCAAATTCAAGAACAATCTTATGAGTTCCAATTAGTGGTCTAATCCTAGGAATATCAGAAATGGTCCATCCAATTGCTTTCTTATGATTTCTTAGGACATCCAAAAGCATCATCTATTGAATGGCTTCAACATAGGAATAAATGAAAACAGGAAAGGATAAATTGTCCCCTGAGAATTCATACTTGTGTGATGAAGGTAGGACCATAAATTTGAGATCAGATTGGTCATCAATTTCCTTGTAATGATGGTACTTTTTATTGAACTCAGTTTCTATGTCCATATTTCATTCCAGAATTGGTTCCTAGTGAAGAGAATTTGCATCCACTAAATTGGTCATTTATGTTTCAAGAATGGGTATGGAGTCAATTTTATTGATTTCACTAATGGTATCATTTATTGGTGATTCGATAAAATCATCAAATAAGCTATCAGAAAGATACTCAAGCCAAGGAGAAAAATTTCCCTCATGTGATCAATGGAAATAAATCTCCTCTTGACATAGACATCCTTAAATAATTATTTTATGTTCCTATACTCCACTACCAATCCAATTTAACACATGGATCTCTTCATCATACTCAATTTGAGGGTTTCCGTTGTAGATGTTCAGATCAGGAATCTTGTTTCCGAAGGTTATTGTCATGTTATCATTCCTAACTCGGATGACTCAGTTGATTGTTGATAATAAGGGATGACCTAGGAGTATGAGGGTCTTCTCCCTAGGACCCAAGATTGGGTGACTGATAAGGATAATGAAGTCAACAGGGTTAATGAAAATATCAACTGTCACCAAAACATCCTTCAATATCTCCTTAGGAACTCGAACACAACAATAAACAAGTTGAAGAGTGATAGATATGGGTTGGAGTTATTAGAGACCTAGCTAAAAAACAAAGAATAGGGAATGATGTTCACACTACCTCCTAAATCACAAAGGTATTTGATAAATCTCTTCTCTTCTCTCTCAACATGGATGTATGGACATCCTAGATCTTTCATATTTGGAGTAATGGTCCCTTGAATGGTGGTACTCACATTTTCATCCAAAAGGAATTAATTTTTA
Source organism: Viscum album (assembly GCA_963277665.1). Classification (NCBI taxonomy): domain Eukaryota; kingdom Viridiplantae; phylum Streptophyta; class Magnoliopsida; order Santalales; family Viscaceae; genus Viscum; species Viscum album. Next base: position 993,398,493 of record OY728164.1, read on the forward strand.
TATGAAAATTTCCTTTTAAATGTGAATGAGTCATTAAGGAACATTGAGTAGGAAGGAATGGTTTAGATTTTATCTAGAAGGGGAATTTTAAACTTAACCTGAGATAAGATTTTCCTCAATGTTTCATTCAGTTCTGGTTTAGATTTTCCTATCATACATTAAGTGAAGGGAGTAGGTTGTTCAAGTGTTTGGTGTGGCATTTTTTCTTTCATATTATTATTAGTTATTTTTTTTGATTATATGGTTAATTTTAATTTTCATTAGTGTTTGAATTTTTATTTTGTTTTGGAATTATTTTTTATGTTTTCTCAATTGATTTCCGACTTCTTAAAAATATCACAACCTTTAGTTTTTCATGAGTTGTTTGAGTGAAACTTGACTCTCCCCTTGATGTTTGTTTTGGAATGGATTTTTTTTGGCATGGGTACCTTTCCAGTTTTTATGGTTTTATGTTCTTGGTTAGGGGAAGAGACTTTTGAGTTCATTTTCACTATTTTTTACACAACTGTTCAAGGATTGAGAGAGGGACGGATTGAGAGGGGGCTTGTGATGGTTGGTTTATCCCAGGATGATACTTCAGTTGTTGGATTGGTTACTGGATGGGTTATTGGTATTGGATAATTGGATGTTGGTATTGGACTGTATGTTGTTGGAATTGGTTATTATTTTGATAATTTTGTGTAGGGTAGGGGTATTGTCCTTGTGGTTTCCTAGGATGTTGGTTATCTTTCCAGCTGAATCCTAGGTGGCCATTATTCATTGGGTTGAATGTGTTTTGGTATTGGGATTTTGGATGTTTAGGGAATTGAATTCATCATGTTTTCCTCCTATAAGAACACACATAATGGATGGAATGGTTTGTCATTTGACTATTATGTGGTCATGTTTTTCAGAAATTGTGCAAACAAGGTCTACTATTTGGATTTCATGGATTTTCTGAAGGTCTATCTCTTCATCCTTCCTAGTGAGTGCTGCGAGTTTACCCCTAAGGATTTCCTCTCCTCTATGTGTATGAATTACAGTAGTTCTTTGTAGATTTTTAGAATATGGTGACGTTCTCCATGTTTGGTTTTGTTCATCAACACTTTCTATATACTCATAAGCATTATTTACAACTTGTTTTTAAAGGACCCATTAAACATCATGTCAATAAATTGATTGTTCCATGAGACCAAACCTTCATATAAAATTATCAAATATTTTTGAATAGATAAACCATGGTGTCGAACCATTTTTATGGTGTATTTGAACCTCTCCCATGTTTCATATAATGACTCTCCCTCTTTTTCAAAAAAAATTGGATGCTCTTCTTAAGTGAAATTTTTTTGTAGTGGGGAAAGTATTTTTTGTAGATTTATCATTTTAATTGGTCCCAAGAGTTGATGAATGATGGTATCAAATTTTTTGGAAAATTTTTAGCTTTATCCATTAATGAAAAGTAAAGAGCCTCATCTTATTTGATTCTAGATGACGTGGGGGACACATGGTTTCTAAAATTTCACTGAACTCATTAACATGAAGGTAGGGCATCTCAGACTCCATTCCATGGAATGTGATAAGGTGGTTTAAAACATGGAGTTTAAATATGTAGTTTTAATAACCTAGGGAATTTCTTATAATTCATTTGGGTGCATTGGTCCAGGCAGGTGTGATGTAGTCATTCATGGTTTGATCGACTGCATTCCCCATAATTAGGGCTGCCTCATTTGGATTTCCATTTTGGTTCCCACCCAGGTTTATTAGTTGGTTTCTATTAAGGCCTCCAATTTAAATGTGTAAATATTTGAATTTAGAGTATTTGGGATATTAGGATCTAATGAAAAGAGTTCTTTTAGTGTGCTTGACTCCCCAACCCTAGGAAATTCTACCCTAACTAATCTTTTTGAGTTATTGCAGGTGTAGGCGGACATGCACCAAAAGAAAAAAAAGTGATAAAGGGAAACAATATGAGAGTTTTCATGATAATAGAAGAATTATAGTGAGTAAATAATGTTTTTGGTCTAAGGAACATACTTGGTCCCCAAAAACGTTTCTAGAATTTGTTCTTCCCAAATTTACTGAAGTTCTAAGGGTTAAGCAGTCACTTGTAGTATAGCTAGTGTTGTCAAATCATTAGAGACCTAAGAAGAACCTACAAACACACAATCTAAAGAAATGGATTTTTGGCTATGATGTGGACAAATTGGGTTTGTTTTAAAATGGATTAAGATAACACTAAGATACCTAAGTCAATTAATTTTTAAAGAATGATTTTATCTTAGGTTATCAATTGGGGTGGATTGGATGCAATCATTTTTTAACTATTTAAATTTCTTATATTTGAGATAGGTTCATTTAAGAAGATAAAACAACATAATCACATACTAGTTTAATACTTACACACCATAATAATAATCACCAATACATTTATAGGATCATATTTATGTGAACTCTATGGTAAAGGTTCGTATTAGCACTTGAAGTGTGTGGGATTAAATTCAACAAGGATGGATGAGTTTAAGTATCGTTAAATAAAATTGTAAATTAAAATAATTGATTAGAAATTAATGGAGTGAAAGATAATATCCAATATATCCCCATTATAACCCATTGGATCAACCAAAAGTGTTCTATCCCTCCATTGATTTTATGGTTTCAATGGAATCGGGAAGTGGACTCATGAGGGAGGAATTGAAGAAGTAAAAAACAATGAAATAACGATCAATCCACCAATATGTGATGATTTCACAAGGTTTTGTGTGAATAAATTCACAACATGAGACAATGGTATCAATGTGATATGAGTAAGAATATAATAATAGGATAAGAAAAACTTTTTTTAAGAAACTATGTTGAATTGAACAACTTACATGAGAATGACAAACTCATGGAAACAAAAACACAACATAACATTACTATTAAACAAGTCACCAAATATGATCAACTACTCCACAACCACTACCTTAAATAAAAATTTTAGAAGACATGGGTTGAACTCAAATAGTTAATGTAATATCACTTGAGTATGGTAGGCTTAGTTTGGTGGAAGGTTTTTGGAATTTGATCTTTTCCACCCTTGACCTGAAGTGGAAGCCAACTTGCACCCACCGAATAGTGGCATCTAGATGTCCTTCTAGATTGAAGAATTAGAGTGGGACATAACAATATAAAATGGATCCCAAGATTTATTCTAACCTTCATGAAAATTTCAGTGCAAATATAATTTTTTTTGCGAGATATGATCGAAATTGTGGGATGTGTTTCTGGGCCACAGAATCTCTCATAGAATTTCATCTTCATCTTGGGAAGACTATAACTCTATTAAAACATTCTAATTATCACTTTTAATTGTTTTTTGAAATTTTCAACTTCAGGTCCTTTATTATTATCTCAATTTTTAGGTTTATTGGGATTGTATCGTGCCCCCTACAATAGTTTTATTGGACTGATGTCCAGTTTACTTCACCCAAAATGTTGATAGTTCAAGGCCCACGTGGGTGGTCTTCTAATGTGAATCTTCAAGTAATCTAAAATTATGAATTTTTAACAATGTAATTAAAAAAATAAAAACTCAATATGAAAATTAAATCATGATCCTTGGGTATTTTATATGGTATTCAAAAATGTAACATTTAATAGTGCATTTTAAAAAGGACTTACAATCATAATGTGAAATGAAGTTCTCAGTGTAAAATTCCCTAAAAAGGTATTTATGAAAAATAAATCACATTAATATTATATATAATAACCTTGAATATTGGATTCATTCAATGTATAATCACCATTATTTATAAAATTACCCCAATTTGAAATCTAAATAGACCAGTTAACCAAAGTAGCATATTTATAATAGTTTTTAATGTTCAATTAATATCTCAAGAGATTGATTAATTCTCAATTTCACAAATTTTTAAGATTGATATAAATTTTGAAAGTAATTTAATAACACAAAATAAATTATAAAAAATAACTAAGACTAATTATCAATGTAATATTATGTTCATTGAAATGTTTGTGAAAATAGAGAAAACTAAATTTGAAAAACACATTGAAGAAAACAAGTGGTTTGGTCTCAAGAGGAGACATAATTCTCTCTACTCAGTGATCCCCTGCCACCAATTAGTTTATATTAATAAAATTGATCCAGAACCTGGATAAGGGTTCCCAACAAAACATAAGGTCTTCCTGGTAAACTAAATCTCTACCACTATTATTCATGGGAAACAAAGTACAATCAGGTCACACATGGACCATTTCTAAAATTATACATGGGTGGAAAATGGTTTAAAAATATGAGTGAGTGAGTATATATTGAATCCACTAGCTTAGATCATGATATAGTATATATTTTTATACAAACAGACAAAGTGATCGAAATAATTGTAAGAATGTACACTACAGAGATTAAAAAATAATAAAAGGTTTATAATTCTCTATGTGATGTGATTGATTATTTTGGAATTATTATGTGTAGAAGATTTGAAGCTTTAGTGAACTTATGGAAATAGACAACAGATCCGAGTTTCATAGAAACTCTGTTTTTTAATTTCTAGTGAGGAGAGATGTTCTTCAATGGTTTTCATCTCTAGGGTTTTTTGCTGCAATAATGTTGAGACACTTCATCCTAGAAAATCCTTATTGTTCATAGTTAAAAAGAATGGCTTTTCTTTGTGTATGTATCTTTATTTACATCACAGGTTACCACAATATTGTGCACTTCTACATTTTCCTCAGGTGATTTCTTTTTATACTACAGTGGTTGACAAATAAGCATGTTTGGGACATTCTCTCTACCTCATACATCTGAAATCTAGGTTAATGTAGTCTTCAATAATTCATACATGTAAATTAGTAGCATTTAATAACCCAATATGAATGGTAGGTAAAAGATAAAATTTTGAGAGTAAAGAAATTTTCTAAGTATTGATTGTAGGTCATTCTATTGGTATGTCCTTCTGTCGGTAGGTCAGTGGGTTAGTGACTTCATCTATTCATTAATCCTTCAAATTAGTTACTTAATGTATTCGTATGTTAGTGCATCAATGTCACATACTATTGGTGACTTATTCTGTCAGTGACTCAGACTATCGATGACTCATTATTTTATGTATGAGTGAGTCCTTCATTCAATTGGTGATTCATTTTTTCTTTCGGTGACTCATTTTTTCTATAGGTGAGTCGTTCATTTTTTGGGTGACTCATTAGTTCTGTCATTGATTCGTTATATTGGTGACTCATTTATTCTGTTGGTGAGTCATTCTATTGGTGAGTCATTACTATCAGTGACTTAGAATCAATGAATTAAACTATTAGTGACTCATAATTGGACATGTATGTCTACTTTTATTATAGTATAAACATCCACATGATGTGTTAAATTTAGGATTTAACATAAATAATCATTATTAAATATATTTGACATTAATAATTAAGACATTACTAAATATGATTTGACATGATTTGAGATCATTAAAACTGGAGTGGGCTAACACAGTTAAATGTATTCCAACTAAATTGACAATTGGATGTCATATATGTTCTGACATGATGGTAGTCCATTATTTCGCAACCTCATTTATTTGATAGAAATATTTTTTTAAAATGTATTTAAGTGTTTATCACACTTTTTGACAATGTTTTATTTATTTTTCAATAAGGATTAAATTAATTAAGGGATATTTCATGATATATCTAAATATATTAATGAGTAATTTCATGGAATTTGTTAAATAATAATTTCTTATATTGTGCTCCAATTTTATGTCTTATTATTTGTACTAAATTGTGTATACTATATATAGCTTGGAATTATTGAATAGTGTTTCCAATATAGGTTATGTGAAAAAGGGGATATGAAGTTTCTACTATATAATTTTTATAGGTACAATCACATGATTAAAAATATATTCAATGATTTTGTAAAGAATTTATATCCTAGTATATTAATTGCAATTAGAAGTTTAAAATATTCTTTGATGAGTTGAGAATATTTTTAAAGAAGGATAGAGGCTAAGTTTTAGGTGAATCCTAGGATGTTAGTTTCATCAGTGTGATTTGAGAAAATTATAGATTAGTTGCACCAAAAAAATATTGAACTCTAACTATCTCTCATACTTGAATAACGTATACATCATAAATATGGACAACATGATCAAAGGAGAGAGCTAGCTGAGAGAGGCATGTATCATGAATAAAATCTATGCATTTTGTAATAGTTGAGCGATGATCAAGGGAAATAACTGATATGTGGGATGGTACGGTAACTAGTTGGCTCGATAGACCCTAAGGAATTTTAAGGATTTTGAATAGTAGTTTTATTAATATAGAAACATTCTTATGGGAATATTTCTAATATGTTATCATTAAAATACACATAATATTCATTTTTTAGAATATGTAATGAAATTGGCTGATGTGAATTTTTTTATTTATATTTTCATCATGTTTTGTCTATTTTAGTTGTTTCATGAAATAATATTATAATATAACTGACTACACCTATGAGTAGTTCACTATTACCATGATGGTTGTGAAATATAATGTTATTGAATAACTTTTTGATGAGGTTAGTTCTTCTTGAAAAAGATCAATATGTAATGTCATAGTTACGATGTGCATGCATTTAATGGTTATAAAATAATAAGATCAGTCAATGTATTATTGTGCATTCAAGATCAATGATTATGATGTTATAAATAATTATTCAAGTAGTTTATAGTGGAATAAGATTATTTGAGTATAGTTTATACCATGCTGATAAGGAAGCTTAATATATCAAGATATGTGGATAATTTATGATAATCCATGTAATAAAATCTATCATTGTAATATAATCTAAACATAATGAAATCTATATATGGTGAACCACATATTTGAATCCATGTATAAAAATCCATGTATGTTGATCCATGTATGAGTAAACCACATTTTATTCATTTACTCATACGATTATTTTGCTAAAAATGATAATGTTTTTCTATTATTTAAAAGTCCAAAATATCATGTTGTTGTTATTCATTATTCAAATAGTAATGAAAGAGGTAATTGTAGGCAAATACTCAATTTGAAGTGAGGGTCCACACCACATGTTCCTTTAATTCTAGTTAATAAATATGTAGTAGTAATTTAGTGTTTTGTTATTTGTGGAGGAAAATTGATTATAGAAATCCATCATATTTAAAAATATTATGAAGTAAATTTTGAGTATTCTGAAATATTAAATGGTAACAGACTAAGGATTATGATCTTTAAACTATGATATTTTAGTATCTTTAAATTATGAGATACATATGGATTCAAATTTGAAACATATGTGAATAATATTGAGTGGTTGAAATGAATATAAAAGATGAGATAATCCTTAAGAATGTAATGGATTTGAATCTAATTATTTCTTATATCACTAAATTCAATGACTCAAATGATAAGATATAGAAGAAGATTAATATTTACTTGATAATAAATTTAATTATAGACTTCATGTATCGAGGATAGATTTAACATGTACAACATTTAAATGTTTGCTTTTTAATAACTACAGCAGAATAAGAAAAGAAGGCTCAAAGGTTGATTATTTAAGATACTATTACTAATGGAAGAGATGAGATATCAATAATAAACCTTCATATATTTTGATATTTCTAAACAAGTTTTAGCTAACACAATATGTTGTCGCAACTAAAGAAGATGATTATTTCTATATTATTCTAGAGGGACTAAGGACGACACTAGATATATTGCTTCAATGAATTGAAACACTATTTTCTTTTAAAATTATCTTAATTTGGATCTTTCGTTGTATCTAGTTATTGCTTGAATAATGTATCTAAGTCTATTCCATTACATGAACAACATTTATTAATAACAAAAAATCAATTTTTGAGTGGTACAATAACTATGGTACACCGAGGTTGTTATCATCCTGAAAGGAGGAGAAACATGTTAACAAATCTAGGGTCTTGTTATAGAAATTTCTACATACACTACATGTATACCAGCAAAAGAAGAGATAATTAAATAGTGAGATCTATTCAGTGGATAATTGAAAGATCTAAAAATTGATAAAATGTTTAAGTTGATTTAAAATATACAAACATTGATTCATCCCCTCACCCCCTCTTATTGTGTACATCTCTATGTTATCCTAGAAATAAGTATTACAGAAAGACATGCTTTTGATTATGTAGAACCCCAGGTAAATAAAGAATATGAAATTTTTATATTTATCTATATTTGTGAATAAATTATTAATATTACTTTAAAGGGGATGCTATGCTCGATGGCGTACCCAATACGCAACAACGAGTTTCTTGGGAATCTTACGTTGCAATCTAATAATAAAATAATATTATTTTAAATGGTAGTTAATACCTAGCCGTTGTAATGGCGGGAATGAATAGAAATAACTAAAAAATGATTATATATGTTTATCAAATATTTTTACTTTTTACAATAAATGTTAGAGGATTAAAAATGCGAATGAATCCAATTTTTAGAGTAAACATTCTAATATTCTTTAAAAGGTCGATTAACCGCCTTTTGATGGAGAACATCTTTTAAATAATCATTTTGACAATGGTATGTGTTATATTTGGCAAAATAAAATTCTTCTTTAGAATCGGGACATCAAAATTTACTTTGTGTAAATTTTGGGTATTTTTCAGAAAAAGGTCAATTTTTAATGAAGAGTGAAAACTGTTGTATTCTAATTCAAAACCAATTTTTAATATAATTTATTTATATGATTATATTATCTTTTGAATTTATTTTAAAGTGAAATTAGAATATATTTTTTACCATTTAATCCAATAGTGGTCGTTGGAATTAATTTCACTTTGAAATCGGACTTAAACTAGTGTCAATCTTTTGATACATTTTGTTTCATAAAAACACGCTATTTGGTTTGGCAGCGAGAATTAATTATTAAATTAATTAATGAAACTTATATGTTTTGAATTTTTTAAATTAGACATCATTTTTGAATTCGAAATATCAAATATATCTTAGGGTGAATTTTTGGTAATTTTCTGAAAAACTTCAATTTTTGATGAATAGTGAAACCACTATGTGGTACTTATAAAAACTGATTTTTCCGTTTAAATGAAAATTTCCCATCTTTGTGTTTTTAATTTAAAAAATCCTACATACATGGTTATCATTAAGAAGTAAAATGTGGTTCAATGGAATAAAAATAATTTTTTTTTGTGAATAAAAACTTATTAAGTTTTTAATCGCGATTAGAGGTAATTAGTGTAGTTTAAGGTAAGAATAATGTTTTAATAAAATGAAATGACCTAGAAACATGTCCTACCCTCATTTTATGTGTCATGGCCGACCAATAAAATCCATGTGTCCACTTGGGGACCCCGTGGATCCACTTTGGTTGGAAAAATACATAACTACCTTTTTATTTAATGTTAAAGTAAAAATGACACAAACATGAGATGTTTTACTAAAACAATTTTTACATGGGGTTATATAAGTCATATGTTTGACTATAAATAGTCATTGGAAAGATAACCAGATTTACTACATCATAGTATTTATTTTATAATTTTTAGACATTAAATAAATTAAATTATTTATGACATCATGATGATGCAGCGATGACCTCATTATTTAACGATTTAAATAAAATGGAAAGATAATGTAATATCTAAGACCTAAACATGTAAAAAAATTATTGGACGAGTGTATTTATAACCATTATCACCTTATCCTCGAAATAAATCAATGTTGGACCTTTAAAATCCGAAAAGCTTTTGAAAATAAAGTAACATTTTGTAACTTTACAAGAGTGCCCCTCCTCTCCTCTTATAAAAGGCCCCCACCTCTACCTCTTTAACCACACTTACAAAGACTTTGACTCGGCCAACCCCAGGCCAATTTGTATCTCCACATCCCTCTATAAATCCTTGAAGCCTAACTTTGGGCAGAAGTCTTCCCAAGTAATCCTTTTAGCTCAAACTAAAGGGAGTTACCCAATTTTAAGGTAATGTCTTCACTTGAGTAGTTTTGTTTTATTTTGCCTCTCCAACCCCCTAAACTCTTTTTATTAATTTCTTTTGTAAAAACTAAAGTATCTTAAATATACTAGGATTTTTTTATAAGAATTATTCGAGATACACTTACACACACCTACATCTAATGGTTAAAGAACATACTGTTTCCGTGGATGGCGAATTTCTGTCTCACGAAACGATGATTGTTCAACACTCATATAACACCTTCAAAGGTGGACATTAAGATGTCACTATATTTATATATGATATATAATATGTTTATGTTTTACTTAAGCTTCTTTATATTTCTTTTGTGGAATACCTTTATGGTCTCCATTGTGGGTAAACACGATAATTTCATTTTAGGAAGTGCGGACTACCGCCTCCTCAAAGTGATGTGATTCGTTAATGCCATATGTGGGACATATAAAGGATGGATTTAAAGTTATTATATATAATGTTATAATGGAATTATAATATACCTCTATATCATTATTATTTCTTTCCATTAATATATGAGACAAAAATGAAAGTATCGTTCATGCGTACGCACGGCTTACTGTCTCCATGAACGGTGCATTTCATTTCCTATCCCCAAATGTAATGTACTATTATAAGTACATATTTATAATGGATATATATAATATAATTCTGGAATTAAAATATACATACCTCTCATTTAGTTTTAATTCCATTAAAATGACAAGGAAATGAAATTAGCGTTCATGCGTACGTACGGCTTACCGTCTCCATGAACAGTGCATTTCATTTCTTACCTCTAAATGATTATGTAATATTATAGATACATGTATATTATGGATATATATGATATATATGATATCCAAATCGTGAATATGATTCTGGATATAATGAACAATTGACCACACGAACAACATGTAATTGTAAGAAGTTCACTTTCGACTTAAGAACCAAATATCGACAAAACAAACATTATTTACTTAAATGATTACATAATGTTCATAAAATGTAAAAAAGTGATATAAAATAAATAATGAACTTGAAAAGGTTCTCAATCAAATATAAATTAACTCATTTTTATTATTTAGGACGTTAAAGAACGACCGAGTCAAGTTGGACCCGAGGTAAGGGATCCTACTCCTCTCTTTCTTTTTAAGTACTCTCTTTATGTCATTCCTTTTAAAGCTCATATTTCTTGTTATTGGGATGTTATTTTATATTAATATTACTGTAATTTTTATTGTTCATATGATGAGGAACCCTATTTTCTCTCATCAATCCATTTTGAAAGTTTTAAGTGGCGTCGTTAGTCTGCCGAGTTTTCGTAAGGGATTTTTCATCTCACTTTTATTCCCGTGAGATTTATGCTACATTTCCCACAATTTCCTTTGAGTGGTGTATGTACTTCCCATTATTCTAATATTTGTGTAACATACTTTATTTTATGAGTATTTACATCAATGATTTATTGACCTTCTTTCATGGGGTGTGTGTTTCGAAAGATACCCAAGTCGGTAAGGGAACCTTTCACCCTCCTCTTTTTAAAAGACTTCTTTTGTTGGGTCTTTTAATTCACATATTGTTATGTTGGGATATGTTCTCATATATCCTTATTGATGTAAATTATAAGTGATGAGATACCTTTTTTTATCTCTCATCTACTCTTTTTCTGAATTTTTATGTGACGCTGTTAGGCTGTCAAATTTTTGCAAGGGAACTTTTTATCCCAAATTTGATTCTTTGGGATAAACTTGTACTCCTTGATTATGTCGTTCTATGAATATGTTTGAATAAACTCTGATTTTTTAAACTTAATATACACTTATATTTGGTGTATTCGTTTGTCACACATAATTATTCAATTGATTTATCCTTAAACCAAGGATACCGTCTTTGTAAGGGTCTTCGTCTCAATCTCCATTCATTGAGGCATATTTTGTTTTATACACAACCTTCTTTTATACGGTGTATAAACCCCTTTGACTTTTACGTTTATTCAAAAAGAATCTTTTTTATATGAAGCGTTTTATTAAACGACACAAAGCAATGTTTCTTTTATGTACTTGGTGACAACGACCTTTTCCACCGCCACGAGTATTATTTGATCTTTGGCTTCCTCAACAAGCTGTAATGTTTTTAAAATAAAATAAATACCATATACTTTTTTGGTATTTTGTTATTGAAAATGGTTTTGATAAAGGATTCTATTATTTCAATATATTTAAATGATATATTGTGATTGAAATGTGGAAATGTTATCATTCCTTTATGTTTGTTTTATGTGTTATAATTTTATAATGGTACTTTGAAATTTTACGGGTGGTTACGTGATAAACCATATGACGGGTGGTGCCGTGAATACCAGGATGGGTGGTTACGTTATAACCTCCAATGCATTGGGTATGGAAGTCGGCCGTATGGATATTCCATTAAGAATGTATGGAAGTTGTCTGAATGGATATTCCATTAAGTGATATGTGTGGAAGTCGACCTTATGGTTATTCCACTTAAGTATGTTTATGTCCCAAGTTACCTTTATATATTATGTGATCTTTATATGGGTTTTATGGTAATATTTTGGTTACAGAAGGGTAAGTAATGAACTTTTATTCAGCGAAGAGTTTTTAATACTTCAAAAAGGTGAAAAGTATTACTTTGATAAAGTATACATGGTTTACTTGTTGTTTTAAAAAACTAACAGTTTTCATTCTTTGTGTATCCCTTACTGAGGTTTTTATGCTCATCCCAAGTTTTTGAAATGTTTTTCACAGGACTTAACGTGGAATAGGGTCAAGGATGTGACCAAGGGAAATTCATGCTACCTAAAACATGGAACTAGACATATTTCTTTTTAAGAGTTTTTATTTTATGTAAACTTAGTAGGAGTTTCTACTTTGTAATCTTTTGAGATGTAATAGTTATGTCCTAATTCTCTAAAACTCTAAACCTGAAAATATCCTCAATGTGAATTATTCATTTAATTCAATATTAAGTAAGCTTTAAGGCCGAGGCCTTATAGTTGGTATCAGAGGTCAGTTTAGATAACTTTAGAGGTTAGGGTAATCTTTAAGCATATGTGACAGTACCATAATGGTTAGGATTTCAGAAAGAGTTCTAGTTTTAGATAAAGTGAATGAGTAAGTATATCTTAGTTTTTATCTTCCCCATTAGTACATGATGGTTTTTGTTGATATACTCACACTGACATTTCTGTTTTTAGTGAATGGATGGATCTAGCAGGCACCAAATTGACAATAGGTTTGAAGGAAACTGTGGTGGTTCTCTGATTAAGAGACTAGATGAAATGGTGGATTCAATGAAGAAACTCGCGGTTGTTCTAAACCAACTATCAAGGAGACATGATCAACCACTTGAACCTTGGTATGTTCTATAATGCATCATGTACGAGATGACCAATCGATGTGGAATTTCAGGTAATAATTATAAAGGTAACCATTAGGGTTTATATAATCCTTACTTTTTAGGTAATTATGGGTTACTCTATGATATGATGGAAAATGAAAGGCATGAGATAAACATGAGGTTAAAATATGTTATGATCATTTTTGAAGATTTTATCTCGTTTTTGGGAATGTTTTAAGAATTATATAGTTTTGGAAAAAGGACAACACGCAGAACGTGTGACAACCCGTCGCGTCGGACAAAGCTGCGGGAATCGAACCCACAACCAAAGTGCGACTGGTATTTATCACCTACCACTGGACTACGTGAAGTCCCTGGTTAGTTTGACTGATTCTTTTTAGTTATATGATTTTATGAATTAAGAGAAGTTGATTTTTGGTTATCTATGGAAATTTATTAACCTATCATGGAGGATATGTGATTATGTTAATTAATTTTCAATATGATAATTGAAGAGCAACTGATGTTATTTGGAGATAAAAGTTAATTTGTACCTTGGAAGAATATGTGATTAAATCATTCAAATATTTGGGTTTCAATCTTATTTTTGTTTACTTTGAAGAATTTTATGGACAAATTGTTTATCGGATGCTCCTTGTTGAAGTTTGGGTTTTGTTGGACAAATTTTGGAGATTAAGCATAGATTTTCTTTTTAAAGGGTTATCCTTTTCTGGATTATCTAATTTTGTACTAAACTTTTTGGTTTTGGTTTTGGTTAAAGCCTAAAGACACGGGAAGTATATAGTTATCTTTGGTGGATTAGGTGATTCTCTAGAAGTTGAATATAGTACTCTTAATATAAACAAGTCTTCCTAAATACTCGTATTTTGGAGAAAATATGAGTTTGTGTAAGGAATCTAATAAAAGTTGAAAGTCAACATGATAAGTGATTATGTTTCCTTATGAATAAATTCCTCAATAAAAAGTGACTTAAAAAAATGTTGTCTATTAACTTTTCCTACTGGGGAATCGAATACTGTTTAACCCATCACAAGTTTGTGATTTTCTTATGGTTAACCTTCTCCTAGACATGTTTACTATCACTCTCCCTCAAGAACATGACCCTTTGATTTTTCTTCCATGTCCATGTTTTCCTACATGGAATCCTATTATGGGTTAACTCGGGTGACCACTATACTTCTCTTTCTTTATTTTAAAGTGATTGTTTTACCGACTCTTGTTCCGATGTGGGACTTTCAAGGATGTTTCAGAGCCTAATTTTAAAATTGTGAGGACGCAATTACCAAAAGGGGGGAAGGATGTAACACCCTAGGTAAATAAAGAATATGAAAATTTTATATTTATACATATTTGTGAATAAAATATTAATGTTACTTTAAAGGGGATGCTATGCTCGATGGCGTACCCAATACACGACAACGAGTTTCTTGGGAATCTTACGTTGCACTCTAATAATAAAATAATATTATTTTAAATGGTAGTTAATGCCTAGCCGTTGTAATGGCGGGAATGAATAGAACTAACTACAAAATTATTATATATGTTTATCAAATATTTTTACTTTTTACAATAAATGTTAGAGGATTAAAAATGCAAATGAATCCAATTTTAAGCGTAAACATTATAATATTCTTTAAAAGGTTGATTAACCGCCTTTTGATGGAAAACCTCTTTTAAATCAACATTTTGACAATGTTATGTGTTATATTTGACAAAATAAAATTCTTCTTTAGAATCGGGACATCAAAATTTACTTTGTGTAAATTTTTGGTATTTTTCCGAAAAAGTTCAATTTTTAATGAATAGTGAAAAATGTTGTATTTTAATTCAAAACCACTTTTTAATATAATTTATTTATATGATTAGATTATATTTTGAATTGGTTTTAAAGTGAAATTAGAATATATTTTTTACCATTTAATCCAATAGTGGTCATTGGAATTAATTTCACTTTGAAATCGGACTTAAACTAGTGTCAATCTTTTGATACATTTTGTTTCATAAAAACACGCTATTTGTTTTGGAAGCGGGAATTAATTGTTAAATTAATTAATGAAACTTATATGTTTTGAATTTTTTAAAATAGACATCATTTTTGAATTCTGAATATCAAATATATCTTAGGGTAAATTTTTGGTAATTTTCTGAAAAACTTCAATTTTTGATGAATAGTGAAACCAATAAGTGGTACTTATAAAAACTGATTTTTCCGTTTAAATGAAAGTTTGCCATCTTTGTGTTTTGAATTTTAAAAATCCAACATACATGGTTGTCATTAAGAAATAAAATGTGGTTCAATGGAATAAAAATAATTTTTTGGTGAATAGTAACTTATTAAGTTTTTAATCGCGATTAGAGGTAATTAGTGTAGTTTAAGGTAAGAATAATGTTTTAATAAAATGAAATGACCTAGACACATGTCCTAACCTCATTGGATGTTTCATGTCCTACCAATAAAATCCATGGGTCAACTTGGGGACCCCATGGATCCACTTCGGTTGGAAAAAGACATAAATACCTTTTTATTTAATGTTAAAGTAAAAATGACACAAACATGAGATGTTTAACTAAAACAATTTTTACATGGGGTTATAAAAGTCATATTTTTTACTATAAATATTCATTGGAAATATAACAAGATTTCCTACATCATAGTATTTTTTTTATAATTTTTAGACATTAAATAAATTAAATTATTTATGACATCATAATGATGCAGCGATGACCTCATTATTTAATGATTTAAATAAAATGGAAGGATAATGGAATATCTAAGACCTAAACATGTCCAAAACCTATTGGATGAGTGTATTTCAAACCATTATCACCTTATCCTCTAAATAGATCATTGTGGGACCTTTAAAATCCGAAACTCTTTTGAAAATAAAGTAACATTTTGTAACTTTACAAGAGTGCCCCTCCTCTCCTCTTATAAAAGGCCCCGACCTCTACCTCTTTACCCACACTTCCAAATCCTTTGGCTCGGCCAGCCCCAGCCGATTTTGTATCTCCACATCCCTCTATAACTCTTTGAAGCCTCACTTTGGGAAGAAGTCTTCCCAAGGAAGCCTTTTAGCTCAAACCAAAGGGAGTTACCCGATTTTAAGGTAATGTCTTCACTTGAGTCCTTTTGTTTTAATTTGCCTCTCCAACCCCCTAAAATCTTTTTATTCATTTATTTTGTAAAAAGTACAGTATCTTCAATATACTAGGATGTTTTTATAAGAAGTATTCGAGCTACACTTACACATCTACATCTAATGGTTAAAGAATATACTGTTTCCGTGGATGGTGAATTTCTACCTCACAAAACGATGATTGTTCAACACTCATATAACACCTTAAAAGGTGGACATTAAGATGTAAATATATTTATATATGATATGTAATATGTTTATGTTTTACTTAAGTATCTGTATTTTTCTTTTTTGGCATACCTTTATGGTGTCCATTGTGGGTAAACACGATAATTTTATTTTAGGAAGTGCAGACTACCGCCCCCTCAAAGTGATATGATCCGTTGATGCCATATGTGGGACGTATAAAGGATGGATTTAAAGTTTTTATATATTATGTTATACTGGAATTATAATATACCTCTATTTCATTATTATTTCTTTCCATTAATATATGAGATAGAAATGAAAGGAGCTTTCATGCGTACGCACGGCTTACCGTCTCCATGAACGGTGCATTTCATTTCCTATCCCCAAATGTAATGTACTATTATAAGTACATATTTATAATGGATATATATATATAATATAATTCTGGAATTAAAATATAAATAACTCTCATTTATTTTTAATTCCATTAATATGACAAAGAAATGAAATTAGTGTTCATGTGTATGTACGGCTTACCGTCTCCATTAACGGTGCATTTAATTTCTTACCTCTAAATGATTATGTAATATTATAAATACATGTATATGATGAATATATATGATATATATGATATCCAAATCATGAATATCATTCTGGATATAATTAACCATTTACCACACAAACAACATGTAATTGTTAGTAGGTCACTTTCGACTTAAGAACCAAATATCGACAAAACAAACATTATTTACTTAAATGATTACATAATGTTTGTAAAATGTAAATAAGTGACATAAAAGGAATAATGAACTTTAAAAGTTTCTTAATCAAATAGATATTAACTCAAGTTTATTATTCAAGACGTTAAAGAAAGATCGAGTCAAGTCGGACCTGAGGTAAGGGATCCTACTCCTCTCTTTCTTTTTAAGTACGCTCTTTATTTCATTCCTTTTAAAGATCATATTTCTTGTTATTGGGATGTTATTTTATATTACTATTACTATAATTTTTGTTGTTCATATGATGAGAAACCCTATTTTCTCTCATCAATCCATTTTGAAAGTTTTAAGTGGCGCCGTTAGGCTGTCGAGTTTTTATAAGGGATTTTTCATCTCACTTTTATTCCCGTGAGATTTATGATACATTTCCCAAAATTTCCTTTGAGTGGTGTATGTAATTCCCATTATTCTACTCTTTGTGTAATATACTTTTGTTTATGAGTATTTACATCAATGATGTATTGACCTTCTTTCATGGGGTGTATGTTTCGAAAGATACCCAAGTCGGTAAGGGAATCTTTCACCCTCCTCTTTTTAAAAGACTTCTTTTGTTTGGTCTTTTAATTCACATATTGTTATGTTGGGATATGTTCTCATATAGCCTTATTGATGTAAATTTTAAGTGATGAGATACCTTTTTTATCTCTCATCAACTCTTTTTCTAAATTTTGAAGTGACGCCGTTAGGCTGTCAAATATTTGCAAGGGAAATTTTTATCCAAAATTTGATTCTTTGGGATAAACTTGTACTCCTTGATTATGTCGTTATATGAATATCTGTGAATAACCTCTGATTTTTTACACTTAATATCCACTTATATTTTGTGTATTCGTTTGTCACACATAATTATGCAATTGATTTATCCTTAAACCAAGGATACCGTCTTTGTAAGGGTCTTCGTCTCAATCTCCATTCATTGAGGCATATTTTGTTTTATACACAACCTTCTTTTATACGGTGTATAAACCCCTTTGAATTTTACATTTATTCAAAAGAATCTTTTTTCTATGAAGTATTTTACTAAACGACACAAAGCAATTTTCTTTTACGTACGCGGTGACAATGACCTTTTCCGCCACCACGAGTATTATTTGATCTTTGGCTTCCTCAACAAGCTGTAATGTTTTTAAAATAAAATAAAAACCATATAGTTTTGGGTATTTTGGTATTGAAAATGGTTTTGATAAAGGATTATAATATGTCAATATATTTAAATGATATATTTTAATTGAAATGTGTAAATTTTATCATTCCTTTATGTCGGTTTTATGTGTTATAATTTTATAATGGTACTTGGACATTTTACGGGTGGTTACGTGATAAACCATATGACGGGTGGTGCCGTGATTACCCGGACGGGTGGTTACTTTATAACCTCCAATTCATTGGGTATGGAAGTCGGCCGTATGGCTATTCCATTAAGTATGTATGGATGTTGTCCAAATCGCTATTCCATTAAGTGATATGAGTGGAAGTCGACCTTATGGTTATTTCACTTAAGTATGTTTATGTCCCAAGTTACCTTTATATATTATGTGATATTTATATGGGTTTTATGGTAATCTTTTGGTTATAGAAGGTTAAGTAATGAACTTTTATTCAGCGAAGAGTTTTTACTACTTCGAAAAGGTGAAAAGTATTTATTTATTAAAGTATACATGGTTTACTTGTTGTTTTGGAAAACAAACAGTTTTCATTTTTTGTGTATCCATTACTGAGATTTTTATGCTCATCCTAAGTTTTTGAAATGTTTTTCACAGGAAGTAACGTGGAATAGGGTCAAGGATGGGATCAAGGGAAAGTCATGCTACCTAAAACATGGAACTAGACATATTTCTTTTTAAGAGTTTTTATTTTATGGAAACTTAGTAGAAGTTTCTACTATGTAATCTTTTTAGATGTAATAGTTATGTCCTAATTCTCTAAAACTCTAAACCTGAATAGATCCTCAATGTGAATTATTCATTTAATTAAATATTAAGTAAGGTTTAAGGCCGGGGTCTTATATATTAGATTATTTACTTTTAATTAATTTATGTTTTTCAATTTTTATATACCAATGTAATTACTAATCGTTGCCATGGAGAGGAAGCTCCAATTTCTAATCTTATTTCTACCTCTACTAGGGATCTGTAGAATAAATTAATGAAACAATTAAAAAATAGGAATAAGGAATCCCTCTTATGTTATAAGGAAAAAAATCAAACACCAACATGGTAAAATCATGATGATGTCTGACCTAACCTGAATATTTAGGAATTTGAAGATAAATACAGTGAAAACAAGATGAATAACTCTTCTACCATAATTGAACAATAATTATTCCATGAATATGAGGTGATTATAAATTCTTATCATGGTATATTTTCTCAGGAACCATGAATAATAGTAAAATACCATATTTCAGAATATTTATTAGAAAATCACATGATGAATCATATAACTGCATGGTATAAATCATATAGGGCATTCCTATAGATTTTTTTGAATTATTTATTTTATATTTTTAGTTATTTTAGTAGGATATAACCCACATTTAAGATTGTTTAGAGATGAAAAATATGTTATTCATTGAAAATTAATTGATATTAAAAACCGTATAAAATAAATAAAAAACAAAATAATTAAGGATTTCAAGATTGTAGAAAAATACTCCATGCTTGAGAAGGATTTGCTTAAATAATTCTAGGATAAGGAAGAATCCACTAGAAGGATTGGAGATAAATTCCATGAACATAAATCAAATTGTTATACTTGAATTGATATAAAAAAATGACCTATTGAAATTTAATGTATGAAAATATCAAGTATAACGATAATGAATTTTAATAAAGAAACAATATTTATGATAATAATGTTGAGATGATTTGGATGAAGTTCAAGAAGAGGTTATGATTAATTGAGTATGAGAAAACTATCCAAATTATAAATTGTCTTAAATTTATAATTAAATTATAAAATATGGAAGTGGAAAAAGATGATTCCTCACATTAAAGATAAAAAAGAGGTGTTCTCATTAACAACTCTATAGTGAATATTTGTTAAAAAATACTTTTATGTTATGTTATAAACAACATTATATTATCTAGAGATCATTATCTAGATGGATATATATATTTTATACCTTCCATCATAAAACATTAATGAGTGTTCGAAAAATATTTTATCAACAATATAGTATAAAATTGAAAATATGTATATATTTCAATGATGAAAAATTATGAAAGACCAACTACTACATATGTGGTTTTTTTAAGAAAGAATAGTCCCAACAGAGTCACATTTTTTAAATAAATAGTCTTAAAATAATTGGCATATAAATCAAGATATACTATAGTATAAATTAAAGTAATTAGTTTCTTCTACTTCTACTTCATATATGTATGGATTGGGAAAAATGAAATGTATTATTTTAATAATAAGTAAAACCCCAGAAGACAAAAAAACCCAATATCAAGTGTGAATTTTCTTCCTTATAAAAACAAATTTGAAATATTAAAGAATATCTATGGGAATCGAAATCTAATTGGTTACTATAATGGTTTTTTTCCAAAACTGGATAGGTGTGTTTCTAAACATATAAATTATGAAAACCAAAAAAGAACATATAATAATTTAAGCATTATTTTTGTAATATTAAGGTGATAAATGGTGTGAATAACATCCCCAAAAATTAATAAAAGAATTTTTTTGAGTAATCCTTATAAAACAAGATAAATAAATACTCTACTCAAATAAAACCTAAGAAAAATAATAATAATTCTATACTAAAGATAATAAGTTGTTTCCTTTGAAGTATTCATGCGACACCATTGATTGATGTGAATAGGCCATGGAAATTAATTCTTATAGAGGAAATCTAATGAAACATAGTGGAATAGTCTAATATAAAAGAAGTATGATATGGTCAATGGAGTTTCAAAAAATCTATATGTAAGTTGTAAGAAAGATAAAAATAATTCTAGTGAATTTTTAGTCATACTATCATATCAATCATAAATGATAAATGTGATAAAAGAACAACCAGAAAATACATGTGCATTTATGTAAAAAATAAAAGGATAAAATCCACACATTTGAATTTTTGGGAGTAATGATTTTATTTTTACCATAAATAATACATATTGGAAAAATAAAATAGAATTCCTGAAGAAAAACTACAATAATGTAACATAAAATAAAATCATATATTGGTTTTGAATCATTTCTCAACCCTACATCTCTATTATATAGGAAAATGATTTTTAAATAATTTGAAAGTAATTAGTCTTGTCTTTGTGTGATTTTATGTTACAATTTAATGATAAATATTTTTATCAGTGGGAGAACTAGAGATTTTATATAAGATGTAAAAATGGAATAGTATATTTAAGGAAGTACCATATTAGTCTAATCAAGAATCAAATTCCTTAAAATAAAATTAATTAAATGATAATACCTAAAGTATTAGCTCTATGAATTGCCTCATTGAGGGGAGGTTAGTTGAGATATGTCTTGAGAATCGTCCCAAACATTATCATTTCCATGTAAATCTAAAATTTATATAATGTTCCTATAATCAGTCATTAAAAACCTATGTATTTCAAATATATCATCATTGTTTTCAATGAATCAATTCAGATATTAAGGTGTAAAATTTAAAATGATCAAGGATTACTAAATGATGAGATTCTAGAAAATTATTAACTGAAAAATAAAGTTAAAAACTAGCATGATGCGTTTAAATGTTTTATTCTTTGTGTAGAAACCATGACCATATTAAACTGGATTCCATGACTTACTTTATTAAATTTTAGTTATATATAATGAATTATATTGTAACTCCCTAACCCTAGTTACCTATAGTAGGTGCATTATTACCTAACATTTTCATGATCACAAGAGATCAAGTCTCAAATGACTGATTAATTTAGTATCCTTTGAAGTACTAGATACATATATAAGTTTTAAATTACATTATAAATTAAAAAACAACATTGTGTCTCTAAATAACACCCATGTATCCCTTAACCAATCTCTGCAGGCTAGTCATAATATACTTCTTCACATCCAAGAAAAAATAAAACATAAGAAAGGGGTGAGCTCAGATGCTCAGTAATAATAACAATATAGTGTAAACATTCATAAATAAGCGTATAGATTCAAGTCAATGTATATGAATAAAACACAATTCTTTTAAACTTAAACTTAATTATAATATATACAAGATAAGTAATATAATTCTATTTACTTATTTACATGGATATTATACTAGTCGAATAATCATATGTAATATCAATACCTAATTTTATAATGATGGAATGCATAATGCCATAAATCATAATCACATAGTCAAGGCCTCATGCCAAGAATACAAATAATATTTGGTCAAGGACTTGTGCCAAGACACAAATTTGTCTCATGAAACCAACTGATGCATTAGGGAGCTATAGCGAGCTCCACCCGTCACATACTAAGTCCAATGCGTTCCTCATATGAAAAGGATGAAACATAACATAAAAATTCATATTAAAACTTGAATATGAAATGTTAATACTTTAACCATAAATCATGAATGGTATAAAAATAACACATCTATATTCAAACATATCAAAAAAACCTTCAATACCATGTCGACGACTGTATCCTAATAAATCAACTTCAAACAAGTGTAAAATTCATCAAGGGATGTTGACATAGATGAAATCAAAACTATTTGAGATAAATATCTCTTTATATTTTGAAATAATTTAAAAGTCATGTAATTATAAAACAAAATTATTTTGAAAATATTCTTATAAGCTTGTAAGGGATGTCTCAATGTTTTTATAATGGTGGAAAATATCCACACCATCCATATAAGTTAAAAAACATTGTTACATTATTTTTTTGATAAGGTCATAAATTAGCTTATTTAGAAAACAGAGGAAAGATTCCTTTCAAAAAAAATTATAAAAAGTATAAGAGGGTATAAATGACTTTAAACCATATTTTAAGAAATATTAAAAATGTTTTTAAATAAATTTTTAAGAAACAAGGATATGGATGATAAAGAATTCCTAATAGATGATTACGTATAAAAAACCTCGGATAATAAAGAGATTGGAAAATTAACCCTTAACATGTAATTTTACTTAGTTGAGAGTACATTAACCTTTGGTAAAATAGTTAAATAATTTTTATCAATTTATAAAAAAACCACATATATAAATATGATATCATATATGATCTTCTAATATAACTTTGTTAAACATATTTTAGTAGAATCACTATTTTGGATGTTAACTGATTGGTTTTCCGTTATATGTTTTGTTACGTAAGTCATATTTGTTATGGATATGATGTATTTGATTCATATCCAAATTGAAATTAATTTCTCAAACATTATTTTTAATCATACAATGAAAGTTATTCTTAAATGGTTATGATGGGGAATGAATCTCATCGTGTTCATAGAGATGGTAATCTGTACGTACACACGAGCGACAATATCATTCTATTGATGGTAAAATCATATGTAAATGGATGATATATCATATTTATATAATAATTAACATGTTCTATTTATTATTTACATCAATTATACTCATTATTATACCCATCCAAATAATGAAGTGTTGAATAACGAATTACACCACCACATGGAGACGGTAAGCTGTAGGTACACATGTATTGTGACTTTGTCATTAATAGGATGGATAGAATAACAAATATGGTTGTAAAATATTTATAATAATATCACAGTATGTATAAGGTACATAAGTTATTATTCTGGTATGGAAGAAACACATAAAGATGAAGTGGAAGAAGAAAAAAACATGGAATGAGTTGATAAAATTATTTCCTCTTCTTCGGGTTCTTCCATTTGATTTGATCAAAAGGGCTCCATCGGTTGGATATCTGATCAAATTAAGGCCTCTAGTTTGAAGTTAGTGTAGATGGGAGGATATTTGAGAATGTTTAGGCCGAGCCAAATGAATTTGGTGATGTGATTTTGAGAGAAGGGGAAGTACCCTTTTATAAGAGAGGTGAGGGTCACTTTAGGAAAAGATTGAAATATTATTTTATTATAAAATAATATTCATTTTATAATCGCTCAAAATGGATTTATTTAAAGTATAAGGAGGTTTTGGGTCGAAAACCTCTCAAAAAATAGGTTTTAGACATGTTTAGTTCACCATATTAACCTTATCTTTTAGATTTTACTCTTAGTTAAATAGTTTAACCTTTACCATGTCTTCTTGTATTATTATAATAAATGTTTAATAAACTTACTATAAAAAGAAAAGTGAACCCCAAGTATTTCATTATTGATATATATAACCTTATCTAAGACCTTTTTCCAAACCTTAGATTTTAGGAATATTATTTCATTTAATAATATAGTATTTGTTTTAAAAAAGTCATTTTTTTCAATTTTTACACTATTTGGTATTTTGTTTTTGTGAAATTCATAAAAAAATTGTTACTTCGAAAAAAAATTATTTAATCAAACCTAACGGGTCATATTAACCTATAAAATTCTTAGAATGCATCAAAAGTCTTAATTTACATTTATTAGAATATTAAAAATATTAATTATTTTAATCTTTCATTATTAAGGTTATTACTGCATCATCATTGTGTCACAAATAAATGTTATTATTTAATGTATAAAGATTATAAATAAAACACAATTTTGTAGGAAATATTTTTAGATTTCTAAATAATATTTTTAGTCAAATTTATCTTATGTATAACCATATATTAAAAATGTTGTAGTTATTAAAATTTGAATTTAACACTTTTAACTATTCTTTAAATAAAATAATAATAAAGGTCCTAACATAATAGAAGTGCATAAATGAAGATAATATTTTATTCCTAAGGTTTATTTTGGTCTAAATACCTATATCCAATAGAATTAGGACATGTTTTGGGGTATTTATAATATCCATTTTACCTTTAATTACCACATTTAATTTTAACCATGGTATATAAAATTCAAAAGCTACTATCCACCAAAAATTATTTTCATCTTATTGCACCACATTTTACTTACTGATGTCAACTGTGTCTCTCGGATTTTTGAAATTCAATTCACAAAAGCAGTAAAATAACATTTTACGCAAATTTGCAAATGTGCCTAGAAGGTGGGTAAAAGATGTTAAAACATTCAATAAAATTTTATACATATAGAAATAATGTAAAATGACTCTAATTAATTACTTTGAACTAATATAGGTATTATGTATCTATTTTTAATTAAAATAAATTTAAATAAAATAAATTAATATTTAAATAAAAATTTATTTTTAAACAATAATGTAGTGTTTTCACTATTAATCTAAAATTGCAAGTTTTCAGAAAAATAAAAAAATTCACCCAAAGATAATTTTGATATTACAAATCCAAAAATGAAGACCATTTTGAAAAATAAAATTTATAAAATTTCAAAAAGTGGGTATTACTATTTATAACATCTAGTTTTATTAGTTATGGTATGCTAGAACTCAAAGTTGTGTACAGCAAAAACTGTTGTATTATTCAAAGGGAAACATATTGTAGAAGCTTGGGGTGTTAAATTTTTTCCTCCTTAAAATAATTGTTTCCCCAAAATTTCTTGAATATTACAACATAAAAAAATTTGGGTGGTTTTTCATCATATGTTCCTCAGGTTCCCACATTTCCTATTCCATTTTATTGTTTCTCCAACGAAATTTTACCAGATGAGCCGTCCAGTTTCTTAGATCTTGTTTCGTGGTATCAAGAATTTTTATAGGCTCTTCACAATAATACAGAGAGTGTCCCAGTTCTATTTCTTCATAGGTGAGTACATGCATTGGGCCATGCATCTATTTTCTCAAGTGATATGTGGAACACATCATGAACTTTGGAGATACTTTTAGGAATTTCCAAAAATATATGCTAAAACTTCAATTCGTTCTAGAATTTTGAAAGTACTGATGTACTTGATACTTAATTTACCCTTCTTACCAAATTATATAACACCCTTACAAGGATATACCTTTAAGAAAACACTATATCCTACTTGAAATTCCAAATTCTTCCTTCCATTGTCGGCATAGAAATTTTTGATACTTTGATATGCTTTGATGTGGGTTTGGATAATCTTCACTTTTTTCCATTGTTTCCTCAACATGTTATGGTCCTATGAGTTTTCTTTCACCAATATCATCCCAACAAGTTGGTGTGCAACATCTCCTTCTATATAATGCTTCATATGGTGCCCTCTGAATACTTGAATCGAAGCTATTATTATAGGAAAATTCTACCATAGATAAATACTAATCTCACATACCTTGAAAGTCAAGTGAGAAAGATCTCAACATGTCTGTAAGGTTTGAATAGTCCGTTCTGATTGTCCATCAGTTTGAGGGTGGTAGGCAGTGCTCAAATGACGTTCAGTATCTAGTGATTTTTGATGACTTTTCCAAAATATTGATGTGAAATGGGGATAAAAATAAAAAAAATCGATATGGGTACACCATGAAGTCTTACAACTTCATTAATATATATTATTTCTAGACATTCAAGTGGAAAATATTCTCTTATAGCAAGAAAATGTGCTGACTTGGTAAGAAGATCAACAATGGACCATATTGCATCATTCCTTCTAGGAATCTTTTATAGCCTGATGACGTGGTCCATCATAATATCATCCCAGTTCCACTTAGGTATGGGAAGAGGTTACATGAATCCACTAGGATGTTGTCTTCTAGCCTTAACCTATTGACGAACCATATATCTTGACACATAATCAGCAATCGCCATCTTCATGTTGTCCCAAAAAAAATGTTGCTTCAAATCTATATAAATCATAGTGCTACTAGGGTGTATAGAAAAATTGGATCTATGATCATCATCCAACTATTCCCTTTTTAGATCAGGTATATCAGGAACACAAAGCCTTTTCCAAAATTTCAAAATTCCATCTTCATATATGAACTCGATCAATATTCCATCATTCATAGATTTAATTTTATTTCGAAACTCCTCATCATCAATTTGAGAACATTTTATCCATTCTAGTAAAGATGTTTTGGGATCCATTTGAAAATTTATTGATATTTCATCTTCCATGATTATTCTTATATACATTTATACTAGATCCATGAATATAGGAACCCACTCAACTCTCATCTTGTTCAAGACTCCATGATCCCTTCTTCTCAAAGCATCGACCATGTTATATTCCTTTCTCGAATAGTAGTCTATAGTGAAATTATAATCTTTGAGTAGTTCCAGCCATCTCATTTTCCTCAGTTTGAGTTCTTTCTGTGGAAAATATACTTCAAACTCTTGTGATCGGTATATATCTCACATTTTTCACCATAGAGATAGTGTCTCCAAATCATCAAATGAAATATTACAGCTTCTAACTCAATATCATGAGTGGGATAGTTTTGTTCTAGAATTTTTAGCTGTCGTGATGCATAAGAAATAACTATGTCATTATGCATAAGGACACAACAATGTCCTTTTTTTGAAGCATCACTATAAATAACAAACCCATCATTCCTATATGGTAGATTCAAGATAAGATCATTGACTAATCCTTTCATAAATTCTTCGAAACATCATTCACACACTATTTTCCAAAACAAATTAACCGCTTTTCCTGGGAGATTGGTTAATGGGTTAGGCAATCAGGAAACATTCTGGAAGAAATTCCAATAATAACCTACTAAACCAATAAAACTGCTTATCTCAGTTATACTCGTTAGTGTTGGACATTCTTGTATTTCTCGTCTTAGAATGATCAGTATAGATTCCATCCTTAGAGACAATATGGCCAAGAAAAGAAATCTCTTGAAGCCATAATTCACACTTCCTAAACTTCCCATATAATTAATTTCTTCTAAGAGACTTTAGAATAATGCGCAAATTATTTTTATGATCATTGTATTTTTTGTAGTATAACAAGATATCATTAATAAATACTACTAAAAATTCATCAAGATATTTCTTGAAAACAATATTAATTAGATCCATGAAGGAAAATCATGAATTAGTCAGTCCAAAAGGAATTACTGTAAACTCATAATGCCCATACCCTGTATGAAATGTAGTCTTAGAAATTTTTTACTTCATCATGCACAACAGATGATATCCAGATCAAAGGTCAATCTTTGAAAAATATTAAGCTCCATGATATTGATCAAATAAATCATCAATGAGAGGTAGAGGAAATTTTTTCTTTATTATTATAGCGTTGATCTCTTTTTAGTCAATTCACAACCTGATAGATCGATCCTTCTTCTTAGCAAAAAGAACAGGGGATCCCCATGGGGAAACCCTAGGGTGAATAAATCCTTTATTACTCAATTCCTCCAGTGGTTTCTTTAGTTCCATTAATTCCATAGTGGCCATTCTATAAGGGGTATTCGATATGATCCTTGAACTAGGAAGTAAATCAATGGAAAACTCAATTTCTCATTCTAGAGGATGTCCAGGTAAATCTTCTAGAAACACATCAACATATTCTTTCACAATAGGTGCATCCTCTATTTGAACATTCCATTCCTCACCCATAGTTATTTCAATCTTTTCCTCCCCATTAATTGAATTTAGTAGAGCTACTGGGGTTAGATCTAGATAAAAATTAGATGGTGATGTTTTTCTCTAAAGATAAGGTATTCCTTGTCATCATCATCAAAACTTGTAACCTACTTCTTCTTACAATAAATTTTCGCATCATGGCCTGAAATCCAATCCATAAAGAGGATTATATAAAATTCAATCATGGTTACGACAATAAGATAAGCAGATAAATCATGTTTATATTCCATAATGGAATATTATTCACAATCCATTGTTGCTATGATACTTCACTTAAGAGTTTTTACATACAAATCCCTTGGAAAATAAAATTATAAATATATAATTTTCTTGGAAAATGGAAAGATATGAAAGAATACAATAATCCAAATTAAAATAAATCATTGGATAAATTTGAGGAAATGACTAATGTATCTACCACCATGTCATTCAGAACATCAACCTCTGCAATTGTGATCACATAATCTTGGCCTTTTTCCCTTGGCCTTTTCTGAGGTATGTTTCCTTGAAGCTTAAGACATTCATTTGCATAATGCCCCCTTTTTCTAAAATTTTAGCATTCGATATGGAAAACCTCTTTATTTCCCTTAAAATCAGTATCTGGGTGGCCTTTTTCACCACAATTGTAACAAAATATCATTCCCTTCAAGAAAGTACTAGGGTGTTTCTTCCCACATATACTACAGGATAAAAATTAAACATTTCTCTTCTTCCCCTTATTTTCATTTCCAGAGTGTTCAACAGATCTCATCTTCTCTTTCTTTTCTTTAAAGTTGTCAGACATAGAGAATTCATTTTCTATCTTGATAGCACCTGAGACTATATCTTCATATGATGAGAAGAATTGTGAGACTTATACGTGACAGAGAAATAGTTTTAACCCATCAAATAATCGATCAATCTTACTCCTTGGGTTACATATACAATCTGTTGAATGCCTTGATATCCTTGTAATTTCAGCCTCATACATTGCGACATTCTCATCCTCCTTTTTCCTCAGATACAAAAATTGATTTTCAATACCCACTCGGTGTTCAAGAAGAATGTATTATTCTAAGATAAGATATTTAAACACCTGACATTAAATATTTTATACCTCTTCATATTAATTTATATTTTTTAATATATTACCACCATTGATCTGCATCTCCTGTGAGACTATAAACTACCATGAAAATGTTTTCCTATTCGCTACTCCCCAAAGCATTAAATATTTTCTCTAAATAACTTATCCATTTCTCAGCTGCAAATTGATTTGTAGTCCCATTGAATGTTAGTGGTTTTTTCCTCATGAATTAGTTTATAATTGATCCTATGCGTTGGGGAACAAGCTTATCTATATGGGTAATGTTATTATTAATAACCTGAGTGATTTGTCTCATTATGGATATAAGTTATTTAACACCAGTTGCATCACAAGCTCCACTATAATTATTTTGAGTAGGAGGTAAATCCCAACATGGGTTATGTGCGTTGATAAGATTTCCATTCTTTCCACTATGTGCCATTTAAAATCAATGGAATGCACTGGGATAGTTTTTGAATCGTAATACATAATTCCAAACATGTAAAACACTTAACATAAATTAAACAGTTTTTGCATAAAATCCATAATCATAAAAAAAATCGTTGGGGAAGTATTTACTCATAAATACTTGATAATGGTTTTTAAAGAAAATGTAAATTATCATAAGAATATTACTTGGGAGTGTCATAACCAGGAGTGCAAAAAGGTTCATTGTCATGTACCAGGATACCTCAAGTCAAGCCCAAAACTCCTCATTGAAGTTTTTAATCATAGGTACATCTATTCTAGAGCCACCTCTACCTGCTCGTATCCAGACATGGGTGTATTTCTTGAAAAACTGACAAAATCTCTAAATTACAACAATTCTAGGATTTTCTTCTATACTAATCCTCAATGTTTATCTTAGGGTATTGTTCTCTAATTAGAGTTTGTCTAAATCTAGTTTTCAAGGTTTCTATTAAACTTTTTCTGATACCATATATAATTCTCCGACCCTAGTTACCCAAATTCGGTGCATTATAACATAACATTGGCCTGATCCCAAGAGATTATGTCTCGAAATCCTGATTAGTTTAGTAGCCTTGGAAGTACTAGATAAATACATTCATTTTAAATTACATTTTGAATTAAAAAGACAAAGTTGTGTATCCATATAACACACTCATATACCATAGCCTATCCCTGTAGGTCAGTCATATTATACTTCTTCACATTCTGGGAAAAATAATACTTAATAAAGGGGAGAGCTCAGATGCTCAGTAAGGATAACAATATAGAATAATCTTTCATAAATAAGAATAAACATTTAAGGAAATGTATAACACTAATACATAAGCCTTTTAAACAAAAACATAATAATAATATGGAAAAGATAAATCCAATAATTCCATTTACTAGTTTACATGGATATTTTACTAGTCGAATAATCACATTTAATATCAATATCTAACTTCATAATGATAGAAGGCATAATATTGGACATCATAACCACATATTCAAGGCCCCGTGCTAAGACTACAAATAAAATTTTGTCAGGGAAATCGACCAAGAAATTAGTTTGACCCATGAGACCTACCGATGCTTCGAGGAGATATAGCAGGCTTCACCTTTCACTTACTAAGTCCAATGCATTCCTCATATAAAAAGGATGAAACATAACATAAAACATCATATTACAAATATCATATGAAATGTTAATAATTTAACCATAATCTGTGAATTATATACAAATAACACATCCACTATCAAACATATCACAAAAACCCTCAATACAATATGGAATATTGTATCATAATAAATGAACTTCAAACAAGTGTAAAATCCATCAAAGGATGTTAACATAGATGAAATCAAAACTATTTGAGAGAAATATCTCTTTATATTTTGAAATAATTTAAATTTTATGTAATTATAAAAGAAAACATTTATTTTTAGAATATTCTTATTATATATTAAGGGAAACTTCGAAGGTGTTTCAATGGAGGAAAAAATCTGCACCCGCCATATGAGTTAAAAAACATTCTTACATTAATTTATTGAAAAGGTCATAAAGTACCTTGTTTGGAAAATGATGGAAAGATACCTTTCAAAACATTTTATAAAAATTAAAAATAACGTATAAATGAAATTAACCCATATTCTATGGAATAGTAAAAAAAAATTGAAATACATTTTTAAGAAACATGAATGTGGATGATAAAGATTTCTCAGTAGATGCTTACGTATAAACAACCTCGGATAATAAAGAGATTGTAAAATTAACCCTTACCATGTAATTTTCTTTAGTCGAGGGTACATTTACCTCCTGTATGATAGATAAATTTTTGTTATCAAAATATACAAGAAACACGTACATAAATATGAAATCATATATGATCTTCTAATATTGCATTGTTAATAATATTTTTGTAGTATCATTGTTTTGGGTGTTAACTAATTCGTTTTCCTTTATATATTTGTTTATGTAAGTCATGTTTGTTATGTATAGGATTTATTTTTTTCATATACAGAATAATATTAAGTTATTAAACAATATTTTTAATCATTAAATGAAAATTATTCATGAATGGTTACATTGGGGAATGAATATCATCACGTTCGTGGAAACGAAAATCCATGTGTACGCACGAGCGACAATATCATTCTATTGATAGTGAAATCATATGTAATGGGATGGTATATCATATATACAGAATAATTAAAATTTTATATTTATTATTTACATCAATTATACTTATTATTATACCCATCCCAATAATAAAGTGTTGAATAACAAACTACACCACGACGTGAATACGGTAAGCCGTACGTACGCACGTATGGTGACTTTTTCATTCATAGGATGGATAGAATAATGAATATTGTTGTACCATATTTATAATAACATAATAATATATATAAGGTACTGGATTTATTATTTTGGTATGGAAAAAACCTAGAAATAGGAAATGGTAGAAGAAAATAACTGTTGGTCGGAGTGGATACTCAAGAGGGTGGGTGAATTGAGTTCCAATTAAAATTTCGGTTAAAATATTGTCTATTAAAATACCCCAATTTATAAAACAATTTAAACTGTAGTGATTTTATACAGATTCTAAATGTTCACTTAGCATCTCAAATATTGATTTGTTCTTAGTTAATTTAACCACAAGATTAAACTAACTTTTTAAACTAACCTACTAATTTACAATAAGTGTAAACACTTTCTAATTTAACTATCAAAGTAACTTTTAAATGGTTTTATATTTCAAAGTAACAGCAGTGGAATATAAAAGATATATGTAGTATACTTTAAACTTAAACTAAAGATGCACAACAGATATAACAAGAGTTTCAGTCTCAAGCCGAGACTTAGTCCTCTCAAATTTATATAAATTTGATACACACCCTGGATCGAGGTTAACAACAATTTACAAAATAGTCCAAGCCATGCAGGGACCTCTACCATAGTTCTTCGTGTGAAACAAAACAAAGACAAGGCTACACAAGGACCTCTTCCATAGTTGACCTGGGTAAACAAGAGTTAAGAGTTTAGGAGTGAGGATTTTGATATCCCCCAGTTCAGTGCGGGAGACAGTGTGTATGTGTAAGATATACAGAGTACACCACACTACTCAAAAGTAAATAAACAAATCACTTAGAGAGAACATATAAGAGTTAATAAGGCTCTAGTGATTAGCAATGCATCTCTGGACTTGTTGGATTAAGAATAATTTCTTCTGAGTCCTTCTCTGGTTTTTCTGTTGAAAAACAGAGTGTCATAGTCTAGATTGTGTTCTATAGGAGTGAAAATGATCTCCTGATTCATCGTGTGTTCTTCAGTGGTGTTGGATTGCACTCATGAGAGTTATTTGAAAGCCTTGCAATCTCCTTCTTGATTAAGATTGTTGTTTTTATTCAGAACAATGCTCTCAGGGGTATTTAAGTTCTTCTTGTTGTATCATCACACTTTTTCTTCTTTTTTTCATGTACTGCATCTCAATATTCCTTATATTCCATGTGTTCTGGTAGTAGGAATGATTACCTTTTCATAGGTACGAGATACAGTTTCCTAACATGCCAACAACTATCATTAAATAACATTAATTGCATTAAAAACATCAAATATTACCATTAGCATTATTTAATTAATATTGACCAAAAAGTTAAGAAACAATGTCATAGTGATTATGTAAACGATGTCTTCTTCACAGAAAGGTCTTCACGGTATGTGGTTCTCGATATGTGCTTCACGGTTTCTCCATTTCACAGTATGTAGCTCAAGGTGTCTGGGTCACGGTTTTTCCTTCACGGTGTCTGGGTCATGGTGTGTCCTTCACGGTGTCTGGGTCATAGTGTGTCTATACTAAGACAAATATCTGTATTTATACTTAAACAGTAATATGCAAGAGATGGATTAAGCCTAATAGTTATAGAGTAAGAGAAGTTGAAACATAAATATAAAGGGTTGATAATATAAGTGAGATTTGTGATCATGCATAAGACTTGTAAATGACAAAGAGAGTAATTAACATTAATAAGATTTGTTATCATTAAAACATTATGTGTAGTTATTTTTGAGACTGAAGAGAATTAGCAATATGTGCAATTAATATTGATATTAATTAACAGTAATAGGATTTTTGATCATTAAAACATGATTAATACATGAGGATTCCAACAATCTCCCTTATTTTGATGATCAGAAATCATGTATAGTCAAAATATAAATGAAATGCAACATGAAAGAAACTAGCATATTAGTATAAAAAAAATTAGAGAATAATAGATTCGATAATAACATATCTCATTATAGTATTAATACTTGTAGATACTTTTAGTTTATCTCCCCCTTTTGGGATTATCAAAAAGTAGAGAAAATGAAATGAAACACTGCATTTGTCATTAAAAATGGTCAGAAAAAAACATACAGGAGAAATACAACAAATGACATCCCATCAAAAAATAAAACAGTCCCTGGACTCTTTAGGTAGCCACCTTTTCCTTGACTTTATCAATAGTAGGAGCTGGGGCTATTGTAAAATAAGGCATAGATGTGGTAGACAAAGAGGGTAAGAGTAGACCTTCAAAAACAGATGGATCCAAAGTAGGATCAGTAGAAGATCTAGGCTATGGTTGGTCAAGAATGACTGGCCAGATCTGAGAAAGAGCTTGGCTGACTGACATGGTAGATGAGGCTAAGGAAGGTAGACCAGGTCTAAGGGGTGAAACAACTGGTGTAACAATAGCAGTACCCTGAACATGAAGATAAGACTTCAAAAGATTTATGAAATCAGTAATGATTTCACCACCATATTGCATAGTTTTTTCAAAATTGTCCTTATTCTCCATGAATTTGTCCAACTATCCGGTGAACTCTGTAAGCTTTTGAACTTGAGCTTTAAAATCTTGAGTTACATGAGGGATTTTTTAGGTTTTCCACAAGATACATAAAGTGATTTGACATGTATCTTTTGGATAAAATCCGGGTGAGATAAAAATA
Source organism: Viscum album (assembly GCA_963277665.1). Taxonomy (NCBI): domain Eukaryota; kingdom Viridiplantae; phylum Streptophyta; class Magnoliopsida; order Santalales; family Viscaceae; genus Viscum; species Viscum album. The sequence goes on from OY728164.1 coordinate 993,433,991, forward strand.
TATTTTCTTGGTGATCTCCGGATGAGCATCATTGGCTACATTAGAATGAATTCTAACCATGTCCAATGCTCGATCACTGTTCTTAACCACTTCTGACAAAGAAGACAGATCCAAGCCACTGAAGGAATTTTGAAGTTCTTCCTTGATTATGGATCTCAGCAGAGAATCATCCAAAGGAGAAACAGAAGGTTGATCAGAAGCAGGAGAATCCTTGATAGCTTTGGTTATAACATTGATCTATTTTAGAACTTTTTGTAGGCATCCAGTGTACTCATCTATAAGCTTATTTAGATTTTCTACAAGCTCCCTCATGTGTTCCAGCATTTTTGTGTGTCTTTTTCCAATCTTCTCATCAAAAGACAGTAGATATGGATGCACTTGACACAATCATTCTAGCAAGGGTGGAATCATATGGCTCAAGAGAAGCAACAACAGGTTCGGGGATAGAAATAGGAGCAGGCTCTGATTTCGGTTCAGATTCATCTTCAGAATCAGACTCTGATTCAGATTGAGGCTCTAGTTCTAGTTCTGGATGAGCTACAGACTTCAGTTGAAACACATAAGTGATATCCATTCCAGTTTTAGTCACTTGATGTGACTCATTCACATCATAAAATCTTGGGAAAACATATCGAGTTAACACAGAGTATGAGACAGTACGTTGAGAAGCTTCAGTAGATCCAGCTTCTATAATCACAAGGTTTTGAGGTTCCTCCCCCTCAAGTTGTGCTTCCATTTCAGAGACTATATCTCAGCAACATGGTCAAGATCCACATGATCATCTCTAATCTCTGCAACAAACTCTTGCTTTGCCAGCTGAAAGGAAATTTCCATCCTCTCTTCAGCAGAGGGTATTATCTCAGGAACCGATTGTTCCACTGGTTGTGCTTCCAAACTTGCTTCTTTTTCAATAGGGAGATCCACTTCAACAGGATCTGTCTCTACCGTTGCTTACTTCTATAAATTAGGAAAACTCCATTTTCTTATATCCGTAGGATGAGTTTTTGGATTGACATCCTCACTAGAAGAAGGAGCTTCCTCTTCTCTCAAACCAACAACAACTTCCTCTCCTTGAGGTATTTCAGTAGGGACAACAGCAGGGACAATAGTAGGGACAACAGTCCTTTCTTTTTCAACAGGATCTATTTCCATTAGAGGTATTCTAGCTTCTTCTCTAGGTAAAAATTCAGCTGCTACTTCCTCTTCTTCTTCTTCTTCTTCTTCTTCTGAATAATCAACCTCTTCATCTGGTTCCAAACCAGGATCATCTAGGTTCTTAGGTCTTATTGGATAATCAACAGGATTAAACTTCTTATACAATTGATCATTATCCTCAACCCATTGATTCTTCCTGGGGTTCCAACTAAGCTTCATCCTTCTGATGATAGGCTTGGATAAGAAGAAATCAAAGTCCTCTAACTTTTCTTCATTAGGTCCAACCATTCCTTTGGCAACTAGCATGGCTGAAATCATCCTTGAGTAAATCAAGGAGGTGGATATGGAAGTGACTTTAATCAGCTCACAGATATGGTTAATAACATACTTACAAAGATTGATCTTATAGCTATTCTTCAACAGGTGAATTAGGAACACATCCTGATACATCATTACAGCAATATCCCCTTTTCTTGGACTGATCAAATTCTGATCAAATTTGAATATAAGTCTAGTTTCTCCATCTAATTCTGCAGCTATTTCCCTTCGCTTGGTGCCATTACCAGTTAAAATTTCCAAGGAATTTTCTAGATTAAAGATATCAGATGATGGAGGAGGGTATCTCTGGTAGTCATCACTCACTATTTCATGAGGAATCCATAGGAATGCAACCCATAGCCTTGAAGTGAAAGAACACTTATGACCATTGATCCAGCTTATCACCATAAAGATTTCTCCAAAATCAAAGGAAAACTTCACATATTGATAGAATTGAGATACCAGCCTCGGGTAAATCAGTCTATTTTGTCTAGAGAACCATTCAAGCCATCCTTGTTCTCTTAAAACTTTAAAAAATAATGAATTTCTAGATAGAATACACTCATGGAAAATCTATTTTTCAGGTACAACAGTACGACATACCAAGTTTGGGTTCAGAGGTCCTTCAAGAGCTATCCTAGGTATTCTCTTCGGTTTCTTAGAGCGGCGCTTCTCATACGAGGGTGAAGACAGACGCTTCAACCTAGGCATCCACTGAAGGTTCAGGTAAGAGAGGAGAAGGCTTTCAAGAGTGAGAATATTCAGGAGAGTGTTCGGGTAAGGAATCGAATGAAACCCTTAAGTTATATCATTTGGGAATTTCAAACGTCATAAAAACAAAAACACAGGAAATCAAATATTGGTGAAATAAAAATTACCGCGATACGAGTTAAAATAAGAGTATAAATAATGTTCATGGTGAGACCGTGAGTAAGCATTAAGGTGTGATGAAAAACAGTATTCATGGTGAGACATTTGGTGGTCGTCACAGTGAGATATTGACCATTCTGTGCAGTCACGGTGAGACAGTGAGTTAACAGACCGTGAGGACAAGGTCTTAAAGGTGAGACCATATGCATGAAACAGTAACTGTAAAATAGTGATCATGAAATCGTAAAGTAAAATACAGTAAAGTATTAAACATTAATATTAGTAAGATATATATTTATGATTAATCATACCAAGATCATGTATGATGTAGTCTAATCTTTCATAATTTAATGGTTTATTAAATATATTGGCAAGTTGATATTCAGTACCAATGAATTCCAAAGTGATATCACCTTTTTGATAATAATCCCTCAAAAAGTGATGTCATACATCAATATGTTTTTTCCTAGAATGAGAAACAATATTCTTAGAAATGTTAATAGCACTTGTGTTGTCACAATTTATTGGGACATGTCTGAATTGATATCGATAGTCTAGTAATGTGTGTTTTATCCACAAAATTTGTGCACAACAACTTCAAGAAGCTATGTATTCAGCTTCTGTAGTAGATAATGAAATAAAATTTTGTTTCTTACTACACCATGATTCTAGTGACTTGCCTAAAAGGTGACATGTTCCAGAGGTAATTTTTCTATCAAACTTACATCTAGTAAAATCAGCATCAGAATAACTAAATAATTCAAATGATTATTGTTCGGGATAGAACAGTTTTAAATTGGGAGTATGCTTGAGGTATTTGAAAATCCTTTTTACATCATTTAAATGTGACTCTTTCGGGTTTTATTGAAATTGAGCACACATACACACACTAAACATAACATCTGGTCGACTAGAAGTAAGGTAAAGTAGACTTCCAATCATTCCTCTATAAGTGGTTTGATCAACATATTTATCATCCTCATCAATATCCAACTTACAGGTGGTACTCATGGGAGTGTCACTACTTTTTGTGCTATCCAATCCAAAATGTTTTAAAAGATCTCTACTATATTACTTTGAGTTAAAATAATTCCATCATCATTTTGAAGGATTTGAAAACCAAGAAAGAATTTTAGTTCACCCATTAAACTCATTTTAAATTCATTTTGCATCATTTTAGAAAAATCAGTATATAGGGAATTTCTCGAAGATCCAAAAATAATATCAACTACATAAATTTTTACAACTAAAACATCTTTAGAAATTTGTTTTATAAAAAGAGTAGGGTCATCTATACCTTTTTTAAAACTTTTTGAAATTAGAAAAGTACTTAATCTGTCATACCAAGCTCTTGGAGCTTGTTTTAAACCATATAAATCTTTTGATAATTTGAAAATATGATTTGGAAAATGAGGGTTTGAAAATCCATGTGGTTGTTCAAGAAAAACATCCTCAGCAATATATCCATTTAAGAATTCACTCTTGACATCCATTTGATATAGTTTGAAATTTAGATGTGTAGCATAAGTAAGTAAAATCCTAATAGCTTCTATTTTGGCTGCTGGAGAAAATGTCTCCTCATAGTCAATTCCTTCATCTTGACTATAGCCTTGTGAAAATAGCCTATATTTGTTTCTAACTATGTTTCCATATTAATATACTTTATTTCTAAACACCCATTTAGTGCCTATTGTAAAAGTGTCCTTAGGTTTTTCAACAAGATTCCAAACATTATTTCTTTCAAAATGATTGAGTTCTTCTTTCATGGAAATCACCCAAAATTCATCATTAATAGCATCATCAATGTTTTTAGGATTAAGCTGTGAGAAGAAGGCTTGATGTTCAACCTGATTTATAAGAGAATCTCTAGTGTGTGTCCCTCTATCCAGATTTCCTACAACAACATCTAAATGATGATTCTTTAGAATTATAGTTGATCTAGTAAAGGTAGGACTAGAAATTTCAGGCTCTTCTCTAGGTTCGGGTTCATTAGAAGCAAATTCTGGAATAAGTCTAGAACTGGTTGTTTTTATAGTAGGTTCATTGATTTTATCATTAAGGTCCAGAATAGATAAATCTTCTTCAATATTTTCAAGAGAGGTTTTAGGCTCATGTGGATCAGTTTCATCAAACTTGATGTGAACAGATTATTCCACAACCTTGGTTCTTTTATTGAAAACTCTATAGGCTTTGCTAGTTAGAGAATAATCAAGAAATATTCCCTCATCACTTTTAGATGAAAACTTATCAACATTATCCTTAGTATTAAGAATATATACTTTGCAACCAAATACTCTAAAGTAATTGACTTTAGGTTTTCTATTGTTCTAAAGTTCATATGGGGTATTCTTAATAACAGGTCTAATAAAGACTCTATTTATGATATAACAAGCTGTATTTACAGATTCATCCCAAAAATAAATAGGCAGGTCATACTCATTAAGCATGGTTCTAGCTATTTCTTGAAGGGTTCTATTTCTTCTTTCTGCTACACCATTCTGATGAGGTGTCCTAGGAGCAGAAAAGTTATGATTATTGCCATTGTGTGATAAATAAGATTCAAACTCTTGATTTTCAAACTCATGACCATGATCACTTCTTAGAGTTTTAATCTTAAGTCCACTATGATTTTCTACAGACTTGGATTATTTAATAAAGTAAGAAAAATCTTCACTTTTTTGAGTTATGAAGTATACCCAAGTATATCTATAAAAGTCATATACTAAGACATAAACATAGTGCTTCCCATTTAAGCTAGAAACTCTAGATGGTCCAAAAAAATCCATGTGAAATAACTTGAGAGGTTGAGAAGTTGAAAATTATTTCTTTGATTTAAAAGAAATTTTGTGTTTCTTTCCCTTTTGACAGGGATTACACACTTTTTCATTTGGAAACTCAAGTTTAGGTAGGCCTCTAACTAAGTTCTTCCAAGTCAGTTTCCTAACTGAATGGATGTTGCAATGTCCTAATATTCTATGCCAAATCCAAGACTCTTTATTAAAAGCATTTAAACAGGAATCATTTTTCTTATCTAAGGAATTTAAATCAACTGCATAAACATTTTCATTTCTTAAAGCAGAAAATACAAAAACATTTTTAGAGTTAAAAACATTACAGGAATCATTTTCAAACTTGAAATTAAAACCATCATCACACAATTGAGAAATAATTAACATATTATATTTCAGTCCATCAACAAATAAAACTTTAGAAATTAAAACTGAATCAATGTTACCAATTTTTCCTAGGCCGATGATCTTTCCTTCAGAATTATCATGAATAGTGACATAGCCTCCATCATCCTTTATCAAACACTTGAAGCATGAGTAATCCCCAGACATATGTATTAAACATTCTCTTTCCAAATACCATGTCTTCTTGTGGGAAATTTTCATGCAGGTTTCCTACAAAATAGTGTGAGATAGAATATGATTTTGGTACCCAGATCTTCTTGGGTCCAGACAGGTAAGCAATCAACGATTTTGGTATCCAAATTTTTCTTTTGGGTCTCATATAATTTATAGAATCAAAATATTTTGAAAGATAAACTCTATTTGATTTAAAACAATGTGAATAACTAGTTAAAGCGTATTACTGTCTAGAACTAGAACTAGCAGTATTCTTTCTAGATTTATGAATAAATCTATTCTTAGTAATATGCCTTAGTCTAGGGTTGTAGCATATTATAGTAGTTTATTTTTGTGCCACTTGATTTCCTAGCATTTCAGTTAGTGTATCCTATCCATTTGTGAACTTCTCTATGTCCTTTCTAAGTTTCTCATTTAACATTTTAAGTTCTTTATTTTCCTTTAATAGTTGATCATTCATCTCTTTTTCAATAGTAAGTTCAATTTTAACAATTTTAGTGAGAGCATACTGTTTCTTCAATGATTTGTATTTATCCTTAATTCATTGCATGTCTCTTCCATCATATTACAATATTCAAATAATTCCTCACTAGTCATGTTTTCAGAATCCAAATCAGATTCTGCAACATCTCCAGAATAATAATAATTTAAATCAGTAGTATCTAAGGTTACCTTAGATGTGTTTTTCAAGAAACCCATGTTGGCACATTTCTTTTCGGAATCAGACATTTCAGATTCATTTGTGCTGGTTTGAGAAGCACTCCAGGTAGCCTTCATAGCTTTCTTATACTTACTATCTTTGTAATCATATTTCTTATTGAATTTTAGCTTTGGGCAGTGTTCTTTAATGTGTCCTTTTCTTTTTCACTCGTAACAAACAACTTCATCACATTTATCTGGATTTTTCCAGTACTTCATCCAATGTCCCTTATTGTAATAATTTCCCTTATAATTTGAAATTTTGAAAATTTTATTCTTCCTAAAAAATTTCTTAAACCTTCTAACTATCAGAGTCATTTCAGCATCACTGTCAGGGTCTGAGATTTCACTTGTTTAACTGTCAGTTTGTATTTGAGCTTTTTCTTTGTCCTTGTTCTTTGAATCAGTAGTCTAAAAAGCGACAGATTTCCTTTTTGGTTCATCCTCTTCTTATTTATTCACCTTGAGTTCTTCCTCGTACATAATAAGCTTACCAATGAGTTCTTTGACAGTTATAGCAGCAATATCACATGACTCTCTGATTGAAACAGATGTGCCTCTCCATCGGTTTGGTAGACTCCTCAATATCCTCATAATTTGTTCCTTTATAGGAACAACCTTTCCGAGTGAATTCATTGTATTGACTATCTCATTGAACTTGAGATACATATCATAAATAGGTTCATCAGTCTTCATTTTAAAATTATCATATTTAATAGTATAAGTATTTAATTTCATTTCTTTAATATTAGTTGTTCCTTCATGAGAAACACCTAAAGTATCCCAAATTTCAAAAGCAGTTTTACAGGTAGAAATTCTGTTAAATTCCTCATCTCCTAGAGTACAGTATAGGGCATTCATGGATTTATAATTATTATTATAATAAGTCCTTTTAGGTTCATCCCAAGTTGTTCTTTTGGTTTCTGAAATTTTATATTGAGATTCTATAGCTGTCCAAATATCAAAACCCATGATTTCTAAATGAATTTTCATTTTAAACTTCCACTGAGCATAGTTTGTACCATTTAAGAAAGGTGTCCTATTAGTAGAAGCACCCTCTAGTATATTATCCATAACTATATTTTAGAAAATAAATTTAAAGAGATAAAAATTTTGAACTAGCAGAAATTTAAGATCTTTAAAGATGCAACTAAAATCACAGTTCAAAAACATAGTATTTGAAAAATCCTTTATCAAAAACAGCCTTTGATACCAAATGTTGGTCAGAGTGGATACTCAAGAGGGGGGGTGAATTGATTTACAATTAAAATTTCTGTTAAAATATTGTCTATTAAAATCCACCAATTTATAAAAAAAGTTAAACAGTAGTGAATTTATATAGATCGTAAATGTTCACTTAGCTTCTCAAAGATTGATTAGGTCTCAGTTAATTTAACTATAAGATTAAACTAAATTTTGAAACTAACCTACTAGTTTACAATAAGTGTAAACACTTGCTAATTTAACTATCAAAGTAACTTTAAAATGGTTTTATATTTCAAAGTAACTACAGTGGAATATAAAAGATATATGTAGTATACTTTAAACTTAAACTAAAGATGCACATCAGATATAACAAGAGGCTCAGTCTCAAGCCGAGACTTAGTCCTCTCAAATTTATATAAATTTGATTCACACCCTAGATCGGGGTTAAAAACAGTTTACAAAACTGTCCAGGCCACGCAGGGACCTCTACCACAGTTTTTCATGGGAAACCAAAGAAAGACCAGGCCACACAAGGACCTCTTCCACAGTTGACATGGGTAAACCAAAGTTAAGAGTTTTTGAGTGAGGATTTTGATATCCTCTAGTTCAGTGAAATAGACTGTGTGTATGTGTAAGATATACAGAGTTCACCACGCTGCTCGAAAGTAAATAAAAAAATCACTTAGAGAGAACAAATAAGAGTTTAGAAGGCTCTAGTGATTAGCAATGCAGCTCTGGACTCATTGGATTCAGCAAGATTGCTTCTGAGTCCTTCTCTGGTTTTTCTGTTGAAAAATAGAGTGTTGTAGTCTAGATTGTTTTCTACAGGAGTGAAAATGATCTCTTGATTCTTCGTGTGTTATTCAGTGGTGTTGGATTACACTCATGAGAGTTCTTTAAAAGTCTTGCGATCTCCTTCTTGATCAGGATTTTTCTTTTTATTCATCACATTGCTCTCGGGCATATGTAATTTCTTCTTGTTATATCGTCACACTTTTTCCTCTTTTTTCGTGTACTGCATCTCAATCTACCTTATATTCCACGAGTTTTGGTAGTAGGAATGATTCCCTTTTCATAGGTATGAGATACTATTTTTCTGACATGCCAACAACTATCATTAAATAACATTAATTTCATTAAAACCATCAAATATGACAATTAGCATTATTTAATTAATATTGACAAAAAAGATAAGAAACAATGTCACAGTGATTATGTAAATGGTGTCTTCTTCATAGTATGGTCTTCCCGCTATGTGGTTCACGATATGTGCTTTACGGTGTCTCCATGTCACGATGTGTAGATCATGGTGTCTGGGTTACGGTTTGTCCTTCACGGTGTCTGGGTCACGGTGTGTCCTTCACGGTGTCTGGGTCATGGTGTGTCTATACTTAGACAAATATCTATATTTATACTTAAACAGTAATATGCATAAGATGGATTAAGCTTAATCATTAGAGAGTAAGAGAAGTTGAAACATAAATATAAAGGCTTGATAATATAAGTGAGATTTGTGATCATGCATAAGACTTGTAAATAACAAAGAGAGTAATTAACATCAATAAGATTTGTTATCATTAAAACATGATGTGTAGTTATTATTGAGACTGAAGAGAATTATCAAGATGTTCAATTAAGATTGAGATTAATTAATAGTAATAGGATTTGTGATCATTGAAACATGATTAATACACGAGGAGTCCAACAATAAATTTGAAAGAGGTGGTGAAATTATTCCCTCCTCTTCTGGTACTTCCTTTTTATTTGATCAAAAGGGATCCTTAGGATGGCTTTCTGATCAATGTAAGGACTCTAAGTTGATGTTTTGGTAGTTGGTAGGATATTTGAGTAGGGTTTGGAAAAGCCAAATGGCATTGGAGGTGTGATTTTGAGAGAAGGGGAAGTACCATTTTATAAGAGATGTGACAATCACTTTAGGAAAAGCCTGTAATATTATTTTAATATAAAATAATATTATGTTTATAATGTATTCAAAATTATTTATTTCAAGTCAAAGGTAGGCTTGGATAAAAAACCTCTCAGCCAATTTTTTTTATAAAATTTTAGATCCCCATCCTTATCTTTTAGATTTTACTCTTAGTTAAATAGTTTACCTTTAACCACATCATCTTGTATTATTATAATAAATGGTTAATAAAATTATGAAAAAAGACAAGGGAACCCAAAGTGGTTAATTATTGATATATATAACATTACCTAAGTCCTTTAGCTTAACCTTATATTTTTAATAATGTTATATCATTTAATAATTTATTATTTGTTTTAAAAAATCATTTATGTCAATTTTGACACCATTTGGAATTTTATTTTTGTGAAAAGTCATAAAAACTTTATTACTTAGAGAAAAAATTATTTAATAAACACTAACATGTCATATTAACCTTGAAATTTTTTTGAATTCATCAAAAGTCTCAATTTACATTTATATTAATATTAAAAATATTATTTATTTTAATCTTTCATTAATAAGGTAGTTACTGTATCATCATTGTGTCATAATTAAATTTAATTATTTAATTTCTAAAGATTATAAATAAAATACAATTATTTAGTAAATATTTTTATATTACTAATCAATATTTATAGTCGAATTTATCTTATGTATAACTCTATATTAAAAACGATTTAGTTATTTAAATTTGAATTTAACACTCTTAACTCTTCTTTAAATAAAATAATAATAAATGTCCTAATCAAATGCATGTGGATCGAAGAAGATCATATTTTATTCCTAATGAGGATTTTGGTTGAAATAAACTTATCTAGTAGAATTAGGGCCTATTATTGGGGAATTATATTACCATTTTTACCTTTAATTACCATATTTACTTTTAACTGTGGTAAATAAAATTCCAAAGTTACTATTCACCAAAAATTATTTTCATCTTATTGAACCAAATTTTACTAACTAATGTCAACCGTGTCCCTCATATTTTTGAAATTCAATTCACAAAAGCGGTAAAATTAGGTTTTATGCAAATTCTCAAATGTTCCTGGAAGGTGGGTAAAAAAAGTAAAAAATACAAATAAAATTTTATACATATAATATTTTTATCAAATGACTCCAATGAATTAAATTGCACTAATATTAGTATTATCTATCTATTTTGACTTAAAATAAATTTAACTAAAATAATTAATTAATTAAATAAATGCCAGTTTTAAACAATAACCCAATGTTTTTTTACTATTTATTAAAAATTGGACATTTTCAAGAAAATAGAAAAAATTCACCCTAAGATAATTTTGATATTCCGAATCCAAAACTGAAGTCCATTTTGAAAAATAAAATTTATAAAATTTCAAAATGTGAGTATTTATATTCATAACAGGTAGTTTGATTAGTCGTGGTGTGTTATAACCCCATGTTGCGTGTAGCGCATGCTATTGTATTATTCAAAGGGAAACATATTGTATAATTTCATGGTGTTACACATATAATGAAGGTCTAAATAGTTTAGTAGTCTTGATAATCAATATGAATACTTGAATCCCATTTTAAATTCGAATATACAAATTTAAACACATTTTTGTTAGTAACAACAAAATTCCCTCATGAATATCATTGAATAGAAATCATTATAAACATTAGGGATTTCTGGGAAATGAAATTAAATTTGGGTGAGCTCAAATTCCCAGTAAGGGTTACATATAAATAGAACAACCATGAATAAATAATAATAATCAATATGTAAATGTAAATATCTGAACACACATGGAATGTAATCAATAAACTCAGAAGTAAGTACATCTAGATAAAATATCAATGAGAGAATCTCATGTATAATAGTAAATATGGAAAAGGAAAATGACTGAAAAAAATTTCCATTTAAAAATATAGTTGGAAAATTTTACTACTAAATTAAAGTATCATTAATGAACAGAGGAGACGAAAATTAAGTGGGTTAATTATACAATGATCAAATAATTTTATTCAACTGAAATTCAAGAATAAATAATCTCGATTAGAATGAGATTGTGAAATAAACTCGTACATTGATCATAACATTTAAGTAGTCATTAGTAAATGAATATATTATGTGTATAAAATTTAAATACACATTTAAATTTATAAATAAAAAATATATTGTGAAAATTAATTAAACATATAATAATAACATATTAATGTCAACAAAACAGTAATATAACCCATTGAAATGAAATTGAGTTGTGAAATTATTTACAACTTGGTAACTTTTTATTCAAATCACCTTAGATGAAAAAAATGAAATTGAAACTCACTATAAAATTGTTTATCATGAGTTCCTGGTACTCTAAGTGAAATGGACTGTCTATACACTATATAAAATAATTGTGTGAATAACATACAAATGTGCCTCAATGAAAAGAAACTTAGATAGAATCCCTTACCTCATCCCTCGTTTTGGTTGAATGTGATTGAACCCACATTATAGTGGTTTTAATTGTGATATTAACTTATTTAATAACAATATAAATATTTATAATATCATATTTTATCCTTTTACAGAATCTTATAATACATTCGTTAATAATATTTCATTATGATAATTTTTCAGATTTTAATTACTTGTTTTCTCAGTCATTCATTATTATAAAAGTTCTCCTTCTTGTTCATATTATATAGTTCCATAATATAACAAATAAATATCATAAAAAATATCATATGTATATGTCAATTATACTTTTAAGACCAATCATGAAAGTTGGTTTTTTTAAATGATGTACATTGTGATCATAAAGACAGTAGGTTGTACGTACGCATGAGCAACGTTTCCATTATTTAATGATCATTACATAAATGAGGTATGTAATATTTTAACATTAAATAATGATAATAATAGCATAAATACCATATTATGTTAGTAAATTTTCTTATATAAATAATCCATGTTGTGTGGTGGTGAAAAGAGAGTCACATTGCATTGTGAAGGTGGTAGTCCACACGTACATGAGTGATGTTATCATTTTGCAATATAAGAATGAAAATGATATATATTATTTTATGAATTAAAAATATGTCATGAATATAATAATTATTCCATTTATATTACATAAATTTCTTATATTCTTACTTATTACCTTCAATGTAAAGTCTTACTGAAAAATAATTTCATTACATCGCGGGGTAATAGTTACATGTACACACGATCGACGTTAACATATAACCTATACATGAAAATATAAAGTTGTCTTATATGATATAATCAATCGATAAATATATTATTTTATTAAATTAATATATTTACTTTTGATCCATCACAATTCTTAGCTTTGGTAGGTGGTAATGGAAAAACAAATGACATTGAATCGTGAGGGGACAGTTTGTCGCACACACAAATGATGATTTTATAACCCATTTGATAGATGTAGAGGTGGTTTTAGGTCACTAAAATAACATAAAAAATATTTTTATATATATGATACTTATTTTATTATATCATCATGGTTAAATAAAAATTTAAGGATGTGGAATAAGAAATAAAATAGAAATTCATGTTGACGAACGTTACCTCTTCTTCAAGTGTCCAACTTAGGTTTGCACCAAAATCCTTACAAATATATCTTTACTAAAAACTATGGATTATAAGATAATATGAGGGAAGTTGGGGGGGTTATATTATTTTTTACTATCTGAATAAAATGTGTTTTAAAGTATTAATAAGATAGGAGAGTGTGTGGCCTTGTATAAGTGAGGTGAGAGGCACACATGTAATATTTTAAATCATAATCGTGTGCCCATGTTTTTACATGAAAAAAGGGTCCAAAATGGATTTTTTCTCAACAATTACACATTATAGTTTCAATATATGTCTATAAAATGTATTTTAGATAAGTGTTTATGAAATTTTAGCCCGTATTTATTTACTTTACCCACGGTAAATCTATGTTTACCTTTATCACGTTACATATTTGTTGTTGCTTTCACTATTCATTTTAGTAAAATATTTATTTGAAATTATGATATAATATATATCATTATGACAACAAATATGGAATCCATTTTGAAATTTTTCATTCATGAAATTTGAAAAAAAAACTTAATTTAAAATAAATCACACCAATGCAATGAGAAATCTTATTTTCAAAGAGAAAATGTTCCAAAGATTAAATTATTTTTAAATTATAAAAATATATTAAAACTATTAAAATGACGTAAATTATATTAATAAATATATTATTTAACTATATATACTTTAAAACCAATTAAAAATAAAATTTGTCATTATAAAGAAATATATTACAAGGAATTTTTCAATTAAAACTCAGTATTTTCTCTATTCATCAAAAAATGAAAGATTTTGGGAATATAAAAATAACTTATACTAATATAATATTAATATTATGATTTTAAAATAAAAAGATAAATTTTTAAAATAAATTTTCTAAAATTGGATAAAATTATTTTTAAATTATGCTCACAGTGCACGACTTATGTGACTTTTAGAAAAATACATTTTTTTGAAAAAAATTCTTTGTCATTCAAATTAGAATTATTTTATTTATGATAAATTGATAAACAATTAATTTATTTTATTTATTTTTAAAATAGTATATTTAAATAATTTAGTTATTACTCTTCATACCTTCCAATTTAACGTCTAGGTCATTATGGTATATAGTATTGATGTTCATTTTGAACCGAGGTTACTTATTCCACGAGCTATATAAGATCTTAAATTTAATGAAATTTATTTAATGGGTTGTTTAAGATCAATTTTTCATGTCTAATAAGTGAAAAAATGTTATTATTTAAAAATCTTGTGTTTTTAAACTTATTATTAATGTTAGAGAAAGAATTCCATTCAAAATATTTCATGAGAATGCTTATAAAATTTTCTCAACCACTCATCTCAGCCTGGAAAAAGTTTGATCATCCATTGGTGAAACTGTTAAAAGGTTTCATGTCTGTTAGTATCATATTTTTCGTTTTATTGAACGAATTATTTCCAAGATCAAACCAACTTATTTTCTACCTCGACCATGGATTACATAGACTTAGAGTGGGAAGATTTAGGGAATATTTCTTAATAAATTATTGATAAAATCCTCTATTATATTCATTGTGTTGATTAGTAATAATGAGTTGAGATATTTAAATGAAAAATAAAAATGAAATTGAAAAATAATAATGAATTGGTTCCATTTATATTGAGATTTAATTTTATTGTTAGTACTGAAAATTAATCTGATGGGGGAGATTGTTAAGCCCACTCTATGTTCATTTTGTATTTTTTGTCAATAAGGATTGAATCCATTAAAGGATTTTTCATAATTTATTTCCTAATGTTAATATAGAATCTATTGGAATTTATAAATAAATTTTTTTATAGATTTTCCAATAAGTTTATTATTATTTTTAATGACTTTTGTATATTATATTATTCTTTGAATTATTTAAGGTTTTTACCATCACTTGTTGGGTATAAAATGAGATATAATGTTATTTTTATAGAAGTTTTTATATTAATTTATATGAAGAAAAAACTATTTCATGATATTTTAAATAATTTCGATCATTTTGATTTTATAGGATTCATAATATTAAAATAGTTTTTAGTAGTTAACAAAGAATAAAAACAAGGTTGTAAGTTGAGTTTGAGGAGAAATTGAAACTTTTTTTTACTCACTATTATTTGATAAAAGGATAGATTTGTTGAGCCAAAAAATCGTAAATCTCTAAACTTTCCCAACCACATGATAATCATGTCTATAATAATGATGGTTGGTTAAGCTCAAATGATAGATCTAACAAAAAAAGAAATAATTTATTCAAAGATCTTTTTAAGGTAACCATTGGTGGGAGGTTCGCAAGGGAAAGAACTATTGTGAAGTGTGTTACAATGACCCTCTATATGGAGCATCCCTAAGGTATTTTAAGTGTATTTGAGGACTGCACTGAGTACCATTATATTCTTCTCCTGATAATTTTTCTGACATGGGATCAGTAAAATATTTCTTCTATCCACCTATTAAAATATATGTGGAAACTTATCAAATATGACACTATTCACTATCATCTTTTGCCTCATTTTGTGACTGTTATATTGGTGTCATGCCATCAAAGTGTAATAGTGTAGATGATGAACAGTACGCTAAATATAAGATCACTAACATCATGATGGTAGTGAAATAGTTGGGTATTTACTACAATGTGGTGGAAGTTAGTATAACATGTGAAATATCGTGCTAAAATATCATCCAGAGGATGTTCTTACAAGTAACGGTTCTACAATAATAAGATCAGTTAATGAAATATCACATGTTATGATTCAAATATCTCAATTCTATAAATTGTTATTCTATTAATTGATGCATGAAGTAGAGTATTCATCGAGAGTTTTAAGATACGAAGATAAGGAAGTTTAATATATCACGAGTAGTATATGACATATAAAGAATCATGTATGAATTGAGATTAATGCAAGAGTTGAAATGTAATGAAATCCATTCATAGATGGATCCATATATAGAGGTACATTAATGTCGATTCACATATAAAAAAATTTAAGTGTATCCATGTACGAGTTAACCATGTCTGAGTTATTCACTCGGGTAAAGATATTTCGAAACATAATGATTCATTTCCTTGGTTTAAACACCCAAACTATCATGATATTTTTACACATGATTAAATAAGTAATTAAGGGGGGGGGGGTAACCTAGAGTGAAATAGATTCAAAAAATTTAAGATCCACAACACATATTATTACCATTTTAGTTTATAACTGTGAAATAAGACTTTATCCTTACAGGCTTTATAGGGGGAAATATATAAGAGAATGTTACAATATTTCTATGCATCATGAAGTAAATTATGAGTCTTTGGTTATTTAAAATTTAAAATGTGGGAAATAAAATACTGATGATATTCATCTTTAAATTAAATGACTATATGATCATGAAATTAAATGATTCATGAGATTAAAATTTTAATATTTTGATAATAATATTGGCTACTTTTAGTGAATATATACGATTAAAGGAAGTTAAATAAGGGGGTTTATGAATCTAATTGTGTTGCATATTCTATAATTTGTGGAAAATAAGAAGGAAGGGGATGATGAAAATGGGTTAATTCTTCTTTGAATTGAAAAATAAAATTATCAAAGGAAGTGTAAACCATTGCTACATTTTAATTTTCATACTATGTACCAAAAGATATCAAGAACAACGATAGAAAGAGAGTTTCAGGATTTTATCAAATACGCTTATAGGATGAATATGTGAGATATCAATCCTATAGCGTTCATATTTTTTGAAGGTCTTAAAAATTATGAGGAAAAAGATTATATTTTTGCAACTGAGGAAGAAGATCAATTATATATTTTTCCAGAGGGACTATATCCCAAAATTTTGATCTTACATAAGGGAAGTGGAAGCTTATTTTCTTTTATAAAAGATCAGTAAATCTGTTCTTGTTATGTATCTAGTTGGTTATATTATAATGGACAGAATTCCACACCCATTCCATTGATTCTTAAAAAAATAATAAAGATTTTATTTGGGAATATAATAAAAACCATGGTGCACCGAGGAATTAGTTATCCTGAAGAGAAGTTAACATCAATAAATTTTTTGTCTCATTTTTTTCAATTGTTAGATAAATGAATATATATAATAACAATGTAATGGGTAAGATACATTCACTGAAAAATTGAAATATTTTAAATGGGATAAAGGGGATAAATTTATTTAAAAGGTATCAACACTGATTCTACCCCCAACCCTTCATTGTTGTACACTTACTTATATCATCCTAACATTATGAAGCAAATTTATATCAAAGG
Source organism: Viscum album (assembly GCA_963277665.1). Classification (NCBI taxonomy): domain Eukaryota; kingdom Viridiplantae; phylum Streptophyta; class Magnoliopsida; order Santalales; family Viscaceae; genus Viscum; species Viscum album. Next base: position 993,451,398 of record OY728164.1, read on the forward strand.
AAAAATGTGGTTCATTTCAGTTAATTTTCCTATAGAAACTCTAGATTATAATATACCCAATATAAAAATATATTTTTAAAAATGAATAATAAATTTAAGAGTGAAATAGATACCATAAGATATAGTCAAATAAATCTAAGATTCAATGAATTATAGGATCAAGATTCACATATGATGTCATAGGAAAACATAACACCACATGTTTTTCTGGGTTGATTTTTTTAATAGAAACATACTTCATGGGAAATTTAAAACCACATAGGTGTTTTAACATTCACCTCTATAGGTGATACATTATTAATTATGAGTAATGAATCCTTAATAGAGAATTAAGTGGACCATAGTTATGATTGAAATATTCAAGTTAATTCAACATATATTCCATGAGTAAAAATTTAGTTCTGTTTTTCATAAGTTTGTTCAGATGATCGAAAATCACTAATGGGTATTCCAAATAAAATAGACACGGTTGGAATGTGTGTAGTATCAATAATGCCGGATTAGTTATACCAGGTAATTATTTTTAAATTTAACTAAATTCCACTTTCTATTGAATCTTTTCATAATCCATTTGGTATAAGTATAGTACTAATAAGTCATTATTTGTTATACCATGTCATCATTCTTTAATCCATTTGAATTGTAATTTCTATATCCAATTTCTATTAGAATTATATTTGGGATTTTACTTTATAACCACCTACCATGTAAGAAAACATATCGAACAAGACATGAAAAGGTTTATAACACCATCTTATACCAATACAATTTGAATGTTTCAAGGAATAATTTTTGGATAGAAATAAGAATAATTATCCTCGAATATTCATTTGGAATGATTATATATAGGGGTGTATACAGGACAATATTGGGATTGTTACTATTTCCCCAGAGCTTTATTTTTTATAACATTTAGAAAATAGATGAATAGACTTAAATATAATTAAAAATGATGAAAATTTCTCTTATAATTACACAATGTTGCATCCAATTTCTAGGGGAACATGATATATAGATATAGAACTATGGGGTTGACTTTCCTAAGTTAATGTACATACATTGACATGGTTTTGAAAAATAAAATATGGAAGAGTTTGAAAGGAATTATTTCTAGTGTCATATGGCATGAAATCTACCCCAATTAATGTTACAAAAAATTTTATATTATCATTATGATGAATAGCCTAAATATTCCTACAAGTTGTTTAAAAATATATATCATAAACCAGCCTGAGGATAACACTTGTATCAAACACCTTGTTTGGACCACTATATAACCAAGGGGAATACCAACCCCCCCACCAAATATTATGACAAGAATCATGGAATCAAAGGAAATTATTGGAAATTATTTCTCCAAAATGATAACATTTTAATTTAGAAAATTAGTCTAGAAATTTGGACATGACTCATCCATAAGTTGGATGTCCACATCAAATAAGATAAACATAAACAATATATAATAAAAAAATACGAAATAATAAGAATACATGATCATAATGAACATAGAATCATTATAAAAATGTATATGTATAAATATATGATCAATAATACATCAGGATGATGGAGTCGATACAACATCTGAACTAAAAGAAAACTAATATAAGCAATCGTTGTTGTGTGTCCTCCAAATTCACCATCCAACTATAAAATTAACCCACTCTAAGAGTGAACAGGTGCTAAAAAAATTACATAAAAAATAGATCATGTATTTCAAATTTTAGTGGCACAAGTAGGTTGTGAGAATAAAAAAACATAGTCATTATGGACCACCAAGTTGATGCATTTCCTTTCCCAAAATATCCAACACATGCTAGTTTGAAAATAAAAGTGAAAATATAGATTCATCATTTTATAAAATTAGATTTTTTCTTCATTCAATTGTTTTTAAACCCTATTGAAGACATATAATTAAAATTATCCTTTTATTGAAATAATCTTTCAAAACCGTACAATAAGGGAGTTTTAGTAAATCGTCTAAAAAGTACCAACCATGAAAACATGTGACCAAAGTTACGATTTAAAAAATATAAGCTGATAACGATGGTAAAAACACAATAAAAGGTGAAATAAAACAAAAGATGTAACATAATTAAGAAGTATAATTCATAAAATATTAATCATGGGAAAGTCTTAAACATCCTCTCATGATACCCAAGACTGATTTAGTTCAGAACAAATTTCAAACATATCAATGAATTTTACATTCTTATAAACATAAAGTTTGTAACATCATTTATTTTTTGTGTTATTATTTTAGATATTTATATGAATTAATTTCAAGAACATGTGCTGAGATGGCATGCGATTATGAGGCACGATGTTCGCAAAAATATGTGTTTGAAAAATATTATAATATTTAATAACACACATGTGTAGTTTTACTAAAAAAGTGGAATAACTCCTAAACGAGTGATTAGATCAGAAATCTGAGGGCACTGTTTAGTTTAGAATAATGTTTTTACTCTAAACATGTCTTAACATTAGTTTGTGTTAGTTTTTTGCGAAAACATTGTCACAGATGTGAAGGAAATAAATTAATTGAATGAAAAATATTTTGTTGCAGCGGCCTAATTTTCTCTTTATATTCAGGTTTTTAGAAAATTCACATTGTTAGCTATATAACCTCATGTTTTTTGACGAGTTCCATTGGAGTGTTGGAGGAGACCCCTAGGGTATATGACATCAACAGTGGATTTTCACATCATAGATCAACGATCAGTGCGAGATAGTATCGAGGAATCTCACTAACGAACGTGGTGCAACTTTATTATTTATCAAAGATAAATTCAAATCGAGGTAGGGTGTTTTGTTGTGTGAATCGTCTTCCATTTCATAATTCTATATGAATGTGGGTCAATTCAATGTACAGGAATTTATTTTCACATTTTCTGTAGATTTAAATGGATAGAATTATTTATTTTGTTTTTGTGATTTACCCCTCTTTGATTATCATTTTATAGAAACAGATCAAGGCCAAGAAAAAAACAGTTGAGGTTTTTTCCTCACTTTTATAGTTTTTTATTTTCTCTCACCATTAGTGAAATCTTCTCTGATTGGATATTCATGGACTTTCTAGATGTTGTTGACTGGTTCTGAACTGGATAGGACCCCTAAATTTAGGGAAAATCAATAACTGAGGTTGGATTTGAGTAGATTGGGACCCAAGGAGATCAGATATGTGATTGTTTTAATTTTTTCAATAGAGGAGGTGTGGTGGTCAACATAAGGGGAAAAGGTGCCCAAAAATAGTGGGAAGTTGTGCACAGAGATAGTCCGTGCACATTCCATGAAGATGACGAGGATGGTAGAGGTGTACAAGATGGAAACAGGTTGCATCAGTGGAAATGAGATAGTGGAAGTGGACATTGAGAGATGGAAGACACAGAGTTGGACAATGATCTGAGTTGGATCAACGGGCTGGGTCAGGCTAGTGGGCTAACTTGGATTAGTGCACTGGGTCGAATAGGTGGGATGGTTCAGGTGAGATTTTCTCGGGTCTGACCCAAGCCAGATTCGGGGAAACCAGGGTGGAGCCTCGTTATCGTTGAACACAAAAATCGACTGTTGCAATGGATCGTGGTACCACAACACCTCGAGCTACCTTGTGACCAGTCCACGATCTGTCAACCATAGGGGTCAATCGTTATAGCAGATTGTATAACTACGATGGTCGGTCCATGGGTGGTCTTTTCTTGTGGTATGGGGCCGAACGCAGTGGTTGGTTTTTAGACCCTCGACAAGACTACAGGTAGGTTTTTGAGAAAAAATATCAAACGACCATAACTCCTAAACAGAGTATTCAAATGACATGTTATCTAAGGCATCCTGACCCAAATTTTATGATGATCAAATCACGATTTCATGAGGCTATTTTGTTTTCATAGTTTGGACCATTATAGTTTGAGTGTGTTCTCTTGGTCCTTTATTTGAGGGTATAATGTGACATTATGTCCACATCATTGGACTGTAATCCCATATAGATGATGGGTCTCAGATAGAGTTTTGGTTTCCCTCCATGAGACTATAGTGATTTCATCTTTTCTCAATAGTAGTGTTTTTGTAATTGACATAACCTCCATAATCAAGGAATTCATCCTCTATCTTGTAGGCCACATTGGTAGGGTTTGTGGAATCGTGGGCATATGATCCCCTACGTAGGGGGTTTCTCTAAATTGGGTTCATGGTGTCCCAAATCTATTTTGGGAATGACCCACTATCTATGAATCTTATTCTTCTTTGACCAATTTGTTCCCTTTGGGTGGGATCCAAATGGGCGAGACCTCTTCGTTGAGTGTCTCTGATGATATCATGCCTCGAAGAGTGAGTTCCCATATAATGATCATTGCTTCAGGTAGACTTTTGTGGCTGGTAGATGGTTCTGAAAACCTGATGGCGTAGAGTCTCTCCTAAGTATATCTTGGTTCATTATTGTTCTCTTATATCTGTTATAAATTTCTACATCTTTTATTGGGTTGACTATACATGGTGCTTCATGTTTAATGGTTTTGGGGTGTCCTACTGAGTATTGTTAAACTCACCCCTACATGGGGTTTCCCCACACATGTCATGTCTTGTGTAGATTTTGGATCTTTTGATGGGGTCAATTGGTGAACCTAGAGTGGGTGGATCATACCTTTTGGAGGGTAGAATGAGTTTTTTATTGAGATCTTACCTTTTACTTAGTCATCTTCATTAGAGTATGTTGGAATATTTATAGTTTCAGTTGGACTTGAGTAAAAACTCTTAATGTTGGGATTTTATTTGGCCTTATTTATATTTCCATTATATCCTTTTGTACCATGGTTTTGGGATATTATTTTTATGAATGCATTCTATCAGTTTTTTTACATTTCAACATTATGTGGCTTGGAGATGTGTGTGTGTGTGTGTGTGTTTATAGGTACTTTAGGCTAATGCTTTCCATCTGTGGGAAATAGCTAATCGGTGCTTTTCACCATCCTCTAGCCTATTTGAGGCAGGATTGGGGTAGTCACGGAATGGCCCCCTCTAGCGTGGCTCATGAAATAGAGGTATCAGTGTGGTTTGGTTCTACTTTAGGACCAAGAGTTTGTGAGTTTGGTTTGGGTCGATAGTGTTATATGTTTCGAGTTCGTTATTGAGACCAGGAACTCTAGTGTTGGTACAAAGGTCAATGTATCAATAGAAAAAAACATTGATAACCTTCATTTCAACTTCGTTCTTTAAAATATAAGTTAGAGTAGAAAATGGTGCATGCATCATATAGGAATGGATGGGTTTTCCAGGTCCTCTTCAGTCAGCACACTAGATATAGTCTATTGACTATGGTACATCTTGTTTTATCTCAGGATTCCTCTATATAGAAAGCCATCTAAGATTCCACCTCATGATCCTGAGGATTATCGGCCTAGTGACGAGGCATTGGTATCAAGGAATGTACCAAATATAGAACCACAAAGAGGTTTACTAGCTATACCACCACACACTGAGTAGTGGCTACGTCTAGAACTTCCAGCTAAGGATGCACACAATCTAAGTGTGTTATATGAGTTTCATAAGAGATAAAATCCTAGTTTTCATGGTGAACTAGATCCCCAAATGGTTGAGGACTGGAAAGAGGTTGTCTCCTTTATTTTTACCCTTTTGAGGATGCCTACCGATCAGATGGTAGTCCTTGCTATGGGTCTTCTTCAGGGATATGTGGGGTGATGTTGGAGCTTGGTGACTCAATCACATGATGAGATAGCTCTCTCCTAGATATAATTTGTGCATCTCACCATAGAGAAGTTTCAACCATTTATCTTGTGATTAATATTCATACATGATCTCTTGAATCTACAGTAGGGTAGTATAACCATGGTGGAGTATTTAGTAAAGCTTAATACATTTTGTGATAATATTTATAGATGGTAAAATAAATTTTATTCATTACTAAATCCTTCAATAAGGGATTTTGTTGGGACATTAGGTCATCAGTGGTATCCCTTAGCATTTCTACCTATGTTGGGGAACTTCAGTGAGCCATGTTAGTTGAAGGTTTTCTGTTAGAGCAGACGTTTGTAGTTGGAGCTAGTAGCGGAACCATGTGGGTGATACCTCAATAGTAGGTAGATGATGGACCTAATAGGTATCCATGTTGTTCGATAAATTTAGGAGGTGATCCCATGAATTAGGTTCAATGGTGATGTCCTCTTGATGTGGCTCGAATTATTTGAGGGGCAGGTGGTGTTTCTCATACAATGGTTGGGGACATGTGGAATGACTTTTCCTAACCTTTCGTACAAATTATTGGGATATGGATAGGGGACCTCCTTGATAGAGATAGATATATGATAATGGTTCTATATAGTGTGTAGGATGTGAAAGAGGGTCTGGTATGGTAAAAGGAGTTAGTCAGAGGTTCACCCTATTACCCCCACCACCCCAATGTGGTCCACGCCAGGCTCAAGGAGCTTGTGGAAAGGGAAGAGGAAAACTGTAGGATATGGATTCCTTTGACCCCAAGGCTTTAGGTATGATACGAGGTATGATTTGTGTCTTTTCAAAATTATCTTATGTTTTGATAGATACATTTTCTTTTCATTATTTTCTCACAAAAAAATTTGTCTGAGACTCTGATATTCGAGTCGAACCATTGACTCAAATCTTATGATCGGAGAATCCTATTGGGGGAGACTCGATGATCACTCAATAGAGCCAATAGTGTGATCTGATGCTTGCATGAGATTGTTTCGGGGAGGGATCTCTTGATAGAATCAATGATTAATTATGATGTCATTCATGGTATGTAATGGTTATACATGGTTCATGCTCAAATTGATTATTTTGGGAGAAGGGTGTGGTATGTTCATAGTGATGGACCAAATTTTACATTATATACAAAAGAAAAATCTAGGTTATGCAAGATAAACCTGTTCATAGGAGGGTGAAACAAATTACTCATTAGTTGGCTAGTCTCACCCTTGGTGTAGTAGATGATATGAGTCACGAGTTTCCTTTAGTGGGGGTGGGGTATGAGGATTCATTTCCCAAGGATGTTCCTGGTTTATCTCCCAGCCAAGAGATGTAATTATTCTTTGATCTACACCTCAGTTTGACAGTAATATCTACACCAACATATCATAGGGCTCCAATAGTTAATTTTGGGATGAGGGTATAGTTGGATGATTTGCAGAAAAATGGATTTGTGAGACCAAGTGGTTCACCCTGGGCCGCCCTAGTGTTGTATTCCAAGAAGGAAGTTGGGATCTAGAGGTTATGTGTAGATTACTAGCACTTGAACTAGGTGATAGTGATAAACAAGTACCCACTACTAAGGATTGATGATCTATTTTCCTAGTTGAAAGGGGAATGATGGTTCACAAAGATTGACCTCAGATTAGGCTGTCATCACCTATGAGTACTATATTAGGATATATCGAAGATGAACTTTATATGTTTTTACAGTCTCTATGAGTACTGGGTGATACTGTTTGGAATTATGAATTTCCCAGTAGTGTTCATGGGACTCATGAACTATATATTTTATATTCAATTAGACCAACTCATGGTGGTATTCACTGATGATATCCTAGTGTATTAGAACTCTAGGGAGGATCATGTGATACACGTAAGGATAGTTTTAGACACTCTATGAGAGCACCAAATTTAGGTAAATATCCCTATGATTCAGTTCTGTATTGGAGATGTCCATATTTTGAGGCATGTCATCTCAGATGTTGTAATTGCAGTGGATCCAATAAAGGTTGTGGTAGTGCTTTCATGTGATCCACCCAAAAGTGTTACCAAATTTTAGTGTTTCCATGGACTGGGAGGGTACTATTAAAGGTTTGTACCCTATTTCTCTAATGTGTAAACACCCTTGATAGCATTGACATGAAAGGGGTAGCCTTTCGTGTGGATAGAAAATTGCATGTAGTGCTTTTAGAATCTTAAGTAGAGGCGATGGATAGAGTTCCTCCAATATTTTGAGAATGTGATTTTCTATACTCATAGAAAGGGGAATGTGGTGGCTGATGCTCTTAAAAGGAAATATACTTCATAGTTTCTGAATGAAGAATCAGGGTAGTTGGACTCATTGCAGATATACATTATGGATGTATATGGAGTTTCTTACCTCAAAATGATGGTTGTATCCCCTCCACTCTAATAGTGAGTCAGGGTGGCACAACCTGGGGATACCGATTACCAAACCCTACATGCTCTAATATCCATACGACATTCCCTAGATGAATATAAAAATGGTGGGAAGCACATATTTATCTTCATAGTAGTAAATATGGAACCTTTTTATGCTGTAGGAGGAGATTTTGAGGGAGTTCTATATATCCCCTTTGGTGGTACAATCAGCTATGGCGAAGATATACCGAGTCCTACGACTTTAGTTTTGGTGTCTAGGGATGAAGAAAAGAGTTTATTTTTTTCTCTATTCCTTACTTGTCAGCAAGTAAAGGATGAGTAGCAGGTTCCAACTGGTTTAGCTCAACCCCTTGAGGAACCAGGATGGAAGTGTGATGGGATATCGATGGACATCATGATGGAATTTCCACATACATCCAGGGGACGTGATAATATATGGGTGATTATTAACCGACTAACCTAGTTAGCCAACATCCTAGCTATTTGAGAGAAGATTTCATTGGAGATACTGGGAAACATCTACATATAGAAGACCATATGACTCCATGGAGTTCCATATGATATTTTTTCTGATCATTACACCCTCTTTACATAAATATTGTATAAGGGACTAAAAGAGGTGTTTGGGACCCAGTTACAGTTGAGCACAATGTTTCTCCAATAGAAGGATGTCCAGATTGAGTAGACCATTCATGTTATGGAGGATTTCATTCAAGATTTCATGTGTGACTTTGGTCGTAGTTGGGAGTATCACCTACCACTGGAAGAGTTTTCATACAACAACAGCTACCATTACACCATTAGTATGACACCATTCAAGGATTTGTATAAGAAACCCTGTAGGTCACCACATTGTTGAACTCACCTAGGAGAGTCCTCACTCATGTGCCCGAAGTTGGTGCTAGTGACTATAGAAATGGTTTACATCGTCTTGTATTAGATGAAGACTACATAGAGCTATCAGAAGTCTTATGTTGGTAGGCGAAGGAGGCCATTTGTGTTCAAGGAAAGAGACCATCTGTTCCTTCTGGTTTCACCATGATGGGTATTATGGATATTCTGTTAGGGTGGAAAGCTACCTATGATTTTCTTCAGACCTTTCCAGATAATTCATAGAGTTGGTGTGGTCTATTACCATTTGGATCTACCTCCGCAGTTAAATCGGGTACACGACGTCTTCCACGTGTCGAAGTTGAGGAGGTACGTGTATGACTAATCGCATATCAATTATTGGGGTGAGATGGACATTGAGGATTTAGTGACATTTACTATGTACCCAATGGATATCGAGGATCTGCAGTATGTGATCCTTAATGGGAGATTGATTCATTTAGTGTGTGTTTGGTGGTAACATAAAAATCTTCTCCAGAGCACATGGAACCCGGATGCACAAATTAATTCTCACTACCCCCCATCTATTTCAGTAGCCATTGTTTTGGATTTTCAGGGACATAAATCCCCATGGTGGGGAGAATTTAATGTCTTAGATTTTCCATGTATTATTTTTAGATTTTATATAGATTATTTTCAAGACAAGGAACTGAGACGGTGTTACTTTATGAGGCCTGATGTTCCCGAAATAAATGATTGAATAATATTAAAATATTTAATTTCTCGTCCATGATGTTTTATTGAAAAAATGAACTAACTCCTAATCTAAATGGGTTCCCAATTGAGAAATATAAAGGTACTATTGAGTTTGGAATAACAGCATTACCCCATGCACAAATTAACAATAGTCGGCGCATGTCATTTTTTAAAGTGTTTTCATGGAAGTGAAGAGAATAAAATAATTTGATGAAAATAGTTTTGTTGAAATGACTTAATTATCTCTTTATATTCATGATTATGGAATATTAATAGGGTTAGATGTATAACCCTATGAATTTAATTTGTTCCATTATATTTTTGGAGGATACCATGTTGGTGAATGACATCAACGATGGTTTCTCAAATCAGAGATCAATGATTAGTGAAAGATAGGATCGAGGGATCTCACCAACGAATGGGATGCTGCTTCACTCTTAATCAACTATCAATACAAATAAAGTTATGTTGTTTTTTTGTAAATATTCATCCTTTTCTTAATCATAGATGAGCATGAGTTAATTTGACAAACAAGAATTATTCCATGCATCATCGGTAGATTTAGTTGGATCGAATTATTTATTTTAGTTTTTTGTATAATCACCCTTTGATTATCCTTCTATTATAATGGATCAAGCCCAAATGAACAATAATAGAGGTTCATTTCTCACTTTTATGTTTTGTTCCTTTCCCCTCCTTTATCGCATTATTCACCGTTTGGATCCTCGTTGTCCCGACTCGACATTAACTAGTGATTCCAAACTCGATCGAACCCCTGAATTTGAGGAAAATCGAAAATGGAGGATGGTTATGTGTATATCGGGATCCAAGTAGCTCATATATATGATTTTTTAGTTTTTGGGAATCGTAGATGGTTAAGTGGTCCTCAGAAGGGACCACCAGCGGGAGACAGAGACGACTGGAATCTAGTAGCGGCAGACGGTGGTGGTCCACATGTGGGAAGAAGAGCCAATACAGCCGGAGGAGGTGAACATGGTGGTGGAAATGGGATTCATAGGGGGCGTTGAATGGTGGTAGTGGATGCAGGGAGACAACAGATGCTGAGCAGGCTAATGGGTCGGGCCGAATCAGTGGTTTGGGTCACGCTGATGGGCCGGGTTAGATTGGTGGGCTAGGATAGACAATATGAAATTGGTTTAAACCTGGGGAAACTGGGGAAGATCACCATTGTGGTCGATCATGGAGATTGACCACAATGAATGACTGTGGTGTTGTGACAGGTCAAGCTTCCATGATTGCAACGACCGTGCACCAAGTCTGTGGGTGGACAATCATGGTGGTTGGTCATCACGGTAGATGGAATGACTGTGACAGTCATTCCATGGGCAGCTGGTCTATGTGCTAGGTAGAATGACCATAGAGGTAGGTCTATGGACCCCATTAAGAATGTGGATAGGTTCTCAAGTAGTAGGTTCAAACAACCAGAACTCATAAATGAAGCATCCAAATTACATGCCGTCAGTGGAAGTGTTACCCTGATTTTAAGATGGTCAAATAAAGATCTCTTGAGTCTATTATAATTTCATATTTTGGACTAGTTTTGGTTCAGTTTGTTCCCTTGAACCTTCCATCGAGGGTACAATGAGGAATTGCATCCACAACACTGGATTGTAATCACCTCTAGAGGTCGAGCCTCAAATAGATTTTTCATGTCACTATATGAGACTGAAGTGTGATCCTCTGTCATCTATTGTGATGTTTATGGAATTGGAATAAACTCCCTGAGTTGGTAATTAATCCAATATGCAGGGAGCTTAGTCATAGGGTTTTTAAGATTGTTGGCATATGATCTCCTATATAGCACGTTCATCCAAATTGGGTTTGGGGTGACCACCAGCAGTTCTGCATGTGACTGCCTCTATATATATCATATTATTCTTTAAATAATGTTTTGTCTTTGATAGGGTTCCAAATAAGCTATACATATTCATATAGTGTCTATGATTATATCATGGATTGTGGAGTGTGAACTCCCAGAATTAGAGTTTCTTCAAGCAGAATCCTATGGTTGACAGTTAGTTATGACTACTTGATGGCGTGTAGTTTCTCTGGAGTATATATGGGTTCATTCTTGTTCTCTTTTATTAATTATAGATTGTTACATTGTGTATTTAGAAGACTATAATTGGTGATTCAATTTTATTATTGTTGGGGTTTCCTACTGAGTATTTTCATACTCACCCATGCACGGGCTTTGCCCCCATGTGTCATGTCTTTTGCAGACGGTGGCTCATTTGATGGTGTCCTTGGAGGACTAAGAGTGGGTGCAGTATAGATTTTGATGGACAGACCATGGTGTTTACCAGGAGTATACCTTTTAATTATTCCTTTCCAATGGAGTAGGTTAGACTATCTACAGTTTCGGTTTGTCTTGTGTACAGGCTCTTTGGGGTGGGCTTGTATTTGACCATGTTTAGTTTTCTTTTACTTATTTTTTATGCTATATGGGGGATCTTAGTTTTATTCATGAATTCTATTAGTTGTTTTAAATTTTATCATTGTGTGGATTCAATATTTTTTTGTGTGGGTATAGGTACTTTGGGCTAATGCCTCCCATTTTTTGGGAAATTCATACTTGGTTCTAGTCACCAGCCCTTGGCCTATTGGATGTAGGCATGGGATAGTCACGGAACTAGCCCCTCTAGGACGGGTCGTGACAAAGTTTCTCCCAACTGGCCTCACTAGTGGAACTCATCATATGTACTTTCCATTCCTTAATGGATCTGGTCCCAGTAATTGGGACTAGGTAGTAACTATCACTCATCCCTCACTAAGATGTCTAGGATCCTATGATTATAATAAAGATGGATGTGAGGTGCAATTAGAGTAAAGAAACTCAAAAATGAATTATTATTACTCAAATATATTTTTTATCCCACCTCCTAGCACACATTCAAGCAAGAAACCCTTTAATGTGTAGGGGAATCAATTGAAGGCAACTTTCTTTCATGGAATCCATTTCATGGTACAAACCATGGATTTTTAATGTAACCTAATTTGAAATTTTTAGGAATAGATTCCATTATTTATATTCCATTTAAATTTAAAAAGGTATTGTAAAATACCTTTCATTAACTACCACACATGCCTTTAAATCATTTATTAAGAAACAAACATTTTAAATCTTATTTAGAAATCATTTTAGATGTTATGGGAAAATTTTATAAAAACTTTTTTATAAACTAAATTGTTAGAAATTTCCATAAATACACACACACACACACACATATATATATATTTACACATAAGTGTATATATAGATTTAGACATAACCAATTCACATATATAAACATTTATAAGGAATTAAAAAGTATCAAATGAATGGAATCATTTCAAGTCACATGTTAAGACTTTATTATTTCCATGTAAGACAATCAATACCTAAAAAATGGAAATATCCTTAGAAAACCGGATTAAAATTTAAAAAAAATCATATAATCCTTTAAAGTCCCATCTGAGACATTAAAGAACTTAAACCCTTTGAAAACTATCTTGTAAATTTTATCTTAAACATATCATATATATTTTTTCAATATAAAGTAATAATCATATGAAAATCATAGAAATCCCTCTTTTATATTAAAACTTTATCTCTCGTAGAACTAATAATAAATTCATGGATATAATAATATAATATATTTTAATTAAAAAAAATAAAATTTTCAATCTATTAGCATCACATAGAATTCTTTGGAAAGAAAAAAATGATAGAGGCATATGTCCTAGACCTGTTCGGGTGGGATGGAGCCATCAAATTCAAAAGGAATAAGGCCTAAAGAACCAACCACACTCCCTAATATTAAGATAACCCATAAAATAAGCCTACCTTATCCCTAGGGTTTTACTAACAGGGATCCAATTCCATTAATGAAGATAAAATGAGTCACTAGGGTGAAAAAATGGAATCAAATGCCTTACCTTAAGGAAAACCACCTAAGAGAGAAGGAAGGAGCCTCAAAATCAAAAAAAGAAAATGATGTGGAAACCTCCCCTAGTAAACCTCAACTAAAATATAGGAAGAGGGGATGAATGAGATTTAATATATAGAGATATTTAAACACAAATTATAGTTTTAATGCAAGCTAAGTAAGTCATATAGTTTAGGAACATGGTTTAACAAAATGTTCTCAAACCATAATCCCCTCTCTAGATTTACCGGGAGACCAAGAAAGTTAGAACAACATGATAGATAAAATATTAAACAGTAATTCAAATATTATTATTAATATTTCCCCAATCGCATGATTATCTTATTTGTTATACTAGACATGTGGGATAACATTTCACCCTACATGGATCCCCTAATATTTAAAATTTCAAAAGATATTTGGTCCAAAAATCAAGGAGAAATGAATATAAAAATTAATGAATGAATGAATAAATAAAAAATATTTGGGTTTTGATAGTTCTCTACACCAAAATAAATTATTCCACCGGAAATTCAATGAATTCCAAGTAGAACAAATCAACAAGGACACATAGAAAAAAAATAAATAATCTCCTAAGAGTCAATATCAAAACTGATCCAAACCCAAATGAAACTACCAAACATAGAATGAATCTAAATTTACAAGTCACACATGACCATATTAATACTGAATAAGAATATTTAGACCCATAGTGGGCCTCCATATCATATGAGGATTCTAAAAGCACAATATTTAAAAAAATCACACTGACCATTTACAACCAATACATAAGATTCCAACAAAAATAACTCAAAAATATCACTCGATTGAAAAAAATATATAATTTTCTCAAGAAACCTGACACTCAAAATAATATTGAGAAATAATGAAATTATTATTATAATATACATATCAAATATAAAAAGAAATATTGTAAAATAAAAAATAAGAAGTATAGAAAATCTATTATGGGTTACCAGAAAGAAGTACATGGGTCTGCCATAATAATTCTGGAGTTAGAAAATATTTTTTTCTATTATGTTGGGATCTTGAACTATAGAACTTCTATGTTTTCCTTAATTAATCACACATGTTGTCAACAAGGGGAACCTTCTTCCCAGAAAATGTTGCAATATAATGAGATCCCTTTAAACCATCTTACATTAGTTTCCACTCCTCACTGGATAGAAAAACTTCTTTATAACCTTAAGAATAACGAAATCATACTCCTTGAACCAAACTAGAGAAAATTGATCATATTAGAATTCCACAATCACCAAATATTTAAAAAATCCATCCTGTATAGAAGAACTCTATCACTAAGATCAGGGTTAAGATTATTATTGGATATATGATCTATTAGGTAATCACGTTATTCCATCTCTGCAGAAAAGGTTATTCACTCACTAAAGTGGTCAATTTACTCTTTCACCATGTATTATAACTATTAAATATCCATAATCTCTGATATCTACATTATATAAAGTTCCTTTTATAGGACCTACTGAGTAATTGTGGTATTTAAGAACACCCTTGTTATTCTATCTCAAAAAGAGTATAAAAAAATATTCTTCCTTTAATATAGTCATGGTCCCTCAAACAACCCTGAGATAACTCTCCCCTTTCAATATTCTAGAGTTACCAGTGACATTAAGATACCAATAATTTCTCTTAGACACTCCATATATTATCTTGTTCATTGATCATCATTAAAAATATGAAATTATATAGAAGATTCATACTCTATCACTCTTCTAGGAATGATGGTGAAGTTAGCTATAAGGAGGAAGAAATAAAAACTCTAGGACTTAGAACACATAGGATTATTTAGTAATTTTTTAAGATTTATATTCTAATTATCATAAAAACATTATGTTCAAATCAATATACATGAAGCAAAAATAATAACTAGATAAAAGTAAAAGTTCAACTCAAAATACATTTTAAGTAGGATAAATCACAATCACAAATCATAGTAACATAACAAGAAAACAAATAATCCAGTCATTTCAAAAACATATCAAAATAACCCAATTGAATTATTAAACCAACAAGTCCCTCTTAGAAATTACTTTAAAAACTATAAAATTTCCTTTATAATGTCACTAACTCTCTTTTAAATATTAACCCCATATTAATTAATTATAGAAAAACTATTACCAAGACTCAGAGATCAACATTTAAAATAATTTCCCCGATAAAATTCATTTAGACCATTTTTAAATTCCAACATTACAATTTCAAATCCTAAACATTATTAAAAAATTATTTCCCAAAAAATTAAAGACCCTTGAAATTCTCAAAACCCCACGTTCCTTCTAAAATCAAATTTTCACCATAAAATAATCCTTTATAAATATTCATATCCAATACCCTTATCATTTCAAAATATCCATCCTATTTAAAATTATAAAAAAACATATTTAATAACATCACATGGGATCAAAAACATTTAGGGACTATTGGTTGTACATGAATAGTCATTATGATTTAGAAGACAATGTTCCAATCATGAAACTACCATCATACATCATATAAAACTAGGCTCCTCAGGTCTAAAAGGTTTTCTAGGTCGTGAATGATCCCATGGTTATGTAATTACAACTCCATTTGGCATCCCTATAAATATATAAATCCACCAAATAATATAAAATATTATAAATCACTATTTATGACTCTACACTCATGTTCCCATAATTACATGATTTTCTGCATGAGTAAGAGTTATATTGAATCTTCATGAACCTCCTTCTCAAGTTCTAACAATCCTACTCGAATATACCAAACACTTCCAATAATGAAGGGTGATAAAGAACCTATGTCCTATTAAAAACTATAGATTAGATAACCCTTTTTCATGAACTATTCTTAGGTAGACCCTAGAACTAGGCATTTGGGTTAGCCCACGACAAACTAATATGGCATCCTTAATCCCCTCAAGTAAATGAAAAAATCATGGAATTAAATTAAAACATTAGGTTTTATTTTTTATAATATATAATATCTAAATGAAATATAATTCCTATATAAATTCTAGAATGGCCCATCTATATGTTGGATTCCCATTTCAAATCATAAAAATAGAAACAAGAAATAATAAATAAAATGTAATAACCATTAAACAAAGTCATAATCAAATAAAAATAAATATTCAAAACTAGTAATACCAAGATATAATCTAGAATACAAGAGGCCTACATGGAAAATAAAACTACCAAAAAAATGAAAACAAAATTACCAAAAAATAGTTGTTTACCCACCACGGTCACCATCTATCCAAAAACATATCCACTCTATGGATGAATAGGGAATAAAACCTAAACATCAAAACAACATAGGTATACCAATGTTTAGTGGAATAAGAATGGTGTTAGCATAAAAAAATATGAGTTGTTATTAACTACTGAATCAATAATATTCATTTGTAAAAACAATCCACTCATGCTAGTTTGAAAATACATGTGTAAATAGTGTATTTTCATTTTTAAAATTATATTATTTATTCTATAAATTCCACATAAAAAATTTAAAAAATTATTATAAAACCTCTATTTTATTGAAATTCACTTTCAAACGCATAAGAAAAATAGAGGCTTGATAAATAACCCAAAAATTACCAACCAGGTAAATTTTTGAATTAGGTAAACCAATTATATAATATAAGATGATGATCATAGCACAATAACATAAAATAATAGGTTAAATAAAAAAATACTGAAAAAATTTATACATATAAAGAATAAATTATAAAATATTGGAAAATTAATAAACATCTTAAGAGAAGACCATATACACACTTGTTTCATAACAATCTGCATGCCTATCGATGAACTTCATTTTCTGTGACCAAATCTAGTATGTCAAATTGGTACTATGAATTAATTTTCCCTTATCACTCAACACAATACCAAGGATTATAGGATCATAAAAAAATATAGGTGAGGTGGCCATGTCATGAAATATCTCAATAAGATTCAATGTTACTCAACTGTGTTTTTTATTCCCACCTCTCAACACCAATTTGTTTGAACAACCCTTTAATGTATAATATTTTCTATGAAAGTGTACTTTATTTCATGAAAATCATTCCAGGGTACAAAATGATCCATTACCTAGGAATGTAAATTCAAATTTCTATGAAATGATTTCGTTATTTAGATTTTCTTTAAAGGTACAAAGGATGTGTTAAATCCCTTTTTCAATGTTCCAAACCGACCATTAAACCATATTTTAGGAAGAACACATTTTAAATCACTTTTAGAAATCATTTTGGAAATCAATGGACAACATTAGAAACATTATTTTATCAATGTAATTATAAATTTCTTCCAAATATAGACACCTACACATCTATATATAGACATACTTGTACATATAGATATGTATATATCACTTTAATATATATCAAAATTCAGATGGAATTACAAAGGGTTTAAGGAAGGGATACATGTCATGTAACCTGTCATGGCTTGAAAATATCCAAGAAAAACCATAAAAACATATAAACTCAAAAACTAATAAATCCACAATGAATCCCCAAAAACCAACTCATATATTTTTATTAAAGAAAAATCATCACATACTACACTATAAACCAATTTAAACCCCTCTTAGACATTTTTTAAAACACATATCATATATATATATATATATATATATATATATATTAACTACAAAGGCATAAGCTTTTGGAAATCCTGGAAAACCCACTTTTAAATGAATCTTTTAGCTTACTTAACATTAAAAATCATTTCATAGACTTAATAAAATTAAAAATATTATTTATACAGAAATTCTGGAAGCCACACACATCTCATAAAAATAATTTTAAAGGATAGGGATTGAGACTCTTACTTCATATGTGTGTGGGTGTGACCAAACCCTCAAATATGGAAGGAACAAGGCCTAACAAATCCGTCACAAACCATAGAATCAAGATAAACCATAAACATGTGAAAACCTTCAACCTTAGGTCTGGAAAAAATCATTCAATAGCTAAGAAAGAAGATAATACAAGATAGGATGTATAAAAAAGAGAAACCTAGGCCATACTATAAAGAAAGTTACATAATATCGAAGGATAGAGACTCAAAAATGAAATATACTATGATGTAAATACCTCCCCTATTGTGACTCATTTAAATTGGAGGATGAGGGGAAAAATGGGATTTATTTTTGGAAAGGGTGAAATAGTAAAATCAAGTTTTAATATAATGGGGTAAGTCACATGGTTTGGATACACGACATACCAGACCATGTGTCAACAATTCTCCCCTATTTGGAGACACATAGTGACACACTCTGTATTGAAAACCATGGAAAACCCATGTTAAATTCCTTTTTCAAGGTTATAAGCCCAACATCATGGTTTCCAAATTGATTGTACTAACTAGGTCCGTACATTGTACCAACCAAAATTTGATATTTTCAAACACTCTATCGATATCACAAGGAGATAATAATAAACACATAAATAAGTAAATAAATAGATTATGGGAATGGTAATCTATCTCTCATTACATAGTATATAAATTTTTTGATTTTACATATGTGTAATGCATAAAGAGATGATATAAAATACAATAAATAGAACAGCATAGGCTGGGAGCCAAAAGTATCTTACAATGCTTGAGAAAGTATAAATGGAAAAGTAATTATTCATTAGAGATATAAAAATTCTAGTTATAAATAGGATATAAAACTAGTTTTATTTTAGATCATTTGGATCAAGTATTCTAATTAGGCTATGGTAATATTCATTAAATAAATAATTAAAATCAGTGGATTCTATATCTATATATAACAAGTGCATTAGAGATTCAGATGCAGCTTAAGAAACAGGTTTGGTCAGGAATTTTAATAGGGTCCCAGCATAAAACATTGAATAATTTTGAATTATGTTAATAATTCATTTTGAGCATCTTTTTAGGTTTAGAGTTTTATAGAATTAGGCCAGAACTATTACATTACATCTCAAATATTACAAAGTATACACTTCTACTCAATATCCATTTTTTCATGAAATTAAAATTCTTAAAAGAAAACATGAATTCTTTTCATGATATAAATCTTCTTGAATTCTTCCTTTCTCTTACCCTACTTTATACCCTGTGAAAGACATTTCAAAAACATGGGATGACCATAAAAGCTCAATATGTCTTATAAAATAATGAATGAAATCATTATTCCATCAATACATACAAATCAAAACATATTTAACACACCTCTTGAAATCATAAGATTTATGAATAACAAATATAAATTATAAATCATAAAGGTTACTTGTGACATTCAAATCATACTTATATTTTTGATTTCACAACTACATAGGGAGTTATGTTTGGGATACCCATCATGATATATTGCCTATATATTTTAAGAAAAACATTAACATTTACCTCTGTCACATTACATGCCCTAGGTTTATCATGAAACCACATGTATACATAAACAGTTCCCAAGAACCATAACATGATCATAACACATGAACAAACATAAAAAAGATAAAATTTACATATTACAATAAAAATATACAATTTAAATATATTGACATAATCAATCCCTTATCAAAACCATTTCAATACAAAATATGTTAAAACAATTAAATGGTATTTATTTTTCTTTTAAAAATGTTACGACATGTTAAGTAATCTAAATATCGAATAATTCTTGCAGCGGTGGAAAGGTCGGTGTCACCGCATACATTAAAAATAAACATTATTTTTGTAATTTAGTAAAATTTTTCATAGAAAAGGATACCCTATGAATGAAAATACAATTAAACAGAGTTTATAAACCATATAAAATAATATCATGTATAAATCAAAATATGCCTCAATAAAAGGATATTGATACGTAGTCACTTAACTCATGTCCGACTTGACTCGTTCATTATCTAATCTCGTGAATGATAAACTAAAGTTTATTTATACTTGATTCAGAACCTTTTTCAAGTTTATTATTCATTTTATATCACATATTACCACATTATAAACATTACATAATCATTTGAGTTAATAACAGTCGTTTTATCGATATTTGGTACTTGAGTCAAAAATGAACATCGTATAATTACAAGTTGTCCATGTGATAAAAATTCCATTATATAAAGAATGATACTCATTAATTAGATATCGTATATATCATTTTTATCCCATATATATATATATATATTTATTTATTTATTTATAATAGTACAAAACATTTGTAGATAAGAAATGAAATGCACTATTCATGGAGACGGTAAGTCGTATGTACGCATGAACGGTACTTTAATTTATATTTCATATTTAATGGAATGAAAACATAAAGATAAATCATTATATTATAATTCAAGTACAATATCATATATAATTTCATTAATTGTATCCTTTATAGGTTCCACGGATGGCAAGAACGAGTCATATCACTTTGAGGGGGCGGTAGTCTGCATTTACTCAAATTAAATTATCATATTTACCCATTATGGAAACCATAAATGTATGACATAAATGAAAATACAGAATCATAGAGACAATATAAATATATTATATATCACATATTAATACTGTTCTATCATAATGGCCACTATGAAAGGCGGTAGAAGATATTTGAACAATCATCGTTTTGTGAGGCAGTAGTTCGTTGTCCACAGAAATAGTATGTTCGTACGCATTAGATGGAGGTGTGTGGAAGTGTAGATCGAATTATTCTCATAAAAACATCATATTTTTTTTAATATATTTTTTGTTAAAAAATCATCTAATAAAGAGAGTTTAGGGGGTTGGATAAGGAAAATAAAAAAGAAAAGAACTTGAGAGAAGACGTTACCTTTTAATTGGGTAACTCTATTTGATTTGAACCAAGGATTTACTGAATTGAATTATGAAAAAATTAAGGCTTCTAGGTTGAATAGAGGGTTTTTAGAAGCTTATTATAGTAGAGGTTTAAGGGGCCATGTAGCATGAGAGATGTGAGTAATGGGTTAGAGTTGGTGTCCTTTTATAAGAGGGAGGAGGGGTTCTTTAGGAATGTTTGAAAGTATTATTTTATTATAAAATTATTTTTGGTTTCAAAAGGTCAAAAATTCATTAAATTGGAATATAAGAGGATTATAAGTTTAAATAAAACTTTTAAAGAAGAATTGGACATGTTTTGAAAATTTTTTAATCCTTGTCCTTTTTATTTAACACTTTGTTAACTTATTTAACTTTTACTACGCCTTCTTGTATATTCATACTATATGGTTAGTATATTTAGTATAAAATGCCAAGGGACGCAAAATGGATAATTAATTACATTTTTAACATCATGTATATCATTTGGCCGAATCATATATTTTTAGGATTATTATATCAATTAATAAAATAATATATTTTTAAAAATCTCAATTCTGTCTAGTTATTTACAATTCATATCATAACTTTTTTTAAAAAAAATTAAAACAACTTGATTTATTCAAAAAAAACATCATTAATTTAAAGTAATAAGTCATAATTATCTCTAAAATTCTTGGATGTCATAAAAAGATTCAAAATAAATTTATTTTAATATTTATAATCTCATTTATTTAAAACATTCAATAATGAGGTAATCATTACAACATCATTGTGTCATAAATAAATTTATTTATTTGACGACTAAAAATTATAAACAAAATATCATGATGTAAGAAATCTTATTATAATTATAATTACAATTTATACTCGAAAATCTAATTTATATAACCCCATATAAAAATTGTTTTACTAAAAGATATATGTTTATGTTAAATTTTCCTTAACATTAAATTAATTTTTATAAAATGTCATTTTCACTTACAAGTGGCACCATGGGGTCCCAAAATCTTCCCAAGGAATCCCATGGTCAGACATGTATATTCCAATAGGATTAATACACGTGTTAGGGTATTTAAATGTTATTATAATATTATTTTTCACCCTTATTTACCATATTTACCCTTTAATAATGGTAAATAATGTGTTTATGGAAGTTACTATTCATAATGTCTTAAAATAAAAGTTACTTATTTACATAGTTTTGATCTCATGATTCTAAATATGGAATCTGTTTTTCTAAATTCAAAACATAGAATTTGCAGAAATAAATTTAAAATTAATTCCAATTTTCAAAACCAAAATGCTTGTTTTAAAAAAAAATAATAAATATCAAATTATTGACAATTTTATGTCCAATTTCAAAGTGAAATTACTTACAATGAACAAAATTAGATTAAATGGTAAAAATATATTCCGAGTACACTTTAAAACCAATTTAAAGGATAATCTAGCTATATAAATAAATCAGATGAATAGACTTTTTTGACTTAAAATGGAGTATTTTTTACTATTCATTAAAAATTGAACTTTGTCATAAAAATACCAAAATGTTACCCAAAACAAATTTTGATGTCCCACTTCTAAAAAACAAGTATATTTTTTTCCAATGGAACATATAAAAGTGAAAAGATCTAGATTTAAAAAGGGTTCTCTATCAAAAGATGGTAAAACGACCTTTGTAAAAAATATTAAAGTTTTTCATCCTTAAAATCGGATTCATTCTCATTTTAAGCCCCTAAATTTATTAGATAAATGTAAAGACATCTAACAAAAATGTATAATCATATTGTAGTTAGTTCTGTTCATTCGCACTAATACAATGCATAGGCATTAACTATCATTTAAAGTAGTATTATATTATTATTATTTAGTATGACTCATCCTTATGTGCAACATGAGATTTCGAAGAAACCCATTGTTATGTGTTGGGTAGGACATTGAACATAGAATCCCATTTAAATTAAAATTAATATTTTATTCACAAATATTATTAAATATGAAAATTTCATTCTCTTTATTTACCTAGGACGTTACATCCTTCCCCCTTTTGGAAATTGTGTTCTCACAATTTTATTAATTTATCAAATAAATGGGGGTATTTCTCTCTCATAGAATTTTAAGATTCCCATGTTTCCTCTTCAACTATATAGTTTTTTCCAAAAAACATTTACCTGATTAGTTACCCTATTTTACAACACTTTCTATCTTCGGTCAAGAACCTGGACTAGTTATTCCACGTAAGAAAGATTCTCTTCAAACTTAACTACCTCTACACTCAAAACATGAGATGGATCTGGAATATACTTTTTCAACATTGAAACATGAAAAAAAATGTGTGCTTGGGATAAACATGGAGGTAAATCCAGTTTGAATGCAACTGATCCAACTTTTCCAGGATTTCATAGGGTCCAATGAACCTCGTACTCCACTTTCCCTTCTAACCAAAATGCATCGCACGTTTCCATGGAGAATGTTGATAAAGACATAATCACCTAAATCGAAAGAAAGATCATTCCACTGGTTATCTACCTAAATTTTTTTCCTACTCGGTGCTGTTCTCATGTGCTTCTGAATCAACAGAACCTTTTTCCATATCTTCTACATATTCTGGTCCCATTAGTTTCCTACCACCTATATCATCCTAAAAATCTAGAGTTTAACATAACTTCTCATATAATGCCTTAAATGGAGGCATATGTATATTGGAATGAAAACTATTGTTATAAAAAGATTAAACCAAAAAATATGTTGGTCCCATTTTCCTTGATAATTCATTGAGCAATCACATATCATATCTTCCAATGATTGAATTTTCATTTTGATAGCTCATCCGATTGAGGATGAAAAGCTGTTCTAAAATTTAATTCAGTACCCAACGACTTCTAAAGGCCTATCCAAAAGATAAAATTAAACATGTTATCACGATCAAAGACAATGGATAGGGGAACACAATGCAACCTGACTATCTCTTTAACATACAACTGAGAAAGATGATCTAGAGACAATGTATCTATAATAGGAAGGAAATGATCAAATTTTTTCAATCGATTAACCAAAACCCAGATTGCATTATCTCCTTGAGATGTCTTTAGTAATCCCACAACGATGTCCATGGATATATTTTCCCATTTCAACTCTGGAACTGGTAAAGGATGAAGCATCTCTTTTGGTAAATACCCATATAATTAAACCTCTTGAAAAATCAAACACTTCAATGAAAAGTTAGCAATATCTATTTTAATTTCATCCCACCAGTAATACTCCCAAAGATCTCTATATTTGTTAGTACCGCTAGTATGAACTGATAACATAGAACTATGAGCTTCACATAACAACCCATTATTCAACTTGGAATCACAAGCCACACATAATCTATTTCCAAACCTCAAAACACTATCTCTATCAATGTTAAATTCAGGTAAATTACCTTCTGAAACAATTCTACCTTTTTCTGCAACTCATTATCTTCCTTATATTCTTTTTTAATTCTATATCATGGAGATTATTTCACTGACACCTACAACAAAATAGATGTATTTCATGCACCAAGAACTTCTATGCAAAATTTAATCAAACTTTAATCAAAGGATCATGTTCCAAACATAACATGGTTTATGTAGAATTATATTTCCGACTCAAAGTGTCCAAAACTTTATTTTCCTTTCCTGTATGGTATTGAATCGTGAAATCATAATCCCTGATTAATTCTAGCCATCTCCTCTATCTCATGTTCAATTATTTCTGAGTGAATAAATACTTAAAACATTTTTGGTTAGAATATATTTCACATATTATACCAAACAAATGATGCCTCCAAATTTTTAAAGAAAAAACTATAGCAGCTAATTCCAAATCGTGTGTAGGCTAATTTAACTCATGAGGTTTCAACTGATGTGAAGCATAAACCATTACCAGAAAATTATGCATTAGGAAACAACCAATTCCTTTAAACGAAGCATCACTGTAGATAACAAACTCACCATTTCTAGAAGGTAAATCCAATACTGTAGAATTCACCGATCTTCTTTGAAATTTCTGAAAACAATCATCACATTCTCTTGTCCAGATAAACATAACACCTTTTCAAGTAAACATAGTCAGTGGGAAAGATAACCATGAATAATTCTCAACAATCCTTCTGTAATAGCATTCCAAACCATGAAAACAACAGATCATGGTTTTATTTGTGGGACTAGTCCATTCATCAGTATCTTTTTTTAGCAGGATTAATAGTTATTCCATTTTTTGAATCAATGTGACCAAGGAATGAAATTTGTTATAAAAAACTCAATATTGCTGAATTTACCATAAAATTTATTTTCTATTAATGTTTTCTAGACAAACCTCAAATGTCATTCATGATCCTATTTACTTTTAGAATATACCAAAATATGATCTATAATCATAACCACCCTTTATCACCTGAGTAAAATGAGACATCACTGCATCAAATAGTTCAATTATAATTCTAACCATCTCCGGATGCGGATTTGGAAGTAAATTTCCCTATGTATTTCTTCCCAGCATATCTACCATGTTTCCTCTGCAGAAAACCATTCTGAACAGAGAATTGTCATAGGCAAAGCAACATGGTAATCTATAAATTCCATAACATTTCATTCTTACCATAAATTAATTTATCGATATTAATTTTACAATATCCTAACTCCTAAATTTTTCTAAACCAACCTATGATACCTACTATATGGACCTGGCCTTGAACAATACATAATATTGAATTAAGTTAATAATTTTTATCAAGGAACTTCTCATGTTTAGTGTTTTAGATAATTAGGACATAACGATTACATTACATCTCAAATATTACAAAGTAGAAGCTTCTACTCAGTATCCATTTTTTTCATAAAATAAACATTCTTAAAAGAAAACAAGAATTAATTTCATGATATAAATCTTCTTGAATTATTCCTTTCTCTTACCCTGCCTTATAACTAGTGAAAAACATATCAAAAACATGGGATGACAATAAAAATATCCGTAAGGGTTATAAAATAAGGAATGAAATAATTAGTCTGTCAATACATACAAAACATATGCTCTTTAACACACCTTTGGAAATCATAAGATTTATTAATAACAAATAGAAATCATAAATAATTAAGGTAACTTGTGGCATCCACATCATACTTACATCGTATCTTTCATAGCTACATAGGGAGCTATGTTTGGAATACCCATCACAGTATATTCCCTAAATCTTTTAGGAGAAACTTTAATGTTTACCTCCATCATATTACCCAATGCATTGGAGAGCTATCTCGGGCTCACCTGCCTTATGTTTATCACAGAAACACTCATATACATAAAAAATTCACAAGAACCATAACATAATCATAACACATGAACAAGAATAAAAGAAAGAAATAATTACCATATTGTAATCATGATATAACATTTCAATATATTGACATAATCAATATATTTTCAAAACCATTTTAAATTCCAAAATATGTAAAAAATAATATATGGTATTTATTTTCCATTTATAACATTACGACTTGTTATGGAAGCCAAATATCAAATAATGCTCGCGGTGGCAGAAAGGTTTTTTTCATCGCGTACATTAAAAATAAACATTCCTTTTCTCATTTAGTAAAACTTTTTATAGAAAAAAATTCCATTTTGAATTAAAATACAAGTAGAAAGAGCTTATAAACCATATAAAAAAAGTTGTATATAAATCAAAATACGCCTCAATGAAAATAGTTTGAGAAGAAGTCCCATATCTCGTGTCCGACTTGACTCGTTCATTATTTAATCTCATGAATAATAAAATAAATATAATTTCTAATTTCTTAATAAAAAGTTTCCTCTTTATTATTCCTTTTATATCATTTATTACCATGTTTTAAACACTAAATAATCATTTTAGATAATAATAGTCGTTTTGTCGATATTTAGTACTTGAGTCAAAAATGAAATTCTTATAATTCCAAGTTGTCCATGTGGTCAAAATTCCATTACCTATGGAATGATATTCATGGTTTAGATATCATATATCATATATATCCTATATATATATATAATATACACAACATTTTGAGATAAGAAATGTAATGCACCGTTCAAGAATATGGTAAGTCATACGTACGAATGAACGCTACTTTAATTTCTATTTCGTATTCAATGGAATGAAAACCTAATGATACATTGGTATATAATAATTACAGTATAATATCATATATAATTTCATTAACCCCATATTTTATATGTTCCACGGATGGCATAAACATGTCTAATCACTTTGAGGGGACGGTTGTCCGCACTTCCTCAAATGAAATTATTGTATTTACCAATCATGGAAAACATAAAGGTATGCTATAAATGAAAATTAAACAAGTAAATAGAAAATATAAATATAATAAATATCACATATAAATATGGTTCCATCAAACTAGCCACCATGAGAGGCGGTTGGAGATATTTGAATAATCATCGTTTTGTGAGGTAGTAGTTCGTCGTCCACAGAAACAGTATGTTCGTATCCATTAGATAGAGGTTTCTAGAAGTTTAGTTCTAATACTTATCATAAAAAACATAATATTATATTTAAGATACTTTTTTGGTTATAAAATAATGGAATAATGATTGTTTAGGGGGTTGGAGAATGACAATAAAAGAAAAGAACTTGAGAGAAGATGTTACCTATAAATCGGGTAACTCCCGTTGGTTTGAACGAAAAGTGTTTATTTAATTTCCTTCTACCAAAATTAAGGATTATAAGTGGAATATATGGATTTTTTGAGCTTATTGGTGCTGAGTTTGGATGATCTAATGGGCTTGAGAGGTGTGAGTAATGGGTTAGAGTTGGTGGCCTTTTATAAGATTGAGGAGGGGTTCTTTAGGAATGTTTGAAAGTATTATTTTATTATAAAATTATTTTCGGTTTGAAAAGGTCCACATATAATTAAATTCGAAGATAATATGAATATAAGTCAAAATTAAATCATCATATAAGAATTTTACATGTTTTGGATATTTTTTAATCCTTATCTTTTTTATTTAACCCTTCGTTAACTTATTTAAATTTTACCATGTATTCTTGTATATTAATACTATATGAATAATATATTTAATAGAAAAGTACAAGAGATCCAAAATGGATCATTAATTACATTTTTAACATCACTTATGTCGTTTTTCTGAATCATAGATTTTTAGGATTATTATATCAATTAATAAAATAATATTTTTTTTAAAAACTCATTTATGTCAATTTTTATACTATTCATATATTGACTTTTTTAATAATAAAAATCAACTTTATTATTTAAAAAACACATCATTAATTCAAATATAACAATTAATAATTATCTCTAAAATTCTTGTATGTCATAAAATATTTCAAAATAAATTTATTTTAATGTTTATAATCTCATTATTTTAAAACATTCATTAATGAGGTAATCATTAGATCATCATTGTGTCATAAATAAATTTATTTATTTGTTGTATAAAAATTATAAATAAAATATCTTGATGTAGGAAATATTTTTATATTTCTAATGACTATTTATAATTGAAACTATCACTTATATAACCCCATATAAAAAATTTGTACTAAAAGATATATGTTTATGTCACATTTTTCTTAACATTAAATTAATTTTTATAAAATGACATTTTCACTTAAAAGTGGCTCCATGGGGTCCCAAAATCATCCCCACGATGCCCATATTAGGACATGTATCATTCAATAGGTTTAGAAAATTTGTTAGGCTAATTTAATATTATTATAATATTATTTGTTACCCATGTTTACTAGATTTACACTCTAACCATGGTAAATAAAATATTTACTAAAGTTACAATTCATAGTGTCTAAAACTAAAAGTTATTTATTTAAAAAATTTTACCTCCTGATTCGATATATGGAATCCATTTTTCAAAATTCAAAACACAGAAGTTGCATAAATTAATTTAAAATTAATTTTTGTTTTCAAAACCAAAAAACGTGTTTTTAAGAAATAATAACTACCTAAATATTAACATGTTTTATGTCCATTTTGAAAGTGAAATTACTTACAATGAAAAAAATTGTATTAAAAGTTAAAATTATAATCCAACTAAACATTACTACCAATTAAATGGAAAATATAACTATATAAATAAATAAGATGAAAAAACAATTTTTACTTAAAATGCATTATTTTTCACAATTCATTAAAGAATGAACGTTATCAGAAAAATTCCAAAATTTTACCTAAAGTAAATTTTAATTTCCCACTTATAAAAAAAGATTATTTTTTCAAATGGAATATATAAAATCTAAAAAAATAGATTTAAAAAGGTTTTTCAATCAAAAGGTGATAAAACAACCTTTTTTAAAAACATATTCGAGTTTTTCTTGCTTAAAATCGGATTCATTATCATTTAAATCCTATAAATTTAATGGACAAATGGAAAGACATCTAAAAAACATGTATAATCATATTTTTGTCAGTTATTTTCATTCCCACCAATATAATAGCTAGACGTTAACTACCATTTAAAATAATATTATATTATTATTTTTTAGTATGACTCAACCTTGTGTACAACATGAGATTTCAAAGATATCAATTATTGTGTGTTGGGTATGCCATCGAACATATCATCCCCTTTAAAGTAAAATTAATATTTAATTATAAATATTAATATATATAAAAATTTCATACTCTTTATTTAACTGGAATGTTACATTTTTTCTAGATTTTTTAATTGTGTTTGGAATGTAAAGTTTAATAATATTATAATGAATAGTAAATTATGGTATTATCAAATATCTATTAAATGAAAACGAATAAAAAGGTGTATAATTAGTGATATTACATTGTGAGGGGTTTTCTCATAGGCATGGAGGCGTATTTTGGAGAATATCCATTCGAACTTCTTAGGCCCTGAAACTATAGACGTACCTCATCAGAAGAAATTTTATCATTTGAGTCTATCCAATCACACAATTAACAGTTGGATCAAGTGAAAATATGGGTTTCTCTTAATATATTCCCTATTACCAACTACATTTTTCATTCAATTTATAGTATATTTATGTTCTTGAATATAAATTGATAAATAATCACATTATGATTATTCTTTTATGACACATCAATGTTATATTGACCATAGATTATATATCGCATTGAATAGTCATAGAGATAACTAACAATGATGATAAAAATCATGGGATATGGTGTTATTCTAAAATAAATTTTATATAGTAATATGAAATTATCTAACACAACATATATGATATAGAATATCAATCCTAGGAGGATCTTAATACATTGAGACATTTACTCATGAATTTCACCCTCAGTTATATTTAAGAGATGAGTTTTTTAGAAAAGACCCATATATAGGAATTACAAATGTTTTATATGTCATTGGATATTCATATATTTGGACTCGTGTATCAGTACTAATAATTGAGGTTGTTATTAATTCATTTTATGTGGCATGTACATTGATTTATTGATTAAAATCATGAAAACATATACTCATTGTGAGGTATGATGCATGGGGAGGAATTAATGAATAATTGAAGAAATGATTTCTCCATTAAAATTTATTAAAAGTAAGTATCTCATTACATTTTATTGATATAGAAAAATCTTACAAATCCATGTACATGGAAGCATATTTATATATTCGTTTTTTGAAATTCAATGAAAGTTAAAACAATAATAACGGTTGATTATAAAAAGTATGAAACCTATTTGAGGTAATATCTGTAAATATGGATTATATAAAATAGTGATGGTTTACAAGAAGTTATTTCTTTATGAAATTTAAATTATTTATTTATAAGTGTCTTAACATTTTTTATGTACTAATCTTAGACTTTATGTTGGTCCTAAAGTGAATGTTGATATTACAACACATGGGGTGATGGATTATAGTCTTAAGTTAAATTGTAAATATTCTTCCCACTCGAGTGTAAGTCGATCAAATAATATAATCTAATGATAAAATCAATGTATATTAGATTAAACACATAAATGTAGTGGGAATAAAACTTTTTGGTATTTAAATAATTTTCTAACAAAATTATAATGAATATATAATCACAAAAAAACTAGAAAATTTTATAAAAAATTTGACGAGTTTTTAATAAAACACAAATATATCTAAAATTATATTCTTAAAAAATGTTATACTCAAGGTGATTATTCACTTTTATCCACGAATGTAGAAGGATATTTTACCATATCTTCGGAATCCATTTTTGAAGACTTGAATGTTCTCAACAGAAAACTCATCAGAATTTATCAAAATCTAGAACACGAGCACTAAATCTATCTAGACACATAATCCTTCAATCTAGAAGATTGGAAAAAAACATCCTCCAATCCATGGAATACCAGAACTATAAAGGATCATATAATCCATTAATTTTCCATGTTATGGAATCCCACGATCTACAAGATCAGAAAAAACCATCATTCTACTCACAAGATCCTAAATAAAAAGGGGTAAGATAAAGAATAATTACAGTAATAAAACATTTATATTTATAATAATTCATCATATATGACCTCATTTCATACACTTTATTAAAAATTCAATGTGAAAGAACTAAAAGAATAAAAGTTCAAATAGATTTACTAGTATTCAAATTTCCAACACTTCTTTAAATGATTTTGATCTAGGAATCCTCAAGAAATATTTATATATGTCTATATAATTGACTCCAATAGTCTGATTCTAAGATCATTGAGTTTTGTAACAACATTAAGGGAAGCATTTGTCCATCATTTAAGGAATCTTCCTTATCTTGAATTAACTAATGATTTTAAAAACATCATAGCTCTTTCATCATCCAATGAAAAAATATTCACTACATATCAACCCTTTAACATAATAGAATAATATATAATTCACAATAAATAACACAAATAATAGATAACCAAACAATTAGTTCAAAATAGTATTGAAACAATAGTGTATTATGATTTCCAAAAACCGAGGATAAAGATTAGTCATCGACACGCCAATCTATCCCTTCTTGAAAATCACAATATTTAATGAAAAATATTAGTTTTCATAAATTTTAAAAGAGAACTCCTTAATTCAAATAAAAAAATACATATTGAATATTTGAACTTATATATTGTTTGCAATTTTATAAAACTATTCTCCCTAAAATTGGCATACCCTTTAAAAAAGCACCCCTATTAAAAAAAATTTATTCGAAATAATTAAAAAACATCAATATAAAACATGAAAGGTTAAAAACAAATTTCATCTTTCCAAAACATCTAAATATCTCTCCCTTTTCTATTCTCAAATATGAAGACAAAAATATAAATAATTGGGTAAAATGTAATTTTAGAACATGTCAAATAATTGAAATAAATTCAATAAGATCATTAGTTAATTCAAAGAACCCCCCCCCCCATTCTTGTGATATCATTCTAAATTTTATGACTTTTACTTTAGATACCAATTGTAGTAAAAAAAGATTATTTTGAAATTTAGAGAAAATAATTCAAGATTTTTTTAAAAAAAATTATTTTTTTATACAACAAAAATGATTGTTTATAATTACTTATCTGATTTATATATTATTAGTTAATTTATAAAAACATTTAAGAAACAATGTATGGTCAAAAATAGATATTTTTTTCTGTAGAAAAGTTCATGTTTTTGAATAAATTATTTTGAGGCTGAAAAAATGGTTAAAAAAATATTGATGTTATATTTTATAATAACATCTTGAACTTTTTCTAAAAATATATTATCTTAGAATTTCTTCAAAAAACCAATATCTATATATTCTATTTAATTTAATTTTATAAAAAATGTGCATGAAATTTATTTAAATAAAAACCACTCCCCTTAAGTAGATAGTTAAAATTCAAAGAAAAACATTTAAATAATTGAAACTTATAGAATTAAAAATCTATATATGGATAAAATTAGATTTAAAAAAACATAAAATTTACATGTACTTAGTATAGAAATTAAAATTATGGTACATATTTAATTTATCTTAAAAGAAGGTATATTTGAGGAATCATAAAATGTCTGGGTCTGGAAGTATTTCTAAATAGAACTCTAGGTACCCAATTATAGTTGGTTCACTTGTTCTCAATAGAAAAAATATCCTTTTAAATATAATAATTGTATTTTCCAAAGTACATTACTATGTTTAAAAAAAACGTCCTTCTCCAATTTTCACCTCCATGACACAATGTATCATAATGGGAACTATATTGTACAAAATAGATAGAATGATAATGCATTCTCATACTTGATTAATGTTTTCAGTCGTAAGTAGTTATCTTTAGAACCAATTGTATTTATATATATTATCAAAATATTATCTCCCAGTTATTAATTTTATCAATAACCTTTTCAGACTCTCATCCTCTAACATAAGTCTCATAACATCATTCTTCAGTTTTCATGATGTTAAAAATATATTTTTGTTTGTAATTATCATTTATATAGAGGATTTTTCTCATATATCTTCCAAAATTTTAATTGATTTTAATATTATAATTATTAATTTTGAAAATAATTATAATCATTATAATTAAATAAAAAAATAAGAATATGCATACTATCCAACATTAAATATACAAATGTTACCTTCCTCAATGAATTAATATTAGAAAACTTACTTTTAAAATAGTCTAGCTTATATGTTAGCTCAAAAATTTCACTCCTCACTCCTAGAAACTTATTCTCAAACTTAATATAATATGATTTTTTCACAATAAAATTTAATTTTTGTATAGTGTAGCCCTTGAATAATATTTTACATATGTCATTAATATCATAAATATATTCCTTGAGTTTTAATTTTATCATTATTATGACATGGTGAAATATCATATGATGTAGGTTCACTTATTATCCATGTATCATTGGTAGATTATAAGTAACTCATTTAATTTTTTTATAATGTCACCTTGATCACTTGTTTTTTATTTTGAATCCTAGACAATCATATTAAATGTGTTAGGATTTTTTCATTCATTAAAAATTGTCTCTAAAGAATCATTCTTCTCGTGAAAATATTTTTAATACTTTATTTTATTTTTGTAATATATATAATTTCTTAAAAATTTTGACTAAAACTATATTTTTAGAATGTTGTGAGTGCTCTCATTATGTATGTTTAGGGAAAATGTCACCAGAGAAATTTTTAAAATATTATTTTGAAGCTTTTGGATTGTAATTTTTAGAACTGGGATATAACGTTCTTTAAGATAAAGTGAATGAAATTACATTCTTATTCCTATATATTTAATAATACTTTTTTCTTTGTTACATTTCATATAATAGTGAATATATGATTATTTTAAATCATCTAATTAATATTATAAGTATCCTCAGCTGTTATCCATTTAGATTCAAAATCCTATAGTATAATATCAATAATATTTTCAATAAATAATTCATTTAATATTTTTCCTTTCAATGTTCCCCAAAACCATCCACTATATTTTGGAAATTTTGATGTATTTGAGAAATAATTTCACTGGGTGAAAAGGCAAATTGTTGATAATAATATTTTATCATAGATAGTTATGATTAAAGAATATTTAAATTTCCAAAATTGATTACTTCTATATTCTTATAGATATTATTATACTTTTCATAATATGAGGCCTAACGATAAATATTTCACTAAATTGAACATAAAAGTTTATTTATCACTTATAAATTGAGTTCAAACTCTGTCAGTTCCTATCGACTAAATATAATAAGATAATGGTCAAGAATTTGTTAATTTATGTTATGCATAATATAATTGTCAACAACAATATTGATCACTTAAATTTCCATACTGAACCTCCTGTAATAATAATCACCATCATAAAAAATTGATGATCTATTGGATTTAAATTATCAAAAAATAAAATAGGTAACCCTAACATATCATTGAGAGAAAATACTTTTCTCTTCGTGCAGTGGTGTGGGGATAATATTGTGTTGTTATAAAACATATGGACAAACAGATAAGGGAATAAATCATATATGTTGTTAATATATGGTATTAGGATACTAACATTGATGATAAGTATTGGTACAACTCCCATTTTTTTTATTTTTCATTTAATTAAATACTATGTTGAATATCTTGTATAACAAATAAACTGAAATGAAACAAATCAATATATATTATTGACATAGTATTATATGTATTAAATATGACTATTATTACATAGCCATTGAATCATAGGGTATAAATATATGTAACTACATTATGAAGTCTATGTATAATGGAGAATCATTAGCATCCTATAGTGATGGTATTCCATACAAATCACATTTTTTTTCTCCGGAAGGAAGTATCATCATATGGGTTTTTATAGACCAATCCAAATATGAATTTCCATGAGTATGGTTTGAGAAAAATAATCTATATGATAAGTTAAAAAATAATGCTTTTTTTTAATTATGGCTAGTTGAATCACCACCTGTGACTACCACTATTTCATATCCAACACTTCAAAATTATATGATGGTATGGGGGGGTTTTATGTAGAATTTAAAATGATAGAATGTAATAAATTTTATATATTTTATCAATATGTTATTTATATTTTTTATAGAAATTAGGTTAAAAATAAATTTAAAATGATTCATGTAATAATAAAAAGTGATTAATAACTAGATAATAAATATTCAATTTTTATAATTAGGAGCATGATCATTTGATTTATAAAATGCATATTTTTGGAAGAATTGTATTTTTGTATATATTATGTAGTTTTATCTTAATAAATTAAATTAATCACTTTTTATGTTGAATTAAAATTAATATTTAGAGAATATATATTATTAAACAAATTAACTATCATTTAGAGATATTTACATGATAATTAATAATAATAAATTCACTATATTCTCAAAAAATACATTTTCAAAATAATTGTTTTCCCATGAAATCCGATATTATATTAAAATTAAATTTCAATCACATTTAAAAATCCAATCAAGTGAAATATATTACACATTTTGAATAATAATTTAGATGTTTGATAATATATTCAAATTCATTTTCCTTGATGAATTTAACATACAAAGTAAGAAATTAATCACAAGGATGAGGGATAGATGAGGTAAAACTATTAAATCAAGAGGTAAATTCTAAAATTATAAAATAAACTAGACGCTAAATGGTCAGATGTAGGGTTTCTCACAAATAGACTATTTTTATTATCTAATAATAAATATTTTATCCACATTACATGGATAATGCATCTATTTTTACATTATGAAATTAATATTTAAAAAATGTCCCACCAACCCATTTATTTCCATACATAAAGCATCATAGTATGACCTAGCTCTATCAAACCCCCTTCTATACCATATTTACTATGACGTATATGATTGTTTCTGTTCAATATAATCTATCTAAAACATTATAAAAATTCTTTTAAAGGAGGATATCCAAGGGATAGGTGATTGTATTAACTTAGTTCTATCAAGTTTCTTTCTTCTTAAACATCATTAAAATATAATATACCATTTCTAGTATAATTACATAAATATAATTAGTGTAATGAAATTTTATTATTTTTATGTATCAACCATTTTAACCTTCCTCTCATTCCATAGAAAGATAAATACTTCACCAATGGTATTGTCATACAACAGCCTCCATGAAAGACATATTTTGTTTCTCAACACCACCTTACAAAAGATGGTTCAAAAATGGCTATAATGAACATATTTTAAAATTATGAAATGATTATGATTATGGAAATATAAATTAGTCATTATATTTATAACATTAATAATAAATGGTCATTGTAAATATTAACCTCCAAAATTAGGCTTCCCAAACACTATCTTATGTTAAATATATTTTTGATATCCTCTTGAAATGAATAAATTTTGAAATAAATTTTTATATAAAAAATATATATATTAAATTATGGTTACTATGAAACTATTTTTCAACCCATTAGACCATTGATAATGCAATGAATCATTTTTGGAATAATTTACCAAACAACCCCTAGTGGTTGATGAGAGAAAAAAATACACGATAAATAAATAACACATGATAACAAATATACAATAAAAATGAAATAAACATAAATATTTTTCTTAAATAGATTATTATTAATTCTTTTTTTATTATAAAATAGGTTATTGGATATATGTCCAAAATAAAATTTAATGTAAGTATTTTTCATGTCAAATTATATTCTTTATAAAATGTTTTGTATTATGTAGCTATTTTATTTTATATGGAGCATATAAATGATCTTTGAAATATTTTTTCATCATTAAATATTTATGATTTTATTTATTCATTCATTTCATGTTTTTCCTTCATGTTATTTTGATTCAAATATTTCCAAATTTCTATGGTTTTTAATCTCAAATTCCCTTCTTTGATACATGTTTTGTATTATGAACATATTTTCATTTATATATTATATATACTTCCTCATTGAATTATTTTCTAGTGATTATATTTTTATTAATGGTATTTTATATTCTATTTAAATTTATATCTTCCCATAGGTTTGGATTAAATTTTTCTAATAGTAGTAAGGTTTTTGATGAATCTATTACATTTTCAACAGGTCACAAAATTTATTCCATGATTGTGCACTTCAAAGTTTCTTATATTTTGCAATATAATTATTCATTTTATAATATCTCTTTATCTCTAAAGAATTTACAGTTTCACTTAAAAATGTTCTTCTTTTATAGATTTCGTTACTTATAAGAATATGATTTTTTAAGAATAATTATCATCCTTTCTAATTTTTCTTTTTCATCGAAGCGCATATTTTTTATAATTTTTCGAAAATATTCTCCTCTATACTTTAATGACAATTTATATTATTTTTTAAAAATATTTAGCATTATTTTAAAATTAATAAATGGTTTATTCTTAACATTTTTTAACTTTTCATTCGTTAATTTCCTTGGAGAAGTATTTAAACAATATTATATTTATCATTTACCTCATGAGTTCATTTTACATATTTTTAACTATTTTTATTAATGATTTTTCTTCTTCAAGATTGCAGGTTTCTTAAAGAAATGTGTCATCACTTTTTTTCATGGACTTTACATTTCATAAATAATGGTTATGGATCTAGAAGAATAAATATATGGATTTCATTCAATTTATATTTTTTTTCTATGCTCCACATTTCATATAATTAACTCCACTAATTTTGAAATGATAAATTATTTAAACTCTGTTCAAATTACGATTTTTAATGTTCTGAATTAATTCCCCCAAAATTACTTTTGAATTTTTTTATATGTCTGTTATAAAAAATGTTACAAGATATTTTTGGAAATTATTTCTCTTTAATTTTAAATTATTATTCCAATGGATCTACCATTTATAATGTAATGTTAATGATAATTCTATTAATTATTTTAAATTACATTTTGAACATTTTATTTTGTGAATCAGCTTATATAACCTTAATTTCATGTAATTTGGTAGCATTTGTAATTTATATGAAGTACATCTCAACTCCATAGGTTTTTTATAATATGATAAATTATTTATTTCATGTGTCATACATATATATGGTTTATCATTATGTGATTTGTGGGATCCTATATACACCTTAAATACATTGGTATTATTTAAAATATCATGATATAAAATTTTGTTATACTTGTTTTTTTCCAAACTCCAAAAGGTTTTGGTAAATTTTCTGCACGACCAATCCCTGAATGGTTATGTTATACAGGTGGTTATACCAATACTACGAAGGTTCACTGGTGGTTATCCAAAGAATATTATGGTATTGGATAATGGTTATCCAAATCTATTTTGAGGTTATTTTTATGGTGGTTAACCATGAAACATGGTTTACGCTCATATTCATGTTATATTCTTATGTTATGCATCATGTTAATGTTCTATTAGTATATGTTTTATTCCTAATTCTATATTCTCAAGGCTCATGCTTATGAGAAAAATTCATATTCCATAACTTATGATTTATGATCTATGCCTTTTGGGTTTTAATATATTATGTTATTATCATATATATTTAACAAGATCTCATACCCGTATTATCATATTAAGATCACATATGATCCTTAGTTGAAATTATTTATGTTTAACCTCATTGATAATTTCATCTCATCCTTCTTATTTTTCTATTTTACCATGTTATAAATTAAAGTATAATGTATACATTAACTATATTGTTATGATATAGGAAGGATGTTACCAGGAAATGTTAAAGAATTGTTTTAAAATAATATGATCATATACTCAATTGACATTAAACCATTATTTTTTGGGATTGTGATTTTCTTTGGGAGATATATTGTTTAAATTATGAAAATGATATAAAATATCTGTGTTTTTAGCATAGTTTTTCTTAATTACTATCAAATATATTTTGTAAAACAATTTCTATTTATAGTACTATAACTTTAGCTAAGGGTCTAGGGAAGCGCTTTATGTATCATATTATGGTATAGTTGTTTTGGGGATTATGATTTAAAAAATAAAAGGAAATTACTTTAACAACTTCTGTTGAATCCATATTTATTTTAGAAAAACAAAAAATTTACAAGGATGAAATAATGGTGACATAATTTTGAATTTCAATGTATTAATTTTCCATAACAAATGACTAATTACTCTGATTATTTTTATTTGATTCTCAAACTGACCTTTTTTGTTTTAATCAATGGATGGAATTTGTCGTAATTGAGTTAATAATGAGTGTGATGGATTATGCCGTAAAAATCCTAATGACCAACTAATTCGGATAGTAGATGGATTGATAACCTTTATATATATTCCTTCTAAGGTTATGAACAAAAAAATGAACCATGCTGGGGACCCTAATACCCCAATGAATGATCAACGAGCTATTGATTCTTTTATTTGAAAACATAAACCCTCCTTAGTGTGTCATCTGATCTAATAATTAATGAGTTGTATATCAATATAATGG
Source organism: Viscum album (assembly GCA_963277665.1). NCBI lineage: Eukaryota > Viridiplantae > Streptophyta > Magnoliopsida > Santalales > Viscaceae > Viscum > Viscum album. The sequence continues at coordinate 993,491,778 of OY728164.1, forward strand.
AAAACATACCTTTCATTCTCTAATTCATGTGGAATGAAAGGGTTTTTTATCCATTAATCATTTGGTTGGTGATGTTGATCAACGGTGGACCATAATCAAGAACATAAGTCAAGAGGAGGAAATTAACACCCCGATAAGGGAGGAGTTTATGAAGGTATGTTTAAATTAATATTTTCCTTTCCCACTCCATATTAACATGGATAGATAATTGTTTCAGGTGAGGAATATGGGGGATTAATCCATTAGTACTTATGATGAAAACATCCCATGAAATTCAAAGTAAACTTCTTGTTTGGTTGTTTTCCATGAAATCAAACTTATCTATTTCTTTAGTGTCTTAAAAAAATGTCTTAACTACTTATAGAAATAATATTTAGTAAGTAAATTGAGTGGTATTTGGAAAAAAAAATAGCTCAACAAAATACATCTGCATGAGCTAGCTCAACCACATATTAGATATGTGGATCAAAGATATAAGAACTTTCCCAAGCAAGGGAATTACATGGGTCAGTGTAAGAGGGGGTTAAATAGAGGACACCCGTACTCGCTTCTATATGGATAATGACGTGAAAACTGTTGTGAAGAATATTAAGAACATGATCCAAAATAATTTGGACTAGAGAGTGATACCAGTATTATTCATGTGTCTATAAAAGTTAGATATAATTAGAGCCTCTTGATCTATTATATTGATACCATTCAGAAACATTATTCAATTTCACCAAACTCTCTATGTGGATTTTCATCATTGACACTAACACCAAGTGATGATGATTTCCCTTGTGATCATGTTGAGATAATAAAACAGGCATGATCGCTTTGATAGCATGCATGCAAATTTGTCAAGCATGAATGTCATCATTCAAAGAATATAACATAGTCAATATAAAAATTAGTTAAGAGTGAATATTTTGGGTATCTGGAAGCATGATAATGTACATGATGATTCTTGTGACTAGTATCATATATAGTATTCTCTATCAATGGAAAATTATATGGGATGACACCATGATTCTCCAGGTCATAAAAAGATAAGTAATACTGTATGGAAATAAATATGTGGAAAATATTAGATAATATTGATAGAATCCATGTCTCTCTACCATTATGGTAAGTAGCGTAAAACTAAGACACAAAAATATTCTTGGGATAGACTTGGTTAAAACACCTATAAAATAAGAACACTTGAGACCAATGGTGGTGGATAAAATATTGAGATCTAAACTTTTCTCTAAAACTAAGAGCATATATTGAGCCTTCGTTTATCCACATATACAAAGTAGAGGATCCTTGATACTTTATTGAGTTTTTAATGTAAAATATTGTGATCAACTACGCTTATCATGGAATTTTCCGCAAACACCTTCCATGAAGAGGTTTCACACACCCTAACCAATTAAATGAAATGAGATGGAAATGTAAAGAATAAACACTATAAATGTATTGACAAGAAGACATTTTTGTAAAATAATTTCTGTTATCATCTATTGGAATAATAGAAAATGATATCTCATGGGATAACATGGTTTCTAGAAGATGAAGAAACTCACACACTCACATTCGTAAAAGAGAAGAGGATAATGCATTATTATTCTTATGAGAAACTCAAATATTATTTATACTTTCAAGAATATGAATAGGACCAAAAATGAATAATAAAAAATATATATAGATAATAAAATAATTAATAATGTTCACAAGGAGTGTTGTTTATTATTCTATGTATAGACCAAATTCATTCATGTGGTGATTTGAGACATTCCATTCATCATACACACTATTCATACATGAGACATGGTTGAGGTTAAATGCATGTCACCATGATTTCATGAATAAAACTTAATAAATTGACATAATAATTCAGAGTATTACAATTTGTATTGATGATTAAATTTAAAATAATAATTTTTGACTGAGGCTATATCCTCAAATTATATTTTTCGTCAAAAGGACTGAGATTACCAGTCTATATAATATTGATATTATTATAACTAATGAAAAGAATAATCCAATTGATTACTGAACTATTTCAGATAGTCTATTGATTTTTGTGTTTGAAGAAACTATTTGACTAATAAAATTTGAGGAAGTTTATCATATTTTATTAGTGTCTAATAAAGAACCTATATTCTATATTATTGACCACTTCAAAAGGGACAAGACAATTTCCTGTGAACTTTTTCTACAAAGATAAAGATTAAATTATACCAGGATGGTGAAAGAGGATGAGTTAAATTATATTCCATTTCATATTCATTTGTTGATAAAAAATAGAATCTATGTGAAAATGGGATAATAGAAACTATATAATGAGTATATAGTCATCCACAATAGAGGGGAATATCATAAACATCTCAGCATCCATTGTGTTTTACATTATTATTTCCATGCTAGATAAGTACATTTCAAGAAGAAAGGATAACCATTCAGTGAAAAAGTTTCATTTGTATAATAAAGGGATAACTTTTTAAAGCATTAAAAACTCACCCCACACAATGATTCACACACCCACTCATTGTGGTCAAACCAAAATTGATCATAACATGCTCATTTTCATTCTATTTTTTGTATTTTTTGCATCATGCCTATATCATGTTTGAATATTTTACATTCATGATTCAGTATTTTCAAGGATCATGTTTAAAGAAATTGCCTTATAATAGGAATTGTGATTTATGGTCTATCTTTTTTTGTATTATTTTGTTGTGTTATACATGTATAATTTGTATAAACTCTCATACTTATATTATCACCTTATTCTCACATATGATCTTTGATTATATTACTTATTCTTACCATACTATTTTTTAGCTCACCCTTTTTATATTTCCACCTCCCCAGGATAAAAATAAGTGTATAAGTTAAATGTGTCTAGAAGGGTATCATGTGAGAAAAATATCTTTGTGAAAATTTTAGAACTTATTTAAGAATAATAAGATAACCTAGACAATCTACAAATATAATAAACATTTGGGTTCAGGGATTGTGATACAGTTTTTCAAATGTAAATTTTAAATTTCAAAAATGATGCAAAATATATGTTTATTTGAAATGGGTAATCTAAATTTGTATCAAATCTAGTTTATAAATAAATATGTTTATTACACCAAATTTGATATTTCGGGTATTAGGTGTCTTAGTGATCCCCAATGTTATGATGGAATATAATTATAGGTTAAGGTGAATTTTAATCTTATGAAAAAATAAATACATCCATCCAAATCATGTGTAATTTGATCAAATAATTGGATCATCCAATAAAATCCAATTATATCAGATTAAAATACATAAATGTGGTAGACATAAAAATAGTTTCTAGTTAAATATTTGTTCGACTAAAATTAAAAATAAAATAATCAAAGGAGAAAATAAAAAAAAATTCAAAACATCGAGTATAGTATAAAGTAACAACTAAATTACCAATAAATAGATATTATTATCAAAATACTTACACTAAATTAATGTATTCACTTTTATCTAAAGTAACAAGTGGTTCTTTAACCAGATCATAGGTATGCCAATTATAATACTGAAATATATTCAACTAAAAACCCATCAGAAGGTATCAATGTTCTGAATATAGACACCATATCATCATAGCCATGAAAACCCTAAATCAATTATGTTAGATAAGATATGCCTTAAAAATGTGGATTGTCTTAGCCATTAATGATTAAACAATTCTTTTGTATTCCTAGATACGGAATCCCTCAATCTATTAGATTAAAAACCCTAAAGAGAATATTATAATCTACATGATCCAAAATTATTGGGGAAATAATTATTATAGCATGAAAACTAAGAGCAATATAATAAAACCTCATAGGTGAATTATTTCATTAAATATGAAAAAATACAAAGGAAATAACTCAAAATAAATGAGAGTTTTCATTGGTTCATAAGAAATCAAATTTCTAGAAATTTTTTAAACACACATATGCTAAAAACTATTATAAACTATTTATAGAATCCTATATAAATGAATCTAATTTTTAGATACCATGATATTTCAGTTTTGGAGAAATAGTGTTAGATTCTTTACTCCAATTCTTGTTTGATCTAGATCATATGGAATTATCAAATGATTTTAACTCCATCACAACTAATTCAGAATCTGGTGAAAACCACATCATCACATATTATCTAATTAATATAATCAAAAAAATATTCATCACAATAAAGAACTCAAATAATATGTAAAAAATATTTAGTTTGAAAAGGTGATAAAAATGTGTACATTGAGATTTTCGAAATCCAAGGATAAAGTTGAGTCCTTGAATCAATACTTTAGGCTTGTTGTCCTAATTACATTGAGAAACAATCATAGTGGGTCACACACTATATGTATCTATAATATCTATTAAATTTAATATTAATGTATTAGCATGAATAAAAATAATTTCAAGATTATGGTTTAAAAATTATTTAGGATCGATTGATCGAAATAATTTTATCCTAAATTATTCAATAGAAAATTTATATATGATTAATATTTAATAAATTTATATTTTCAGTTTAATTAATAATTATGTGAATATATTTCATTTATTTTTCTTTTTTATTCACAAGGTAACATGTAAATATTTATTTTTTACATTAATATTAAACTAATATTTATTTTCATGTCTGGTGAAAATAATATTCTGTTATTTAATGAAATAATAATGTAGTGATATTTAATTGTTTAAATAAATTTCCATTATTAAATTTTTAATAAATATCAAGGAGGATTGGTAGATTGAGTTAGAGGGTGAAGAGGGAATGAAATATTAAATATCAATTAAACAAATATTTATTTATTCATTTATTAAGTGATATTTAATTAATCCACATGTTTAACAGATATAGAATAAATAATTATATTATTATTATTATTTAATGTGAGGTTAGTTTTGTATATGGATATTTGATAAATACATATGTACAGTATAAAATTATAAATCCTAGATATATAAATTTTATTATATTATTTCTTGGGTAAGATGTTGTTGGGAAGAATAAATTCTCTCCATAGAATTCTCTCAACCCTAGAGAGAAAAATTTCTATTCTCCCAAGAATGGAGTGTGTTGATCCTCATTACCCCACTCATAGATCAATAGACTATGTGAGAGTTTTTTAAGTGTGAAAATTTATTTTTTGTGATCAATGGTGAACGGCACAAGTGTATTGGATTTTGTACAGAATCTCTCATAGTTCCAGTAGTGACATTCCATGGTTTATAGAGTGTGTTTGGATACCACTAAAGGTATTATAGCAATAATAATTAAGGATTAATGTTATTAAAATTTAAATATTATTTAAAAAAGTATTATTATAAATTATATAGGAAAATGTCTTCTGTATGAATATTATGAGGTTTCATTCATTTTCTTATAGAAATATATTTGAATAAATTAATAAAAATGAATGTTATCCATGGGATTTATGGCTCCAAAATACACCCCATAAAATTTAGTTATTCCACTAGACTCATCAGTTCGTGGTTGGTACACATACACCATTGGCTAGTGAGTAACTTGGTGGTCGATTTAGTTTTTTCAAGAAACAAATATGCTCCAAGACTAATTTTAAATAGGCGTAAATATATTTTTCATGATCGTATAAATTTGTTCTTATTTTAGGAATACATTGATTTAGGTATCATTTTATTGATTTTATATGAGGTTGTAGAGCCTTAATATTATCACTTTATCACATATCTTTAAGGTAACATGTATTCACCATTTGATCTTTGATTTAAAATCTGATTGGTGTATTATATTTTCATCATTATGTTGTTACAAAATATTATATTTTCATTGAAAGTGATAATATATTTTTCATTTTGTGGTTCTAATCCTCATTCATTTACGGCATGTTTTTTCAGATTCTTAAATCAATGATTTCATTTAGTTTTTAATGGCTCAAAACTTGATCATATTTCTTATCATTATAATGGATAAGTGACCTATTACTATATCCTAAAATTTGGAATGTTTTTATGTATGAAATGGTCATTTATTTGGGTATTTAATTGGCTAGATGTTTCTTGTTATTATTAAATTTCATTTAATTATAATGAATGAATTTATTATAAATTTTTTTCCAATTAATTGGAAGCATAAGTGATAAATAACAGTTGGAAATATGATTTTCATTTCATAAAGAGGTGAACTATGAATTGTAATGACCTATTATCTATGTGAGACAAATAATGTGGAGATAAACGAGGGATATTCATGGGTTAGAAATAAGAGGGTATGGCTATGCCATCGGTACCAGCCTATGCTTGCACGGGAAGCCTAGCCAGATGGTCATGAAAAGGTGGAGAGAAACTATCAAGATGCAAGTGATGGGGAGGGGTAGTTCCTTGTAGACAGTCTGGTTGAATTCTCTTAGACCTTTAGTTCATGTAATCTCATTATCCTACGAGCCATGTAATCTCTGAGCCTACGGGCCTTGTAAGGGTTCCCCCTCATCCCTTTAAAGGGGGGTTATCAAAAATCAATAAAAATGAAGGCCTTCGGGCCATTCAGGTAGGATATGTTTATATAGTGTGATATCAATACCATGAACATATTAAAATGTGTAAGTGGGGATTTGATGAAACAGTTTTGTATGAAAATGGAAGAAATAAATGGGTGCATACACCAAGATTTCTTAGTATGTTGGGATTACATTGGGATGAATTAAAGGTGATATTGTTATGGTTTTAATTTGGATTATATATGTCTATAAATTACATTAATATTAGTTTAAGAGTTTATTATATGTGTAAAGGGTGTCAAAATATCCTTAGATATATATGGGGTTGAAGATAAATAAATAAGGGTTATTGATTTATATTTTCATTCTTAAACTTATTTCCACGATCCAAAAAATTTCCTTATAAATTCATGTAGTTTTATACTTATTTGAAAAGGGATAAAGTATTAAAAACTATATTATGGGATGAAATAGGTATTTTTTATGGTATTTATGTGAAATAAGTGATGAATAACCCAAGTAATTTTTGTGTTGTAAATGATCTAGGAATGTGGTCCCGTGTAGGATGATTATGGAGGTTTGATATGTGATTTTCCATGAAGTGGAATATTTGGACTTGAGTGTCTGGAAATTTGATATTGCATGATATGGATGTGTTTCCCCTAAGGGGTTAGATATAAATGATATTATGTGATGGAATGGCCTTGAGAGGCCTAGATATGTTTATTCGATGTGCATGGTTGGCCTATGGGATTCCCATGATTTCATGATGGGGTATGGGTTGCATTACATCACCTACAGATATTAACATTATATGGATCATTTCTAGCTTACTCGGGTGATGTGGTTTTCATATATTCTTTTTTATAGTACTGGTAATGATAGAAGTAAAATATTTTAGCTTTGTACTATTTTTATTTGCTAAAATACTTCCTCCATGATATATTAGAGGTTCTAGTGGTTTCTACAAAAAATTATATTATCACATACTATATGTACAGTCCTTGTACACATTGAGATTACATGCATTGAATTTTAGGTTATGTATAGGGGCCTCTATAGTTGGGAGTTGGTGTCTATAGGTATTGTTGAGCTATGATTGTGGTTGTTTAGTTTCAGAATGATTGGATGGAATCCTTTTCGATTTATGATATATTTCTATTATACTTTTTCATTTTGGATGATGATAGATAATTTGAGTCTTAGTTGGTTGTATGAAATTTTTCGGCATGCTTTGATATTACTTTGACCTTATATAGTTTATGTTAATATCTACCTCTTTTAGGTGTTTATTTAATTATTATGTATATTTTATTTAATGTTATGGATAATTATAGTGTAAATTCTTCTACATGTGATATCTTTATACCCTCAATGTTATTCACCAGCCTCTCATGACTGGAGAACACCCTTGATGCCATGTGATGTTTCTCTTTGGTGGTGTAGTCACACCAAAGAATGGAGTTATTTATTAAAATGGTGTAAGAGATATAAATTTATGGACAAATTTTTTCTAAAATTTATATTATATAAAAAATATATTTTATGAATAATATTGATACAGAACTCATTATGAACATACTCTAATTTCAATAAATTCTGTAACAAAGGTTTTCATGTGTTAATATAATAAGTCATCTCAAAGGTCCTAATAAAGGTTAAATTAAATATATCATAATGCATGAATAATGGATCCCTCTTATTGGAAATTTTATATCTATAATAACATAAATACATGACATATAAAGGGTGGTGAAAATAGTTTACTTTAATGAAGGAATACTTTATTTAGTAACTATAGAGACATGTGATAGGAATTTAAAGAGAGACTTTGGGTGAAAAGGTTTGGATATAAAATAAAACTAAAATATCTAAAATGGTTATATAACCATAACTAAATAATAACCCACTATTAAAATAAATTTCACATGAAATTAAAAAAATGAACAAAAGATAAATTGTTTGAAATAAACAACTACCTTAATTATCACTCCCAACAAAATGAGAATGAACTTATTCAATAATAAGGTGCATCCTAAATAGAAACAGAAGAGATCAAATTATATTAGATTTGTGATATATATATATTTATATTTAATTAAAATTTATGGGTGAATAAGGATTTATTTATAGTGAAACATAAATAACTGTATAATATTTTTTATTTTAGCACTTTGATCCTATGTTTTCAGATAGTCATGTTAATATATTATTAAATAAAATTTTCTAATGGAATTTTATTTAAAAATAATAATTTTCATTATTTTAGAGATCCCACAAGAAAATTTCATTTTTAATAAAAAAATATATATTCAATAGAATCGTTAAAAAAAAATATAACTAATAAAATAATTCTTATGAATTATAGATTACTTTATAAGTGGGTGGTTGATTATAATTTTTATAAATCATAATTTTACCAAATAATAAATATTTTAATACATGATAATTGGAATAATTATTATTAAATTAACTTTATTTCATAATTGTTTTCCCATGGGAAAATTATACGGATGTTTTTAGATGGGTGAATTATATTCAAGAGATGATAAAAAATTTTCTCACACAAGTAATAATTTGATCAAAATATACTTATTTCAATAAAAGTAGAGTAAAAAATAATAATTCTAGGTAAAAAAGTGATAAATGCAGTGAAAATAAACCTACGAGTAAATAAAAACCTATATGGCAAAAATACGATCGAAATTTAAAATAACCCAATGTGAAACAGAACGTGGAGTATTGGATAAAAATCTAAATACTCTAAGATATGAATATTATTACCAAATAAGATCAATGACAAGATCTCATCACTTTTATTCCAAAGTGTATGTTATATCAGTGGACTACAGCTAGCATGTTCCATTACTTAGGTGTCTCACATATGTTAATCAGAACATATATATATATATGTTAACGCTTCACATAAATAATATGAAACAAATATTCAAACCTTCTCAAAAAACATAAAGTGTATTTAGATCAAAAAACATGGTTAAAAATATTCTTTTAAATCAATAATATCCCTTTTTTAAAATTATAAAACACATAATAAAACGTAATTAAATATTGGGTTGATTGGATTTCAAAAATAACACTTACTTAAACCTCAGATAAATATCACCATATATAACATCAAAAAAACTAAAATTTTTCCTTTAAGAACTAAAAAAGGTTACTAACAACAATTCTCCCTCTCAAAAGAATTCACATCCTTTAAAAATGGAAACAAATTAAAATGAAAAATTATCAACTCTGTCCAAATATCTCTTACCATAATTCCCCCCCTTTAATATTTTTATAAATAATAACATGATGAGGATTCAATGAATGTTATGAAATAACAAGAGGTATGAAATTAAAAATTAAAAATTATATAGATGTCCAATAATATTATTTAATCATACTATATTCGAGATATGAAATAAATTCATGAGATTAATATTCTAATCTCTATATAACATATGTTTTCTCACTTTATGATATATTTCTATTTGTTATTGAAAACTCATAAGTAAATATAAAACATCTATGTGCTTCTAGAATTACTGATAATAAAATGGATGAAAATATAAGTAAAACATTTATGTATTGAACCTTGTGGGAACATTATTTAGATTCAAATAGATGATATTATTCTAAAAATAATGGTTCTAGAAATTATATTTAAAAAATTTCTTCATCTCTATTGAAAATTTCATAAAATATGAATCTCTTTTTTAGAGTTAACAAAAAAATGGACTCCCTATTTTATAGAATATTCATCATAGTAGTATATCTGAGAATGAAAAAAACATTAAATTCAAATGGATTAAAACATTAGAAATTTAATATGTAAGAAATTAGGATCTGATATAGTACTCTTAGGTAATAATCATCTCATAGATGTGTAAAAGTAAGGTCAAAAAAATAAGTTTAAAAATAAAAATGAATGAAAGTAAATACCAGAGGATAAAAGTATTAAGAATACCAAATATATTCAGAAAAATATATTTCAATATATAAGATACTTAAAAAAATTAATTTTACAGAAAACATATTTATAATAATTAAAAACATATATATAAAATACAAATAAATAAAATAGTGGGTCCTCATGTAAGAATAAACAGATGATGTAAATGATTTCTTCCTAAAGTTAATTAATATTAAAGTCAATTATCCTGGAAAAAATCTATTATAAATAGTTCCAAATCATGTTAAAAGTGCATCTTATAGATTATATTAACTATAATTTTATATAATATAAAGTACCTATATAAATACTTTTCTTAGTTCTAAACAAATAATATCCTCCCCTTTCTAAAGGAGTTTTTCTGTGCTTCTATATAGTGAAAATATTAACTGAAATTATGATCCATTTTTAGAGATCATACCAAATTTATTTTATTACATTAAAATTTTTAGTAATAAAATGTTTTGGTAAAAATGATAGAAAGATGGGTTTTAGTTCTAATAAAATGAGAATAATATCACTTTATGAGAGTCTCCATTCGTTCAATTATAATATTCTTCGAGAGTGTTAATAAGGTCCTAAATACTAAGATTTATTTAATTTTTATCATTATCTATATCTATATTCTTAGATTCCCATTCCATCAGAATAATATCAACAAAAATATCTTCCATTTTTTCATCTATAGTTTCCAATTCTCTGAGTGATTGTATATTATTAAACATTATCACAAAACATGTGTTTATTTTCAACAATGATATTATATATTCTCCTCAGAAGTAATCACATAACCCTCTTTCTCTATAATTCTGTAAATTTTTATCATCTTCAAAAAATGATTCACCCTAGAGTCGATAATAACAATTTTCATCATATCATTACAATACTAATAGTTTACAATATCAAAGTGCATTTATCTTTTTGAATTCATATTTTAAATATTTCTTATTAGAATCAATTCCATGTTAATAATAAAAGATATATCCTCTTGTATATGATAGGATAATGGATATAAAAAACATCAATTAAACATAAATAAATATTAACTTTGAAGATTAACATAAATAAGAGTAAGAAATGATACAAAATATATCAGAAAAAGTATGAATAGAATGTATCCAATACCAAATATTATCTCTGATAGGAAAGAAATCACAATTTTTTGGAGTGTGAATTTTGGTCAAGAATAGAATTACTATTTTCCTTACCAAATAAAGTAATTTTTTTATAGGATGTTAATGTTTTTGAACCTAAAAAAGTAAATAAAGTAATAAATTAATAATGTAATGTGAAGAGAAATAAACATATAATAAATTAATCTATGATATGTTAAAAAACTATATAATATAAAAAAACATCATGAATTTAAATTTATTAAATGATAAATATACAAGGGAGTATTGGATTAAAACCAAATTATTATATAATTGATATTAGTTAGAAAATTACATCAATCACAGGAACACGTTACATTTAGATCAAAGTGGCATGTGGATCGATAGACCTGATCCAAGGTACCAGAATGTTCCAAATACCAATACTTATTTGATCTTGCCCTAATCTAAAGATACAATTATACACAATTTCATATTCAATTAGTAGTTTTCAGTATGTTTCATTATCCCGAAGAACCACTTTGATCAGTAATTATCGATAACAAATAAAATCACCCTAAACATTTTTTAATGAATGTTCAGAAATAAAAGGAACCTATCCTTGGAGTCTAGTCGATCAAAATGATTTGAAATGGAATATTACTCACTAGAATCTCATAAATCAAAAATATAAACCAATAAAAATTATAGTTTATAAATTTAGACCTTTATAATAAAAAACCTCACAATCATAGACCTAAGTAAACATTAAAAAAAATTATAATCATGAACACTCAAGGAATGTAATGATTCATGGATTAACAATAAGATACAGAAAATTCTCTATTCATGGAATATTTAGATAAATTTATTGATTATGGAATAATAGGTATCAATATAAATTTTTTAGTTTATTATCTTTAGTTTAAACACCATCAGAATAAAATTTAATCTTTTGATGAGGTGGAACTATCTTCTAATGAATGAAATCAGAATTCCATCACAATAGTATAGCATGTTTTTTTACTTAAATCTTTTATTTATGTTCATAAAAACATTAAAAAATGTTATTTCTAAAAAATCAAAAATTAAACCAAATTATAAAATCAAATCCAAAATAATATAAAGTATACTATGATTTTCAAAACCAGGATAACAATATACATTAAGATTCAATAAATATATTGTTGGATATAATATATGAAAAACTAAAATTTTGAAACTCACAAAACAGGTATAAAAACTCCAAAAGGTAATTTTTTCAACAATTTAAAAGGAATAATTATTATATGATTCAATAAATATACTGTTGGATATAATATATGAAAAACTAAAATTTACCCTTTATGAAACAATAAAGGCCGGTAACAAAAAATATACATGTTAATAATAACATATTACATTATCAAAAATGAAAATATATGTAAAATAAAACTTACCTAACTTTACAATATTTTACCACTTTTTTATTCTTCAATAAAAATAACAAAAAACTTCCATTGAAATTCAAGCAATATTAAAAGATATAGAAAATAAATTTACTAAGAATATATACTTCTTATAATATTTATAAATAATTATTCTTTAGAGATCTGAAATGAAATCATAAGTGTAATGTTCTTCCTGCCACATAACATAGTTTTTATCACACTGATAGGTATTTATCGCCATTATTGAAGCATCAAACCAATATATAAATCCACTCTCCCTAATTTGATTTAGTGAAAATAAAAAAGTTATATTTAATAATTTAAAATAATAAAGGAATTGATACTTTCAAAAATTATCTTTAGATGGCGATGAATGATAAATTTCTAACAAAAAGGTTCTAGAAATAATATTGAAAGTATTTTCTTATCATTTATAGAATGATTATAAAAAATATAAAAATATAAATATATATGGGAATTAGATAAATTAAAATTAGCTCCCTCTTTTAAAAATAATTAGTCCAAATAGATTTTCTAGGAACATTAAAGGAAAAAAATTAATGTTCCCATTGATTAAAACATAAGAATTTTAATAAGTAAAAACACATTCGTAAATATGAATATATATATATATATATGGGTTTGAAAATAAAACTCCCCCTTTTATAAATAATTGGTTAGAGTAGTGTATATGATAATGAAAAACTAAAAACTTTATACCTGTGAGGATAATTATATATTTGAAATTTAATATGTAAGAAATTCACATTTGAATAAATAGTCATATGTTAGAATAATATCAATTATATTTAAATGTAAAATTTAAAAATATAGGTGTAAAAATATAAATGTATTAAAATAAATTCTAGAGAAACAAATAATTAATAATTGATAAGTTATTTATTAAAATAAATTCCATACATAAGATATAAAAATAAAATAAGTCCATATGAAATATATTTATATGAAATAAAAACATACATAGAAAATACTTACAAAAATAAAGGGTATTAATGTAAGAATAAAAATATATAGGATACCATATAGAAGTTCATTACTATTTTATTTAACTATCAAGTAAATCTTCTATTAGGTGTGGTTATAGAATATTTTAAAATTATTTAATTTAATATCAATAAAATCATTTTCCAAATAATCTAAAGTACCTACATAAAAATATAGAATATTTCTAGCTACACAATTGTACCCCCCCCCCTTTTGGAAGAGTTTTTCAATGTTAGGAGATAGTTAAATTATAATTAGAACTTATGAACATTTTACAGTGATCAGAAATAAACTACTATTTAATATGTTCAAAACTATAATAGTATACGGGTTTAAATAAAATCATAGTATACTAGTTTTAAATGTTGATAAACTTGAGAATAATTTATCAATTTTCATTATCTCTCTTCAACTGGTTCAGATATTACATTAAATTCTAAATATTTCCATTAAACTATGATATATCATATTCTCAGTTTAGTATATCAATGTTCACCAAGATTCTCATTCCTTCATAAAGAAGTTGAAAACATTCTATACCGGTTATTCATATGAAATTTATGTTATCTATATGATTGTATTATATTAATGAATTTTATTAAACAATGGTTGATTTTAACTATATATTCACGAGGTAGAAAATAATAATCTAGATAATCCTCCCTCATTTCCCTTTGAGTCTTAATAAATTTAAATGTTCCAAAATGATTTATATCCATATTTGTCCATATAATTTTTTTTAACTCATGTGATTAAATTTGAAATTATATATATATATATATATATATATATTCATTGAGCATATCATAGTATTTTTAACTTTATAATAATCCTCATATCTTATCTTCTCCTCATGAGAAAACATAATAAGTTATGTTTCTAGAATTTTATAATTTTTGAATATCATCATAAAATGATACGCATGTAATTTGATAACAAATGTTTTCATTATTTCAGGAAAATTATAATAGTTTTTACCATTTTTTATCAGGGTATTAATTATATTCATATTATCAATGGTTTGAATTAAATTCCCTTCTAGAAAATATATATAAGATCCACTTTCTTTTAAACATTAGTGTCTGGAAAGAAGAAATTATCTCTTAAACCATTTGAATGAGTAGGTTCTAAAAACTAAAATAAATAAGTGTAAACTCTAATACCAAATAAATAAATAAAAAAGTAAAAAATAATGGATTATATATCCAACGTTGACTCATGTAGGTATGTTATGGTAATCAAAAGAGGGGTTAATTATTATCAAGGGTTGATGTAATATTTTTTTCCCACTCATGGAATTAGTTGATTGGAGGTTATATGTTTTCATCAAATTAGAGTAAACAAAGTTATAATTCAAGGCGATCACGTTTTAAACCTCAAAAAATAAAATCTATCTGAAGTTAAACAAATATCTAGTAAAAAAATTCATTGTAAATTTTAAATAATTAATGTAGAAATAGAACATGGAGCATTGGATAAAAAATACAAATACTCCTTTAAAAGAAATTTATAAAAAAAACAATTTATTTACAAGAACTATTCCCTTTTAGGATAATGTGATAGTTGGATTAGTAGACCATGGTAAATATATCAAAATATTCCAAATTTCAAAACATCTTCAATCACTCGTTGATTAACTGGAGTTGGTGAACACATAGATATATTAGTCATGAAGTTATATGTAAACATTCATATCAATGATCACATATTTGATTATAAATAGTCCAAACACCTTGGACTTTGTTAAATAAAAATTAATAAGAATCAGACTCATAAACTCATAGTCTCATAGATCGAAATGATTATAAACAAACAATTCCTCAAAATAATCATGTTGATCATAATGATTGGATAATGAACATTAAAAATAGAAAATCATAGTTATGTATTGAAGAACCTCACAATTTTAGATTTAAAAAACACTAAAGACAAATGAAATACTAATCACTCGGCGATGTAAGGTGATGAAAAATATAATTATAATAATTAAAGTGTAATCCATTCTTCAAATATTTAGTTAAATTTATTGATGATGGAATTAAAAAAATTAATGGTCATATTATAAGTTCTTCAGATTTGGTTGCATTTGCATTCAATGTACATATTATATTCTAATTTGGAATCTCTATATTTTTATGAAAGTAATCAGCATGCCATAACAAAAAACCAGTATATTCTGATACATAGATGTTTCTACACAGTTTTTTATAACATAAAAATAAATTAAGTACGAACAAATTAAAATTAAAAAAATTCTTTAAATCATCACAAGATCAAATTAAATTGTATTAGAATTTTCAAAACAATGATAAAAATTTAATTTTACTCAACAATCTCCCCCCTTTTGAAAATAAAAAAGATATGTTTGATATAAATTTAAAAATAAAATTTATATAATATTTGATAAGTACCATCATGGATTGAGATTTAAGAAGCATAAATTTATTCTCTAATAAACATATGGAGTTTTTAATAATAAATTTCGTCCTTAATAATAATCTCATCCATTAAAAAATGAAAATAAATGAAATAAAAAATTACCTCTCTTTCCAATAATTTCCCCATTATGATTTTTTTAAAATATTAATTGAAATTTCAAAAAAAAGATATATGAATGTTAAAATAAAAATTTAGAGAGACTTCATAATATATATATATATTTTTTAATCATTTACATATATGCAATTAATTTCTAAGAGTATCTTATCATCATAACTTGTATTTTCTCAAACTAGTATGTATATCTACCTTTTACTGAAACATTATAAAAATTTGAAATCTTCTCCCCCACTTTATGTTTAGAAAAAATAAAAAACGTTATAATAAATAGATAGAAAAGGGATAAAGGTAGTATACCTTTCATAAGTAATCATCGAATTCCTACAAATGATCTTATGCTAAGGAAAATGGTATATGAATTTATATTTAAACTATTTTATTAATTTCATTAGAAATTTCATAAAAAATTAATCCTTGCCTATGAGTTAAAAAAATAAAATACATTTTTAACTAATAATTGGTCAAAATGGAGTTTCTCATAATAAAAAAAGGAAAATAAAATTACACATATAAAGATTAATATGTAATAAATTTAATATGTAATAAATATAGTTCTAATGAATTGTTCATATATAAGAATAATATTATAGATTTTTAAAAGTAAAATTATAAATAATACTAAAAATTAGAATGCATAAATGTAAATTATAGATCATAAAATCATTAATAATATATATTAGATTTATGAAATATATGTTCATCTACAAAAATTTAATCATATAAAGTCTACATGTAATATATATATATATAATAGAAATAAATATATTAAAATAACATAGAATTAAGATATAGGGGCTTCAAGTAAGATAAGAACATGGAGTACATGATAACTTCCTGATGTTTGTTATTGTTGAAAAAACTACTAAGGGTATCTTCCAATAAGATTAGTTCCAAAAGATGTTTAAAGTACATATTAACATTTTTTGCAGTGAATATCCTGATAATATTAAGTACCTGCATGAAAAGCTAGCATAATGTAAAGACACAGATTTTCCCCCATAATTATTTTAATAAGGGGAAATATTACGAGTCCACAAATATTTATAGCGCATGATTCTGAGGCCCGGTGTGCCCGGAATGAATTTTTAATCTTATTTTAGGTATGTTTTGTAAACGTGAAAGTGAGTTTTTGTAACTTTTGAACCAGTGCTCGAAATTGAAATCCAAGGACACCATTTAACTCACAACGCCGATATATGCTAAAGGATACCTTCAACTCAATCGCAGTAGGTGGAGCGTCAAAGTTAGTTTTTTGGAATTTTGTGGGAGAGTTGAAAGAATATAAAAAAAACCACTTTTATTTTATTTTTCTTTTGAAACCTTCCATTTGAATTCAGGATGGTGGGGACCATCTGAATGCCCATTTAATATGGGGAAACCCTTGGAATCCTCTCAACATAATGTTCCAACTTTAATTGAATTAAAGTTCAAACCTTAATTGAATTAATAACATAACATAGTAAGATTGGCACCACACTTTTGGGGGAAGAAATCGTTGCCAAAGGAAATGAGAGCTTGTGATAACCTTTGAAGAAATATCCTCCAATGAAAAACATTTTTTGGATCAAGAATGAGGATGACACATGACCCTGAATCAGAAACGTGTTGATGGAGCAATAATTGTCAGTGTCCCCTTCATCAACTTCATCATTTTCCTCATGACACCTCCAAAAAATGTCAAGGTAGGGGGTTTTAATTTGAATAATGATTAAATATTTTTGTAGATTCTTCATATTCCTGATTCACAAAGATGATGTCTAAACAAACATGGCGATTGATCTATACTTATACCATTATTATTTTCATATGTTCTTCATGCGTTCTTTGACGCCAAATAATTAAGCGTGATAAAAAACTATATCTCGTTTAGCATGAATTATGGATGTGGAGGTCTCGACCTAAGAATCATGAATTTGCGAACGTCATAATTTATAGACTTGGAATGAAACTGTGATGAATATAAGAAGAAGGCAGCGGTCGGCACCCAGCCGGTCACATAGAAAGAGAGTGGCGCGCATTGGCGCCGCTGGAAGAGGAGGTTGCGGCATGTCGGCTATGGTAGAGCATGGTGGCGGCTGGCACGCTGGATGACCTCATGATCATGTGGATAAGAATGTCTGTGCTACCAGACCAGGAGGCTATGGTAGAGGCCGGAGGGCGGCAGGAACCCGGCCGGCTGCAGGTGGACAGTGGCGCCGTCGCACCGCTGGAAGGAAGACCGACCGGGAACCCGGTCGGTTGTGACGCACCGAGCAGGACCGCAGAGTGGTCCCCCATGCCAGCAGGCCGAATAGTCTGATGGACCATTGAGGATTCCATGGGGGGATCCCCCCAATGCTACTAGGGCTGGCCCCGCCACGGCGGACGACACCCACCCGAGTGGACCGCACCAGCTGGGCAGGCCGCCCCAGTGGGCCGCACATAGTGGGTCGGGCTGGGCCACCCCTACGCGGGCCGGGCCAGACCATGGCTCAGCAGGCTAGACCCGTCGCGGCCCGGAAAAACCTGGCAGGACCCGAACTGAGTCGGGTCGACCAGAACCTGGTCGAGTTGGGCCAGACCCGGTCGGGCCGGTTCAGACCCGATCTAGGCCCATCCAGACCCAGATATTCCTTTGTGGGCATATCCTGAGAACTGGGTGTCATTATGACGAACCAGTTGCGGCACCAGAATCCTTATATTGAGATAGCCCTTTTTGTTGTACTCCACTTTAGTTTTACATGATGTTGGAGTATGGCTGGGTTGGATCGAATCCGAATCCAACCGGGCCCTCATAGTGGAAACGCTAATAACTTACAGACCAGACATCCGATTGATGCACCGTCTATCGCATTAGAACCCTTATGACCAGGTGGTCCTTTGAGTTATTCCTTTTTCGAGCATAGTGATGGTAGAGGTATGACCGATATCTCTAGGGTGGATTCTATGGAACTCGAGCACACCAGGTGCGAGGAATCCAGCAGCTGGAAATGAGAAAGAAGTTGGAGATAGATAATACGGAGTTTAGTGCTCAGTGATCCTATGTGGGTCAGCACAAACTGATCCTATGTGGTTCAGATCTTATGTGGTTTAGTGCTTAGTGATCCTATGTGGGTCAGCGTATACCAATCTTGTGTAGTTCAGATCCAGTGTGGGTCAGCGATTAGCGATCCTGTGTGGGTCAGCAGATACTGATCTTGTGTGGGTCAGATCCTATGTGGGTTAGTGGGGGTTAGTTACCTATTGACTCTGGGTGGGTCGGATCCTGTGTAGATCATTTCGGGGGTTAGTACCAATCAATCCTATGTGGGTCAAACTGTGTATATTCAGAAGCAGTGCCTCTTGACAGAATAAGATGATCTAGCTTCGCCACTAATCATCTACACTTTTATACTTCACTGAAAACCTGGTGTGAGCTGAGTATTCTACCTTCGTTGTGTTACTTGTGTGGTACTTCTACCTTCTTGGTGTTACCATTTTATATCTTGATAACTTAGGTATATGTATGGGAATATACCTAAGTATTGTTGATGAACATTACTTCCTGCTTTGTGGTTTTTCCTTTGTGGAACTATAGGAGACCTATGAGGGTGTTGGGGTCCCTATTGAGTATCATTATACTCACCCCTACATGGGCTAGGCCCGCACCATTCTGTGTCTTGTGGAGATGATAGACAACGCTGATCGAGGTCGAGGGTACTAGAATGAAGGTTGATCAGAGGTGGACATTAGATGACACGATCCGCAGGGACGGCGGTTTGAGAGCTGTACCTACCCTTCAGGTAGGTCCCATGGTGGGTGTTCACAGGAGCAGTTCATTTTTCAATTTTAATTGTACTTTCCATTTGGGTTTGTATTCTGACCCCTTTAATTTCTATACACACCCTATTTACTTTATAGTTTACCTTATTCTTGTATCTTGATGTGTGCTTAGCCTGGGTGAGTTTACATGTTTAGAGGCAATGTCATCCCAGTTTTAGGGATATACCTTTCCGTTGACAGTCACCAGCCCCTGATCTATGGAAGGCAGGCTTAGGGTAGTCATGACATGGGCCTTAGGGTATGGGTTGTGATAGATTGGTATCAGGGGATTTTGCTTCTACCGATGAACTGGGGCTCTAATATTTTATGCGTGGAAATAGTTTTATGTTTGATTAGTGTGGTTTTCAGTTTGGGGAATCCAGTGTTAGTGCAGCGGCTGACGTATCCATACACCAGGACCCTGACATTTGATTTTCGACTCAGTGCATGAATACACTGATTGCATATGTGATTTTGAAAAGTTTTCTTTGTGATCTCTTTGAGTTAACTCACCAGGTATAAAATTAATGACCATGGTGCACCTATTTTTTAGGATTACTCCATAGAAATAGTCATCCATAGTTCTTGGTAGAGTATGTGATGACATCCCACTGAGCGACAAGGCTTCGGTGTTGTTCCCCCTTAAGGTAGTTGTACCATCGTGTAGTGTACCAGCAGCACCACTACCCATTGGGAAGCCGATGCCACCAGCCCCAGTAGTAGAGGGTGCACGCCACTTGAGAGTGTTGCATGAGTTCTAGCACCGGATACCACTGAAGTTCCAGGGTGATATGGATCCACAGGCAGTTGCTGATTGGTTAGAGGCCTTGGATTACGTTTTTCGACTCGTAGGGAAACCAGCCGATCTCATGGTGATCCTTGCCGCCAGTCTTCTTCAAGAAGTAGTGGGAATATGGTGGATCTTGATTCTCTAGGTTCACGGTGAGATGAATCTCATATGGGAGGACTTTGAGATCCTTTTGAGGGCAGAGTTCATCCCAGAAACCTTACGCTTAGTGCGTATACAGAAGATTATCCACTTACAGCAGGGTAGCGTGACTTTTTCTTAGTATTCAACAAGGTTCATGGACCTATCATTCTACTCCACTGACATGGAGCGGGGCCCTTTATTCAGGACCCATACCTTCAAGAGGGGGCTTAGACGGGAGATTAGATCTTCAATGGTTTCTCTCAGCATCCCAACATAGGTGGTGGTGTTAGAGAGAGCACTCTTAGTGGAGAGCTTCTTGGTTGAGCAGTCACCGGAAGTGACACCCACCATCGGACGACACATATCTGAGTCATCAGCTACTGGAAGCTGACAAATAACGTAGAGGTCCAAGAGGACCTAAACTACAGGTGGAAAACCACATGATACAGGGTCATTTATGCGGGGCTCACAAGTCAGATTAGGACAAGCGAGGGATAGGCAATGTTACTCATGTAGTGGGTAGGGTAACATGGCTCGAGACTGCCCGACCCACTATATGGAAAACCAGATGAAGGTCAATGGACCACCTAGACAGAGGCAAATATTCCATCGATGAGGTTTATAGGCAGGAGGCGGATGTGGAAGAGGAGAAGGCTGTGCAACGGGTGGTGGGTGGCGATTCGAGGTTCTACCATTGCCACCAACAAGTTATCCACCCAGGCTATACGGAAAAAAGGGGACATGGATGAGCTTAGCTTCAAGAAGCTGAAACCTACAACCACAATACTCTAGAGATAATTTGAGGTAAGATCTGTGTCTACTCTACCTTAGATGCAGTACTTATGGACACAGGTTCTAGTCATTCCTTTATTTCCACGACCTTCGTTTGGAGCTCAGAGATACCGGTGGAGCCATTGGCTTCATCCTTACAGCTAGAGACTCATATGAGAGAAAATTCGTCAATTACACACTAGTTCTGGTAGTGTGATCTTACTCTAGGAGGTGAGATCTTTGGCTGAGATCTCCTATTAGTGGCATCGAGGCCTTACGATTTCATCATTGCTATGGACTGGCTACCCATAGTCCATGCTCAGATTGACCATACTTGGCGCAAAGTGCAGTGTGTCTGCACGGATGGGACTAGGTTTTTCTTCACCGATGAGAAGGGAACCTTTGCAGCACAGGATGCACTTAACCAAAGGAGGATGCAGCCAATCACACATCAGTTGGCTAGCCTTACCCTTAGATTAGTTGATGTAGAGAGTCCGAGATATCTTGTAGTTGAGGACCAGTACACTATTGTTTTTTTAGATGATATTATATGTTTACCTCCTCATATAGGGGTGGACTTTTACATATACTTATACCTTGAGATGGCACTGATATCTACAGCAGCATATCAGATGGATCCCTTAGTGCATCGAGAGCTACAGGTACAGGTAGAGGAGTTGTAGAGAAAGGGGTTCATTATGCCTAGTGTTTCTCCTTGGGTAGCCCTAATTTTGTTCATGAAGAAGGTGGATGGGAGTTTAAGATTCCTTGTGGACTATTAGTGCCTGAATCAGGTGACAGTGAAGAACAAGTACCAACTATCGAGGATTGAAAATATCTTGGATAAGCTAAATGGAGCACGATGGATTTTGAAGGTAGACCTCGGATCAGGCTATCACCAGCTCAGAGTACGAGATGCGTATTTGCAGAAGAAGGCCTTCAGATGTTGGTATAGCCATTATGTGTTCTTGGTTATGATTTTTGGCAATACCAACTCCCCAGCAATGATCATGGGACTCATGAACAGGATCTTCCAGCCATACCTAGATTGCTTTGTGGATGTCTTCATCGACGACATCCTGATATACTCAGCAACAGAGGAGGTGCATGCCTATCATCTGCAGATAGTTCTGGACACACTTTGAGAGAACCAGCTTTATTTTAATCTCTCGAAAATCCAGTTCGGGATACGAGATTTCCACATTCTGGGACACGTCATCACAGAGGCTGGAGTTGCGGTTGATCCAATATATATCTTGGTTGTACTTGCTTGGGATCCACCCAAGAGTGTGACATAGGTGCGGAGTTTCTTGGGTTTGTCCGGTTAATACCAGAGGCTTGTGCCTGACTTTTACAAAGTTTCGGCACACTTATCAGTGTTAATGAATAACGGGAAACCTTTCGTGTAGTCGGAGAGATTCCAGCAGAGTTTTTTGGAGCTGAGGTAGAGACTGACAAGTGCCCTTATCTTGAGTCTACCAGAGGAAGGAGTTGGGTACGTACTCCACTTTGATGCATTAGGGATTGGTCTAGGATGTGTCCTAATGTAGGAGTGAGCAGTGATGGTGTATAGTCCTCGACAGATGAGACAAACTAAGAAGAACTGTGCTAACCATGAACTGGAGTTAGCAGTAGTGGTCTTCCCCTTGATGATTTGGTGACATTACATGATGGGCGAACGTTTAATAGTCTACTCTGATCACAAGAGTCTCAGGGATATCTTCTCTCAAAATAACCTTAACCTAAGACAGTGGCATTGGCTTGAGTTCCTCCTGGAATATGACTACAAGATTCTATATACTCTTGGTAAGGGGAATGCAGTAGCATATACACTCAACAAGAGATCTGGTATATAGTTGCTGAGTGAGGCGACAGAGCAGCTAGCTGCTTTGTGAATATCCTATGTGGATCGAGATGGAGAAGTTTATCATCAGCCTTTGACAATCACTCCCCCTATCCATTAACGAGTTATATAGGCACAAGTTGGAGACACTGACTGCTAGGGTCGACGTGCTCAAATATCCACAGGATAGGTACCTGATGGATTTCATGAAGGTGGGGAGCATTTCATTCTATTCATAGGGTGTACTATGGTACTGATGGCACTATGAGAGTACGTGTTGAGGGAGTTCCATACATCCCCTCCAGCGGTACATCAAGGAGTGGAGAAGATGTACCAAGACCTTCGGAGCTAGCACTGGTGGCCTGGAATAAAGCAAGAAGTGGAAGATTTTTTCTCTCAGTGCCTCACTTGTCAGCAAGTGAAGGCAAAGCATCAGGTTCCAACAAGCTTAGTTCAGCCACTAGAGGTTCCTGAGTGGAAGTGGGGTGTAATTTCCATGGACTTCATGACAGGACTTACAAGCACATCCTGGGGTCATGATTCTATTTGGTTTATCATTGACCGACTCACCAAGTCAGACCACTTCCTACCCATCAGAGAGCAGGGATCAGTAGAGGGCTTGGGACACGTCTACCTGTAGAGGAATGTACAGCTTCATGGAGTTAGATCTATGATTTTCTCCGATCATTATCCATGTTTTACTTCCTGGCTATGGAAGGGGTTGTAGGAGGCATTTAGTACAAAGCTTCGGTTGAGCACCACCATCCATTCTTAAATGGATGGTCAGACATAGTGGACCATTCAGATCCTCAAGAATATGTCATGTTCGTGCGTCCTTTATTTCAGCCATAGCTAGGAGGATCACTGGCCTTTATTGTAGTTCTCCTAAAACAGCAGTTATCACTCCACTATTGGTATGGCACCATTAGAGAGGTTGTACGGTTGACCTTAAAGATCACCTATATGCTGGACTGACGAGGGGGAGTCAGCACTTGTGGGACCAGAGATGGTATGGGCTACCACGAAGAAGGTGGAAAACATTAAAGAGTTAAAGAAGACTTCACATAGTAGGAAAACATCTTACGCTAATAGGATACGGAGACCTCTGAAGTTCGAGGATGGCAACCATGTCTTTCTACGGGCCTCACCTCGATGAGGTTTGAGGGGATTTGGCCAAGCAGGAAAGTTATATATGATGTTCATCAGACCCTTTCAGGTCCTCAGCAGAGTTGGTGAGGTGGATTACCACTTAGATCTTCCACCTCAGTTACACCAGGTGGACGATGTTTTTCACATATCCAACATGAAGAGATACATACATGATCCTTCGCACATCATTGACTGAGGGGATATGGGCATCGATGATGGGGAGACGTTTTCAAAGGATCTAGTGGAGATTGAGGATTGACAGGAGCGGGTCCTTCTTAGGCGGTCGATACCACTTGTGCACGTACGCTGGCAGCACAGGAACCTCCAGGAGATCATATGGGAGCTGCAGGATAAAATTCCTTCTCAATAACCCCACTTTTTTCCCACTTTTGTGTTGTGTATTTTGAGGATGAAAAGCCCTGAGGTGGGGAGAATGTAAAGAACGGTATTTTCTATGTTAATTTTTATAATAAGGGGAAATATTATGAGCCCTAAAAAATTTGCAGTGCATAATTCCGAGGCCCGGTGTGCCTGTAATGAATTTTTGATATTTTTTAGGTACATTCGATAAACGTGCGAGTGGGTTTTTGTAAAATTTGAACCAGTGCTCGAAATTGAAATATGAGAACAGCGTTGAACTCCCAGAGCCAATATTCTCTTAAGGATATGTTTAACTTGATATCAGTAGGTCGAGGGTGAAAGTTAGTTTTCTAGATTTTTGTGGGAGAGATAAAAGAATAAAAAAATAAAACAATTTTTATTTTATTTTTCTTCTAAAACCATCTTTTAGAATTCATGATGGTGGGGACCACCTGAACCCCTATTTAATGTGGGGAATCCCTTAAAATCTTCCCAACTTAATGTTCCAACCTTAACATAATTAAAATTCCAACTTTAATTGAATTAATAACTTAACATACTAAGATGGGAACCTCACTTTTGGTGGAAGAAATTGTAGGAGAAGGAAAGGAGAGCTTGGGATAACCTTTGGAGAAATATCCTCCAACAAAGAACTTTCCCCGGATCAAGAATGAGGACGACACATGATCTCGGATAGGAAACTTGTTTCGGGAGCGACAAACATCAGCGTCGCCTTTGTCGACCTCATCTCCATCCTCATGAAAACTTTAACGAACATAAATATAGGAAGTTTTAATTGGATGTATGATTAAATATTTTTGTTGATTATTCATATTCTTATTCATGACAATGATGGCCAAAAAAACCTAGCCATCGATATGCACTTATACCTTGACTATTTTCTTATGTTCTTCTTGCATTCTTCGACACCAAATAATTAAGTACACTAGAAACACAAAGTCTTGTTGAGAACGACTTATGGATGTGGAATTCTTGACCTAATGACCATGAATATAAAAACATTATAATTTTTGGACTTGGAACGAAACTGTGATGGCTCACAGAAGAAGGTGGCGGTGGCACCTGGCTGACTGCATGGAAAAAGGGTAGTGCGCGTCTGTGCTGCTAGAATAGGAGGTCGCGGCCCGTCGTCCGCAATGGAGTAGGATAGCGGTCGGCCCAGCGGCCGGTGGTGTGATGATGCGTCAGCGCACGTCTATTCCACTGGAGTAGGAGTTCATGGTTGCTTGGATGTAGCCTAGGCGGGAGGGCGGCCGACACCCGGCTTCCCAGAGGTAGATAGCGGCGTCGTCGCACCGCTGGAAGGAGGACCGACCGGGAACCTGACTGGTCGTGACGCACTAGGTCGGACTATAGAGCGGTCCCGTAAGCCAGCAGGCCTAACGGTAAGATGGACCATTTGGGAATCTAGGGGGTGCCTCCCCCGGTGGGGCTAGGGCGGGCCCCGCCATGACGGACCACACCCAGCCGGGTGGGTCGCGCCAGCAGGCTGGGCTGGACACGAACCGTCTATGGCACCAGAATCCATGAATCGAGACTATCCTTTTGGGTATACTCTAATTGATATTTGGATAATATTTGAGTCTGGGCGAGATGGATCAAACCCGAATCCAACCAGGCCCTCAGATCGGAAACCCAAATAACTTATAGACTTGGAGTCTGATTGACGCACCGTCTATCGTGTTGGAACCCTTACGACATGGAGGTCCTTTGGGTTACTCTTTTTTGGAGCTTAGTGATGGTCGAGGTATGACCGATATCTCAAGGGCTGATTTTATGGAACTCGAGAGCACCGAGGGTGAGGAATCACGTGGCTGGCAGTAAGGCAGAGGTTTGAGACAGATCATTTGGAGTTCAGCGCTCATCAATCCTGTATGGGTCAACACATACTAAACCTATGTGAGTCACATCTTGTGTGGGATAGTGCTCAACGATCATATGTGGGTCAGTGCATATTGATCCTGTGTGGGTCAGATCCTATGTGGGTAAGCGGGGGGTTAGTTACCTTTCGACTCTAGATTGGTCGGATCTTGTGGGGATCATTGCTGGTGTTAGTACCTATCGATCTTGTCTGTTTTAAACTATGTATAGTCATAAGTGGTGCCTCTTTACATAATAAGATGATCTATCTTCATGACTAATCATTTTCACTTCTATACTTTACTGAAAACCTAGTGTGAGGTGAGTCTTCTACCTTATTGGTGTTACATGAGTGGTACTTTTACCTTCGTAGTGTTACCTTTTTATATATTGATAACTTAGGTGTATGTATGTTAATATACCTAAGTAGTTTTGATGACTATTACTTCATGCTTTGTGGTTTTTCCTTTGTGGAACTCTAGGAGACATATGAGGGTCTCAGTGTCCCTACTTAGTATCGTTATACTCACCCATACACGGGATATGCCTGAAACTTACTATGTCTTGTGCAGATGATGGCCAATGCTGATCGTGGTCGAGGTTACCACGCTAGAGGCTGATCGGAGGTAGAAATTACACAAGATGATCCACAGGGATGACCATTCGAGAGTTGTACCTACCCTTTAGGTAGGGTCCATAGGAGGTGTTCACATGAGCTGTTCTTTTTTCAGTTTTAAATTTACTTTCTAGTTGGGCTTGTATTATGGCCCCTTTACATTCTGTACACACCCTGTTTACTTTATAGTTTACCCTGTGCATGTATTTTTTTGTGTGATTGTTTTGGGTGAGTGTATAGGTTTAGAGGAAATTCCTACCCGGTCTTAGGGATATGCCTTTCCGGTGCTAATCACCAGCCCCTGACCTATAGAAGTCGGGCATGGGGTAGTCACGACATGGGCCCTAGGGGATGGGTCGTGACACATAATTCTAAAAAAATAATATTCTCACCCTTCTAGAGTATTTCTTCAGTGTCATGAGATAGTGAAATGAGAAGTGGAACTTATAATCCTTTTCAGTGATCATGCATAAATTCTATTTAGTAGATTAAAATATTTCAGTATTAATGGGTTTAGTTAAAATTTAGGATGTTAGTTTTAGATTTGGATAAAATTTATAAAAATATATCCTTTTAATCATCACTTCTCAGTCGATTCTCATATTTCACGATAGTACTAATAATGTCATCAAGACAGTTTTTTTATACTTAATAGCATCAATAATTCTCTACATGGATTCACCTTCTTTCATAAGAATATCTATAATCTTATCTACTATTTTTCATCTACAATTTCCTTTCTTCCATGTTATTTTAGTCAATTAAGGACTATTATAAAACATTGGTTCACTTTTTCCACTAATTCTCTAGGTATAATATCAATGGGATAATAATTTTCCAACAAAATATTATTTTGATTCTCATGAACTACTTAATCTTCAAAATGCAAAATTTCCATCTTTTTCCAAGACCCATTTTTTATATCCCTAATGAAATTTTAATGTTGATGTTTATATTCATTTATCATTGAAATGTATGTCAAACATTATAATTATATTAATATTATAATTTCTCGTCAAGAGAAACCATTGAAATTTCATTCCTGGTAATTCTATAATTTTTTTTATCATCAAAAAATTATCCTCTCTAGATATCATAAGAACCATTATTTTTATCATTAAAATAATCCAAGTCAGTACCATTGAAGATTTTTGGCATACTTAGATTCAAAATCTCAATGGTTCTAATTGTAATTCAAGCCATATCATAAATAAAAAATCCACTCTCTTCTACATGTTAGTTTATGGAAAATAGAAAATATATTCTAAACCAAAAGAAAGAGTAAGATTCAAAAATTGAAAAAATTATGTAATCCCTAACACCAAATGTATTAGGAAAACGGGGGAATAGAGTTTTTATGATACAAAATGTTTCCCTAGATGGGAATGATATGGAAATATATAAAGGGTTAAATTATATACAATAGTTGACTTACAATTTTTCTCCCCCACCAAATTAATAATTTGATTAGAAGATATATGTTTTGATTGAATTAGAGTAAATAAGGTAGTAATTAATGTAAAATAAGCGGTAAATTAAATTGAAATAAATATATCATAATTTAAACTATTACTAGTCAAAAATAATATAATCAAAATTTTAAGTTTCTCATCGATAAAAAAAAACACATTTCATTGGTTAAAAATTAAAATACACCAAAAAGGCATATTTATTACCCAAGTATTTTAATCACAAGAACCCTTTTCATTTAGGCCTAAAATTAAAACATCTCAAATAGGGTCGTGAATCCACTAGAAGTTAAAATTATTAAAATAATAATAATATGTTGAGTAGTGCACATTTTGGCGAAAAATTTCATTAAGGAATACACTTGAGGATGCTATGTTATTTGGACAAAATTAATTCCATCATAAAAACCACACTTATATTTTAAAGGATCTAGATTCATTGGAAGATAGATATTCCATAAGATATGTGTTTTTGAGATTTAAATTTTCCAAAATCTTTGTACCTGAAGATTTATCTATTTTATGAATTAATTTTTCTTTCAAATAATTTTTTTCGGTAACGTTATGTAAATTATTATATTTATTTCTACATAAAATTTTATTTTTGAGTACAAAGTTATTAATCTTATGTTATTTAAATAATACTCAATTATACTCATTTGATTTTATGTTTCTACTCGCATATTTTACAATAGGTTTCTTACTTTTTCATTTGTTTTTATGAATATTTATCTTTAAATATGAACTATTTTTTATAGTGGTGGGTTTTGTTTGTTTATATAACATCCATGAAGAGTAATTTTTCAACTCTAAATATATTCAACATAAGACATGAATTAGTTTTTAGAATTTAATATGGACCTATTTTAAAAATAATAAGATCAAGTTATTAATATGGAATATAACTTCCCCTGGATTCAATCATTTTATTTTCATCATGTAATTTTTTTTAACAACTATGTTTCCTTCCCCTATTCATTCCTTATAAAATTTTTACACTCATATTCTTTATTGAGAGAATTTATTTTCATTTAATGGTAACATATATTATTTTTAGAATTTTTAAAATTTAATTCATTAATAATATCAGACTTCACTACTTTTAGAGGGAGACTTATTGAACCAAAATATCAAATGTGATCAATATTGTAGATTTTACTATGTAAAGGGTTTGAGTATCATGGGTTGTTGGAAGAATTTTAGTGTGAGGATAATACATTCTATGTTTAGTTCTTATACTTTCTTATTTAAGGAACATATGATAGATGATGTCAACTTTAGAAGATACAATATCTAGGGAGTTATTTGTGAAGATATGTATTTATCATTCCTAGATTGATAGTTATTATTCTCTTTATGAAATATATTATTTTTGAAGGATGAGAATCTATGGTCTTCTCTCCTGAAGAATGTGAGAAACTATAAAACTATATTATTCATTAGTTTTATGGGATAGAGAATTTTTATGATACCAATGTTTAGGATAATAATAAATTCAGAGTATTATAAAAATATATTATCTTCATAATGAGTTGATTTCATGAGGATATTTGGCCACCAGTGGATTGAAAGTCTCCATTTATCTTCTAAAAACTATTAGAATGATTTATAACTTTTTATAATCCTTGGGTAGAGGATAACCTCAATGATTTTAAGGAATTAGTTCAAAATATAAATCATATCAACCTGAAAGTGAGGGTTTCCTTCTAATGGGTTTGGGGATTATTTCTTCCATGGAAAGGAGAAAATGATTCTATCAAAATTCAAGATGTGTTTGTTATATTTCCATATAAATATGAGAATTTTTAGTATTATAAATTCATTTGGGAGTATATTTAATTATTGTGTGTAGGAAAGGTAAAGTAAAAGGTGATTTATATTTTTTAACTGTTGAATCAGATCTTGGTTAAGTCGTTAAGTGATAAAGGAGAGAGAGATATCAACACTTTCAAAATGAAGAAATATGTGTTGATGAATGTAGAACAATTTTATTTTACAAAAAAAAATTCAATTATTCTTTGATGTAATTGATAATTGAACCAAGAAGATCAACTTTAATCAGTTGGAGAGAAGATTATAGAATTCATTCAAAAGAAATATGAAAAAAAATTATTTCATTAACTCAAGAGATTAAAAATGTGTAATCTATCATGGTAGAGAAAAATATAATGGAAACAAAATCCTGGAAACATATTTTAGTAGCACAACCTCATCATAAGAACGAAATTGGGAGTAAAAATATTAAGGAACAATCTATGACACTTTGTGATAAGTAAGGTGAATATTTAAAAGTTTAATATTGTAAAATCAGATATAAGTTAGAATAACAAATATCCTGTAAACCTTACTTAGGAATTTAACATTACTAGATAAGACTAAAAAAGGAGGAAAATTTATTAAGAAACATGGAAATATGAATAGATAATATTTTTTAATGGTTAATCTCTATCAATATCTCTTCTTCTTATATATATCATAGAGAAAGTTGTAAAGGTATCTCATGTTTGGAGGAAATTATTTATTGTATTTTTAGTTACTAGAAAGGGAAAGTATTATTTAATGAAAATTGATGTTTAAAAAATATATAAATCCTTATCACCCCTAGCTTTTGAAAATAATGAGAGGGTTGAAACATTGGGCACATCCATAAGGAACACTTCTCAGATGGAATCTACTCCAAAAAAATGTACTCAGCATAAATCTTTAGAGTGAAAAGATATATCTTCTAGATATTAATTATTTTATAATTTTAGTTCTTTAGAAACATACAATAAATTATGTGATGATTCTGTTAAATATTATGTATCCCATAACAAGACTATGATATTTAACCGACCAGATGAAGATGAAAAAAAGTCATAATTAGCAATGATGCATGTTGGATCTAATAAAGGTGAAAGATAGGATGAAAGCAATATTTCGTGAAAAATGTTCCATCAATATAAATTGTTCTTGTTTTTAATGTTATGCCTAAAAATAATTACTTTAAATATGTTTAACAAGTTTAATTATTAAAGAAGTATCTTCAGAATTCTAATCTTCAAATCCCTTGACCATAATAGAGAGAATGTAACAGAATATAATGAATTTATGAGAACATTACTTTAACATAAATAACTATTTTAATATTCCTATGTATATTATAAAAAAACATAATTTTCTATATGATTGGAATATATATTTCTATAATTCAGGACTGTATAATATTTATATTGATGAGTTGGTGGGAATCAAGGCATACTTTTCAACAAAAAAATTTAAAGTGAATCAAAATTATAGAAAACAAATGAAGTATAAAATTGTATCATGGTGTTTTAAACTGATTTTGGGTATCTAGTTGATCAGAATTCATAATTAAAGGAATTTTTTGAAAACAATAATATGTATATGAAAACATACAATAAAAATTTGGAGGAGTTTTAACTATCATTAAAAGTTCAAGTGAATAGGACTAAGAATCTATAAGATTTTACAATGAAATATCATAAGAAAACATGATATTACAACTTTTTCCCCACATATCTTATAATTTT
This sequence comes from Viscum album, assembly GCA_963277665.1. NCBI lineage: Eukaryota > Viridiplantae > Streptophyta > Magnoliopsida > Santalales > Viscaceae > Viscum > Viscum album. The sequence goes on from OY728164.1 coordinate 993,524,620, forward strand.
CTTCTATGTTCTGACTTTTATATATGATGATAATGAATTATAGATAAATTATTTAAATTCTGGTATAACTATTTTCAACCTTCATACTTTATGTCCAAACAATTTTTTAATGATATCCATTAGTTTATAATTTATAAATTCATTATTTTATATAATTGAATGATTCAACTTCAAATGTTTATTGGGATAAATTTTGTGATATGTTTTTAGTGAATAATTGTTTCTTTTGGTAAGTGTAGTTTATGTTCTAGGGAGATTCCGTTTTTTCCAATATGTATGGTTGTTTTTTGAGAAAAAAATTCCACACTTTATCTTAACATCCATATCCTTTCCCCAATTTCTTTTTTTTGGAAATTATTAAGTATGAGATAATAGAAAAAAATTATAAAATTTGTTTTTTATTAAGAAATACTTATCAAAACATCTAGGGAGTGAAAGAATGTTTATCATTACTTATTTAGCCTATATATTTCTTGTGTTTATTGTGATTTTTTTAATAGGGGAGATCACTACGAAATTCTAAAAATGTGTTAGTAGACGTATTTTTGAGAAATTATTGAGATGTATTCTTATGTATCATTTATTTTAATGAATTATAATACAGTTTATATTACTATTTTATTTAACTTGAACATTTTGTGTCTTTTTTGTAGTGTGTGGATTTAATATCCATTTTTTTAACATCTGGTGATTTTATCCACTCTCTTATGTTCTGGTATTTTTAATAATCATATTAAAAAACATAGTTAGACTTTATGGTTTTTTTACAGAATTATCATTAGATGATGGATTCATAGCATAAATATATTAAATGAATGATTGTTTTATCTAATGTCAATAAAACCATAACCAACATACACTGAATTTAACCATTGCATATTTTTTTACAATAGGGCATATTAATTGTACCAAGGGAATTGTGGAGTATAATCTAATAGTTTATGAGATTCACTAGGATTTATTATAATTATTTTAATTTCTGAATAATCTTGATGCTCTGATCTCTTCTGATTTTACTTTTTCATTCATTGTGTTTTTATATAGAACTATTTTTGTGTGATTATTTTATTAATTCTCTTATTTTCCATTTTAATTTTTGTATGTTCGATCCGATGATATGGAGTTTGTTATTGGGATAAGAACCATATCTATTTATAATCAAGGGTAACAATGAAATTTTGGGGAGATTAATTTTCAATTTCTAAAAGGATTACAGCTGATGATGCCCTTGTTAAGAATTATTATTGATCATTAGATCGAGGAGGTTCTTAATAACCTAGATACCTACATCTTGAATTCCAATTTATTATATTTATTTTGAAGAAATAGTTTTTTTAATGAGACAATGTTAATGAAGTTTTGGGTTTGAACCTGATAATTTCAAAAAGGACTAAATTCGAGGAAGTTCTTTGTGTGGATCATGGAAACCTAGTATAAAATCTATATTTCATCTTATTAAATTAAATTAAATGGAATAATTCATTTTATGAGAATAAAATTGGTAATAATACCATTATAATTATTTTAAATAATATTCAATAAAATGAAAATTTATTTTATATTGTTATTTTAATTTTTTTGATATTCTAATCAAGAAGTGTCTACTCTCTGATTCCGTTATTTTTTGTTTGCTAGTAATAGTTTTAGATTTTATATTTCTTATACCTCAATTAATTTTAAATTATAATTTTCAATATTCATGTGTTTTTGAGTGGGAAAAAATTAAATATCTATGATTGAATACCCCCCATATGTTGTCATATCTTACATTACTATGACAAAAAGTTCCAAATACCCTGACTCCTTTGATATCTCCATGATTAAAAGATACAATTTCACACAAAAACTTCTTGGAAAATAAGTCATTTGTAGAAGATATGGCCCCACAAATATCTTTGATAATCAATAATATGCAGTAAATCCAAGAAGATTATGCTTTACTGGAAATTCATTTAGAAGAAACAGAATCTTAGATCCATTGTGCAATCAATAAAAATGTTTATAAATAAAAAATTCTCACTAGAATATCATCAACAAAAAATAATAGACAATAAATAATTGCAACAAAAAAACAATGATATTTACGATAAAAACCCCCATAATGGTAGATCTAATCTATCACATAAAACACATAAATTTTCAATGACTCAAGCTAGTGATTTGATTCATGGAATGTTTAAAATTGATCCAAGATATTAAGTTCTTTAAAACCATAGTTGAATTAATACAATATGGAGAAAAAATAAAAAAAATACTATATTGAGTTTATTATGAATATTTGAAATATAATTGAAGATAATTCTATATTATTTATAGATATCTCTATCATTAGAAGAATAAAATATGTATTTTATCACATCTCTATAGCACTATACAATATAGGATGGTTTATCTCAATTCATCAAAACATACTAAATAATAATAATGATTTACAAAAAAACATTTTAAAAATAATTAAAACATATAATAAAATAAAATTTTGTTATGATTTTCAAACAAGGATACGAAGATTAATTAGAACCAACAATATTCCTCATTTTAATAATGAAAAAACACACATGGAAAGTAAAGAAAATTAAAAATTGATAAGAATATAAAAAAATTGTTCTTGTAAAATTCGATCAACCTACCAATGGATATAAAATTTGAGAAACTAAAATTTCCCATTTAGGAAATATGTCAGGTTACAGAAAAAAACCTCCCCCTTAATAATAATCTCTTCCTTCAAAAAATGAAAAAATGTAATGTAAATATTATTTCTCTATTATTTATTTTCCCCCTTATTGATTTTAAAAAATAACAACACCAAAAAATATTATTAATTTAATTAATCAATAACTGGATATAATTATGTTAACATAGAAAAAGTAAAGAGGCTTTACTTAATTTTTATAAATCTCACCCCCAATATCTATATACAATGAATTAATAATAATAAACATTAATTATCATCCTAATGTCAATTTTATCACTTTGAGATGTATTTATATCCTTTAAAAAACATAAAAATCAATGACAAAAACTAACTCCCCATTTGGGATTAGTGAAACGAATAAAAAATATAATAATAAATGAAAGAAAAGAAAAAAAGTTGTGAAGATCTAAGAAATTATATCATATAAACAATCAATGAACTCCTTCAAGGAAATATTGTTCACTAAAGTATATTAAGAAAAAAACAACTTCCATGGAAACATCTAGAAATAAAATAAAATATACAACAGTTATAAAAACAAGAAATGAACATTTTATTTTATATTTAATTACTCAAAATATAGTATCTAATAATAATAAATGAAAAAACTACTCACATAGGGATTAATACAAAAAAATAATATTTATGAAATTAAGATTAGTTAATTTTTTATGTAGAATAGTAATCACAGATATGTGTCAAAGTAAAATTATAAAATTTTAAGTTAAATATTAGAGTTCCTGAAATTAAATTCAAATGCATCATAAAATTAACAATACATAATATATTTAAAAATATATATGTACATATATAAAATATTTATACCCAATAATTCTATAACAAAGATATTTATAAGAAGTAAAAAAACATAGAAAATACTTAAAATGAGATGGTCATCACATAATGATGAAAACATAATGTAAATGATACCATATAAAAGATAAGTACCACTAAATCTAACTATCAAGGGTGACTTCTTTTAGGTATAGTTCAAAAAGATATTAAAAGTTTATCATATTGATTTTTTTCTATGAAATTATGGATAATATATGGAACCATATTAAAAATATATCATATTTAAAAACAAATAATATACTCAACGTTTCATGAAGAGTTTTTCAATGTAATAATGTAGTAAAATGAGAAGAATATATTCTAATAATTTTTCAATGATCATGCTTAAATTCTATTTAATATATTATTTTCTATCAAAATATAAGGGTTTAATGAGAATTCCAATAATATGGTTTTGAGATCCAATAAACATGAGATTAATATATCTTTTATAATATCTCAATATTAGCCAATTCTCATATGTCATGAGAGTCTTAATATGATCATTAAGGCTGTGATTTTTCATATTTATTACATCATCTATTATTTTCCACTTGGATTAATATTTTAATAGAAGAATATTAATAAAATTCATTAAAATCTATTCATCTATAATTGAATTATCTCTATGTGATTTTAGTCTATTAAAAAGTATCATAAAAATTTGATATATTTAATTCATTAATTCATCAAGTAGAAAATAATTGTCCAAACAATCAATCCCCAAATTTTTACTTCAATTATTATGAAAATTGGATGTTAGAAAATTAATAATTTTCAACACTATTAAGTTACCATTTTTTATCTTTCATGATGAAATTTACCTATAAATATTTCTTTTCATTGAGAAGAGAAATGTATTTTAAAATTTTTATTTGTCCTGATATTCCAGTTTCTCCTCGATAGTAAACAACGATATTTATTTCTCGAGAATCATATAAATTTAATTCTTTATAAAGAAATGATTCACAAATAAGTTAATAAAAAAATATCCACCAAACCAATACTCATAGGCTACAACATTTATGATCGACAGATATATCAAATTAAAATTCCCAATGGTTATAATTAGAATCCCTACCATATCACAAATAAAATATCCACCCTCTTCTATATATTAGTGTAAGTGAAATGGAAGATATTTTGTAAACAAAAAATATATAGTAATTTTTTTAAATTAAGACAAAAAAGTGATCTCTGATGAAAAATTTATACAAAAAAGTAAAGATAATTACTATGATACCTAAGGTTTCCACAAATAGTCATGATATAGAAATCTATAAGAGGTATGAATTATATTCAGAATTTTATTTATTGATTTCCTCACCAACTTATGTAATAGATTTATTGTAAACTATATGTTCACTCTCAATTAAGTAAACAATGTAATAATTCAAGGTAATAAAGTAGTAAACACAGTAGAAATAAAATCTATCAAAAGTTAAAAAAAATATCTTATCAAAACAATAAAATTGTAATTTTAAAAAGTTCAATTTTTAATAGAACATGGAGTGTTTAATAACAATAAAAATAATAATATAGAGTAAATTTATTTGAAATTATTAAAATCATGAGAACCTTTTACTTTTAGACAAATGCAGTTTATAGATTAGTATCCCAAATATAAGGTATTAACAGGTTTGAATCACTAGAAATTCATTATTCTCTCACTAATGATGATATACAAGTCCACAAAAGGTTTTATTTAAAGTATATTTATGGAATGTATCTCAATCCCTAATAACATATTCGATCAATAATGGTTGAACAAAAATCTACAAACTCTAAACTTTATGGAACAATGAATTAGAAGTCGTAAAGTCCTACCCTTGGAGTCTTGTCAATCAAAGTGATCAATAATTACATATTCATTACCAAAATATCACCAATCAAAAAGTTTATACAATGAAAATTTATAATATAAAAACATAGATCATTATAATAAAAACCTAAAAATGAGGTTTCCAATAAAACAATCCAAAAAAATATAATCAAAATCATTAAAAGTAGATATATGATTCATGAATTAATTATAATAGATCCATTATATTTAATTCCATTATAACTAATTTGAATTTATAAATAATTGATTAAAAAATATCAGTTTTCATATTCCATGTTCTTTGAGTACAACTTTTACAATATAGAATGCACATCTTATCATATAATGAGGTTGCTCTATCATTAGATGAAAGTAATCAGGACGCTATCATATCTCTCCAATATGTTTCAGTACTCATATGTTTCAAATTATTTCATCCAAAAGTACAAAAAAATTATATTTTTATACCAAAATAACTAAATCATGATCCTCAAATCATCTCCTAAACAATTAAAAGTTTATTTCGATTTTCAAAATATGGATAACAATAGAATTTTTTTCTCAAATACCTCTTACTTTTTTAAAATTACAACACAATCATGAAAAATAAAAAAAATGTTAGTTGATATGAGTTTAAAAATGATAAATTCAATAAAATATGACAAAAATTATCTCAAATATAACAACTAAAAAATAATAATTTCACCTTTATGAAACTGATAGGGTTAATAAATAAATAACCCCCTTAAAAATAATTTCTTCCTTTAACCTAAATGAAAAAACTAAAGGATAGCTTAACTATCTTTCCTATATTTTCCCCTTTAGTGATTTTTATAATTAATAACTCAATAAAATATAAATAAAGTTAAGAAATAATAATAGATATGAATGTTAAAATAAAAAATAGAGAGATATACTATAATTTATATTAATCTTACTCTAGTTGAAATATGTAATTAATTCATAATAGTTAACTTCTCATCCTCTCATAACATCCATTTTCTCCCCCTTTTCTACATTTCTATCATATACTAATACATGATAAGTAAATAGAAAACCACTCTCTCCATTTAGGTTTAATGAAAATAAAAAATATGTGTATCTATAAATGAATAGAATAAAAATAGTGATCATTTCAAAAGTTATATTCTAATTTTTATGGATGGTCATCATCTCACAATAATTTTTCAAGAAAGTATATTGAAATAACTTTCTTATATTCTATATAAATATCCATAAACAATAAATATCTTTATTAGAATAAGAAAAAGTAAAACGTAGTTTTTTAGAAGGTATTTTTTAGAATAAGGTATCTGAGAATGAAAATGTATAAAACATCATATGATAGGGATTAATATGAAATAAATTAAGATTTTATGAGTTTTTCACACATAAGAATAATCCAAAAAATGTGGATGGTAAAATTAGGAGATATAATAATAAAAATCAGAATACATAAAAGTAAATTCTAAAGTAATAGAGAATTAAGAATACATACGATATTTATCCAATAGAATCTATTATATAATATATTTATACAAATTATACAATATGTTATCTATTTATATAGATAAAAAATTTATATAGAAATGAATTAAAAATAAAAGAGAGGTTCTTCACACAAATATAAAAAGATAAACAACATAATACCTTTTAGAATATAATTTCCACTAAATAAAATTATCATGGGTAACTTCTATTAGGAATTGTTCTATAAGACATTAAAATTACATCATATAACTTCAATTTAATGAACATATCGATAATATAAATTACATTCATGAAATTTTAGTATAGTTGTAAAAAATTAATGTACTCACCCTTTCTTGATATGTTTTTCAATGCCAGGAGATAGTGAAAAGGTATGAAAAACATATTATCATTTTATAATGATCATGCATAAATTATGTTCAGGATATTAAAATCTAAGAGCATTTAGTGGTTTAGTAAAAATGCATACAAAATAGTTTTTTGTTCCAATAAACATGAGAATAACATATAATATCGTATTTCATGATAGATATAATATTTTAATAAAAAATAAGAATTGTAAAAATCTTAGTATCATCTATTGATTGCTACTTGAATTCTATATCCTTTTTAAGAATTTCAATAACATTCTATACTGTCTATTTATCTGCAATATTAATTTATTTTTTTGTATTGTAGTACGTGAATTACAATAATAAAATGTTGGTACATTTTAACCACTTATTCACCAGTTCTGAAACCAGAGAACTAATAGTCATCCCATAATATTTCTTTTTTAATATCAATGTAATTAGACGTTTTAAAATGATTTTTTATTATTTTTTTAAAAAATCCATTAATTTTCCTTCTTAGTGAAATCTGAAAGTATATATTTCTAGTCATTAAGCATATAAAATTATTTAAAACATTGAAAATAGTGTGATATTTCAGCTTCTTCTCACATGTAATCATGAAAATATATTTCTCTAGAATTCAATAATTTTTTATTGTCATCATAAAATTATCAACACCAGAGTTGATAATATTGTTCTTCTCCCTATCATGCTGATACTCATCATCTTAACCATTGTAGATTAATGGTCATCTTGAATTTATATTCTCAATGGTTTCAATTAAAATCCATGATATATTAAAAACAAAATATAAACTATCTTATATATGATACTGTAAGAAAAACAAAAAATACCAATAAGAAAAATAGAATCATAAGTTTAGAAATCTGTGTAGATCTCAAATGGATCGTATAAGGAAACTAAAAGGGGTGATTATTGTACCTGACATTTCACCAGGTTTTACTTTATTTTAATTATTCCATCCTTATCCTTAAAACACTACACAAATTAATAGAATATGCTCTAATATTGTTCTCTCAACTCTCTCCTTATTGTAAAATATATAATAAACAAGTAATCCAGGCATAATGATTATTGTACGGTATGAACATTATGTCAGAGATTACTGTTTTCCATGTTTTACTATTTTCAAGTAGATGAATTTTATTACCAACATACAATTATATTGATTGAAATATCATTTCAAGTACCATAGAAATTTTGGTAAGGTATCAGCCATTTCCCCGATGTGGCATTATTTATCTTCGAACTAGTAGTTGTTAAATAGAATTATTTATATATTCCAACCTATTATTCAGGGATATTTCTTGAACCACCAATTACATATTAAACTTGTATGATTTGATCAAATTAATTTCATGTCTGTAGTCCTTATTCCCCACTCAAAATCGCTATGATTGGATTTATTAGTGGTACCTCAATCATAATGAGTTTTGATACACTTGATGAATAGAAACAACATTATCAATATTGTTTCAAAATATTTAGGATAATATATTCATACATGAGATCTTTTATACATTAACACATCATATTATCACCTATTTAAGGGTTTTTAAGATATAATCTTCAAAATTAGTTACACCTCATATGCCTCCTCTTTAATCATATTCAACATTACTGACACTATAAGGTGATCCTTAATTGAAATAATATTTAATGCATATTATTTTTATTCTTAAAAATCAATTATTCTATTCAAGGATTTACATATTCTTTATGAAAGAATAGAATATCATAAATAAATCATGATTAACTCAAATGCTTATAGAATCACCAAAACAAATCTTGGACATTCATTTCAAGAACATATAGAGATACTATTTATACAGTCTATGGGTAAATATTTCAGTGTGAGTCTTCCTTACTATATTATTATTATTATTTTTGTTCTCATATTATCCTTCTACTATGTAAATCCTAATAATGTGTGAACATAATTTTATTCATGAAATAGTATGTTAATAATGTGGTCCTTTATTTTATTATCACATGACTACAAGGGAATTGGATCTCTCTCTTTCATCTTTACATGAGTATTTAAATAATATATTTATATCAATATTCTTGACATAAAATGTGTACACCATATCTCCTCTTTTATTCATGTATTTACTTATCATGGAACTTATCTCATATAGACTCAATTATTTATAGGTTCATCATGTATTGTAATAATTATGAAAAATATACAAAAGGATATTAAAATAGATAACTGTTTCACACTTGAAATCCTCAATGGAATTCTTGTACAAAAAAATAGGGTGTATGAAAATAATCTCAAGTTCACTAATTTCCACCTCCATAAATCCCTTGGCCTCAGGATCTCAGTATTTATTAAAGGGGCCCTCTAATTTTTCTTCTGAAAAAAATTCCTTACCAAAGAATCGTAAAATGACTCTAAGAATAAAGTCAATTATTCTCATTCTTTTGAAACATTAAAACCCTCCAAAAAATGGACATCCCTTTATATGGGTATGACATTGAAAACAACATCATCATTAGTTTTTGAAACTACATAACATATTTACTCTCAAAGATGCATCATGTAATACCTATGGGATGATGTACGTAATGTGTGTGATCCTCTTCCACCTTCTGAATAAAATGGATTCTTGATGAACTTGCACCTCCATCATAAGACATATGATCACACGCGATCCTAGAAGACAAAAAATTAGTGATGTAAAATATATGTGAACCCATGTACTCACTTGGTGAACAAACATTAATATTATACTCCCTAGAATTAGATATCAACTGTAACGAACCCTCATGGTATAGAATAATGACATTGTGGACTGCCCATGCACTACATACTTAGTTTATTTTGTACCGAACATATTTCACCTCAAACTATTCCTCCTTATGACCATGTGATGTACTTTTGGTAAATTATTCTCTAGGAAAAATCCTCACAGACTATCGGTGTGAATAATCATTCACTACATACTCCATCTTTATTAATTGTTAACTCCTTCATCACGTAGTAACTTCACAATACCTCCTATATACCACAGGTTCCTCATGCCATTTTGAATTATTCAAGACATCACTAAACATGATTTTTATTAAATGGTTGACCTCTCATTTATGGTCATTTTTTATGAACCCATAATTTTGATCTAATGGTTATTATGGGTGTGAATACTACTAATAATGAAGCCTACTTCTCAAAGACAACAACTATAGATGTCAACATTTCAGTTTTATTCATGCACCCCATTTGAAATATGTGAATAATTTTACAATTTTGAATAGTGATCATAAGGGGGTTGTAACATAAATATATTTATATGATATATTTCTCATTAAATATATTGATTTCATCAATAGCTTGTGTCACACAGAACGGTAAGTTTGAATGAAATGTGTAACATTATTAAATTATTATGTTCTTGTTATTTCCTATCCAATGGATTGGAGATCATGAATAATGATTAAAATATTATGATAAATATATTTTATGCACATTTGGAAAATGAATTTATTATTTATCAAATTATTATAATAAAAAACAAAAAATATATAAATATAGAAGTTTTTTCACAAAAAAATTATTTTTAAGTGTATAATCTATTATACATCAAAAAAATTAAAATAATCCATAGTTATCAATGAAATTAATGAAATTTATATATTATTTAATTGGTCATTTTTTTTTAATACTTTAACACATACTTTTTCTAATATTATTATAAGATGAAATCAAATTTTATGCTTAAAAATATATTTAATCTAAAATAATGTTTTTTCATTTTTAAAATTTACATTAAAATTAATTTTACCCATTTATAAGTGTTAAATTAAATAAATTTAATTAAATATTTAGAATTTGGGGGTCATAATTTGGAAATTAGGCCAATTCTATATTTGTTAGATGAATAGTAATTGTGGTAAATTGATCATCTCGATAAAGGATAAATCGGGAAAATATCGATTAAAAATTAGTGATAATTCCATAACTTTTCATTTTAATTATTATTGCATGAATTTAATTCAAAATATATCAACTTTGGTTTGAAATTTTGTTATTACATGAACACTATTCCATGAGTACGACTTATATATTATTTAAGTCAAAGAATTTTATAAAATGAAACTCTTTTTATTAATGTCTCTTAGGTGTACATATAGGGAAAAATGTATGTTACGAAGGAATATAAGTGTCAATATTTCTATTAATAAAATTGTTTCCATTTTATAAAATTATTTTTAATTTTTTAGTAGTTAAATATGGTCCTTAATTACTTATGAAACACTCATTCTTTATTTATCAAATTAATAATAAAATATAATAAATGGTTTATAAAGTAATAAAAGTCATTTATATTGGAAGAGTTTATGTGAACCAAAAAACTTTTATATCTATATGGAGTATTAGGTAGTTTTAAATGAATTATATTCAAATTCCCCCTTTTTTCAGGATGTATAAAAAGTGAAATTAAATTAATAGAGTAAAAACTGTTAATAATGATATTTTATCAAAAATAATATTTTATTAAATTATTTAAAAATTACAAAAATACTAAAATAATTGAATATTTATATTTTATGGTTAATTATTTCGTAAAATTTTAAATTATAGGGAAATTTCCACCTTATTGATAAACAATTTAAACCCTATAATATTAAAAGAGTTTTCACCATAGTTAAAATTATAAAACCTTAACTAAGGGTTAATCCAATTGATAAGGTTTAAATGATAGAATAAAATTTTAAAATTATATTGGTTAATTGGATTATAATAATATCCTACATAATTTTTGAATAAATGGATTCCTGGAGGAATTTTTTCTTGTGAATAAATTTATAATTTTTTAAAATTTTATGAAATTCCAAAAGTTCCCCTCACCTTAATTATAAAAGGGAACTTCTTCCCTCACATATCCACACCACATTGAGCCATCTATATCAAAAAACCTATTCAAATTTACCTTAGAAATTTCTATATGCACATCTTAGAGTTTTTTCTCTTCCTAAAAGACAAACCCTAGATACGTTTAGAGGAGATCTAAAGGAGTCGTTTCAAAGAATATGTAATCTCCTTAACCGGTCACTTTCACTTATAATCATCATTACCAAATAAAAATATATATTATTTATCATAAAAAACAAATTATGTGAACTAAATATTATAGAATTTTATTATTATCATTAAAAACCCATTATACACCCTTTTTCCCATCACACGAGAAGTGAAACTATCACTCACACATACATAAGTCTTACAATCTCTACGTGGAGAGGCAATTAATTTTCATCATAATATTTTATGGATGGGTATTATGATGGGTATAATTTTTATATATGATATTTAACAAATAATTATAATTATTTATGGATAATATCATTTCTATCTTCTCACCCTACAATCCTTTAAGAAACAATGATATTGTTTGTGCTATGTGAGGACTACCGCCTAAACAAAGCGATGTGATTCATTTTTTAGTTTACAAGGATGGTAATGAGGATTAATTTGCAGATTATATAAGATAAATATTACATAATATTGATTCTATAATGGTTAAATATTATTCACCTTTATTTCATTCCATCAGTTGAAAAATTGAAACAACGTTCATCAGTACGTTCGGCCTACTATCTCCATGAACAGTGTAATTAATTTACCTATCTATACTTTTTAAAAATTATATATATATATATATAATGTTTATAAAATGATTTAAATTATTTACATATTTTAACCATTATCAATGAATCAGGACCAATACTTTTGAACTGAAACATTCTTGGAAGATAAAGTAATTATCACCCAAAACAGTGATTCTAATAAAACAATTATTAATAAAACACTGATCAGATTTATAAAATAAACCATAAATTTTATTATAGATATTAATATGTTTGATTAATAAATTTATAATAAATACATATTTATTATATAGTATATTTTAATGTGAATGTGGAAGGGTGATACATGAAGTAAGATGTTTATGTTTCAATCATATTTTTATTTAATTGTTTATAATTAAACTTTCATTAAGGAAATTATATGATCCTTATATGATGAATTACTTAAATTTAAAAATCCACTTGTTATTTATTTATATCATATTTTACATTCAATTAATTATTTAAAAGATTAATTGAGTGTTTTTAAAGAATGGACTAAATTTCACTCTTTAGTCTAAAATAAGTTTCCTTACATTTCCTTATTTTGTAAAAATGATTTCATGTTTGAGTTTAATATTATCATGTTATTTTTTAAATAAATTTTTACACTTCATTGACTTGTAAAATAATACATGGAGTTTTGTTATCATTTTCTAAATAAATCCCTTTTTTGAAAAAATATTTGAAAGGAATGTTTATATAAATTTATACTGCTTGGATGGAATTTCCCACTATCATGATCAGTAAATAATTTGAATTATACTTTTAAAATTTCCAATAATATTTTCAATGAAATTGTTTTCCATAATATTTTGATAAATTTTTGTTTCTGAAAATTGATTTTTCAAATGAAAATTTTCTTTTCCTAAGGAATGTTTTTAATGATCTTATAATAATATTAATACTAATCAACGAAAGCAAAAATTATAGTTTCATATGTTTAACTAGGTATGTGATCAAATGAAACCACTTCTATTATTTATGTAGATGTTTTATTTTTATGATGATGATATGTTTATGAAACCCATTTTCATGGGTAATTCAATGAAATTATGAAATATGAAAGTCATTTTCATTAAAGGTTTATGATATGATGATATGATGGATCTTTTATGATATTTTTAAATACATATATATAGTTTTCATTTTTTTATGGGTGGGACCTATATATCCCCCAAATTTATTATGTAAATTATTATATATCATTAGATAGATGTGGGAAAAAAATTCTAAATGTGTGATCTATTATGGTAAACAAGTCAAAGTGGTTGGTGCCTAATGGGAGAAAAGTAAAGGTGCTTGATTCACTATGGGAAATATGTGTAGATTCCTGATATGAAGCTCTTGGTAGTTAAACATGAGATATTAAATGGTTTCTATACTTATTATGGTTCTACACACATTTATTACATGAAATGTTGATTCATGATTGAGTTATAATGATTTCTCATTCTAATGATTCATACATTTTGAAAAGGTAATGTTTTATTCTATAACTCATGTTTTTTTTGATTTTTCAAATTTAGTATGATATTTTTAATTTATGATCAAGATATCATACACATATGATTATCTTATAATTCCATATGATCATATATTAATATCTCTCAGGTTTACCCTTACTTAGTATCTGATCTTATCCTTTTCATAGGTATCATTTATTCATGTTATGGAGAATGTTTTTTGAAGGGTATCCATATAAAGTGTTCTATGAGGGAATATATTTATGGCGGATATTGAAGATCTTTCATAAAATAATATTATTATATATATACTCTCTATAGATTCTAAACCTTTAGATTTATGGTCTGGATCATTTTGTTATGCATAAATAATTAATCTCATTATATGTAATATTTATGTATGAAAATGTCTAGTTGATATAGTTTGTATCAAAGAATGGATTAGTCAATATTCGGAGATTAGGGGAATAAAAATTTTATAAAACCCCTAAGGATAGGTCTATGTATAGGATTAAATTATTAAATTTTGGTAATAATCATGAATGTTCTTGGTTAAACCTATGGTTTCATCGAATATGGTGTCATGATTTATATATTCTATAAATGATTTTTCATAATTATGTGATCTAATAGTAGGTATATTATTTTATATCACTATGATTTTGGGTTTTAATAAATGGATGAAACATTAATTAATTATGTTAATGAATAATGTGATAGGAAATGAAATTATTTTAAAACTAAGCAACCAAATGATATGGCAGTAGGAATGAATAATATTTTTTCTATGATCTTGAAACTTTATTAGGATACGAATTATGTTGAGTTTCCAAATGATAAATGGAAGGAATAATTTACTTTTGAATATATCATGATTCAATATCCATATTATTTTAGTGGATCTTCTCACCCACTAGTAGATGGGAAATAGATCACCAAGATTGATAAAATAATTTTTGTCACTCAATCATTAAGACATGAAAAAAGTTGTCCTTTATCATCTTGAATGTGAAAATGATTAATGGTGGAATATTATCCATAATACAATGTAAGAGAAATAAATTGAAAACATTTAATGGGATAAGTTTAAGGGTATATTCTTTTGTAAGTACTTTCCATTTATTCTACAGAAAATATGCAGAGTGAATTTCTTGAGCTGAAGAAAATGGATTATGAGTTCATTGGTACCTATAAAGTAAATTTTACAAGGCATCAAATGTATCCCTCTACTTTAATTATGTGCTAAAAAATTAAAAAATTATTAACTCTTCAGTTGATTAAAATCCTATATTTTGAATTAATAATCTATAAGAGATTACAATAGCTCTAAATAAATCATTCGATGTGCACTTAATGTATAAATGTAAATTGGATATTCCCACCATTTCTATGTTATTAAAAATAAACAAAAGATCAAGTCTCATGAAAAATCAAACAAATGACATGGTGTAATCAATTTAATTCCATCTACATGCCATTAATTTCATAAGAAACGTCATGGGAAGTGTTTTAAGGTAACTAAGAGGTTATTTAAATTTTGAATGGTGATTCATAAATATAATGAATTTAATTAAGGTGGTGAATTGTATGGTTAATTAAATAGAGGAAACAAAGACACCAAATAACGCCCCCCCCCCCACTCTCAAATGCATAAAAATCATGTAGTATTAGAATTATTTCGACTAGTGCATAAATATGATTGTTTTTATGATAAACTCCAAAAACCTCTTAAGACAAAAGACAAGGGAAAATCTTATGCGATCACAACTTATAATGTGGGTTACTAGAATGACATATTAAAAGTTAAAATTACTATCGACTCTATAATAGATAATGTTTTATTATATTATATATCCACCCACTCTTTTTTTATAATCAATTCTATTATGGTATAATTTTATCACCTCAATTATTAGATGTTAATGTGGTTGTGATAACTCATAATAGCACAATGGTCATATCTAAAGACTATAGTTCCTCTATGATTTATGATTTTGGGAAAGTAATTAATGAAAATAATATGATTCTCCCATTTGTTTAATTTTATCTGATTCTTAGCCGGGATTGGAGTACTCTATATATATCCCAAATCAATTTCCATGGAACGGAAGTTTCATTTCATATTTCAAATGAACCTATTATTTTATCGATGCGATTATGAATGTGAAATTCCAGTGGAAACTAATTCCATCTTTTGGGTATTAATTTCTACCCATTAATGTTATCATTCTAGGATTTTTGGGGAGAAATTAAATATTAACAATGCACCTATTGTAATAGAGTTTGTTGATTTCTGTATAGCTTATTTTTTAGGTCTTCCATCAAATCTTGATGTTGAGATTTTGAGGGAAATCATTCATAATGCTATGCTTATTTCAAAGAATCTATATAAAATGACCCCAATTGAGTTATTTTATTTTAATAATAAAAATAAATATAATATTCATCAGGGATTAATATTCTCTAGTGTGTAACCATAGGGTGCACCAGTTTTAATTTTTTATGAAGAAATAAGGAATAATGGATATTTTCATTGACTATCAGGATCTAAAAATATTTCATTAAAGAACATGAATCCCCTCCCTAGTATTGATGCATTGTTTAACCAACTATGAGGATCTAAATTCTCTTCCAATATTTAAATTCATTATAGATATTATCAATTTAGGTTCAATAAATAGGATCTACCCAAGATGATATTCTATACAAGGTAAAGACACTATGAATTTATAGTTATTCCTTTTGGTCATAATAATGACAATGATATCTTTATGTATTTAAGGAATATATTCGTTATAGACTACCATGATAATTTTTTATAGTCTTTATATATTATAGTCTTGTATATTCAATGAGTAAGTAAGAACATAAATATAAATTTAGGATTGTGTTGAAGGACCCCTGGAATGAAAATCCTTATGAAAACTTTACAAAATTTTAATTTTGGATTCAAAAAGATTCATTATTGGGTTATATAATCTCAATTGAGGATATATCAATAGATCCTTAGAAGACAAAAGTTATTTATAAATGTCCTAGACTAACCAAAGTATCTAAAATCCATTTTATTTATTAGTTTGGCTATATATTTTCAATAGTTTTTGAGATATTTAGGTTGACATGGAAAGAATTTATGTTTATATCGATGGAGAAATTTGAATATATATCCAAGGATTTGAAAAGAAGGTTTTCTCGTGCATTTGTGATCACAATACCCTATAGTTGAGAAAGGATATTGATCTGTAGTGATGAATAAAACAGTTGACTGGGATGCGTTCACATGAATAATTATATGTTGATATCTTTTTCCTTATTCTAATTGATACTTAATGTGAAAATTTACTCCAATCATGACTTGGTGTCAAATGCGGTAATTTTTTCATTAAAGATATGGATT
Source organism: Viscum album (assembly GCA_963277665.1). NCBI lineage: Eukaryota > Viridiplantae > Streptophyta > Magnoliopsida > Santalales > Viscaceae > Viscum > Viscum album. The sequence goes on from OY728164.1 coordinate 993,542,312, forward strand.
CATTATCTATAAAAAAGATATGTGTGATATAAATACTGATAAAAATAGTTTAACATATATATTCACTCATAAAGAGATAGATATGAACCATAGAATATGGTTTTATCTGATTAAAGATTACAAAATCTCAATACATTACCATCCTAGTAAGGCGAACAAGGTCACATATCATTTAAGTTTAAAGGACCATGTTAGCATATTTATTATGAGGATAAAAAAAGATCTAATATTTAGGTATTTTCAAAGTATGGATATATAAATATGTAAAGAAGGGAAGAAGTGTTATCTTCTTCAAATAAATGTTTAGGCATCTATTTATGTGATGATTTAAGGGGCGTGAAAGGAATATTTAGGGAAACAAAAAAAGTGATAAATGTTATGGAGTTAAACCTTGATTGTGAGATAATAATAATGGTCCAGAACTGTGTTTGTATGTATAGAGTCATAAAAGAGTATTTTTGATGGTATGAAATGAAAATGGATATTGAATGATATGTTTCTTATTTCTGGTATTTTTAGAAAGTTAAGGAAAGGAGAATGAATTATAAGGGTATTTTACAACCATTAATAGTATCTAAATGGAAATGGGAAACTATCACCATGGATTTTTTCATCATATAACAGAAAACATAAAACGGTCATAATTCCATATGGTTATAGTTGATCAACTTATGATGTTGGCCCAGATCATTTCTCTCCTAGAATATTTATCTTTTGGTAAAATTTAAAAAATATATATCAAGGAAGTGTTAAGATTGTATAGATTATCACTTTACATAATATATGATCAGGATATAAGGGTTACCATGATGTTATTGCAATGTCTTCAGCAGGTTCAATATAAATAGTTGAATTTTAGTATAGTGTATAATCCTTAGATAGGTGGTTAGTATGAGAGAACCATTCAAACCTAAAAAGATATTCAATGATCTGGTTCTATGGTTTCTAATGGTGGTTGGAATCAACACCTTCCTTTAGTCAATTTTTCATACAATAATAACATTCACTCATTAATTAATATACCTCTTAAAAATGACCTATATAGAAAGAATTGTAGATGTCCAATGTTACGCAATGATGTTGGGGAAATAAATATAGTGGGAATAGAGATATCTTAATAATTGGAATAGAATTTTAGATCTATTTATTAGCCTGTCAAGGATGATCATATTCGATAGAAGAGTTTTGAAGACAATCTCCAATGTGATTTGAAATTTAATGTTGGTGAGATAGTTTTTCTATGAATTTTTACATGGGATAAAGTTATGAGATTGAGGAAGATGGGGAATCTGGGACCTAAGTATATTGGACCCTTTATGATTCTTAATCAAGTGAGGATGGTAGCTTATCTCTTAGCACTTCCACCAAACCTCTCTCAAGTTCAATATGTGTTTAATGTATCTATACTCAGAGATTACATACATGTTCTTTCATATGTAATAAGCTTATAAGTTTAACCATTAGATCATTATTATTAATATAAGGAAATTTTAGTAGAAATATTATATTATAGATATAAATTTATATTGAATAAGAGTATTCACTTTGTTAACGTTCTTTGGAGAAACCACAAAATTTCATTAACCTGCTTGGGAACATAGGGATATAATGAAATAGAGGTATCACAATTTATTTAAATTAAAGTGTATAATTTTATGGATTAATTCATTTTATGGGGATATAATTTAACAAAATCATATTTATATGAAAAATTTCTCTTTAAATAATTTTATTTATTTGATATCTGGTGTTGTATGTAACAATGTGTTTAGACGAACCAAGTAACATTATTAAAATATTTTATGCCTACTATAACCTATCTATTAGATAAGTGGGTATAAAAATTGATAACTAAATTATGAAAAATATATGTTCTAAACATTTATAAAATTAATTCATTAGTTATTAAATTATTTGAATTAACAATAAAAACTATTTGAAAATAAATGTGATGTTTTTATGAAAAAAAAATTATACGTGAAATATAATTTATATCAATAAATTAAACAAATCCCTATTTTTGAATGATTTTAATGAAATTTATATAATATTTACATCATCAATTTTTATAAAGAATAAAAATATAATTTTATAATCATAATATAAGAATATATCTAGTTTAATGCGAAAAGTGTAATTTTTTTAAAAAACATTTTTGTCACATTTTCACTCAATTCAATTGAAATTAATTTATCATATTTATAAGTGTAGAATTAGATAAAATTAATTAAATATTTTGTACTAGGAGGTCTAAATTTTGTAATTATTCCACTTTTATTTTTTTCAATATGAATTGTAAGCGTGGTAAAATTTATCAATTCAGTTAAGGGTAAATAAGGTTAATCTAGATTAAAAATAAGTTATATGGCCATAATTTTCATCCAAATTATAATTTAGTAAATTTAATTAATCTCTAAACAAATTTTGTTCTCAATTTATATTTTTAATGGACACCTGTTAATGAAATTTACTTAAATATTATTTAAATTTAATAAAGTTACAAAATGTCACTCTATTTGATTTAATATATCTTATGTATCTACATAAATACAAAAGTAAGTTATAAATAAGTATTATTGTGTATTTTTAAATTAATAATGTTTTTCTCATGATATAAATTTATTTTAATTTTTTTTAATTATATAATGGATTTAATTTTTTATGAAACACCAGTGTAGTATTTCTTAAATTAATAAAAAAATATAACATATGATTTTCGAAATATTTAAAGTGAAATAATTTTATTGATTTAATGTGACCCACAAATTTTATATATCTTTATGAAATTTTATGTCTGTTTTAAACAATTATATTCCAATTCCCCCTCTTGAATGAATAATTTAATGTTACAATGATTGAATAGATCCAAAATTAACAGTAATACTATTTTATCAATATAATATTTTATTAAATTTTTTAGAAAACATAAAAATATAAAAATAAGAAAATATTAATATTATATGGTATAAAATGTCATAAATTTTCCATTTTTGTCTAGTTTTATCCTTATAAGTAAAAATTACAACACTTTCATATTAAAAAAAATTTTGTAGTTAAAATTATCATCGGTTAGCTAAGGGGTAAACAAAATGTTTAGGATTAAAATGATAAGAAAATTTTATAAATTATATTTACTTATAGTATTAAAGCCCTATACTACCTATTCTTAGAATACATATTTATTTTGATTCTCTTTTCTTTAGAATTAATTTATCATAATTTAATAAGTTGAGAAATTCAAAGAGTACCCCTCACCTCAATTATAAAAGGTAACCTACTTCCTCACTTCATTACACCATGTTAAAACTTCTAGATCAACCCAAATTTTCTAATTTCTCATATAAATTCTCTATACACATCCTATAGTTTTTTTCGTCTGAAAAAACCAACCCTACAGCCCTTTATAGGCTATCTGGAGGAGTCATTTCAAAGAATAGATAATCACCCAAACATATCACTTTCTTTTATTATATTATTTTCCTCTTCTAAACCTATGATATTTGTCTTAACATAAAAAAATTCAGTATCCTATTTTTGATTAAATTTTATTATGATAATTAAAACATCATTACAAACCCTCCTTTCCATCAATCGATAAAGAAAAATTATCACTTATAAATACGTTCGACTTACTTTCTCCACACAGTGATATAATTCATTTTTCATCACTATCAATTATGGATGGGTATTATGATGAGTTTTAGGTATTTATGTTATATTTATGATATTATTAAATTTTTTAATGATAATATCATTTCTACCTTCTTACCTTTCAATACATTGTGAGTCGATAATGTCGCTTGTGTGTACTTGTGCATTACCACCTCCACAAAGTGATGTGGTTTATTTTTAAATTTTACTTGAATGTTAATGAGATTAAATTTTATTAACATATATTATATATATGATATATTAATTGTTATTTAACTTTTAATTATTTTTTACATTCATTTCATTCAATAAGTCTAAAAATGGAAACACTGTTCATAGGGATATACGACCTACCATGTCTATGAATGGTGTGATTCATATTTATATCTCAAATTATTATGAATGATCATAAATATGTATATAATTAATATATATGATGTTTATAACATGATTAAAATTTTGGATATCATGGAACCATGATTAATGTATAAGAAATGGGACTACCACACTAAAACATGCTTGGAAAATGAAGTAGTTATTGCCCTGAACTATGATATTAATAACACACTATTAATAAATGTATGATAAGATGTCATAAATATATCATGCATGGTATGATAGTTATGAAAATAAATTGTTAATTCATTTATAATAAATCCATATTTATTATACATTATGTTTGAATGTGAATATGGAAATGAGAGACTTGGGGTAAGGGGTTTATATTCCTATAGTATTTTAATTTGGATTATTTATAATTGAATTTACATTTAAGAAATTATGTTATATTTATATGAGGAATACCAAAAAATTCTATTTCTTCTGGATATTTCTTGAGATCATATTTTGTCCTTTGATTTTCCTATCTTTAATTATTTTTGAGATCCAAATAATGTTTTAATAAAAATAGACTTTATTTCTCTCTTCAATATAAAATACTCATTCTTCTATATTTTCTATATATATTTTCAAGAATGATTTTATGATAATCCAATGATCTTTCAAGGAAATATTTTCCCTTTTTACTTTTAAAAACATTAGAAGGAATATTATTATGATTTTCTAAAAGAAGTAATTTTGAGAAATATATGAAAGGCATGTTTTCTTTTAACTTATAAGGAACGAACAGAATTTATCATCATCATTAACACTCAAAATATTGAATAATAATTTATATGTTTCAAATAATATTTTCAAAGAAACTTTGTTCAATAATATTTTTTATTATTTTATTTTTAAAACAAATTATTTTCAAATTTAAAGAGTATTTTCTTAAAAATGTTTTTAATTGAATTTTAACAACGTTTATATTCATAAACAACCAAAACACTTTGTGTTTCTTATGATTTAATGGGTATTTGATCCAATGATATTATCATTTTTGTTTCTCTAGATGATTTTTGTTTATGACGATTATATTTTTATGAAACCCATTTTCATGGGTTCTGTTATGATTTGATAAAATATGGAACCCCTTTTCATTGCATGGGTTATGATATATGATATGATAGATGATATATGAACCTATAACATAAATATGTTTGAATTTAATTATTTTATTAGTGGGAAATATATCTTCATCAAATTCATTTGGTAAAGTATTATATCTCAGGAGATATTTATGGGAAAAATTATATCTTTTTTATCAGTTACGGGAGACAAATCTAAGTGATTAATCTGTTATGGAAGACAATTCAATGTTCATTAACTATTATGGGAAACATGTTTTGATGCCTGATATAATGATATTTTTTGTTAAACTAGACATGTGAAATGGTTTATATAATTATGGTGGTGCACACACATTTATGACATGAGTTTTTTGTTCATGATTGAGTTATGGTGAGTTCTCATTCTCATGATTAGTTTATTTTAAAAAGATAATGTTTTATGACATAACATGTTTTTATGATTTTTTAATATTGGATATAAACATTATAAGTTATGGTCAAGATCTCAAACACATTTTATTATCATATTCTAGCATATGATCATTGATTTATATCTCCTAGGTTTTCCCTTACTAAGTATCTAAGATCTTCGTTTTCAAATATTTCCTTTCCCTAGGTTATGAAAAAAAATTAGTATAATATCTCTATGAATATTACTATGAGGGAATATATTTATGGGAAATTTTGATGATATTTAATAAAATAATTAGATTGTATATATAGTCCTTGAAGACTCTAAACGTTTTTAGTCCTAGCATGGATCATATTTTTAAATATTTTGTATTCATATAAATGTTTGTAATATTTATGAATGAAAATTTCAGGACACTATATTGGTAACCCCACATCACACTCATTGATGGAATGGAAGTATTTAATTACGAAGCGCATTCCCTAAACCCTACATGAAATCTACTATAGTTCCAGTGCTCACATTCTACCTTCGGTTATACCATACACATGACAGGTTAAGAACCTCTATGCTAAATTACGTGCATTAATGCATATTATTGACACATATTCATGTTCTACACCTGATATGTTCCTCCTCCTAGCCTCTTGGGATGTTAATATGGTTTACATAGCCTCCACAGTGGTTATGGTTGAACTGGATTCCATGATTGTCCATAGTTGTCTTATTTGTAATAAACCCTTATAAAATGTGTTTTTTAATTTCTCATTATAAAAGTCTATTGTGTATATAAATTCTGATCCAATATCAAATTCTACATGCCATCTAAAAATCCATCTTCTTTAGATCTTAATATATATTTTAAAAAGTCTTCTCATATACATATAAAAATGTTTCCACATAATGATACTAAATAAAAATCATCCAAATATGATTCATCTTCACTTATCTATTTGGTGTAAAAAACATGTTATCTCTACAAAAATATTATAATATGTCACAATCATTAAAAGAAAATCAATAATCATCCCATGTTAAGGGGGTTTATATAAGGTATATCAAATCAAGAATGGAATCTAATGAATCTATAATAATACTCCCCAAATCATCACCATACTCAATCTTTATTTAAAAACTCTTCTATCTTCTTTAATCATTGACTTTTGCACCTCATGATATATTTATAGAAAAATACAATGTTACTAACCATCCATCTAGATAGGCTCGACATTCTCACCCTTTTTATTTTTTTTATTCCAGTACATTATATAAAGTAAATATTCTTCTCCCCGTTATTGAAAATTAATTTAATGGATATGAAGGGGTGGAATCATATATCATCAGTAAAGAATTATATTCAGAAATACTTTTTATCAATCATTTTCTCTAAGTCTTCATTTGATCCACTCATAGGGAGAATTATGGTACCACATGTTGTCTTCCTAGTGATCCTTTAATTAGTCAAATTGAATTAAATATAGGAAAACCTATTATAGAAAAATAGAGTTATTTTTGAAATAAATCAATGTTATCCATTATCTTTTTCAACATGTGACAATATTTCCATTTTTCTCATCCTACGTGTACTATAACCAGATTCTTCATGAATCATATTCTATGTACTCCAGTAAAAACATACATTAGAAATTCCATGTGAATAATAATACACTCAAATTTTCTATGAGGTTACTCATTAACCATATCACCATTTTGTATATTCATGATATAGATATGATGGGGGTGAAAAAGTGTGGTTGGATTACCACTTACTTCCTCATTCATAAAGATTATCAAAATAATTATATAATCATAGAGAAATGGTTATCATTATATTTATCATGTATGCTCCCCATCAAGGGGTTCCCACCCTTTTTCGTCATTATATTGGATAGTTTTATCATATTGAATTCATGATACATTTTTTGATGATCCACTAATATGTAATAATTTAATCATATATTAGATCCTGAGAAAATATTCTAGCTTTATCAATTCCATATAGTTTTCTAGATTTAATTATTTAGTTCTCCCCATAAGATCTAGTATCTCATTTAATTACTAATATAGTAAGCACAAAAATACACCATGGAATGTACCAGACAAATTTTTCACTCTAATATGTTTGTTAATATGAATAAGTAGCTAAGAATTTGATCTCAACACAAAGAATCATTTCCTTGTAGATCCTAAGAGTCTAGAGTGATTTGTGCTTATATCTATACTAATTTTAAAACATTGAGATTTCTTGGGGATAATGGAATCTTTACATTAATTAATATTTGAATTTTGTGGATTTTTTTATCTTTACATGTACTAGAAATGTAGTAGTTTTACAACGTTATTTATTTTAATTATCTGCTATCTCTTCTTGAGAATGTTGAAGAGTTGTATAGTTATTTTTATTACGTTCAGAAAACTTACACCTTCTACGTAGATTTTATCCAACACTTGAGTTTTTATTTCTTCAAAACCAATTATGAAATATTTTTTATTATTCAAAAGAAAAAGTTTTTTGTTTTTAATTTTATCTTTCTAAGGATTTGTATGGATCATTTTTCATTTGTCTAGTAACATACAACTAATTTGAACATATAGTTAAGCATTAATTCTAAGCATATTTTTATTTGGATCATATATATTTTTAAATAAATGTTTTTGAGTTAACTTTTTTGGTAACTTATCAAAATATAATTCATAAAATTATTCAATAAATCCTACTTTCTTATTTCTCACCAAGATTGATTGTTTTCTTATTTTCATTCTACCTCTATTAAATTAAATTTCCATGTAATATATGTTGTGTTCCATGATGTAACCTCTCTATATATAATATAATATTCATTTATTACTTGAAAATAAATCATAGTAATCCATCTTATTATGGGGTTTTTTTTCAACTCTTTTATAATTTTGAGAACCTTTTATTACATTTTCTTCTCCCATGGAAACATTGCCTCCTTCATTTTTGAACTACTTCTATTTTAGCTATGGTATTTTTTAATAAGAGTATAAAAGTTATACATAGATTGTGTATAACAAAACTCTTCTTTTCTATGACAACTTATATTAATATAAACACTAAATTATTTACAATAATTTAATTTTTTTCTAGTGCACAGACTCATCTTCTTCTATGGATTCAATTTCTATTAAGGAATATTCTTCTTCACTTCAAATATACTCCCCTGAAATATAGGCCTTATGTATTATTAATATATGAAAATGTTGTGAAAAAAAAATTATTTGGATTCCTAAACTTCCAGTTGCACTAAACTTTTCCATGAAAACTTATTCCCTTGTTTGTAACACGCGTTTGGAAGGATCCATCACTTTATTATTTCAGATATTGAATTTTTTATATTGAAAATCATTTGAAGAGTTTATTTTCATATAAATTCTTATGTATTCCCTATATGATCTACTGTAATTCTAGGAATTTTTATATACCCAAAATTGTCTTGATTTCAGCTTTGAACCGACACTATATTGTTAAGTGTTATTAGTAAAACCATTTTTACTATGATAATTGGCTACCCTTTTTAAAGATATTATTATAGATGATTCTTAAAATTTTCTAAAGATTAATTTTATAAAATAATGAGTTTATTAGGCAATAAATTTCTCATATGAAGTCTGTATGGAGTTGTATTTATTTTCTTGAGTTTGGGAAGATCCAAATTGTGTTGATTATAGATTTCTCTTTCTTACCTCAAAATCAAGACATTTCTTACTGATGGAATTATTATCATTATTAATTTATCTCACCCTCTCTTCCAAATCATTTAACAACTTTTATATGAAATATTCATACATTATTCTACATTATTGTGTATAATTTAAATGTTATTTGATTTTATAGATTTGTTTTTTAGGTATGCATGTTTAATATTCATTGAATTTGTGTTTATATTTTCAAAAGGATAGATAACTTATTCAAGAAAAATATATATTAATTATTTCTCACACACATTTAATTGAAAATTTTATTTAATCATTGAAATATTTTCATTACAATGAATCATAGATTCTTCTTTAGCTTTAACAAGGTGTGTGAGGGAAGTGCTCCTTTTGAATTTATTTCCAAGTACATACTTATTTTTTCAACCATATTTTTCAAATAGTATTTTTCTTTAATATGTTCCTTAACAAAACAAAATACATATGTGATTAATCCAAAAAAACTTTTTCATATATATTTCAAATTAGTAGTAGAAGTATTCACCTCTATTAATGTTCCCATCATCCTCACACACTCTATAGCTTAAAAATTATTCAAAGGTATTATTATCAATTGATTATGGATATGATATAGTATCTCCAAGGTCAGTTAAAAATGGTGATTGATCCATATTTTCGATCATTTAAATTTTTCTCAATTTATTTTCCATTGTCTTCTTCCTATTTTTTATATCATTAAAGAAAACCTTCATGTATTCTTCTACAATAATGATGATTGAATATTAAATCTAGGAATTTTTAAAAAAATATAATATACACTATATAGAGATATTTTAATCAATATGGAATGAAAAAAATTGATGAAATCAGGGGTGGAACCTTTGCTCTAATACAACTTGTGCAACCCATATGAATCTTTTAGGGACACTAAGAGGGGTGTTAATTAGTATTCAATATTTTAATCATGATTTATAATATTTTAATTATTACCTATTTAAACATGAACTTATACCCTTATCATGAAGAATGGATACGAGTATGTGATTTTAACCCTCTCTCTGGTTTGGAATGCAGAATAAACAAGTACTCATCACATAATTGTTTTAAACTTTTTGGCCTCAATGTTAGATATTTCCCTTTATCTTGTATAATTATTATCCAGTACATGGATTTTATTATCACTGTGAAGACTTGAACCTATGCTTTTGGGGTCATTATATACAAAAGATGTGTATTATTTTTTGTAAAAGACAACTGAAAAATTCAGAAATCATTTGACATACCAAGACCTTTTCTGATCTATGTATTATAGAATTAGATACATACATTACATTTTATCAAATATGTAAAAATATAAAAAAATAACTAAAACGCTTTAGGTGAACTAACGTCATAATAGAACCGAAGGACTTCTGATAGTTATACTAAACCAATTGAAAATTTATTTAAAACATAGAGAGAGAATTTAATTTTCTTGGTTAGGGGTTTTAAAATAATTAGTAAGTACTTTTTAAATATTTTATTTTATAAAATAAAAATATTGAAAAAGGTTTACAAAACACTAAAATATAATAAGTTCATTTTATTTTGAAAACAAATATTTTCAAAATAAAAAAAATGATATAATTCCTTTGATCTCTCCATTTCAAAATAGTAATTTTTATGAGTTAAAAATGATAATATTCTTTCCCAAAATAAAACCATAAGGACACAGACCCAAATCTAAAATTGTACATGGTCCCCTTAAGGTCTTCAGTTTACTCCAAAATCCACAACATAACATTTGATACTTTGGATTAAATTATAAGAAACCATTTTATTTGTCCAACCATTCTCACTTATAGCCCAAATATGTTTCAAAATAATACAAACAATATATTTTTTAAAATAAAATAATCTTACTGATTTCTTTTCATGGTATAATAATATTTTTAATGAATTTATAAAAATAATTAGGAGAAAATTACAGTTAAAACACACATGTACTATTAAATACATAAATATAAATGATAAAAAAAATTAAATGAATACTTGAATAAAAAATGAATGGGATGTTAATGATGACATAGATTATAGAAATATCTAATTCTATGAATTATATCGTAGATTAGTAAAAATATTTCAGACATAAAATGATTTATTTAATCATTTACTCCCTGCTATAGAAGAATCATTCACATAAAATGATAACATTTATCACATAAAATGATGGTCTTAAAAGGTCACATAAAATGATGATATTAATAGATCACATATAATGATATCACCTCTAATGAATATTTTATTTATAAAAGAAAAAATTTAAACATTGATAGTAACAATAAAATGTTTTACTATTGTTTAAAAAAATATTATGCAATTATTATTTAAAAAATTAATTCTATCCATGAAATTAAATTTCCCATATAGGGGTTTTGATTTGAAACAAACTTTTGAAACAAATTATATATATTTATTCTGAAACATGATTGATAAATTTATTAAATTATTACATGTTTTTATATAATTTAAAAGTATTAATACACTTAAACATATATATATATATATATATATTTAAAAATAGAATTAACTATTACAAAAACCATAAATTGAGAGATTTGTAGAAAATTCCAAAAAGAGAATAAATTAAATCATAAACTAAAATTAAAAACAAATCCTCGTACTATAAATTATTAAAAAAAATAAAGTTAGGTAGATTGAGAAATATTTATTTTTAAATCAAACATAAATTTAGAGATTAATAATAAAATAAAACCTTAACCATAAAAATAAATTAAAACATGTAAGGATGGAATAAAAATAAAAAACCCCTTAACTGAAATGAATCATATGTTTGTTGATTGATAGACACCATGAATGAGAAATAGAAATGAGTTCATGTGCTTTTTTGGTGTCTGAAATGAGATATATGTATATATAAAATAATATTTTATATTCAATTAAATTAATTATTCCCAGATTGAAACACCATGTATTTATGTTTTTATCAAAAATCATTTAGAATTTGTTTTACATGCTATGTGTTTGGTTCGTTTTTTCCTTGATAATGAGTATATATATTATGTGTATATATTACTATCCAATGTTCTAGGTGTTGGGATATTTAAAAAAGTAAACTATCACTATATCACTTTTACAATTTTATTATTATATTACATTATTATTTCTCTTTTTTTCTTACACATCACTTTTATTAATCTATCTTATTATTTTAATCTTTTGAGTCTTTTATCATTCCTCACATTATATCTCTTTTTTCCTCCTTCCTTTAAATCTTTTTAGTCTTTTTTTATAAAATTTATATTCTTTTTTAAACCAATTAGTATGTATATATATATATATATATATTAATAATAGTATAATTATTATTTCATTTACTTATAAAATATTTTATCTTAATAATAATAATAATTTCATTAAAAAAATATTCCTTTCACATAATTATTATCATCATAATTATTAATCTAATTATTACCTTTGTTTACATGACACAAATTTTAATCATTTAAAATTATAAATCATTATTTTAATTAAATGAAAATACCTATAATGTATATAATAAAACAGAAGTTACATAAAAAATAATTAAATATTTTTAGAAAATCATTAATTTATATTAAAATATATCAAATAATAATTGTTTGAAAAAATTAACTAAATAAAATAAATTATATAATAAAAAAGTTAAAATAAATTAATAATATTTCATTCTACTATTATTTCAAATATTTAAATTTCAAAAAGTAAATAAAATTTTTAGTACATAATCTACTTATACCAGCAATTTTAAGCAAAACATCATTAATACTTTATAAAAATAGTGTTTCTTGAAAAATATTAATATATTAAAAATATTTAATTTTAAATCCTAATTTTAAATATAGGATTTTTTCTTCATTTAAAAATTACATTTATCTAAGAATTATTATAGTTTTTTAGAATTTAATATAAGAATTACTATTTTTAAAATAAAAATTAATAATTTATAATTTGGATATAAACTTTTTTTCATTACACAAAATACATTAGTTTCAAAAAAGTTTTAATTAAAGTAATTTTTTTATATTATAAATAGAAAAATAATTAATTAAAGTAAAATTATGATTTTTATTACATGGGATGTTATAATCACTCTTAAATTGTAAGGATTTAATGTGAAGTCCAAGTCACACAAAAATATTGTGAGGGTATCATACACTTCTCTAATATAGTTTTATTTATTATAGATCCACTAGTTCTCCAATTTTTTATTTAGGTAGGTACAACATATTCTATATGGATCTTTCTTGAACCACCGAACATGACTTCAACTATTTGGATCTAATCAAATTAACTTCATGAACATTGGACCTGTTAACTGCAAAAAATCATTGTGATATAATGTCACAATGGTTCTTTATACTATAAGGGTTTCAACACATAGGATAAAAAGTAACAACCCCATAAATCTCTTCTCAAAATATTCAGAGTAATATATTCATGCATGAGAACAAGTATATATGAACAAAACATCTTTGTTCTTCAAAAAATAGGTAACTAAAATAAGATCTTTAAATTAAGGTAATCCATCAATCCCTCGTCACAAATCCCATTCTTCTTATTTGATACCAGCAGGTGATTGTAAATATTATTTATATTAGATTCCTCTTATTTTTCTTATTCAATAAAAGTTACTCTCTTATAGGTTTCACTTATTCTTCTTGTAATAATAATCTCTCAAGAGTCAGGAAAACATCACTCTGCAACTTATGGAATCACAAATCAAATTTTTAACATGTATTTCATGAACATATACAAATACTATTTATCAATTCTTTATGAAAATATTTGAGTGTGAATCTTACTTCTATCATGAAACTTTTTGCAAGTTCTTATACCACATCACCCAAACAACACTCTATTATTATTATTATTACTACTACTACTAATATTAAAATATTACTATTCCTCCATGTGAACAATAAAAATGTGCATGAATCCATTTCATTTTACAATGGTATATGTATTTCACACCTGCGATTCTATCTTCCCTTATTAGAAATTATGGGAGATCCTATTATTTCTTCTTTATGTGAGTATATAAAGTTTTTATATATCTCAACCTTCATTGAATAATATGTGTATATATTATTTTGTTCATTATCCATTGTCGTAATGCCTACGGAACATATCTCATGAAGACTCAACCTTGTTAATTATCTTCATATAGTATTATATTTTTAAATAAAACTACAGAATGTCGTTAAAACATATGAACATTTCACATAAGAAATCCTCAATGGGAGCCCTATGTAGAAAAACCAATGTGTATACATAGTCTCTTGATTTCACTATTTTTTTATCGATAATCTCTCATCCTTAGGTTCTCGGTATTTATAGAAGAGGTTCTAAAATTTTTCGTCCAAATAATATGGAATGTTAAAGAATCTTAAAAGCTCTTTGAGAATAATGTTGATTATTCTAATCCTTTTGAAACTATAAAAAACGCCAAATATAATATAGATCCAATTCTATTCATATAAAAATGGAAATATTATCTTCACTAGTTCATGAACATATCTCATATGTTACCTCTTGAAAATGTGTAATGTGATACCTCCATGATCACATGCTACTTGTGGGTGATCATATTACACATCGCGAACACTACGAATGTAGTGTGAAAAGTATTATACAATGTGGGTTGCATTATTGTGAACTGTCCTAAAAAATAATAATTTCACCATGTGAAATCCATGAATACCCATGTAATCACAATATTAATAAAAAATCACCACAAAATCTTTGTGATTATATCTCATTCTCAAAAAAAACCTCATGTTATCATATATAGGCCACACAAACTACCCATTCACTATATACTTGCCTGATCTTGTACTAACCATGTGTCATGTAAAACATATCCACCTTATGATAACATGATATCCTTATGGTCTAATATATTCTAAAAATCCTTTTTAACTATCAAAGAGAACAATCCTTCATAGCATACTCCACCCTCATGAACTGTTTACTTCTTCATCACATAATGGCCACATAAAACTACCCACTGACCACAAGATCCTAGTGAAATTTTCAATATTTCATCACTTCATCAAACTCATCTTGTCTTCCATATTGAATCTCTCCTTGAATGGTCATTAGGTGTAATATTCAATGTTTTATCATGTGTATATTTCCCAAACAAAATCAATTACCATCGAACGTTGTTTTTTCTAGATGATGAATACAAGAATCATCATTTTAGTTAAAGTAGAACACACCATATGACATATCTATAATAATTTAAATATGTGAATAGGGAATATAAGGGGGTAATATCATATTAGCCTATAGATGGTGTGGAGGCTCTTAATTAACCAACACGTTCCGTCATCCAAGGAAAAAATTTGTTCCAATGTTCGTTGTAACATCCCAAGTAAGTAATGAATAATAGATATTTTTATCTATGTCTATTAATGATTAAGATAGTGTTTTAGAGGCATAAAATGAAAATAAATCCAATCTTAAGCATGGAATACACTAATATTCTTAAAAGATTGTTTTAATGCCTTATGATGGAAAACCCTTTTTAAATCTATCTTTTGACAATTTTATAAACTATTTTTGTCAAATTAAACTTATTATTTATGATTGGGGAATCAAAATCTACTTTGTGTGAATTTTTGGTGTTTTTCTAACAATGTTCATTTTTTAATGAATAGTGAAAAATACTGCATTTTACATCAAAACTAATTTTTAATCTAATTTAGTTATATGATTAGATTATCTTTTGAATTGTTATTAATGTGTAATATGAATATATTTTTACCATTTAATCCAATGGTGGTCATTGGAATCAATTTCACATTGAAATTGGACTCAAACTAGTGTTAATCTTTTGATACTTATTGTTTCATAAAAACATGCTATATGCTCTGACAGCGGGAATTAATTATTAAATTAATTAATGTGACTTATATGTTTTGAATTTTTTAAAATAGACTTCATTTTTGAATTCTTAATATCAAATATATCTTAGGGTGAATTTTTGGTAATTTTCTGAAAAACTTCAATTTTTGATGAATAGTGAAACCACTAAGTGGTACTTATAAAGACTGATTTTCCGTTTAAATGAAATTTTGTCATCATTGTGTTTTGAATTTCAAAAATCCGACATACATGGTTGTCATTAAGAACTAAAATGTGGTTCAATGAGATTAAAATAATTTTTTGGTGAATAATAACTTATTAAGTTTTTAATCGCGATTAGTGGTAATTAGGGTAGTTTAAGGTATAAATAATGCTTTAATAATATGAAATGACCTAGAAACATGTCCCAACCTTATTGGTTGTGTCATGTCCGACCAAGAAAATCCATGGGTCAACTTGGGGACCCCATGGATCCACATTGGTTGGGAAATTACATAAAGAACTTTTTATTTAATGTAAAAGTAAAAATGACACAAACATAATATGTTTTACGAAAACAATTCTTACACGGGGTTATAAAGATCATATTTTTGATTATAAATAGTCATTGGAAATCTAAATAGATTTCCTACATCATAGAAATTTTTTATAATTTTTAGACATTAAATAAATTAAATTATTTATGACATAATAATGATGCAGTGATGACATCATTATTTGACGATTTAAATAAAATGGAAAGATAATGTAAAATATATGAACTAAACATGTCCAAAACCAATTTTATGAGTGTATTTCGAACCCTTATCACCTTATTCACGAATTATATCAATGTGGGACCTTTTAAAACCGAAACACATTTTCAAATAAAGTAATATTTCTTTACTTTCCAAAAGTGCCCCTCCTCTCCTCTTATAAATGGCCCCCACCTCTACCTCATTTCACACACTCCTCAAGCCTTTGTCTCGGCCAACCCCTGGCCATTTACTCTCTCCGCATACCTATCCTAATCCTAGAGGATTCCCTTTGGGCAGAATCCTTTCGAAGGAAGCCTTTAGTCTCAAATCAAAAGGAGTTACACTTTTAAAGGTAATTCATTCTCTCATGTTCATTTGTTGTATTTTGCTTCTCCAACCCCCTAAACTCTTTTTTATTTACTTCTTTTGTAACAACACCAGTATCTTAAATATACTAGGATGTTGTTATAAGATTTATTTGAGCTACACTCTCACACAACTACATCAAATGGTTAAAGAACATACGGTTTCCGTGGATGGCGAGATTCTGCATCTCGAAACGATGATTGTTCAATACTTATTTAACACCTTCAAAGGTGGCCATTATGATGTCACAATTTTTATATATGATATATAATATGTTTATGTTCTCTTTAAGCTTCTGTTTTTTTCATTTTTGGAATACCTTTATGGTTTCCATTATGGGTAAACACGATATCTTCATTTTTGGAAGTGCGGACTACCGCCCCCTGAAAGTGATTTGATTCGTTAATACCATATGTGGGATGTGTAAAGGATAAAGTTAATGATATTATATATGTTATTATACTGGAATTATAATATACTCTTATATCATTATGATTACATTCCAGAAAATATGAAATAGAAATGGAAGTAGTGTTCATGCGTACGTACGGCTTACCGTCTCCATGAACGGTGCATTTCATTTCTTAACTCTGAATGTGATGTAATATTATAATACATGTATATGCTGAATATATATGATATATATGTTATCCAAATCATTAATATCATTCTGGATATAACGAACCTTTGACCAAATTAACAACATGTAAGTGTAAGAATTCTATTTTTGACTTAAGAACCAAATACCGACAAAATGAACATTATTAACTTAAATGATTACATGATGTTCATAACATGGTATAAAAGGAATAATGAACTTGAAAAAGGTTCATAATCAAGTAGATATTAACTCAAGTTTATTATTCAGGAGATTAAAGAACGGTCGGGTCAAGTCGGATACGAGGTATGGGACTTCGTCTCAATCTCCTTTCGTTGAGGCATATTTTATATTATACACAACTTTCTTTTATACGGTGTATAAACCCCTTTGAATTTTACGTTTATTCAAAAGGAATCTTTTTTATACGAAGCGTTTACTAAAAGACAAAAGGGAATGTTTTTGTTGTACGTATGCGGCGACAACGACTTCTCCGCCGTCGTGACCGTTATTTGAGTTTCGGCTTCCTCTACAAGCCATACCTTCTTTTTAAAAGAAAAATAAATACCATGTTTTATTTTTCTTTTATTTTGGTATTGAAAATGGTTTTCACAATGCTTTTTGTGTTGTATTGATATCTTGTGATTGAAATGTGGAAATTTTATGTTTCCTTTATGCATGTTTTATGTGATACGATTATGTTATGGTTCTTGAGCATTATTATGAAGACGGGTGGTTCCGTGATAAACTAAGGGCGGGTGATCCTGATATAGCTCTACAATGCATTGGGTAACGCGAAGGAGTGAAACGTTAAGGTTTCTCCAAAGAGATTTAGGGAATATACTGTGATGGGTATTCCAAACGTAACCAAGAGGGTTACTCCCTACGTAATAATGTTATAGAATGACTCATGTTACCTTTATGTCTTATGATTTCTATGATTTATTCATGATTTTATGAGGTATGTTAAAGTGCCTATGTTTTATGGGTAAAGTATGATTTCATTCTTATGTATATATGAACTCATGTTTCCTTTCCATGTTTTTATAACCCATACTGAGCTTTTTATGCTCATCCCAGGTTTTTTTGAAATGTTTTTCACAGGTCAAGGGAAAGGTACATGATATGATACTGTCAAGGAAGTGTCAAGAAATAATCCATGTTTTATTTTAAATATGTTTCCATTGATGGGAATGAAGAATACTATCTTTATGTAACCACTTTGTTTATATGTGGAATGTAATGCATGTTTTATGATCTAATTCTCTAAAACTCTAAACCCGAAAAGATCCTCAATGTGTAATCTTGTAATAACTCAAGATTAAGTAAGGTTTAAGGCTGGGGCCTTATAGTTGGTATCAGAGGTCGGTTTAGATAACTTTAGGAGTTATAATTCTATTAAATGATTGTCCAAAAATATTTTTTTTAGAAATGATATAGCATTTGAATATTACCATGTTGCTTAATCTAAGACATGTTTGTTCAGAATGGTTTTCCATAGAGGAAACAGGGAGGCAGTTCTAGGAAGGCATACAGAAGGAAATAACCTTCTGAATCAGCATCCTGAGATGGTCAGAATTGGAACTGAACAGTTTGTTGCAGTGATGGCACAGTTGACTTAGGATATAAATGGTGGTAGTATCCATGCACAAGATCAGCCAGATCAACCGCAGAGGAACATGTCAGTGGTTGAACATTTCATGAGGCAACATCCCCCATCATTCAGAGGATCATCTGACCCTATGCTAGATGAAGGGTGTATTAAAGCACTAGAGAAGATTTTTGATGTCATGGGGTGTTCACACAATCAAAAGGTTAGTCTTGCTATTTACCGTTTGGAGGGTGAAGCAGATCAGTGGTGGTCTATGGTTAAAATTATCAGGGACGCCGATGAGATTGATGCTCTTGACTGGGATGAATTCAAAGGTATGTTTCTTGAGAAGTATTTTCCTAAGGCTGTTCGACTTAGGATGGAAAAGCAATTCTTGGAATTGAGGCAAGAGGAAGACTCAGTGGCTGCCTATGAAGAAAGGTTCACTCGATTGGCAAGGTATGCTCCAAATTTTATTCGAGACCTTGATAGTAAAATCAATCATTTTTACTCAGGATTAAAGCCAAAATATCGAAGGGCATTAGCTTTTCGTGAGTTTAAAAGTTATGAAAAGCTTGTTCTATGTGCCGAGAAGGTGGAAATGGAGTTTGGCGATGACCAAGTGATTTATAACAACCAGCAGAAGAAGATACCAAGGTGGCAGGAGAAAGGTAAGAATTCTTCAAAAAAGTCTGACGGTAAGAGAACTAAGTTTCCAGTTTGTGATAAATGTGGCAAAAGGCATGCTGGGGAATGTCTTCTGAATTCTGGAACGTGCTACCGATGTGGTAAGATGGGGCATAAGGCTCGTGATTGCACTGAAAAGGATCAAGTTGAAGGTAATATCAAATTTTATTTACAGTTAGTGAAATGTTATAAGTGCAATGAGATGGGTCACTATGCAAACGAGTGTCCGGCAAAGATCTTGAGTAATGGGAAGCAGTTAGACTACAAGCAGATAGGGGTGGTGAAATCCTTTGCAACTACTTCAGCAGATGTCGGGCCATAAAATGAAGTTGTATCAGGTACTTTGTTTTTTCAGATTATGACAGTGTGTTGTTTGATTCATGGTCTACACATTATTTCATCTCTGAAACCTTTTCTTGTAAAATGGGAATACCATCTCAAGAAATGACTCCTGAACTTTTGGTAAAAACACCTGGGGGAAATGTTGAGGCAAAAAGAATTTATAAGAATCTTCCTATCCTTATCTATGGAAAGAACCTACTTTCAAACCTTATTGTTCTACCTCTAGTAGAGTTTGATGTTATCCTGGGTATGGATTGGCTCTCTATTTACCATGATAAGATTGACTGTAGAGCTAAAGAAATTTCTTTTCAGAAAGACTTTCAGTTTTTTTACAGGAATGAACCCTTACTTCTGATAACATATCAAGAGGCCGAGAAACGTGTAAAAGATGGAAATGAATGTTACCTTGCACACGTTGTTGAAAATAAAGGAACTGTTCATATTAATGATGTGCCCGTGGTAAATGAGTATCCTGATGTTTTTCCTGATGAGTTGCCTAGAATAATACCAGATCGTGAAGTTGAGTTTACTGTTGACTTAGTTCCTGATGCTAAGCCAATTTCAAAACCCCCTTATCGAATGGAACAAATTGAACTTTTAGAGTTGAAGGAGAAATTGCAAGATTTATTAGAAAAAGGTTTCATTAGACCTAGCACATCACCATGGGGTGCTCCTATTTTATTTGTTAAAAAGAAATATGGTTCTATGAGACTTTGCATTGATTATAGAGCCTTGAATAATATCACTATTAAGAACAAATATCCTTTGCCTCATATCGATGATTTATTTGATCAGCTTTAGGGAGATCAGTTTTTTTCAAAGATTTACCTGAGATCGAGGTACCATCAGCTGAAGGTAAAGGAGGCAGATATTCCGATGACCGCGTTCCGTATGAGATATGGCCATTATGAATTTGTAGTAATGCCTTTTGGGCTAACCAATGCACCTGCTGTATTCATGGACTTAATGAATAGAATTTTCCATGAGTTCTTGGATAAGTTTGTGGTGGTTTTCATTGATGATATTTTGGTGTTTTCTAAAAGTAAAGAGGAGCATGAAAGAAATTTAAGGGTTATCTTGCAAACCTTAAAAGAAAAGAAACTGTATGGGAAATTCAGAAAGTGTGAGTTTTGGTTGCAACAAATTTCTTTCCTTGGTCACATTGTTTCTAAAGATGGAATAACTATTGATCCTGCAAAAACAAAAGTTGTGGAAGAATGGCCAAGACCCACAAATGTAACTGAGATTCGTAGCTTCCTTGGGTTGGCGGGCTATTACCGAAGGTTTGTTAAAAAAAATTCACGGTTATCTAGTCCAATGACTAAGCTAACTCGGAAGGGTGTTAAGTTTATCTGGACAAAAGAATGTGATGATTGTTTTCAGGAATTGAAAAGAAGATTGGTGAATGCTCCAGTTTTGGAACTACCTTTCAGGAATGGTGAGTTTGTTATATACAGTGATGCTTCATTGAAAGGACTTGGTTGCGTCCTAATGCAGAATGATCAGGTAATTGCTTATGCTTCACGACAGTTAAAAACTCATGAGGTAAATTACCCTACACATGATTTGGAATTAGCTGCTGTTGTTTTTTCTTTAAAAATTTGGAGGCATCATTTGTATGGAGTAAAGTGTGAAATATATACCGATCACAAAAGTTTAAACTATATATTCACTCAGAAAGAGTTAAACATGAGACAGAGGATATGGCTAGAATTAATCAAGGATTATGATTGTACAATTCATTACCATCCGGGAAAAGAAAATAAAGTGGCTGATGCTTTGAGTCGAAAAAGTAATGCTTCATTAAAAATATTGAGTTTGGAACGTGATCCTTTGGTTAAGGATTTGATGAACTTTGGCATAGAAGTTGTTGGTGAAGGAAGTCCTTCTATTTTGTTTCAGGTATCAGTGAGATCTTCTCTATCAGATAGAATCAAGAAAGCACAGAAGCAAGACAGTGAGTTGCAGAAAAAGGTAGAGCTGGTTCAGAAAGGTAAGTTTCCTGAATTCAACATTGATAATGATTGTGTTTTGAGATTTGGGAAGAGATTGTGTGTGCCTTGTGATTCACAGTTGAAGAGAGAGTTGTTATTTGAAGCTCATAGTTCTCCGTTTTCAGTTCATCCGGGCAGTACTATGATGTATAGAGATCTGCGGGAGTATTACTGGTGGGATGGAATGAAAAGAGACATTGCTGATTTTACTGTGAAGTGTTTGACATGTCAATAGGTTAAAGCAGAGCGGCAGTTACCGAAAGGGATGCTTCAGCCTTTACCAGTGCCAGAGTAGAAATGGGAGAATATATCCATGGACTTTGTTGTGGTATTACTGAAGACATCTCAAGGTAATAATGCAATCTGGGTTATTGTTGATCGCTTGACCAAATCTGCTCATTTCCTTGCTATACGAGATACTTTCTCTCTTGATCAACTTTCCCGTTTGTAACTTAAAGAGATAGTCAGGTTACATGGAGTTCCTCTCTCCATTGTATCGGATCGTGATCCTAGGTTTACTTCTAACTTTTGGAAAGGCCTTCAGAAGTCGTTGGGTACTGAATTAAATTTTAGTACAGTTTTCCATCCTCAATCAGATGGGCAGTCAGAACGAACAATCCAGACATTGGAGGATATGCTACGAGCTTGTTCTATGGATTATCAGGGAATTTGGGACCAACATCTTTCTTTGGTTGAATTTTCATATAATAACAGTTTTCATTCCAGTATATAGATGGCACCATTTCAGGCATTATATGGGAAGCGGTGTCGAACTCCAGCTTTCTGGGATGAAGTGGGTGAAAGGAAGTTGATGGGACCAGAATTGGTAGAAGAGATGGCAGAAAAAGTTCATCTGATTCAGAAACACATGAGAACAGCTCAGAGCAGGCAGAAGAGTTATGCGGATAACCGGAGGAAGGATCTATCTTTTGAGTTAGGTGATCATGTTTTTCTCAAGGTTTCTCCTTGGAAATGTGTGATGAGATTTGGTAAGAAAGGAAAGTTGAGTCCAAGGTTCGTTGGAGCATACGAAATTCTAGAGAGAGTTGGATCAGTTTCATACCGAGTGGCTTTACCTCCGAGATTATCTCAGGTACACAATGTTTTTCACGTTTCGATGTTGAGAATGTATATGCCGGATCCATCTCATGTTTTGAGTCCAGAGGTAGTTCAGCTGGAAGAGAACCTATCTTATGAGGAACAATCGGTCCAGATTCTTGACCACAGGGAGAAAGTGTTACGGAATAAGGTGATTCACCAGGTAAAGATTTTGTGGAAAAACCACATGATTGAAGAGGCAACAAGGGAATCTGAAAATGCAATGAGGGATAAGTACCCCCATTTATTCGATATGTAAATAAATTGCGGGGACGTAATTTTCTAAAGGGGGGAAGGATGTAACATCCCAAGTAAGTAATGAATAATAGATATTTTTATCTATGTATATTAATGATTAAGATAGTGTTTTAGAGGCTTAAAATGAAAATAAATCCAATCTTAAGCATGGAATACACTAATATTCTTAAAAGATTGTTTTACTGCCTTATGATGGAAAACCCTTTTTAAATCTATATTTTGAAAATTTTATAAACTATGTTTGTCAAAATAAACTTATTCTTTATGATTGGGACATCAAAATTTACTTTTTGTGAATTTTTGGTGTTTTTCTGACAATGTTCATTTTTTAATGAATAGTGAAAAATACTGCATTTTACATCAAAACTGATTTTTAATCTAATTTATTTATATGATTAGATTATCTTATGAATTGGTCTTAATATGTAATATGAATATATTTTTACCATTTAATCCAATGGTGGTCATTGGAATCAATTTCACATTGAAATTTTACTCAAACTAGTGTCAATCTTTTCATACTTATTGTTTCATAAAAACACGCTATTTGCTCTGACATCGGGAATTAATTATTAAATTAATTAATGTGACTTATTTGTTTTGAATTTTGTAAAATAGACTTCATTTTTGAATTCGTAATATCAAATATAGCTTAGGGTGAATTTTTCGTAATTTTCTGAAAAACTTCAATTTTGATGAATAGTGAAACCACTAAGTGGTACTTATAAAGACTGATTTTCCGTTTAAATGAAATTTTGCCATCATTGTGTTTTGAATTTCAAAAATCCGACATACATGGTTTTCATTAAGAAGTAAAATGTGCTTCAATGAGATTAAAATAATTTTTTGGTGAATAGTAACTTATTAAGTTTTTAATCGCGATTAGTGGTAATTAGGGTAGTTTAAGGTATAAATAATGCTTTAATAATATGAAATGACCAAGAAACATGTCCCAACCTTATTGGTTGTGTCATGGGCGACCAAGACAATCCATGGGTCAACTTGGGGACCCCATGGATCCACTTTGGTTGGGAAATGACATAATGAACTTTTTATTTAATGTAAAAGTAAAAATGACACAAACATAATATGTTTTACGAAAACAATTTTTACATGGGGTTATAAAGATCAGATGTTTTATTATAAATAGTCATTGGAAATATAGAATGATTTCCTACATCATAGAAACTTTTTTATAATTTTTATACATTAAATAAATTAAATTATTTATGAAATAATAATGATGCAGTGATGACATCATTATTTGACGATTTAAATAAAATGGAAAGATAATGTAAAATCTATGAACTAAACATGTCCAAAACCAATTGGATGAGTTTATTTAGAACCCTTATCACCTTATTCACGAATTATATCAATGTGGGACCTTTTAAAACCGAAACACATTTTCAAATAAAGTAATATTTCTTTACTTTCCAAAAGTGCCCCTCCTCTCCTCTTATAAAAGGCCCCCACCTCTACCTCATTTCACACACTCCTCAAGACTTTGGCTCGGCCAAACCCTGCCCATTTACTCTCTCCACATCCCTCTACTCATCCTAGAGGATTCCCTTTGGGCAGAATACTTTCAAAGGAAGCCTTTAGGCTCAAATCAAAAAGAGTTACACTCTTAAAGGTAATTCATTCTCTCATGTTTATTTGTTTTATTTTGCTTCTCCAACCCCATAAACTCTTTTTATTTACTTCCTTTGTAACAACAACAGTATATTCAATATACTAGGATGTTTTTATAAGATTTATTTGAGCTACACTCTCACACAACTACATCAAATGGTTAAAGAACATACGGTTTCCTTGGATGACGAAATTCTGCCTCCCGAAACGATGATTGTTCAATACTCATTTAACACCTTCAAAGGTGGCCATTATGATGTCACTATTTTTATATATTATATCATTATTATATAATGGAAAACATATATTAAATATATTGATATATTTTTTATTTTAAGGTTTTTAGTTACACCTACACACACTTCCATCTAATGGGTAACAAACTTACCCATTTTGTGTAAGGTGAACTTCCACCTCACGAAATGATGTTATTCGTTTTTCCATTACCACCACTCACTGTTGTGAATTTTGAGGGAAAACCTATTAATATATGATATGTATGATATTTTAGTTATATAAATACTTTTTAAATTGTTATATAACATATATCTTAATGATGTCCATTTTGTGTAAATCCTATAACATCGTTATAGACCTGTAGACTACCGCCTCTTCAAAGTGATTTGATTCATTCAGGATATACATAGATTGTAATAAGGATGGTTTTAATAAATATATTTTACATATATTAAGAAAATATGATACTATAATTAAAATATATATATTTATTATTTACTTTTCATTATTTTAAAATATTACAACGAAATGGATGTAGCATTCATGCGTACGTACAAACGACTACCTCCATAAATGGTGCATTTCATTTATCTCCAAATATTATGGATTACTATAAAAAAATATATAATAAAAATAAATAAACTATACATAATGGATTAAATTTTTTAGATGATTAATTCATAATCTATGAATAAGAACAAAAATAAAAATTTAAAACATACCCAACAAACTATGCAATTAACACCCAAAATAGTGAAAAAAATGAAAGATTATTAAAAAAGGGTAAAAAGATATTATAATATGTTATTATATGATATTATTAACATGATTATGGTTCTAGTATAATATATTAACAAGATGAAAACCATTATATAGGAAAATAAAATATGTTCACCTGAATGGAAATTCAAGGTAACGGATTTTCATCCAACTTTTTACATCGGCGAGATAAATGTCAAATTCACCACTTACTTATTTTATGTCATGTATCTACTGAAAATATTGAAATATTATATCATGAAATATCTTATATTCATGTTTTTTTAGTTTAAATTTTAATTATTTTTTCTAAGGATATTTTAACTTAATGTTATAAGGTGGTAAATAAATTTCATAACTCAACAACTTTTTATTGCGTTATATTTCTTATTCATTGTCGTTAATATTATAATATTACAAATATAATTAGTTTTTACTATATTTTTTTTTGTATTTGAACTTTTTTATTTTGATTTCCATTTTACACACATAATCTATTCATTGATTGATCCTCACATCAACATTGTGTTCTTATCAAGGGTTTACTTCACAATCTGATTTTGTTCAAGATTATTTACAGTTGAATTCCCATTAGAGGAAATTACTTGATCATTATATAATAAATCCTGTACATTTATTCTACTCTATTTATTAATGAAAATTTTAAATTTATATTATATTTTTTCACTCTTTGGTACTCAAAATGTTTTAGAAATGTTTTTTATGAAAACCCTACTTCATTTATCTCTTTGGTCAGAGATCTATTTTCTATCAAAACCATGTTTTATAAAAAAAAATTTAAAATTTTTAAAATTTTTTGTCAATGAAATTTTCACACATAACATAATATTTTATTTTTTCCAAATTTATTTTCAAATGATATGTTTTTCAAAAGTTTTCTCAAAACAAAATAATATTTTCATCAAGAATATTTTTAAAAGATCCTTTTATAATATTTCCATTAATCAACATCAACCACAAATTATTTTACTCTTCATGAGATATTTTGTATTGATATAATGCTTATTATTCCTTTGGATAGTTTTTAATTTATTTGGAAAAGGATATTATTGACATTCACTTCCTTTATTCATTTTTCTAGTCCCACTGAAAAACTCAATTTCCAATGATCAATGAAAATTGAATTCACCCTAATTATCCATATCATTTATAATAGATGTGTTCATTTTATAAACTATATACCATTCTTATATAAAATTTTTTACCTTTTAATTTATTTTTTTTACTGAGGAAATATTGAAAATTCTATATATTTTACTTCATAAGGATATTTTTTAGGGTACTTTGTTTTCTATTTAAACTGATTAGTGGAAATATAGGGATTACATTGGCATGAAAGACATGGGTTGAGAGAATTTAATGTAATCCCCATGATGAATCAGTAGTCTCATGATATGAAATTATTTGGAAACAAAATCGTCACATCTATTTAAAAGAATAATATATGGGTTTCTACCCACAGATTTAAATTTTCTAGTAAAAGTTCTTGACAGTATAATGCTAATCTGTCTTGTGAAATGTCTTCAAGATAATGGTATCTTATTCCTGGGAAAAATGAAATATAATAATTAAGTATTTTCCTAATTCGGTATTTTGTTTTTATAATCCGTGAGATTTTTTTTACATTATCTATGGATGCATTTCATTATCACTTCTTTAATTATATGGCATGTGATTAAGTTATTTTATTTTCCATGTTGAGTAGTCCTTATCCAATTATTTAAAGGATATGTGTTTCTATTTATTTAGGTTGAAATATTATTTATGCACTTCCATTTCATTTTATTGATTACATTTCATATTTCCTAAGTTATTACCTTTCTATATTGACTATTCTCATGATTCATTATTACTTTCTCTGAACATTACCCTTACTGAGCATTTCAGTTCACCCTTATTTTGTTTCTATCCCCAGGATTCCATTAAGTGTACTAAGTAAAATATAAAATTGTATCATTTATGGAATAAATATATCCTCAGAGAAAAAAATTTATGTAATTAGTGTATTAATTTGTAATAAAATAATCATGTATTCATATGGTTTACCAAGACTACTAAACATTTTGGACCTTCAGCATTTAATTCTTTATAATCATTCTGATGTAATGGTATTACACATTGGATCTGAGCTTAATGAGGATAGTTCACTACAATTGGTATGAGTGGAGGTTAAGTAGAAACATGTATAACTGTATTTAGTGAAACATATATTAGAAAAATTAACCATAAGGAAATATTTTAGGATAAGTATAGAAAAACATAAAAATGTTTCAGTTAGATATAGATTATTCATGTTTTTTATAAATAAATCCATATTTGGATACTACAATTAGACTCGGTTTTGGCATATATATAACTATGTGTAAAAAAATCTAAAAAGGTTCATCAGTCATGACACGATCATAACCTAGTACATGAAAATGGGTCGTACTGGATACCTGTTTTGACAATCCTGAGGGTCATTCTTAGAATAATTCAAATTTTCTTTTCAATCCATTGTGAGGGTCAATAACATATGATGAAAATAAAATATCCTGGGACAAACCTAATTTATTTTAGATTGAAAAATTGGTGTCATGATTTAGATACCCTGTAAAAGGTTATACTCTTTTCTCACTATGACTATTGTTACTCAAACTATGATTTTTGGTTTTAGTCAATGGATGGAACCCAAAGGAGTCATGTTAACATTGAACATAATGATCAAGGTAGTGGAAATAAGAATATAAATTAGGTGTTGATATGAGTGAAATATATTTTTTTGATTCCAAATCAGTTTCCCCAAAATATGATTAAGAACATATACCGTATCCAACTCCTTGGCTCATCAAAGAATAAGAGGTTGGTGTTTTTAAGAGCACCAGTGGTGGAGACTATGGAGAAAGGAATTATTGATTTTCATAATGAATGAAATGTAGATGAAGACACCTAGAGAAGTGTCTCAATAGAACAGAGAAATGATATATGTGTGGGAAAAAGGAAATAAAACAATGAATTGTTAAGGAAAAATGAATAGTGTGATGGATGGAAATAAAACTCATTCTAAGGATTTATTTGTAGTTTATTTCCATATATGTGTGGTACAATGGCATTACATAAGTCACTACCTTCTTCTAAATGAAAAAATATAGACCATGGGCATACCTATGTAGAAATAAATGGATGAAGTATTTATGTATAGAGGTTGTATAGAAAAAATCTATTAAAAGTATCTTTAGTGATTAACCTTCTATCAAGGATGTTCATCATATTTATTATGGTTTTAAAAAAAGGAAAACTAGTATGTCAGGTGAAAACCCATAAAATTGGATAAGGCGGTGGGGATTAAACCCATGACCGAAGGAAGATAAGGGTTTTGTGCCTACTACTATCCTGCACTACATCCTAGTTAATTTGTCATTTATTTTTTTTAAACAATTTGATGAATAAATATTAATGATGAACTAATATTGTCACATTTTAGGTTTATGGATTAAAATAGTAACCATATTGTATTTGTAGAATAGTTTGAGAAATTTTTTTGACTATTAAATATTTAATGTGCCTTAAGATGCATTAAAAGTGTATTTTATTTCATGTGGAATCAAAGTAAATTTTTGGATATCCATTTATTCATGTATGGGATAAACTCAAATTTGATTGAAGAACAACAAAAATATGATATTTTTTATATGAAATTGAAACATATCACGTAAGTAAATTCTTGGTCAATAAAAGGATTCTTCACCATTTGGAAAAGGATCTTAAGATAAAAAAAATCTTATACCTTCATTTTTGGAACCGATAGCCTTCTAAATCATTATAGATTTATGGATTTTAGGCTGCCAACTTTCCATTGATCATTCACTTATATGTGATGGATGACCCCAATAACTTCCTATAATTATTTAAATTTTTCCTTAAAGTTTATATTTTCACTTTCCACTAATGTTCCCCTATATAGAATCCTAGTTATATGTTATTCTATGTGACCATTGTACTTCTCGTTCTCTCTTATTAAGAGTATATTTTATAAAATAATTTACAATATGTGTTTTTCAAATAAATTAATTTCCAAATATAAAATCATGGACAACCTATGTGGATTTTAAATTGCAAGGATGTAATTTAATTACAGTGGGGAGAATGTAACACCCCGAAAATTCTAAAAGAGTTTCTTTTATAAGATATTTTGGAAGACACGCAACACCAAACGTAGAAAGGAATATAATCTATATAGAATTTAAGGTATATATGATATTTTAAATAAATTTTATATATTCCATATCATGTGGTGCATGAAACACATAGTTATCCTTTATCACACGCAACAACGAGTTTCTTCGATACTCTATGTTACATGAAAAATAGAGTTTTACCGAATTCGAGTATATTATTAAAATAATGTTATTTAATATAAAATGATATAACCAAGACATTAAATTATATATTATCTATATTATTAACTATATTTTGAAAATATATGGTTAAAACAAATATAAAATGAATTCAATGGTAGTCAATTTATTAGAAATGAATAAAAGAACCGATTGAATATAAATGAAATATTTTTTTTCTTACAAAGGTATTGTGCCCTAATAAATTAAATTAAAAAATATTACTAAATTGTATTATTGGAATATATATATATATATATATATATTATTAAATAAAATATTTTTGATATTCATCCAATAGTTTTGATAAGAAAAAGATAACGATTAATCATGTTTTATGCTTAAAAATTGGATTTTTCTAAAATGGCAATTTTACCACCTATTAATGGAGAACCTATTTAAAATAAATTTTTTCAAATTTTTATAAAATTTGTATTCCAAAATAAACATAATTTTTTAAATATGAACATAAAAATTATCTTATGTCAAATTTTGGTATTTTTCTATAAGGTGTCATTTTTTGATGAATATTGAAAAATACAAAATTTTAATTAAAAACTACTTCCTCATCTAAATTTTTTATAAGGTTATATTATATATTTTATCATTTTTAAATTTTAAATAGATAAATTATAAATCAATTAATAATTTTTAGTCAATTTTAATTAATTTCATATTAAAATTGGATATATATCAACATTTCAAACATGTAAACATTTTTACATCAAAAACCTGCTTTATCATCCCTTCTGAAAGATTAAAATGAAATTAATTTCTTCCAAATTTGTGATTGGAATCAAAATAATTTATAATTTATAATAACATCATATTATTTTTTGAAAAAAATTATTTCTGAAATTTATTAATATTAATTACACTGATTAAGAGAAAAATTCGCATAATAAGAGACTAAACCTTAAACATAAAATCCAAAATGACCTATAATATTGTAAAAAATATAGTTGCTGAAAATATTTTGAACTTATCCAATATATTATTGAATTGGGTTCATTATTGAAGCCACTTTACAAGGAAAAAAATGATGGTGGAATTTCATTTTAAATGTTTTTAAGAATTTTACTCCTCCTCGGATATAAAAAGGCACTCATACCTCCCAATCATTCACACCTCTCTAGCCCATTGTATCATAAAAAACCATCCCAAATAATAATTAAACGTCCATATCCGAATCCAAAAACCCTAAATTTGAGAATAAATAAAAACAAGGAATTATTTTTGTACCGACCAAAATGAGTTGGCTGAATAAGAGGAAAACTTCTTCAATGATCACTTATTGTTTCATTTACCTCTCCCCCAATTCGATTATTTTTATATAATTATAACATAATAACGTAATTATGGTTAATATATATATAATTGATTCTATTAAGGTTTTTAACTACACCTATAAAAACATGTATCAAATGGGTAGTGAATATACCATTTTTGAGTACTTCAAAAAACCTCTTCATGAAATGATGTCGTTATTTTTTCCTTTACCACCTTTGAGGGTTGGTCATTATTACGGAAACAATGTTTGTATATGATATATGTGATATTTATATTTTCTTCATCCAAATTTAATTTTTATATAACACATACCATAATGATTTCCATTTTTCTGTAAATATGATAACATCATTGTGAATTTGTTGACTACTGCCTCCTCAAAGCGATGTGATTCATTCACACTATACATGAAATGTATTAAGGTTTGTTTTAAAAATAGTATGATAAATATTTGACATTAATATGTTAATTTAATTATAATAGAATTATATATCATTTAAATTTCATTATTTTGAACTATAATAATGAAATGGAAGTAGTGTTTATACACACGTACATCCTACCTTCTACATGAATGATGAATTTCATTTCATATCTCTAAATATTATGGATTACAATAAATAATTATATAATGAAAATATATAACATTTGAATCATGGTTTACATTAATTATATTATTAAATCATGATTTAAATAAGGGGAACAAAAAGAAAAGGTTAAAACATACTCGAAAAACTAAGCAATTAACACCGAAAATATAGCAAACAATGAATTCTAATTAATAAATGGGTAATAAGACAGTATAATAAGTAAATATATGATTTTATAAATATTATTATTATTCTATTAAATGTTATTAAGATTATTAAATCAATTATAGTGGATGATAAAGGATGTCCATCAGAAAGTAAATAAAAGGTAAGGGATTTTCATCTCACTTTTTACATTTGTGAGATAAATTTCATATTCACCACTTACTTATCATATGTGGTGTATATAATTCCCATTTTAATATAAAATATCATTAATTATTTTATGTTAATTTTTTTTAGTTTCAATTTGAATTATTTCTATTATGGAGATTTTATCTTAAAGGTACCAACTGGTAAAGAAATTACATAACTCAATTTCTTTTCATTGGGTTATATTACATCCTCATTGTCATTTATATTAAAAAATTATGTGTGTAATCAAATTTTAATATATATTTTTTTATTTAAACTTTTTTTATATGGGTTTACATTTGAAACACATAATCTATTCATTGTCTTATTCTTACATCAACATTATGGCCTTTTCAAGGGTGAACTTCACAATCTCATTTTTCTCGGAATTATTTACACTAGAATTTACAATAAGGAAATTATTATATCATTATTTAATAAATCATTTAATTTTATTCTCCTATAGTTATTCATTATATTTTTCAATTAATAGTACTTTTCCCATTATTTGGTACTCAAAATGTTTTATAAAATTTTTATACCAAAATCCACCATCATTTTAATCCTAGATTGAAGATATATTTTTTCTCAAACCATGTTTTATAATATAAATTCCAAAAATATTTTTTACATTTTTGAAATGGTTTATAAAAGAAATTTGTACCGTTAACATAATTTTCTATGTTTTTAAAATTTATTTTTTATGAAATAATTTTTAAAATGTTTTTCTATGAAAAAAATATTTTCCTCAAGATTTTTTTTAAAAGATATTTTTATAAGTTTTTCATTCATCAATTAAAAACCATTAGGTTTCTTCAATTGGGATATTTTGTGTTGATACTATACTTATTCTTCCTCTATTTGGTTTTTTATTGATTTTTCAAAAGATAATATTGACATTCACTTCCTTGATTCATTTTTGAAATACCCTTGAAATATTCAATTTCTAATGATCATTGAACATTTAATTTCACCCAATTATCCAAATCATTTATCATGTATATGCTCATTACCTAAACATATACCATTATTACAAAAGGTTTTTACTTTGAAAATTATTTGATTTAATAGGAAAATTTTGATAAATCTATATCATTTACTCAATATAAATATTTGATAAGGCATATTGTTCTTTAAATAAATACATTATTCAGTATAGGAGGAATGATTTATAAATGAAATACATGAGTTTGGGAACATTTAAATTAAGCTCCTTGATGCATCGGTAGACTCTTATGAAAAAAATAGTTAGTGGAAACCCCTTCAAGTTTGTTTCCAAGGAAAATAGATGGGATTCTAACCACATATTTAAACTGTATTGGGAAAAGTCTTCATAGTAGTATGCTGAACAGTCTTCTGAAAGGTCTTTAAGATAAATGTTTCATATTTCTTGGAAAACTGATGTCTAAAAATTAATCATTTCATTTATTAAGTATTCAATTGTTATTATCCATGATATTTTTTTCTTTAACATTATCTATGGATTCATTTCATTCTCATTTCATTGATTATGTGGAATGTGTTTCAGTTATTTTATTTTCCATATTGATTATTCCTTATGCAGTTATGTAAATCGAATGTTTTTTATATTATATAAATTTCTATATTTTTTCTGAACTTCCTTTTTAGTTTATTTATTGTGTTGAATGTTTCTTCATTTACTACCTTTACATGTTTACTATCCACATTGATTCATTATTGCTTCTCTTAAACTTGATCCTTACTGAGCATTTGAGCTCACACTTATTTTTTTTCTTTACAAAGGATTTCATGAAGTGTACTGAGAAATACATATAAAGATATCATATCTAGAATAAATTTATCTTTGAAAGAAAACAATTATAATGTAATCAATGTATTCATTTGTAATAAAAGACTCATGTATGTATCTATTTTACCAATAATAGTAATCTTTTTGGTGCTTTGAGATGTATTCATTTTAATCAATCCAATATAAAGGTAGTACATACATGCTCTGGGATTAATGGGGTCGGGTCACTACATAATCCCCAACCTCAAACTCTAGAGTGCATCTATAGTGATCAGAAAAATATTTTTGTTGATACTTTACAATATTCATATTCTTGTGAATCAAATAAACCAGATCCATATTCTCTTATATAATACAAGTTTTAAGCATAGCTTCCTCTCCTACATCTAACTAGAATAGGGGTTATCAGTATTTCCTACCATAAAAATCCATATAAGGTTCCATCAATATAGTGTCCAGATAACTATCGTTGTAGGAAAAATCAACAAGGGGTATATTCCACTCCCAATATTCCAAAAAAAATCTAGGATTCATTCTCACAACATTTCCTCAATCACATGTATCGTGCGCCCTAATATGACATTGGTCAAAGTGTGGTATGTCGTGTTCAGAAGACCCTATGTACCGAATTCCCTCGGAAAACTCTTCTAGTAACGAGGTATAAATTGAGAATACATTTCTGAAACAATAGTATTATAGACCCGTGAAGTTGAATAATCTCATGGTTATACAATGTTCCAACCTCATCAACACTAAAGGCATCTCAGATCAATAGAAAATGATAAACATTGGGAGCATGTCCATAGAAACCCAAATGGAATCATCGCCTCATGATAACCCCATTGTACATATTATTTTACATGAAAACATGTACATAGGGTATAGGTGTCATTATATATATGTGAACATTGTTATTCATGTAAGTAGGAAAAGGTAAGTTTCATGTTATCGTTGTCAAAGCACCCTGAGTTTAAGGTAGGTCCCCTACAATTAATTTAAATTCCACAATTACTTGGTCACTTTTAAAATCTATTTTTCTATTATATTCTATTTTAAAGCAAGTATATTTTAAAACTTTTAAATTCATTTTCACTTACTTATAATGATTTACCAAATCATTGGACTTGGAATTCCTTGTTTATGCATGTTTTCAATACTATTTTTATAACATGTGGTTCCTGGGGTTTTCCATTGATCTTCACAATATTTTTAGAACTCAAAAACCTTGGTCTGTAGTGTTTTCTAAGTTAAAGTATTTATCTAAAATGATGAGGCTTCGTTGGAACCCTGAAATGTTTTTTGGATGTAGAAAACTCATCTAGAAGAATTTTCCTTTATCGTAAATATGATGTATGTGTTTAATGTGGGATTTCTGATATGTGGCTATTGAAGAGGCCTATAAATTATTTTGATTAAATAAAAAGTATTTTCTCTTGATTTGGAAACTGTAATAGAGAACATGGGAACCCAGGTACCTAGGGGGAAGACTAGGTCTAGCACGTTGAGAGGATCTTTAGGGTCGAGGTCTGGTTCCCCCAGGCATGAGTGACGTTACAACAATAACTAAGAAGGATGATGAGAATTAGGTACAAATAGTCAATGGGATGTTTTTACCCTCTAGTGTCTTGTTTATGAGGATGTCTTGGGTTTTTTATATAATTAAAGACCACTAGACCTTGGGATGTGATTCCACACTAATGGATCATGCATGAGGACACTATGGGTTTTGGTTGTGGTGATCACGGAGGTACGAGGATCCCAGGACCACACTAACCCAATCTATATAGATATTTCCCTTTCTTCATTCTATCACTTACCACTATTTCAATTTCAAATGTACTATTTTAGAACATTTTTTATATTATAAATATAACATTTTCCTTCCCATATTTTGTGGCACGTGTTGTTGTTGTTTTCATGATGTGACTCATTTTATTGTTTGTTCTCTATTGTAAATGATTTACTTGAAATATATCATTGTTTGGAAAACAATTAAATGAAATAGAAAGTGGTTTTTCTTGAAAATTAATTCTTGTAATTTTTTTGTAAAAAAATGGAAACCCAATTTTTATATGTCTTATTTTCAAATGAGAATGACATTTATTTATTTTTAAATATAAGGGATAAGTAATAGTTTATTGAAGAACTCCTAATGAGTTTTAGTACTCATGTATGTAGATTTATCTATATTTTTATCTTTTGTTGATACTTTCATCTTCGACTCAGTCTCTGTGGAGAGACATTGGTTAGGTACATGGTGGTGACTTGGAGGGTCACATGGAGGCATGTGTTGTTTTATTTCCATCTCATGATGGTGTTTCTTCTGAATTTTTCATTTATATTCATTTATTTTTATTCCTTTTTCTAGGATAAATCATTGATGATGATTTTATTTTGATGCCAATCACTATTTTCTATCCCTGGGGGATCATGAATGCATCTTAGGACTTTTCACAGGCCAACTCGGGGGACCAGCTCAAGGATGACCTGGTATGGTTCGTGACAACTAGAACACATGGATTATATATAAAAGTATATTTAATGAAATAGTATCTTATTTATGATATTATTACAATTCCATAAATAAATATTACTTACCATCTTTCCATAATAATTATTTTAATGTGGAAACATAACATTTGTGTACGTACAACATACCATCTCCATGAACATAATGTAGATCATTTTTCATAACCATTATTCATGATTGGTTTTGAAAGTATAATTGATGACTAAATATAATAATTATTTCAGGATTATTGTTCTATATATGTTTAAATAATGACCAATTTTTTACATTAAACACACCAAAGATATTTTTAACAAATGAACCAAACACCTTCAAAGCATCTGATTTAGACTTAACTGATTAAATATTTAGATATGTCATTAAAAATAAATAAAATAAATGATTTAATTATAGGGTTTTAAACCTAAAATTGTTTATTAATAAATAAAATAACATATATAATCTTTTTATTCAAGAGGTTCAAACATGTATGATGGATGTTGGGACAATGGTAAGGGTGTATGTTCTCACTTTTTATTTCTATGAGACATATTCCATATTCACCACTAGTTTTTATTTTTTCATGTATATATTTCCCATGAATATATTTTATTATTATTTCCATGAAAATTATTTTGATTTATAAACCCAAATGGGCTTATATCTTTAATGATGTTTTGATCTAGAGATTACCAAGTTAATAAGGGACTTCATCTCAATTTACCTTCATTTAGATATATTTTACTATTATGAACCTAATTCCTTTTATGTTATGTGTATACTATACCTTTAACATTTAATATCATGAATCCTTCTTAATTCATTTTTTAAAAGTTTCAATTTGAATTATTTTACCCAAGGTAATTTTACTCGAATGTTATAAAGTGGTAAATAATTTCAAAACCAAATTTCATTTCGTTGGGTTATATTACATCTTTATTATATTTGATATTATAAGATTATATAGGAAAATAAATTAAGTTATATTATGATCATTATCCTATTATTTTATATGTATTTAAATTTTATACAAATCCTTGATTCATTGATTAATTCTCAAATACAATTGTATGATTTTTATATGGGTTATTCACCTCAAATTCAGTTTCTTTAAAAAAAATGTTGATGATATTCGCCTATAAACTTTTTTTGGTGCATATACTTCCCTTTTGACATGTTATACCATGAATATCGATATTTTAATGATGTTTACAGTTTTAATCGATGTTACTATTTCATAAGTCTTTTGGTGGAATGGTTACCAAAGTGTAAATGGATTTTTGTTATAATTTCTTTTCTTTTGGAGTTTTTTATATTCATGGTTTCATTGGAGGAGATCATATGATCTTATTTTAATGAAATAAATATATTTATTCTCAATTGTTTATGAATTTTTTAACATGATATATATCTATTTACTCCCATTTCTACCAAATAAACATTCATAAAGTCATTTCTAAGTGACACTGATCTTCTATTTTTTTACTTTTAAAATAGTTATATTTCTATTCCATATCTATGTTTTATAAAATATTTTAAAAAAAGTTATTACTAAAAATAAATTGTCATACTAAATCTATTTTACAAGTATTTTTCCCTTCATTTAATTATTTTTGAGAGTAAAATTATTAATGTTTTTTGAATGGGTCACTTTTGACTCCCTTTTATAGAATATTTTGAAAATAATGTCTATTTTTTACATTTAAAACATGAATATACTTTACCTCCATCATTATCATTATGTTATTTGAGCCTTAATTTATACTTTTACAAGGTTATTTTCAAATAAAATCATTTTCATAATATTTTCTGAATTTTGAGTTTTGAAAAGTGATTTTCAAAGTGAAAAGTTTATTTTCCAAATAAATGTTTTAAATGATGTTTTAATGGTATTTCCACTCATCAAAATCAACAAAACTTATTGTTACATATTATATAATGAGTATAATATGTATTAACACCATCCTCATTCTTTCTCTTTATGGATTAAGATTTTTTCAACAAAATTTCCAAGAAATTCGATTCTTTTCCACATGTTAATCATGTTTCAAAGAGATTTTCTAGGAACTCATTTATTTTCCATTGGTTAATAAAGTCCTAGAAATAATAAATATTATTTATATGAGTTTATGATGAAATTAATGGACAATTTACTTTGATCATATTACGGTTATTGAACATTATTTATGATGATGGGTTGTTTCGTTGCAAACATAGGACATGTGGTTATGTTATAAACAAGTTATTGGTGGTTCCTTTATAAACCACATATGGTTGGTTATTTTAGTAACCATGTATTGGTGGAAAAAAATTTAACCAAGGATTATTGGTTCTATGATAAACCAAGGATGAGTGGTTCCATGTTAAAATAAGGATATGTGGCTCTATGATAACCCTCAAATGCAATGGTATATTCAAAGATTGAATTCGTCCATACTGGTTATTCCATTAGTAGGAGTGATATAAAGATAACAATCCATGATACAAAATGTATTCATTTATTCTTATCATGGGCTTTTAATGATTCTTGTAAAAAATATCGATATAATACATCTCATGATTATTTATCTTGATAACTCGTAACTTTGTGAAATACTTATTCCATGTTTTCATGTTTAATGATATAGATATTTATGTGTATGAATATTCTCATACTATACTCATGCACTTTGTCTATGTCATCATACTCGTATTCCCTACTTATTCTCACCAATTAAATTCAATTTTTAACATATATTATTACCCTTAAAAATCATTTGATCTAGTTATTCATATTTTTCGTTCTCCATAGGTTATCTATGATGATACTGAATTAATTATATTTAGAATGATTTAATATGGATAATTATGATCACTTAATGGGAAATAAGAAAATTTTGGTTAAGTGGGAAAAATTCTCTTTTGGTTTCATGGGTATTTTTTAATTTTTTTAATTATATAAAAATGTATACCTAAAAGGTTCTTCCGAATATAAGTGATCAAATATTTCCTTTTGATGTTGAAAGTTTCGGATGATGAAAATCGGGTCACCTTCATCGATATCAAATCCAGAAATGTAATTTTTATGTTTTTAGCAACAGATCTGGGAGTGTGATTTTGGGGATATTAAAATAATTCCAAGACCTATTCACTATTATACTAAATAGATTGGTTGATCAGTATACTAGATACGATGTATCATCAAGTTCCAAATAAAAGAACATTGATCTCTCCCCAATATGGAGATACAAGTTTGCACTAAGAATTATTTAATAAGTATTTATATATATATATATATCTAAACTCAATCACCTCATTGATCTATAATGTATTATAATTTGTCCCCACAAGCCGGAATCCAGTGTCTAATATGTTGCCTTGGAAATGAATACAAGGAATCAAATCCCAAAGGACTGGTGAGTTTATTAGTCTTGGAAAACCAGACACATAAAAAAGTTTTTTTATATTTTAATAAAAAAATTATAACATAATAGTTTTTTGATAATAACATTAATCCATTTATAGTACCCTTAAAAATTAGTCATAGTAAACTTCATGAAATCCATGTAAAATGAAAAACAATTACAATGATCTCAAATTCTTAGTAAATATTAAGTATAGCGGAAGCTATATTGAATCAATAATTAATAATCAATATGTAAATACTAATAACAAGACACACATTCCATTTAAATAACTATATATAGAAAAATCAATATGGACATGTAAATAACTAAACCCACATGACATTTAAATAAATAGACAATTCATATTCAATAAGGAAAGCAAAATAATTTAAAAACTCATTCCATTTAATCAATAATCTGAGAATGAAAATAATCCATATATTTTTCTCATATTTAAGATCTAATGGATAATAATAATTGAATCTTAATGAAGCAATGATTAATTAGTGGATCTCATGTGTCTGGAACAATATACCATTACCATCATTTCCTATCACAAGATTCTTTAATATACAGGTAAAAACTTCTACGATTCTATCTTAATTGGTTTGCCTCATGATACCTACTAATGAATTAAGGGGCTATATTATACCAGGCTTAACCCATCACATTAGGTCCAAAGGATTCCTCATATGTTGAATAGTCTATTTCATTCCTGAATCAATATGCCTTATCAAATATCTATATTGTGTAAAGGATATAGATTTAACAATATTTCCCCACCTAATCAATTAACATTCAAAGTAAAAAATCATTTGTAAAAAATGTTACATGTTTTAAGCAATAAACATGTCCATAATAAATAATATGGATATATAGGGGTAATTTAATGCCCAATAGAAGAAGAATAATTCATGGAAAATTTAATGAATACAAGAATGAATCAAGGAAGTCAATTCAAATACATTTCTTAGTCAAAAAGTTCTTAAAGAATATAGGGGAAGGTTAGGGATGGTATCAATATATACTAATTGTAGTAATATGAAATGGCCGTTGTCATTGATGAATAGAAATACAGAAAAAATATCTTTAGAATCATTCTGTATTAAATATACATTTTATTTTGGAAAATATTTTCAAAAATAATTTTATTTTTAAATCAATTTAAAGAAACTTTTATTTAAAAATAACCTTATAAACATGAAAAAGTGAGCTTTAAAAAAATTTCATGATATTGGGAAGTTTCATATATAATTTAAAAAAACATTTCCATTTCATGGGAAATAGATTAAAAACGTTACTTGTTTGGAAAGAGATAAAAAGATTACTTTGAAAATAATTTTTAAAAAGAAAAAATTGGTTAAGATGTATTTTAATAAATAAATTTTAAATTTTAAAGAAAAAAAAATTAAAAACTTGTTAGAAAACAGGATTTTGAAAGAAAATGTACTACCGAAGAAAGAAATAAAGTCATGTTTTATTAAAAACAATTCTTAATAATTTGATGTACCAATGAGAGGGAAAATAGTACTATAACTTGATAAATAACTTTAATAACCATTGGAGAATAAAATTAAATGGTTTATTAAATGATGATAAAATAATTTCCTTTAATGGAAATATAATAATAAGCAATCTCATTTAGAATGAGACTATGAAATAAACCCCTAAAATGGTCATATTGTTAAAGTTACAATTAATCAATTGATAAATTATGTATACCAACTATATATCAACATATAGTATGTGTAATGATAACAATATACAATAAATAGTAATTATTCACATAATCATGGAATGTTGATGAAAATGAGAAAGTAATATACACTAATGAATATAAGTTGACTTATAAAATTATTTACCAATTGGGGAATTTTAATTCAAATAACAAAAGACAAAATAATTCAAATTGAAACATAAAATTCCCTAAATAAGGTATTTTTTCTAATATTACATTTCAATGTGATATTATATACACTATAAAATAAATTAGGTGCACAATAATACAACATGCCTTAATGAAATGAAATTGAGACGAAATCCCTTAAATTATGCTTCTTATTAGTTGAATATTATTTAACCTATTATATAGTGGTTTTAAATATGTTATTAACTTATACTGGAACCATATTAATATTTATAATTTCATAAATTATTCTTTTATAATATCTTATCCCATATTGATTAATAATCTCTAATTACGTGAATTGTTTCTATTGTTAATTACCCTGTTTTTTCAGTATGTTTTGACTTGTGATTTTTTTTATTCCTATTAATTTTATTATTATTTAATCATCTTTAGAAATAAAACCATTATTTAAATATCATATATATTCAGTATATATGAATTTATATTAATCTATAAAATTAGGTTATAGGAAATGAAATACATTATTCATGGTGTTAGTAGATCATATGTATACAAGAATGTAGTTTATATTTTCTTTTCATATTGAATGAAATAAAATTTAAATATATATATATATATATTAAAATTATGGTATAATTTTATATTTATATATAACAAATATGTTTATTAAACTCATACTTAATACATATCATGTAATGCGTGAACGAATCAAATCGCTTCGTGGGGTAGTAGTCTGTCATAAACACGAGTGATGATATAGTATTCCAAGGAAAGGTAAAGTGTGAAGGTATTTATGATATTCTAATTAAATAAGAATAATAACATCATATATATCATATATATATATATAAATTATTAATCCA
Source organism: Viscum album (assembly GCA_963277665.1). Classification (NCBI taxonomy): domain Eukaryota; kingdom Viridiplantae; phylum Streptophyta; class Magnoliopsida; order Santalales; family Viscaceae; genus Viscum; species Viscum album. Next base: position 993,585,748 of record OY728164.1, read on the forward strand.
TCATTATTTCCAAACATGAAATGTGGTATTGGAAAAGTGAACTACATCAGTTCGTAAGGATGTGGTCTTCTACACATAATAAACGATGATTTGATAACCCATTTAATTTAAGTGTGTGTGTTTTTAAGTCATAAACATAACATAGACACACCTTATTATATGTAAGGTACTAAGTTTATTATGAAATTGTGTAATACTATAAAGTGAAAGAGGTGGAAAAGTAAATAAAATAAATGTTCTTTTTGATGAATATTACCTATTATTTGGGTATCCTCCATAGGTTTACAAAAATGAATTGAAATGATGTATATATGTCCAAAATAAGTATTATAATATGATTTTAGTGAAGTTGAGTTGTTATTTTGGTAGGTTTTGTATAGTCCAAATGGCTTTAGAGTTGTGAATAAGTGAGGGGAGTGAGTTTCCTTTTATAGTTATGGTGGAGTTGAATTCTTGTAAATACTCAAAATTATTCACTATTTGGTGGAAACTATTACCTAAAGTGGGACAAAAATTGATAAATAATGTTTTTAGGGATTATAAGGACTATCCAAACCTCCACCACACATTAAGACACATTCATTTATACATTTGTTTCATTAATATCTAAGTTTTCCTATTTTTACTATTTTTTTTCACTACTGTATCAATTTTTTTAACTAAGGTAACATATCAAACAATGCTAAATTAAAGTGATATTTATTAAAAAATGAATCCCTATTTATTCTTAATATGATATCTTGTTTATAAAATTAAAATCCTATGTTTATCTAAAATTATATTTAACATAATTGAATATAATGAGAAAAAACACCTCTTTAACCTGAATTGTGCTAACAAAGTTTTTCACTATTTGGTGGTCAATATATTCATTATAGAAAAAATTGGTCCAAAAAAGAAAAATAGTTGTTATCTATTTACATTTTCAAATATTTTTGAATAATATATGTTTATAATTAATTTTAAACCATTTAATAAAATATAAATTATCATAAAATAACATTAATGTTAATTTTGACATTATTCATTTAATGTGAATTTAAAAATATCAAGAAAAATATGGAATTCAAAAATATTTTCTTCACAAATTTATAACATGATATATTAATATAAAAAATATCGTAACACTGTAATTTCTTTCAATTTACATAAATTTTAATATTTTAAATATTATTTATTTAATAAAATTATTAAATAAATGTTACATATGATTGGGTTTCATAACAATTTAATGTAATTATTTCTACTCTAGAAAAATCAAAAATATATTATCATGATAAAAAATCATTTATATTTCAAAATAGTATTTATAAACAAAAATTTTAGGATTTTACCTACCCAAATCATTATATAAAGTCAAAAAAAAATAAAAGTATTTTTTATCTTTTTCGTCACATAGCTTATTATATAGATCATATTTAAAGTCAAGTGAAAAAGAACTTTCATATTTTATATTTATTTATTTAAAAGGTCCAAATAAGATCAATTAAAATTTTAGATAATTATTTAGGTCATTTTCACTCTTATCATTGTAGTTTAACCCCCAACACCCCCCCTGCGAGTAAATCAAAGTTTACATTAACCGCGACAATTAATTTTTCTAGTATTCACTATTCATTTTGGTAAAAAATTGCGTTGATATTATTATATATTATATATTATTTTGATTCTAAATATCAAAACCATTTCATCACATTCAATTTAAATAAGTGGAAATTTTAAATTTGAAATTTTCCCCATAAACAAGATGAGAAAGCAGTTTTTAAGGTGAAACTGTTCAGATGCTTAAAATATTTTTATATCAAAATAAAAAATAAAATTTTCATCAATGACATGAATTGGAATAATAGATATATAATTTGACTATTTTCAATTTAAACCCAATTAAAAATATAATTTAATATTATAAATTATGTAGACGAAAATGAGGTTCTCAATAAAACTCAGCATTTTTCACTGTTCAATAATAAATGAAACTTCTGGGAAAAATACCATAAATTAATCAATAAATAATTTTTATATTCCTCATCTAAAAAATATTTTGATTTATTCATATAAATTTTAAAAAATTGGTAAATTTTATGTTTAAATTATGTTCTCTAAGCATGATTAAAATGTCTTTAAGAAAAAAATACTATTTTTAGGGAAAAAATCATTTTCATTTAAATGATTCTAATTTAATTTAAAAAATATATATGAAATAAAAAATTTTAATAAATATATATTCATTTGTTCTTTAACCTTATTCATACCCTAAATTCCAATGTTTGGGTGATGACTATCATATTAAGTAATAATATCAATAGGGTATTGTTGTTAGATAAAACTTGGCCTTGCATGTAACACAATCCTTTAAAGGAACTTACTGTTGCATGTAAAGAAAGATACACTCATTATTCTAGGTAGATAAAGATAAACTTTTTTTCTTTTTGTAATCCTAGGTAAACTCAATGTTTTATGAAATACACTCTATTAGAGAGATTGAATTTATCTAAATATAAATATATCATAATTCCTCAAAATGTTATATTCCCTTATATACTTGGTTTTTCTTGTCCAACAAGATATCTAACACCATGCCATCATTTTTATAATTTTGGGGTGTTATATTATCCCTAACTTAAATAAATTTCATCATCACAATTTAAAATTGATCTTGGTACTCTAAGGATTGATATTTGTAAATTACTTTGTTAAAAACCCCACATAAAATGATAGTTAATAAAATATCCTCTCAATAAAAGAGAATGTGAAGTAACAATGTCACATAGAATAACATATTATTAGGTTTCCATGTAAGGTAAAATATGTGGTAAGTTAAGATATGGAAATGGAGAAGAAGCATAAATAATTATAGTTAGTGATTTTGGTCATTGATCACATAAAATTGAATGATCAACCGAAAGTTGAGGACCTCAAATCCCTACATCTGTAAAGATTTAAAATCCCACCTAATTTATTAGATTTTAATGTTATATGATAACATATTTTTATCAAGATCCTTTTCCGAATGTTGAGAGATTATTTTACTATCTAATAATATATGTAAATATTAATACTTGGTACATTTCTATTTTATAATATAAATGTCATCATTACATTTTTCTTCAATAAATTTCTCTAAAAAATTAATATCCAAAAATAAATTTTCTATACTTAATTCACTAAAATTTACTTTTAATTAATTTTGAGATCCATAAAAGTGTGAAAATCTTTTACTTCTCTCTCTAACTATTTTCCAAAACCAATATGGTTAATTTATTAATCCTGACACCAAAAAAGAAACACTACTGGTTTATATATAATATTTATTCATAAATTTTTTTAACTATAAACAATGACATATTAATCAGGGCATCATGTTGGACAATGGTGAGTATAAAACCCTTTTCATCCTTCAGACATGGGTTCAATCCCAACAGCCATTCTAGACTTGATTGGTTTTTACCAGGCATTGAGGTTGTCCTTTTTCTAAACTATATTATTATAATTCTTATAACATTAACAAAAGATGGTGGAAATCCTTGAAAAATCATAATTTTTAAATAACCACTTCAATATAATTTTTGACACAAATTTTTTTTTATTTTTTTATATTTCCACCAAAAATTCAAATAATCTTGGTTGACTATTATTAAAATTTAATTAATGTCCATATTTACCCTAAAGGTTATTAATACCTCTAAACATTTTTTTATAAAACTTAATGGAATTATCACTAAATAAATATTTCCACTAAAACACATTCTTGCCATAAATTTATCAAAAAATGACCTTAATCTTGAAATAATCACATCATATAAATCCTAAAAGGGATTGTTTTAGACTTTTAACTTTTAAAAAATCCTAAACTCATAAACCCTTTATAGATTTCATAACTCTTAATTTAATGAATACATATATTATGCTAAAATTTTACACAATCCTTATATATTTCTAAACTATTCTTACCAAATAAAATTTTTAAAATACTTCTACACAAATACTTTATCTATTATATTTTAATATAGGCTCATTAATATCCTAGGGTTTAAACAAATTCATTCGTTTTCATTTCCAATACAAATCCTTGATAATCGTTTGTAAATAAAATTTGAATTATTCTAATAATGTCCCATGGGAGTGTAAAATTAAGTGCATAGTAAGGATTTTTGATTTGTACCAAGTAACGCTTGAGTCAAGACTGAAATATCCTTTTCAATGTTATTACCCCTTGGTATATCTGTTGCAAAGCCAAATCCACTAATAGTATCCAGACATGAATCTATTTCAAGGAAAACCACATAATATCTAACATACAAAAACATTACATTGTTCTTTCATACATATCCTCCAAGTAGTTAATATGGTTATGTTATATAATTTGTTTATTTCATAAATATAGTTCTCTAGGTTGTTAATAAACTTCCTTTAATAATAATTTTAGCAACCCTAACCCCAGAAATACTAGATATGGTGTCTTTCTACATTACATTGTCATGGAATACAATGAATCAATTCTAGAAGGACCAGTTAGATTAGTAGTCTTGGTAAACTAGATACACACATGGGTCTTGTATAATATTTGAATATAAAAAATATAGTATATTTTTTTATAATAACATTATTCTATCTAGTATATCCCTATATATCACTCATAGTAAACATCATGAAATATTATGGAAAGGAAACAAAATAAGGGTGAGCTCAAATATTCAGTAAGAGTTAATAAAAATGGAATATATCAAGATTCAATAATTAATAATCAATATGTAAATTCAAATAAATGAACAAAAATTCCATTTTAATAACTTGAGAAGGAAAAATCAACATAGAATTGTAAAATACTAAACACGCATTCCATTTAAATATCTAGATAATGAATAATCAATATGTAAAACAAAATAAATAAAAATTCCTAACCTTTTATCAACAAACTAAGAATGAAAAACATCCATAGATTTTATCATAGTGAAAATCTCATGGATAATAATAACTAAATCTTAATAAAGCAAGGATTCATAGTTGGACATCATGTACCTGCCACATGATTCCACTACTATCAAGTCTATTCACAAAAAGTTTTAATCTAAGGGGAAAACCCCATTTCATTCTAGCTTATATAATTTGTCTCGCGACACCTACTATTGAATTTAGGCGATATATTATATCAATACCTACATGTTACTTTAGGTCAAAATCATTCCTCATATATCTAATAATAGATTAAATTAATGACTCATTATGCCTTATAAAATATCTGTATTGAGTAAAAGATATGGATTCACAAATATTTACCCAGTAAGTAAAATAACATTTAAAATAAAAACCATATGTAAAAATGGTGTACAATTTAGGTAATAAACATTACCATATAAAATATATTGATATTTTGGTACATTTAATGTCCAATAGAAATTGAATAATTCAAGGGAAAGTTAATTACAAAAAACAATGAATTAATAAAGGTAATATCAATACATACCTTGGTTATAATGATCATAAAAAATGGGTTAGTATCAATATATAAACACTAGAGTAGAAAAAATGGGTTTTGTTGTTGATGAATAGAAACACCATAAACATATCTTCAAAAACATTATTGATGAAAAAAAAAATTAGATTTTTTTTAAATCCTTTTGTTTAAAATTCACTTTTAAAAACGTCTTATTTAAAAATATCATCTTTAAATTTCAAAGGATGATTCCAATATATTGTGTTTATGATGGTGGGTAGTTTCATAAATGCCATAAAACATTCCTTTTTCATGGTAAAAAGGTTAGAAAAGTTCCTTGATTTGAAAGCGACAATAAGATTCCATTGAAATCATTTTGTAAAAATAAAAAATGGGTATATATTTCAATTAATAAAATATTTTTAAAATCATAAAGAAAACATTTTTTAATGCATTTTTAGAAAACATGGTTTTATAAGAAAATGGATTTTTGACCGATAAATGAAATGTAGTTGGATTTTATTAATACATTTTATCAAAACTTTTATGCACTAAAGATTGTAAAAATGGTACTATAATGTTAAAAATATAATAAATAACCATAGGATAATAAAATTAAAGGATTTATTAAATGATGATCTAATAATTTCCTTTAATGAAAATTCAAGAATAAATAATCTCTATTAGAATTTTATTGTGAAAGAAACCATAAAATGATCATAATGTCTAAGTTAGAATTAATCAATGAATAAATTGTTCATATCAATTAAAATAAACATATAAATGTATAAGTACATAAATATATACTGAAAATTCATTATGCACATAATTTTTTAATATTTGCAACAATGAGGAAGTAATTTAATGCAACGAAAAGAAGTTGAGTTATGAAATTCTTTACAAATTGGTATCATTTAATTCAAATCCCCATAGATAAAATAATTCAAACTAAAATATAAAATATCATTAAAAATAGAGTTTTCATTATATTTCATGTCAAATGGATAGTATAAACACCATATGAAATAAATTAGGTATATAACAATATAACATGCCTCAATGAAATGAAATTGATATGAAATCCATTACCTTATGATTCTTATTGGTTGAACGTCATTTAAACTCATGTATAGTGATTTTAAACAAGTTATTAACTTATAAAATAACCATATTGTTGAACCCTCTTGGAGAATTAGTTGAACTCATATTTTGATAATCCCAATTATGTTCACTTATATTATGCTAATCCCAATTATGCTCAATTATGGTTTGATAATCCCTATATTGATTAATGGTTAATTACATATTTCAGTATTTCTGTACACCATGCACATATTCAAATATTATAATATTTATATGATCTTCAGAGAATTCAGTTACTGGATGGATATATTTTCTAACTTAACCCATTCTACCAATAGAATTCGTAAACAGCCAAGTGGTCACTGTTACAGATCAAGCCAACCGATATATGAAGGTCACTAATACATCAAGTCTACTGATATGTAAAGGTTACTGATACAGACAAGTCACCTTTGTGCAATCCTACCGGTACATGAAGGCTACCGTTACACGAAAGGTCACTGGTACACTAAGTCTACCACTACAGATCAAATGTACCAACAGACATGAAGTCTACTGATAGAAAGTCTATCGTTACACAAGAGGCTACCGATACACAAGGCTACCGATACACAAGTCTACCGATATCCAAAGCTACCGTTCCAGAGAATCTGACGCTGCCTTAATTTCTTTATCTTTATTTAATCTAACCAACAGTCATATCAGGTATATTTTAATGCTTTGTCATTTATTTAATAAATGTTGTTGGATGTCAAGAAACCATACCTCGTACCTACAAAAAGAAATTACTTCTTTTGCCGGACCTCGTGCAATAAATACAAGAACTCCCTGTTGCTGCATAGACATGGAGAGAGACACACATGTGAAAGACACGAGGAATATAAAAGCGCAATACAGAAGTGACCTGCAAGTGAAATACACAAGAAGAGCTCATTCATGCACGACCAAGAACACACAGAATCTCATACACACTCAAGCTTACTCAATAAGAGTTCGTTACATTCACAAGGACTTTGAATAACTTCATCGACTACATTTTCACTATCTATGAACCGGTATGTCAAGCAGACGACACTCTGTTTTTCAGACAAAAACTAGAAGAGTACTCAGAACCATTTCTGATCAAATTTGAAGAATTCCAGAGCTACACTTTAATCACTACATCCATTCTAAACTCTATATATTACTCAGTGATTTATTAGTTAAATTATGAGCAGTGTGTATCATCTATTTAATTTACACACACACTGTCTCATGAACCTTAACTGGAGGATCTTTAAATCCTCATTCAAAATCCTTAAATTTTCTATTTCCCACTGTGGATAGTGGTAGAGGTCATGTGTGACCTGGACAACTGTATTTGCTATTGTTTTTGTTTCCCACGTAGAACTATGGTAGAATGCTTTGACCTAGACAGTTGTAAACTATTGTGAACCCCGATCCAGGGTGTGGATCTAATTTATATAAATTGTTGAGAGGACTAAGTCTCGGCTTGAGACTGAACCTCTTGGTCATATCTGCTGTGATTTATTTAGTTTTATCTAAAACCTTTTATTCTGCTGCCAAGTTCTTTAAAACCTAAACTATTTTTCAAAGTTACTTTGATAATTGAATTCACAAGAGTTTGAATTATTTGTAAATCAGTATGTTATTTTCAAAAGCTAATCTGATCCTCTGATTATATTAACTGGGAATTAATCAATCCCTTGAGATCCTAGATGAATGTTTGCTTTAGTTCAAATTCACTACAATTCAATTAGTATTTTAAATTGGGGGAATTTGGTAAAGGATTTTAAAACAGAAACTTTAATTGGAACTCAATTAACCCCCCTCTTGAGTATCCACTCCGACCAACATTTGGTATCGGAGGTATTTAAAGTATTTTCTAATGTACTCTGTTTTTCAACTATGATTTTAGTTGTATTTTAAAGTTCTTAAAATTTCTGTTATTTCTAAATTTTTATCGCTTTAAATTTTTTATTTTAACCTATTTATCATGGATGACAGACTTGAAGGTGTTTCTACTAATAGACCACCATTTATAAATGGAAACAACTACACTCAGTGGAAGATTAAGATGAAAATTCATTTAGAAAGCATGGGTTTTGATATTTAGACTGCCATAGAATCAGAATATAAAATTCCTACTACTATTAGATCTTCTTGGAATGAAGCTACTAAGACAGCCTACAGTAATAATTGCAAAGATATGAATGCCTTGTATTGTTCTTTAGGAGATGATGAATTTAATAGAATATCTGCTTGTAAGACTACACATGAAATTTGGGATACTTTAAGTGTTTCTCATGAAGGAACAACTAACATTAAGAAAATGAGATTGAACACCTATACTATTAAATATGATAATTTTAAGATGAAGCCTGATGAACCCATTTCTGATATGTATCTCAGGTTTAATGAAATTTTCAACACAATGATCTCACTAGGAAAGTATGTTCCATCAAAGGAGCAAATCATGAGAATTTTGAGATTCCTACCTGATAGATGGAGGGGAACTTCTATTTCAATCAGAGAATCTGGTGATATTGGTGAACTGCCAGTTAATGAACTTATTGGTAAGTTGATGATGTATGAAGAAGAGATTAAGGTAAACAAAGAATAAGAACATGAACCAAAAAGGAAGTTAGTCTCCTTCAAGGCATCTACTTCAAATAATAAGGATAAGGAGAAACTTCAAGCTATAAGTGATAGCTCAAGCTGTTAAGAAAGTGAAATTGCATCTGATAGTGGTGTAGAAATGGCTCACATAGCCAGAAGATTTAAGAAGTTTTATAGGCAAAATATGTTTTTCAGAAAATCAATTTACAAAGGTAAGTATGACAATAAGGGACACTGGAAAAAGTACTAGAAGAAATATGAAAAATCTGATGAAGTTGTCCGCTATGAATGCAAAATAAAAGGACATATAAAAGAATACTGTCCAAAGCTAAAATACAAGAAGAAGTATGGGTATATTGACAATAATTATAAGAAAGCCATGAAGGCTACTTGGAGTGATTCTGAGGATAGCTATAGTGAATCTGAAGCTTCTGAAATTGAAACCAGAAATAAGGCAAATATGTGTTTTATGACAAACACCTCTAAGGTAACATCTGAAACTCCTGCTTTAAATTCTTATTATTCTGTAGAAGATTCTGATTCTAAAAATATGTCAAAATATGAACTATTTGAATACTGTGATATGTTGGAAGAAACCTGTAATGAGCTGAAAGACAAATACAAAGGTTTAAAGAAACAGTACGCTTTAACTATTAAACATAAATCTGATCTTGACATAGAAATGGAAAAGAATGCTTAGTTACTTAAATAAAACACTGAACTGAAATTGTCAAATGAGAAACTTAGGAAGGATTTAGAAAAGTTCAAAAATTGAAAAGATACTCTTACTCAAATGCTAGGTAAGCAGATTGCACCTAGATATACTACTGGTATAGGATACCAACCTGGACAAAGAAAAATTACCAAAACAAGATTTATTCTGAAATTTGGATAGAATGTAGATAGTTATAGTTCTGGAAGTTCATATTCATCAACTAGTTATATTCATAGTTACATATCTAATAAGTTTTTTCTGTCTAAATCTATTGATTCTGCAAATCTTATGAAACCTATAAGACAAATTTGGGTACCTAATGTTTAATTGGCTTACCTATCTGTACCCAAGAAAATCTGGGTACCAAAATCATTTCTTATCTAAATCTATTTTTTAGGGAACCTGCTTAGAGAGCTCCTATAGAAAGACTTGGTACTTGGACAGTGGATGTTCAAGACATATTTCCGAAGATTTCTCATGATTTAAAAGCATAGTCAAAGTTGATGGAGGTTTTGTCACTTTTGGTGATAATTCTAAAGGGAAAATCATCAGCTTAGGTCAGATTGGTAACATTGACTTAGTATTAATTTCTAAAGTTCTATTTGTTGATGGACTTAAATATAATTTACTAAGTATTTATCAGTTATGTGATGATGGTTTTAATGTTAAATTTGAAAATAATTCTTGCAATGTTTTTAATTCTAAAAATGATTTAGTATTTTCTGCCTTGCGAAATGAAAATGTATATACTGTTGATTTAAATTCTTTATCTATGAAAAATATTACTTGTTTAAATTCTTTTCATAAATATTCTTGGCTTTGGAACAGAAGATTAGGACACTACAATGTACATTCACTTAGAAAACATACTAGGAAAAACTTAGTTAGATACCTACCAAAACTTGAATTCCCAGTAGATAAAGTTTGTAATACCTGTCAAATGGGAAAGCAACGTAAAGTTTCTTTCAAATCAAAGAAAGAAGTGTCAACTTCTCAACCTCTGGAGTTGGTTCACATGGATTTTTTTGGACCTTCTTGAGTTTCTAGTATAAATGGGAAGCACTATGTCTATGTTCTAGTAGATGACTATTCGAGGTATACTTGGGTATATTTTCTAGCTCACAAAAGTGAAGATTTTTCTTAATTTGTTAAATATTACAAGTATTTAGAGAACCTTAGTGGACATAAGATTAAAACCTTGAGAAGTGATCATGGTTGTGAGTTTGAAAATCATGAGTTTGAATTCTACTGTTCACACAATGGCTATGGTCACAATTTCTCTGCCCCTAGGACACCTCAGCAAAATGGTGTAGTAGAAAGGAGGAATAGAATCCTTCAGGAAATTTCCAGAACCATGCTCAATGAGTATCACCTACCTATTTATTTTTGGGCTGAAGCTGTTAATACAGCTTGTTATATTGTCAATATAGTCTTGATCAGACCTGTTCTTAAGAAGACCCCTTATGAGTTGTGGAACCATAGGAAACCTAAGGTTAACTACTTTAGAGTTTTTGGTTGAAAAGTATTTATTCTTAATACTAAAGATAATCTTAACAAGTTTTCATCCAAGAATGATGAAGTAATTTTCTTAGGTTACTCTATTTCTAGTAAATCCTATAGAGTTTTCAATAAGAGAACCAAATGTGTGGATGAATCTGTTCACATCAAATTTGTTAAAACTGATCCACATGAACCTAAGACCTCTCTTGAAAATCTTGAAGATGATATCTCTGTTTTGAAGTGTAATGATAAAGACAGTGGACCTATAGTTAAATCATCCAGTTATGGAAATTTTCCAGAACCTGCTTCTGTTGACCCCCAACCTGTTGATGAACTTGAAATCTCTAGCCCTACCTTTTCAAGACCAACTAGGATTATGAAGAACCATGCCTTAGATGATGTTGTAGGTAATCTAGATAGAGGAACATAGACTAGGGAATCTCTAGGAAATTAGGTTGAACATCAAGCTTTTCTTTCATAGTTAGAACCTAAAAATATCAACGATGCTATCAATGATGAATTTTTGGTAAGAGCTATGCAAGAAGAACTAAATCATTTTGAAAGAAATAAAGTCTGGGAATTAGTAGAAAGACCTAAGGACACTTTAACCATAGGCACAAAGTGGGTGTTTAAAAACAAAGTTGATGAATCTGTAAATATCATTAGAAACAAAGCTAGACTAGTTGCACATGGTTACAATCAAGAAGAAGGAATTAACTATGAGGAAACCTTTGCACCTGTAGCTAGATTAGAGGCAATTAGGATCTTACTTGCCTTTGCATCACATCTGAATTTCAAGTCATATCAAATGGACGTGAAAAGTTATTTTCTAAATGGTTTTATTATTGAAGATGTTTTTGTAGAACAACCACCTGGTTTTTCCAATCATCACTTTCAAAATCATGTTTTTAAACTTTATAAAGCTTTATATGGTTTAAAACAAGATCCAAGAGATTGGTATGAAAGACTTACAAATTTTGTTATTTCAAAAGGATTTATAAAAAGAATTGTTGATCCCACTCTTTTTATAAAAAGAATTTCAAAAGATGTTTTAATGGTACAAATCTATATTGATGATATTATTTTTGGATCTTCCAAAAATTCTTTATGTACTGATTTTTCAAAGGTTATGCAAAATGAGTTTGAAATGGGTTTAATGGGAGATATTAAGTACTTTCTTGGATTTCAAATCTTTCAAACTAAAGATGGTATTATTTTAAATCAAAGTAAATATACTAAGGATTTATTAAAACGTTTTGGTTTGGATAATATTAAGGGAAGTGATACTCCTATGAGTACCACCTGTAAATTGGATATTGATAAAACTAGTAAACCAATAGATCAAACTAATTATAGAGGTATGATTGGGAGTTTACTTTATCTTACTGCTAGTCAACCAGATATTATGTTTAGTGTATGTATGTGTTCTATATTTCAAGCTAACCCTAAAGAGTCACACTTACGTTCTATTAAAAGGATTTTCAAATATCTTAAATATACTAAAAATTTGGGACTGTTTTACCCAAAAGAACAATCATTTGATTTAATAAGTTATTCAGATGCTGACTTTTCTGGATGCAAGTTAGATAGAAAGAGCACATCTGGAACATGTAATTTTCTTGGAAAGTCCCTAGTATCATGGTGTAGTAAGAAACAGAACTCAGTTGCATTATCTACTGCTGAAGCAGATTATATAGGTGCTGGTAGTTGTTGTGCACAGATTCTGTGGATGAAACACACTTTATTGGACTATGGATTTGAGTTTAAACATGTTTCAATTAACTGTGACAACACAAGTGCGATTAACATCTCAAAGAACCCTGTGAATCACTCTAGAACTACACAAATTGATATTAGAGACCACTTTCTAATAGATCATTATCAATGGGGTGATATAACTCGTGAATTTATAGTCACTAAACTCCAATTAGCTGATATTTTCACTAAGCCATTAAATTCAGAAAGATTAATTTTCATTACACATGAATTAGGAATGATAACATACTCTTAAACTGTTAGGATGAACCTCACTGTTAGGATGAACCTCACCGTTAGGATGAACCTCGCCATTAGGATGAACCTCACCGTTAGGATTAACCTCACTGTTAGGATGAACCTCACTATTAGAATGAACCTCACTATTAGGATGAACCTCACCTTTAGATGAACCTCACCGTTAGATGAACCTCACTGTTAGATAAAACTCACTGTCAGACCTCACAATTTAAGTACACCTCACCTATACAAGTGATGTTTTAAATTTTCGTATTAAGGCCGAGACTTTGAATTTATTTTTAATATAAGATTTATTTTATATGTGAATCCTAAATGATATTAAATCTCACTCTAGACATCACTCAATCACCGCGAACCCATCTGTTCGAATCCCTCATACCTAAACCTCTCATGCTTGCAAAACCCTAAGCCTCAGAATCTGAAATGACCCGTGTGAAGCGACCCTCAGTGGATGAAGGGAGTGATGTGTCGTAAGCTAAGAAGCAGAAAGTAACCAATGATGGTGCCAGTGGAAGCAATAGATATGCTGTTCAAAGGAATCCCGTGAATCCACATTTATCGAAGCGAGAAATTGTAGTGGAAAAGGAATTATGTGTGGAATGGTTGCTCAAAAGAAAGTCCTTGATTCTAAAGGTTTTACAAGAACAAGGATGGATCTAATGCTTCATGAACAATAATGGGCCATATTATCCAACTCTGGTAAAAGAGTTTTATGAGTTTGTCTATTTTGAGACATCAGAGGAGGAGAATAGGATGATTTCATTTGTGAATAATCAAATGTTTTCGTTTTCATCAGTTGAATGGGCTGAAAATCTTAATGTTCCTTAAAGTGGTGATTAAGGATTTTATTCAAAATCCATACCTACTGCTAGTCACTTTTTCAAATATGAGGATGCCGTGTTGGAATTGAAAGGAAATGGAACTCCTAGAAATGAAATTGCTGCAAATTTGGTAGGGGAGGATAAACTACTTTTCAAGTTCATTCACCATGTGATTAGTCTAAGGAGAGGAGATTTTACTAACCTTAGATTTCAGGATATTTATTTGTTGTATCTGTTAACGCATCGAGTAAAGGTGAATTTATGCAGACTGCTAATGATTCAGATTGAGGAGATGACTAGACCAAAGTCTAAGTCCAATGCACTTTTATTTTCTAAGTTGATTTATATTATGTTGAAGGAAAAGGAGGTAGCTTGACCTCAAGATGAAACTGTTGTGGTTAAGGATAAATTTTTCTTCACCAGGACTATTTGTAAGTTTATGAAAGTCAGCTGGAACCCTTGGAAGAAATCATGGGTTAATGATGATGGAAAAATCTATGACAAGTACACTCTTGTGGATCATCCTTCTAGACCAAAGGATGTGAGGGATCCTGGTCTTGGACCAGATGAGCCAGAACCGGTCTACAGTGATAATGAAGCTGAAGCTGAGGAGGAAGAGACATCAGTTGAGGAAGGAGGAGACCTAGATTTACCTCCTAGTCCTATACCTCAAAACATTTCCTATAGAGAAGCTATCCCTCCAAAATAACAACCAAGGAGAGAAAATATTCTGAAGTACAATGACACTGAGACTACAGAAGAAGAAGAATAAGCATATCAGATTGTTGTCAAAGACACCTCTTAATATGATGAGGCAACCGAGTCAGATCAGATTTCTCATGAAGAGTAGGAGGCTTCTAGTGGAGCTGATGATGAGGAAAATGAAGAAGAAGAGCTCAGTTTGAGCCCTCTGATAGACAATACAGTCAAGACAGTACCTGATCAGGAAGGAGAAGTAGCATCTATTGATGAGAGAGTCTTTGAGCAATCAGAGCAAATGGGTATTGAATCTACTGCATTTGTAGAGGAAGTTATAGAATTACCTCGAGCAGAACAGTTGGAGGAGATTCCTCGAGTGAATGCTCTAAGTGAGAGGGAGCATCTTGGGTCAATATCAGTGTTGTATGACATTAAAGGTTGGACATCAGATCCAGGATATATGGTTCATGGACTTAATTACAAAGATTCTGATGAGGAAGACTAGCCCCAAAGAGAATCAGTTATCCTACCTGCTGTAGCTGAAAATTTGGCAACCAAGGAGGACCTTGAGTCCATAAAGGCTGAAATGAAAGAAACACTAAGAGAATCAGTGGCAGATTTGAAGAAAATCCTGGTTGATGAAATGAGAAGTGTGGAGAAATCCCTAGATCTATCTCTGGGATGTCCTATTTCTAGTCCAATAAATGGAATGATGGATGAAGTTAAAGTATTCCCTACTCAAATTGAGAGTTGGACAAGAGATGTGGTGGCTCTAAGACAATCAATTACTTCATTGACTGCTATGAACAGTTCTCAAACCCATGTGAATACTGATATCAGATATATCAAAGAAGTAGTCAAGCAGTTTGTGGAAGTTTTGGAGGCTTTTAAGACATCAGTCAAAGAACATTTGAACAATCAAGATGAACTTGTTCAGAAGGTGGTTAGTAATCTGACACAATCTTTCAAGGAGATAGTAGCTTTCTTAGTTAAACCCCTTCCCTCATCCAGCTCAACTGTGAACCTTGACCAGATCAGAACTGTTATCCAGGAAGAGTTGGCTAAGGCCAGTACCAGTGGAACATCGGATACTCAGATCCTTTCTACCATTAGGGAAGTTAGTAGTTTTGTTCGTGATCACCTATGGGCAACTACTTCTTCTCAAGAGGCAATTAAAAATAAGGTGGATGCTTATTTTGAGAAGGTCTATACCAAGCATCAAATGACCAACCATTTCAAGCTCTTGATGGAAAATATGAAGTCTCCTCCAATGACTCATGCTTTCAGAGAACAGGTTGGAAACTTAGGGAGATTACTCCTACCTTGGATAAATTCATTGAAAATCGAGATGATTTTGTGTCAGCAATGGAGAGAGGGGGTAGTATTATTATGGATTTCAGGAACCTGTTGCTACCCTTCTTGCATGTGTATGCCAGACCTGTGGTTGTACCTCCTGATCTTCCTGCCTATGCCTCTGGGAGTACACCTCATTTGACTCCAGCTCAGGCTATTCGAATCTTAACACCTATGATCTCATAGAAGAGCACAAATTTCAGATCCAGTATAGTTTCAGTGGCTGACCCTCCAGTTGTTCTTTCAGTTATTCCCAAGCCATCTACTTAATCTGATCATGCACCCTCTTCTGATCCCAAGGGAAAGACTCATGTTCAAGAGGATTATTGAGTGATTCTGGATGTTTTAGATATGATTCACTTGTATTGTTGTAATCCTGGCTTTCTCCATTTGTACCTTTTGTACCTTAATGGAAATTTACTCTTACATTCTCCACTTTACTGTGTTTATGTTTCCTTGCAATCTCTTCTCTTTTTTTCTCTACATTTCTCTGATTCTACCCTTATTTTTGTTGATCACAAAGGGGGAGAAAATGAAACAAATGATACCTGGGAGTGAAAATGAAACAAATGAGAACTGGGAGTGCAATTTAAAGGGGGATCAAAATGAGAACATTGTTTTAAAGTTTTTCTTAGAAATTTTTTCCTCTGATATTATTTTAATTTTCTTAATACTTTGGAATATGTTGTGAATATCAAAACGGGGGAGATTGTTGAACCCTCTGGTAGAATTAGTTGAACTCATATTTTGATAATCCCAATTATGTTCACTTATATTATGCTAATCCCAATTATGCTTAATTATGGTTTGATAATCCCTATATTGAATAATGGTTAATTACTTATTTCAGTATTTCCGTACACCATGAACATATTCATATATAATAATATTTATATGATCTTCAGAGCATTTGGTTACTGGATGGATATATTTTCTAACTTAACCCATGATGCCAATAGAATGCTTAAACAGGCAAGTGGTCACCGTTATAGATCAAGCCTACCGATACGTGAAGGTCACCGATACATCCAGTCTACCGATACGTAAAGGTCACCGATACAGACAAGTCACCTTTGTGCAAGCCTAGCGGTACATGAAGGCTACCGTTACACTAAAGGTAACTGGTACACTACGTCTACCTATACCGATCAAATCTACTGACAGACATGAAGTCTACTGATAGAAAGGATACCGTTACACAAGAGTATACCTATACACAAGGCTACCGATACACAAGGCTACCGATATCCAAAGATACTGTTCCAGAGAATCCAACACTGCCTTAATTTATTTATCTTTATTTAATCTAACCAAAGGTCATATCAGGTATATTTTAATGCTATTTCATTTATTTAATAAAGGTTGTTGGATGTTAGGAAACCATTCCTCGTACCTGCAAAAAGAAATTACTTCTTTTGCCGGAGCTCGTGGAATAAATACAAGAAGTCCCTGTTGCTGCATAGACATAGAGAGAGACACACATGTGAATGACACGAGGAATATACAAGAGCAGTACGGAAGTGACCTGCAAGTGACATACACAAGAAGCACTCATTCATGCACGACCAAGAAGACACAGAAGCTCATACAAACTCAATCTTACTCAAGAAGAGTTCGTTACATTCACAAGGACTTTGAAGAACTTGATCGACTACATTTTAACTATATCTGAACCTGGATTTCAAGCAGAAGACACTTTGTTTTTCAGAAAAAAACCAAATGAGGACTCAGAACCATTTCTGATCAAATTTGAAGAAGTCCAGAGCTACACTGCAATCACTAGATCCATTCTAAACTCTATATCTTACTCAATGATTTATTATTTACATTACGAGCTGTGTGTATCATCTGTTTTAATTTACACACACACTGTCTCATAAACCTTAACTGGTGGATCTGTAAATCCTCATTCAAACTCGTTACATTTTCTATTTCCCACTATGGATAGTGTTAGAGTTCATGTGTGACCTGTACAGCTGTATTTTTTGTTGTTTTTGTTTCCCACGTAATACTGTGGTAGAGGTCTTTGACCTGGACAGTTGTAAACTGTTGTGAACCCCAATCCAGGGTGTGGATCCAATTTATATAAATTGTTGAGAGGACTAAGTCTCGGCTTTAGACTGAACCTCTTGGTCATATCTGCTGTACTTTATTTAGTTTTATCTATAACCTTTTATTCTGCTACCAAGTTCTTTAAAACCTAAACTATTTTTCAAAGTTACTCTGATAATTGAATTAGCAAGTGTTTGCATTATTTCTAAATTAGTAAGTTAGTTTAAACATCTAATCTAATCCTCTGATTAGATTAACTAGTAATTAATCAATCCCTTGATAACCTAGATGAAAGTTTGTTTTACTTCAAATTCACTACAATTCAATTAGTATTTAAAATTTGGGGAATTTGGTAAAGGATTTTAAAACAGAAATTTTAATTGGAACTCAATTCACCCCCCACCCCCCCTCTTGAGTATCCACTCCGACCCACACATATTAATATTTATAATACCATATTGTATTATTTTATAACATCTTACCACTAATTCATTAATAACATCTCATTATTTTCACTGTTTTTTTTGGGTGAATTATATTGCTTTTTTAGTATGTTTTGACAAGTTATTCTCTGTTTCTCTTTCATATATCATGATTTAAACATCTTTAGAATGAAAAAAAAATTAGTTCACTATTATATATATTTTTAATATATGAATTTATATTAAAACATAAAATTTTGTGGTACGAAATGAAATACAGAGTTCCTGGAGATGGTAGGTTGTATTTACACATGAATGTTGTTTCCATTTTCTTATCATATTGAAACAAAGAAAATTAAATTATATTTATTTATTATCGATCCAGTATAATTTTTATATCATTTATATTATATATTTATATTAACTACCTTATCAATACCGTACAAGAAAATCGTGAATTAATCAAATTGCTTCGCAAGGCGATAGTGTGCCGTACACAAAAACAATGATATTATATTCCCAAAAAATGTAAATATTGAATGTATGTGTGATATACTAATTATAAGAGAATAATAAAATCATAAATATCATATATATTATATATTAAAAAAATATCCATCATTATTAATAACCTTGAAAGGTGGAAATGGAAAAACGAACGACATTGGTTCGCAATACGGTAGTCTTCCGAACACATAAACGATGATTTTGTAACCCATTTGAGGGAAGTGTGTGTAGTTTTAGCTCCTAAAAGTTACATAAAAACAACTAATTACATATAATATACGGATTATATTATATAATAATGGTATCGTTGAAATTTTTGGAGGTCTATAAGGAAATAAAATAAAGTCTCTTATTGAAAAATGTTACCTCTTCTTTGGGTATATTAATTATGTTTTCACTAAAGAATTGAAAGGATTCCATTATGTAAAAAAATAAGGCCTTTGGGATGAGGGGATGGTAATACAGTTTTTATTATTGTAGGTTTTGGTCAATAAAAATGGCTTGAGGCATTTAAATAAATGACGGCAGTGATTTCCCTTTTATGGTTAAGGGGTAGTGGAATTTTGTAAATACACAAAAGTATTCATTATTGGGAGGTCAATATTACCTAAAGTCACACAAAAACTAATAATTAAGGGTTTTAAGGACATTATTCTTCATCAAATACTCCAAAAAACATTAATACACAAGTTTTACAAATTTTCTTTCAAAACATCAAAGGATCCCAATTTTAACCATTTTCTTAACTACGGTAACTATTTTCCTAACCATGGTTATTTATAAATTAAGAATAAATTAAATTAATAATTATTAGAAACATTATAAATATAATTCTAAATATTATATATAAATTAAAAATCAAAAAACCTATGTTTGTTTTAAATTAAATTTTACATAGGCCCATGTTACGCACAAAAACACTAATTTAACATTAACTATACTAACATAGATTTTTATTATTTAGGGGTTAATATATTCATGATAAAAGAAAAATTGGTCAATAAATGGAAAATAGTTGATATTTATTAAAATTTTAAAAATTACTTTATAGAATATTGTATTTTTTAATTTCAAATCATTTAAAAAATATTATTTATCATAAAATAAAAATACTATCAATTTTGACATTATTCATTTAAATTGAATTTAAAAATATCAATACAATGATGGTATTATAATATATTTTGGTCCAACCTATGTAACATGATATATTAAACTAAAAAATAATGTAACACAATAATTTGATCAATTTAATTCACTTTTAATATTATAAGCATTATTTATTTAATTATATTATTAATTAAATAGTCCATGTGTTAATGTTTTATAAGCATTTAAAGTAATTATATCATATCTAAAAAAATTAAAATAATTTATCATAATAAATAAACACATTTTACTTTATAAATAGTACCTATAACTGAACATATGATGTTTTTTCCTATCTAAAATCTTTAAATAAATTAAAAGTAAGAAAAGTGTTTTTTTGTATATTTCCTTACTTAGTTTATTATATGGGTCATATTCAAGGGATAGAGAAAGTCAATTTCATATTTCAAAGAATTTAATTTAAAATGTTGAGATAATATCATTAAATAAATTTTAGATAACATTTTAGGAAATTTGAACCCTTATCATTCTAGATTAACCCCCCTCCACCCCCACCCCCTGGTAAATATATTTCCACATTAAGTGTGGTAATTAATTTTTACTATATTAAATACTCTTTTTCTTTAAAAATTAACTTTACCATAATAGATATTATAAATTATTATTATTCCGAATATGGAATCCATTTTTTTAAATTCAGTTTACAAATGTTTAAAATTTTAATTTAAAATTAACCCCGTAGACGTGGCATGAAAATAGGTTTTTAAAGTGAAAATGTTCAAAAGTATAAAATGTTTTTATATAAAAAAATTAAATTGATTATTGTAAAAATTAATTAAATTAAATTAATATATTTATAATTTAACTAATTTTCGTTTTAAAATAATTTAAAATGTTACTTAACATTATAAATTATTGGGAAAAAAGGCAGTATTCAATTGAAATTCAAAATTGTTTATAGTTCACAAAAAAATGAATTTAATCAGAAAAATACCCAAACAGTCACCTTAAGATAATTTTTATATTCTTATTTCAAAAATGAAGATTTTTTTCTTATAAATTTTCTAAAAGGGGTAAATATTAATATTAAATATGTGTTCCAAACATAATTAATCCATCTTTTAGAAAAAAAAATTATATATTTTCAGAAAAAAAATATTTTTCTTTAAAATGATTCAAATTTTATTTATAATAAATAGATAAAAAACTTAAAATTTAAATTTATATATTTTCATATGTTTTTTAAACCTATTAATATACTCCATTTTAATGGATACATGATAATGATCATATTAAAAAATAATATTAATTATATATTGTTGTTCATTAAAACTCAGTCGTCAGTGTAACATAATATTTCAAAATAACTTTTTGTTTCATGTAATGTGAGATAAAATTGGTGTTTAGTGTAGAATATAATAAACTTTTTGTTGTAGGTAATGTAATCTAAACTCCCTATTTCATGTAATATATGTTGTTGGATATATTTAATTTATCTAAATTTGAATATATAATAATGTCTTGGGTTTTTATATTCCCTTCTTCACTTGGTATTGTGTCATACTTGAAATCAACTAAAATGTATTTATTGTATTATTTCCTGGTGTTACATGTAGTTATTATTAGAAACTCCAAGCACCCTATAATTTATCTAGAAAATATTACAAAGTTAAAGTCTCTAAAATATGGTGTCTCATCAATCAAAATTATTAGAAATAGTATATTCTTCATTGGAATCTTATCTATCACAGAGATCATACAATGAAAACGTTAAAAAATAAAAAATTATAGACTTATAAATAAAAACCTCAAAATGGTAGCTCAAACTATAAACTGAAAACATATACAATCACTAACCCTCAATGTAGTGATATGATGTAAGGATCAATTATATAGGATTCAATATCTTTTTTTCCTCAAATACTAGGTTAAATATATAGATGATGGCATAAAAAACATCAACAGACATATTTTTAAATTTTCATGTTTTCTTCAAAGAGCACCCTAAGAACATCCTATCTTCCAATTATGTGGTATTGTATTCTTCTAAATGTAATCAGTGCAATATCACATCACTCAATCATGTTATTATATAGAGATGTTTTAGATCAGTTCATTTGAATATACAAATGGAAGTTAAGTATGCACAAATAAAACATAAACCAAATCTTAAAATCAACTTAAAACAAAGTAAATTGTTTTATGACATTCAAAATATGGATAAAAATAGTCAGTTGAATAAAAAATATCTCACTTTTGACAAACATAAAACATACATGAAATCTAATGAAAATGTGTTTTTGATTAGAATTTAAAAAAATACTTTATATAAAATTCAATAAATCTCCCAAAAGATATAAAAATGAGAAAATAAAATTTCTCCTTTAAAAAATACATAGGTTTCGTAAAATTGAATCTCTCTCTTAACAATTACCTCTTAATTTAGTAAAAAATTAAATGAAATTTAAAAGAAAACATAAAGTTGTAACCTAGATTCTCCCCCTTCTTTTTTTTAAATTTAATAACACAAAAAGAGTCAAAGAAAGTTAATAAATAACATAATATATGAATGTTAAATTAAATAAGTAAATAATCTTCTTCTAATTTCTTAAAATCTCACACCTTTAGATATTCTCAATTAATTAAAAAGAGTAAATTTAACTACTACACATAACTTCTATTTTCTTACTCTAGGATTTATTTCTATCCATTTATATAATATCATAAATAGAGATACAACCTCCATCCTCATTTATTATTAGTCAAAATAATAATATTTTGTAGTCAATTAATGAAAAAAGAAAAGTATAAGACAAATAAGGTATTATCTTTCGATGCTTACAGATGATCTTTTTGTTATGATGATTATTCTAGAAATTATATTAAAAAAATTAACTTTAATATGAACTTTTAGAAAATAAAAATCTATGTATTGGAGTAATAGAAAAAGATATTTATCTCCCCTTTTAATAAGGAACTAGTAAAAATAGGATATCTTATAATGTAAAAGGGAAAACATTACATGAATAATGATTAATTCATAAGAAATTTCATACATAATAAATTAATGTGTGATGAAATTATCAAACATATGATTAAGTTAGATATGTGTAAAATTAAAGATAGAAAACATAAGACTAAAATTTAAGATGATTAAAAGTAATTTATAGAGAATAGTAGAATTAATAATTAAAAATATATTTATGAAAATTATTTCTATAAGTATGATCTTTACACAAAACAAATATATACGTAACATATTTACAAGATATAAAAAATTTTGTAGAAAATTATTTAAAATAAAATAGGGGATTTTCACATAATCATAAAAACATGAAGAAACTTATACCATCCTAATGTTAATTACTATTAAATTCAACTATCAAGGGATACTAATAAAAATAATAGTTCTAGAATATGTTTAAAGAAAAAAATACAGTTTATATTCAGTGAATATTCAAATAATAAGAAGTACCATATTGAAAATTTAGAATGTTATTAAAAAATCATCCCACTTTCTAGGGGTATTTTTCAATTTCAAGATATAATGAAATCAGAAACATAACATATGATATTTTTATTAATATCATAACTAAAATTTCATTAATATATTCAAATATTATTAAATATAATGGTTTAGTAAAAATATCAAGAAAACTTGGTTTTTTATAAACTTGATAACAATGTCTCCTTTTTATAAACTTTATTTCACTGATTTAAATATTTTATAACAATATTAATAAAGTCATCAAGAATAAACTTTTTCATATGCATAGTATAACCTATCGTTGTCCGCATGGAGTCACATTCCTTTGGAATAATATCAGTGACCTTATCTATAATATATTTATATATACTTTCTCTTAATATTTCTGGTTATAGTATATGAATTAATATTATAAAACATTGATGTATTTTTGTCATAGATTCACCATGTAGAGAATCTAAGACCTGAGAATCTTCTTGTAACATTTCCCTTTTAGTGACTCAAACATTGGATTTTCTAAAATGAGTACTTTTAATCTTTTTTCAAATACCATTTTGGTCTCACATGATGATATTTTAATACATATATTTCTAGTAATTTAATGTATAAAATTATTTCAAAAAATTTAATTATCCTGATATTCTATCTTTACCTCATGAGTAAAGATTGAAATTTTATTCTCAAAAGTAATATAATTTCCAATCATCATCGAAAAATGATTCACACCAAATCTAATAATAAGGTTTTCCATTATACAATGATAATACACTTTATCTACACTATTTAAGATATATAGTCACTTCAAATTCAAATTTTCAACGGATTCGATAGGAAGCCCAACCATATCAAAAATAAAATATGTACACTCTTTTACACATTAGTATAAGGAAAATAAAAAATTATTATTAAACCAAAAGTAACATTATAATATAAAAATTTAAATAAGTACAAGTAATATATGATACTAAATGTATCTATGAAAAATTATGTCAATGGATTTGATACAAAATTTTGTTCTAGATAGGAATGATTTGGAAATATAAAAGAAGGGTTTAACTATAGTCATTATACGACTATTAAATTTCATCACTAATTCATGTATTTAATTAACCAAATTTTATATTTTCGGATCACATTATGGTAAGACAAGTTATAATTTAGGGTAAACAATCAAGAATTAAATAATAAATAAATTTATATAAGTTTATCACACAAATCTAAAAAATAATAAAATCAAAATATAAAAAAATTTAATGAGAAATAAAATATAGAACATTTGATAAAAATCCAAATAATCCTATAAAGGATATTTATTACCAAATTATTTCATTCAAAATATCTATTTTATTTTAATCTAAAATGGTAGGTAGATCATTTGACTAGATCCAAGGTATCATAATGTTAATAATACAAGAATATCATCAATCTCACCCTGATTGAAATATACTGGGTTGCACCATGAATTCTTCAGTAAGTAGTTATAAGTTTATTACTCGATAATCAATCACCTATTTGAACATTAATGATTGAAATAAATTCCAAGAACACTAGAATTCATCAAACATGAATTCAAAAGTAACAGACACTTGTCCATGAAGTCTAATTGATCAAAAAAATAGAAATGGAACATTCATCCTTGGAATCTCTTAAATCACAATGATCTAGAAATGAAAAATTATAATAGAATAAATTAGACTATTTTAATAAAAAAATCAACATGATAGATATAATAAAACACTATGAAATATAATTGTGACCACTCAAGTTAGTGAGATTATGCATAGAGAAGAGACATAAGGAATTTTTTATGGTTTGAATTTTTTTTCAAAAATGCATTGAGATATTGAAGATCATTAGGTTTTTTTAAATTATTCTCAAGAATTTTTTTGATATGATATGAGAAGTTCTTAGTAGAATCCAAGAGGTTCTGGGATTAATTTATTAATATGTAATTCTTTTCAGAAGTTTAAAATTAGAAAATAAATTTTTATAAGGGTCTTTTTAACTTCATAAGAGTTACTTCATCACTAAATAAAGAAAAAAATAGAAAAATAATAACATTTTAATGGTCACTAGTTCCTTTTGAAGGTCAATTTTCAAGAGTTTATGGGGACATTGTAAGGGTATGTCCATAATTTGGAAGAGTATACAAGGACTTTAGATGAGTATTTGGTGACTTCAAAAGCGTTAGATCTATCTTTTTAAGATTAATTATCCATATTTGGAATATTAAATATTGAGTTTATAGGATTCATTTTGACTCTTCAAAGGGAAATTTTTAAATTCATAAATAAATTTTAGGGTTATTAAAGACTTAATAAGGGTACCTCAAGAGTTTTTTTAAAAAATTGATTAAATAATTTGATGAATTAACAAAATAATTTATACTAAGGAAAATAAAACCATGATATGATTGATGTGTTCATTCCTGTGGATAAAATCACAACCATTAAAAATATTCATTCAATATAATTATAAAAAATCAACAAAAATATTATTCTGTAAATGTATGAAAAGTTAAGCTAGAGGAAGATATTTCACTCTATGAAACTCTCTTCATGTAATCTTGCATGAAGGAATAGAAAATATAAAAAATATCCAAGGTTTTGTGGAATTTTTTAATAAGTAAATATCTCATGCATCCTATATTTTTAAATAAATATCATAACTGGTATTTGAAAGAGATTTATATGAAAATATTTTATCAAAAAGAATCAGGGGTAGTATCCATAATTTCTTATCGAAATAATATGCATGATATTAAGTAAATATAAAAGATAAATATGATTATATGAAGTCTGTAGAAATATTAATAAATTATGTGCTGATATAATTTTCACTTTTTTAGTTGATATATAAATGGAGAGATCCTAAAGATGATAGGTGTGTAAAAAACATGAAAGACTTGAGTATTAAGTGTCTTGAGAAATAAAATCATGTGTTTAAATAACTATATGCAGTGTGCATGACTGACTTATATGAAAATAATATTCATATGTTGAATCTCTTGAGGAATTGGTCACATGTTTTTCTATTTATCTTTATTTCTAGAGGAGGACATTCCCCATGAAATTTTATAGAACATACCATGAGTTAAAAGAAATATTTCCTATTCTATTCCGAATTATCTTGTAACTAGTAACAAGAAGCTATGATTAGACTAGGATTTTTGAAAGATAAGTGTGTATCTATTCGGATGGATAATGTCTATTGGGATCATAAAGATTCATTTTGTAAATACATGTTCATTTAGTGGTGAATATATTTCATGAGTTTAATAACTTGTCACAATAAAGAGTATGATTTCCAATAAGGGGCTAAAACTTGTAAGAATTATGTTTTCTTATGCAATTTAATTTTTTTATGTCTTTGGGTGAGGTCCCAAAATTATAATTGAGTGGATAATAGCATAATAGTTCGTAGAGTTTTTTTTAAAGAGAGGATATTATAAAAAGGAAACACTAATTCAACCCCCCCCCCCATGGTGAAACGCACTCTTGGAATATTCAATAGGTATTAGAGATAACCTAGGTTCCAATTATAAAATACATTGTGTTTTTAATGATATAATATAAGAATTGTTTAAATATTAATGGTGTCCCCATATTTGAATCCATAAACAATAATTTTATGGAATAATATGATGTTTCCATATCATCGATCTCTTTGCATCGAAGTTAAACAGGCAGCAATTCTGGAATTTATACCCATTTAGAAATATTGACATGTGTCTTTTATTGATAAGAGAAATATTATATTCGATTCCAATTATAACAATTTTATTCTTATATTACAATTATAAAAGGTTTACAAAAAATTAACAGTGAAATTTTGGATAACCTAGAGTGAAGTGATGATGAAAAAGTAAAAGTCAGGGAAGTTAAATAAATTTTTTTGGGGAAATTTTTTTGGGGATATAAATATGAATCGGGAACAAAACACTAATGGCTATATTACACGATTAGATGAAATTTTCATTATAATTTGAGGTTGTACAGAAAATTTGAATGGTTACAAAATTTTTAAAAAATTGATAATAAATTTTCTTGAGTGGTAAAGCCATACGATTTAGTATTTTGAAAAATGAGGTGATATTACCCATGGAAGATTATATAATATTCTAATTGATTATGAAATTATAAAATTCCAACATTAAAAAGTAATATTAAATATTAAATGGATTTTGAGTCCATAATAAAACTCAAAATCATAGAAAATAAGGATTTATTTTCAATTAAATCAGATGTGGAGGAAAAAGATGAAAATTATATGAGGCTTATTCCACTTATTTCAAGTAAATTAAATAATTTTATGGGAAAATAGTGGAAAACTATAAAAAAGGTGTTTTAATTATGATATGACTATTGGAAAAAGGGGTAAAACATCAAAATAACTTACCAAATATGGTGGAATCACAAATAAGTTCTCTACACAAAAAGAATAATTTTTATAGGAAATGAATAAACAGTTCAATAATTATTCATTTTCCTATAAAAATAAAAAACTATTAAAAATATCATTAATTTTAGGTCTAATGTTTAAATAGTTTTTGAATACTTATTCATTGATTATAATGAAGTTGAATCATGGGAGCTCGATAACATGTTTAAGTCTGAAAAAAACATTTCTTTTCTATACCACAAAACTCAAGTAGAAAAATAATTTCTTAATTATAGAAACTAAAAATATGACTATTGTAAAGGAGGAGTATTTCAAGTTGAATGAAACATACATATATGAAATAAAAAAACTAAAATTTTAATTGGTCAAGTAATAAAATATGGTGAATGACCGTGAGGATAAATGTTTCCTAAGGGAAGAACAACTAAGTAAGAAAAATTAAAATTATCTTGAATATAATAATTATTTAAAGAATTTAAGTGAATAATTAAACAAATTAATTTAGTTTAAAAATGAATCATTACATATTAGTGAAAAGAATATTCTAAATGGGTAAGTTTATTCTTATTATAATAAATATAAATCTAATATAGAAAGTACTAAAATAAATAATCTATTTTAGACAAATAAGAAAAATGAAAACCCATCTTCTATATATAAATAATAGAATGGGTCTTAATTATATCACTTAATCCTATATAAATATATTCATAGTCTATGTCAAGATAGAAAAAATAACATTCTATATAGGATTATTATCAATATAAAATATCATTGTTTGAAGGATATTTTTGGTGATATGGAGTGTGTAGACTCAAATCATACACGTGATTGTTTAATATTTCACTACCAGGGATGATACATGAATCAAGGGGGTTATTCTAATAATATAATAAGAGGCCCTCAAAAAAAGAAATCTATGTCTAGGAATTCGTTTATTCTTCCGATATAAGAAAAATTTAATTACTTAGAAGAAATATGTGGTAGATTTAATCGATCGGTCATAGTGTTGATTGTTGAATTCCTAGTGTACTTGGATATATTTCCAATGGTGTGAAAGGGAGGTTAATTTTGAAGGTGGATAAATATAATTCATGCTTTGGTAAAGATTCCTTAAAAGCCAACAAAGGGACCAAGTCATGGGTTTTGGATAGTGGTTTTTCATCCCATATGACCATTGATAAAAACATTATGGAGAAAATTAAATATCATGAATGTGGATCATTCATATTTGTAAAAAATACTCTATAAAAATAAATGCAGTTGGTTCAATTAAAATAAAAGTTCAATGTAAGAATTCAAATGATGTATTATTTTTTGAGGGGATAAATATCAAATTTATTTTGTGGTAGTCAACTCTATGATGATGGTAATGAGATCATATTAAAGAAAGAATAAGTATTATAAAAATAAAAAATTATCGAAGAATCATCACGGATGATAGAAGAAAAATCTGGAATCTATTTCAAATTAGTGGTCCCACTATAACAACTGAGATATTTATAAATGATATTTGTATCTTGAAATAAATTTTTGTTATAATATACTATATAGAATTATAAATTCATCACATAAAGAAACAAAAAAAAATTCATTATTAATTACTGTTACTTTACATTGTTATAAACACAATAAAAATTCCAAACATTACAACTAGAAAAAAAATATAAAATAGAAAACCTAAAATGGAAAAATATGGATTTCCCCAATCTTCTAAAATCATCACCCCCACTTCCAACACAATATAAAAGAAAAAAATATTAGTAAACCAATTTACATATTATAAAATTAATACATAAAATTTGGTGGAATTTTAGTGAATATTTAGTGAAATAATGAAGTAGTATTTATTGGAGATATTCTGAATGTTGGAATAGTAACCTGGATGTGGGGAATAGTAGCCTGACTATTGTGAATACTAACATAACTTTTTAAATAGTAATTTTCCTTTATAATAATTAATTCTTATAAAAATAATATTCATTGTTTTTAATTTATGTAAATATAAATATGTTAATTAAATAAATAAATAAATATCATGCTTAAAAATCATAAAAAATATAAGCGCATTTTTAATGAACTGTATTTTGATTTTTTTCATAAAAGTCATAATTTCTATATTAAAAATTAAAATTTCATATTTTAGAAATTTATTTTGATAAAATGTATATCATTTGTTAAATCATATTGTGGGAATTTTCCATGTGTTATTATTTTGGTAATTTTCTAAAATACTTCAATTATTATTTGAATAGTACAAATATGGTTTTTCTCATCACTAGTGTATCTTTAATTAAATAATTCATGATGAATAATGACTTAATAATTTATAAAAAACTAATTTAGACTATTATATATTTAATTTCGTAAATTATTCATTAATATACAATAAAATTAATTTCCAAAGAGGAAAAGTGATTTCTAGAAGCTAAAAATATAAAGTACATCATTAACATTTAATTTTTAGTTTTTCCAACTTTACTTTTGATTAAACTAATGAATTTTGATTATAAAGGAAAAAAAATTTCAAAATAATGTTTTCAATTCAAATATGGTTTATAATTTCAAAAAAATCACTATTAAAATGTTTAGATTTGATATAATATTTTATTCAATATTTTATAGTAAAAATTTCCCTCTCCTCATTCATAAATAACCACTCTCCCCTCCCTTGAAACCCAAATCCTCATACCCATTTAAAATCCAATTATCTACCCAAATTCTGAATCTTAAGCCTCTTATAATACATAAGGACATTATGGAGTAATATAATTTCAATATTTGTGGGAGTTATGTTTTTTTATAAGTAAAGATGAACTGAGGAAAGATAATGTTTCTGTCAACTCCTCTATATTTTTCATCCTCGCTTATTTATTTTCATGAATAATTTTAAAATTAATCTTTATAAGATTAATTATTAAGTAATTTAACATTATATTCATGATTTTAACCTACATTAATTATCATATTTACAAAATATATAAATTTCATACATCCCTTTCTAGCTCTTTTGACAATGTCTTGTTAAAGGTCGGTTAACCGCCTATGGAGACAATGTTTAGACAATTATTTTTAGAACCTTAATGGAAGGATAGTATGAATTATATATAATATAAATACATGTAATTATGTTCATTCTAACATTACTTAATTAATGATAATTATGTATAAATGATTTTGAACAAAAAAAGTGAAATTGAAGCGAAATGGGTAATTTATTAAGAAAAACATGATATCAAAACACTTCAAATTCATCAATGGAAATTAAGAAATATAATAAAATGATAATAATTGATAAATAGTTTTAAAAATTAATATAATTAACTTCTATATGAATGTTTTAATACATATATTTTTATTATTTAGTAGGCAAAAATATGTGAAATAAAGTGGGAATTAATGTAAGGGGATTCTCAAACCAAACTCAGTTTCTTTTGGTTATACCTCCTTCACGACATCATTGATATAAATATTCATATAATATTCCTTAAATATAATTTTATTATTATTACTTTTAGTTTTTGGGGATATACATGTTTCAAACATGATTTTATAACAAATACAATGATTTTCAAAAAGAACTCTTATATCCAAAACACATCTTTAACTGCTCTTGAGTTTGTTCCTCTTCACTCAATAATGATTATTATTATACCAAATATGGTTTACGCTTTTTCATTTGGTAGTTCCAAGTTCATTCATGAAATCATTATTTATTAAATCCTTTTGAAACCAATTCATTTCCATGGGTTAATCCATTACCATGACTATAATATGATCTATGTGGTATGCATGAATATGTAAATGTTATGATGTCATGGGTGTGTCCATAATCATATATCCCTCTAATGTATAGGTTAATGTGACATATCTCATGAGATAATGTGTATTATTCATGAACATTATGCTAGATTAGTCCATAATTATGATGTTTTGATTATGCACATAGGTTATGTGTGAGTATGAGGCTTGATTGGATCACATCTATGTGTTGTGTTTGACCACTATGAGAAGATGCTTAATTTTTATGCATTTAAACATTCCATTCATTTATCTAATTTTTCCTGCAAGATTAAGATGATGACTCTATCATTTTGATATGTTTACGATGACTATTCTCACTCTTGTTATATTGATTTATTTCCCATATGCATCCTCTTACATTACTATTAGATCTCCCATATCACTAATGTATATCATGAGATATTACATGTACTAAGGGGAACATTATATTAAGAATGATAAATGAGAATATTTAAAATAATTTATTTTTTTATTATGTATATGTTCTTTATGGTCCTAATTTTCTGAAGATACAAATTCTTTGGTATCTTTATTATAATTGAATTATGTTTTTTATCTCAAAAATGATGTAATAGTCATGTAATAAATATTAGTGTAACAATAGTTAGTATTAGAGCACGATTTAGAAACATTTGGAGTTAATATTATAAAAAAAGAGTAAAATACATTATTATAAGTCTACATATGGGTAAAATATCCAAGAATAATCATTTTAGGGAAATTCTAAACATAGGGATCCTATAAGATAAGCCTTTAAAGTTATTTTCATAAAAGAATAAATTATTTATTAATTTCTTATTGACTTATGTTTTATTAATATATTTTCTATTTTATAATATTGTGGTAACTAGGAGAAACCCGACTAATAAACCATGTGAGGAAAAAATGAAACAATTGTCTGAATGACATCCCCATTACCAATCTAGGTTAAGTTCAAAATTTTATGGGGATTATTAACTAGATATCTTAGGATATGAACAATATCATTAACCATGTGTAACATCCACCTTTAACCAAGAAGGAAAAACTAGCTATTGATTCTTTTATGCAGCAACGATGATAGAAATTTATTGTAACATCTGATCAACTTGCTATAGAATAGTGGGTTAATGAATAGAGAAGATATTTTTTGTTCTCTTCTATTTTGAGAAGATGAAGGGGTATATGGACATATATCATTTTGATGGAGAATCTAATAAATGGTGGGATTTAGTAAAGAACAGGAAGCTAAAGGATGATATGGAAGATATGGAGTGGGAAGATATTAAAAAAATATTTATTAAAATTTTTTTCCATTGGAAAACCCAAACCATTATATAGAGAATATTCTTTTATTTGAAGAAAAATTAAGGTGAATTTGTCATTTTTTAGGAAAACATCATAACTGTTACAAAGAAATTCCTCAGGATTTATTATCAACACTACAAAAAAATAGATTATATTGTGTATTTAAATGAAAAAGGCTATAGATATCTTAGACTTATGGAGTCATAAATAAGTGGTTTGATGTTCTCTCCAAGTAGATATGGAGTTTGGATAATGGTCCCATAGATATGGATGTAAAAAGAGAATAATTTAGTTTCAAGTTTGTGGGTCAAATGATAAATGTGGAAAGATGATCCAACCTCCAGCTTGTCAAAAATTTCAGTTAATGCATCATGGGAATTAACTCGAATGGATGGGTAAATGCATTGAGTGTTGAAGGAAAGACCATCAAGATCATGAATCTTGAAGAGTCATGAATAAACTAGAAAATATGATAGAGGAAGGGATGGAACATCTTAATGAACCACCTATGGTTCAATGCTCCAACTATAGGGAGAAAGGGAAATATTAAATCTAGTGCACTAAACCTTGAGTTTGTGAGGGTAATCAACATGATAAACCACCAAAGATAATGGATAAATAGAAACTTATTCCATAACTACTACAGAAGTGGAGTAAGAAAATGAAATTGTACAAGGTATACTTATGATTCAGTCAAGATTGGAAAAAGTCTTTTTTAATTTGGGTTTTACACATCCCTTTATATCATGTATGTTTTCTAGAACTCTTTAATTGAATCCAAAATACTTTTAAGAAGATATATTTGTAAAAACACCTAGTTGCATGATCCTTTAAACCCAAGTGTTGTACTCTACTTCTATTGTCGTATGTGTGAAGATTATTCTATAGAGTCTTATAATACATCCCATAGTGGAATTTGATATTGTACTAGGCATGGATTATTTCTCATTATATAGGGAACAAATCAAATTTTAGGAGAAGGAAAAATATTTTCAAATTATGAACCATCCCATGATCCTCTACAAATGCAAGGAAGATCATGAATCTCTTTTAGAAAATTTCTCAAAGTTGTGGGTATTAATTCCTTGTAAAGAATCATAATAAGACCAAATTTTTGTGTCAAAAAATAATAAAACTTTTTTAGATTCACATTGTTAGCGAATAAAATAATTTATTTGTTAATGAGTTACCTATACTTTCCCCAGATCTTATGGTAGAGTTCTTAATATAATTTATAACCAAATTCACTCCTATATCAAATCATCCCTATATGATGGACCATGTCGAACTGAAAGGGGTTTAAGAAGAAGCTATAAGAGAATTTTGACAAAGGGTTCATATGCCCTACTACATCACCTTAGGGAGAACCATTTCTATCAATAAAGAAAAAGTATGGATGAATGTGATTTATTATTGATTATTGGGATCTCAAAAATATCACCATAAAGTACAAGTAACTCCTTCCAAGGATTGATGACTAGTTCGATCAATTACGTGGAGCTCAATACTTCTCAAAGGTGGATCTTCATTCTAAATATCATCAACTGAAGGTGAAGATTGATTATATTCATAATACTTATTTTTTTACATGTTAAGGACACTACAAGTTTAAAATAATTCCATTTGAATTTACTAATTCCCCTGCAATATTCATGGATTTTATGAGTAGAGTCTTTAGAGACTATCTTGATCAATTAGTGGTAATATTTTTTGATTCAATTCTAATATACTCTAAGAATAAAAATTAACATCAAGAGAATATAAGGATTGTGATGATGACATTAATGAAGGAGAAAATGTATGTTAATTTCAAAAAGTGTTACTTTTAAATGCAAAACTACACTATCTTGGGAACATGATCACATGTGAGGGAATATCTGTGGACCCTTCCAAGAAAAAATTAATTGAAGAATGGACCATAACCATTATTGTCACATAAAACAATAATTTTCTTATAATAGTAGTGTACTACCAATTTTTGGTAATAAATGTCTCATTATTGTCCAACCCACTATCTAAGTTAACAGGAAAAAGGGGAAAAGTACGTCCGAATAAAATAATGTCAGGAAATATTCAAAGATCTCTTGAAGAGGCTCATCATTATTCATGTACACACATTACCAAAAACTGGAGAAATTTTTATGATATAAGGTAATAATTCAAATAAACCATTGGTTTGTGTACTCATGTAGAATAATAAAGTGATAGGTTAAGCCATGTGATAATTTCAGATCCATTATCCGAAATACCAGATTCATGATCTAGGGTTAGAAGTTGTTTTCTTTTCACTAATGATTTGTATGTACTATATCTATAGTGAAAAGTGTGATATATATATTGATCACAAGATCCTAAATACATTTTCACACATAAAGAAATGAACATGTGTCATATAAGATGGTTATAGCTAATCAAGGACTATGATTACTCTATTCACTACCATAGAGGAAAGGAAAACAAGGAGGATAATTCTGTTAATAGAAAATAACCTACCAATTTATCCATCATATGAGTTGACAAAGAGACCATATTCATGGAAATGAAATGTATAGATCTAGAAATAATAATGATTGGAAATAAATTCTACCTTTCCCAAATGATTTCCCAACCATCTATCTAAGAGAAGATCAAGAAGGCACAATGGAATGATTTGGAGCTAAAAAAGAAAGTTAAGAAAGTTAAGTAATGTAATCTACATGACATACATGTTGATTAGGATGATGTGATTTTTTTGGAATGAATATTATTTTGACTTAGTCACCTGAGATAAAAAAAATTATTCCATAATGCACATAACAGACATTTCTCCATCCATATTGGAAGTACTAAGAATTATTGTGATCTTTGAGAGAAAATATAGTGGGAAAAAATTAAAAATGGGATTGTGGAGTATATTTCAAGGTGATTTATATGTCTAAAAGTAAAATCATCTGGACAGAATTCCAATGGGATGATGTAACCATTGATAATAACCATGTGGAAATGGTATAATATTACCATGGACTTGGTCACTAGTCTCCTGAATATATCCAAAGAAAAAATGTGTTATTGGTTTTGGTGGATTGACTCACCAAGAATTATCACTAAATTACAATTTTGGAAGATTTATTTCTTGAACATCTTGATAAGATATATATATATATATATAAAGGATGTGGTGAGGCTGTATGGGGTTCCACTTTGGATCATTTTTTATCATGACCCAAGGTTCACATCTAAATTCTGGATAAGTATTCAACATTATTTAATATTTAATTGAATTGTAGCATTGACTATCACCCTCAAACTAATTATAAATCTGAAAGGACTATCAATAATCTTTAGGATATACTGAGAGCTTGATCAATGGAATACAAAAGTGGATGGTACAAATATCTTCCATTAGTGTATTTATCAAACAAAAATAGTTTCCACTCATGTATTCACATGGCTATATATGATGTGATGTATGGAAAGTGTTGTATTACTCTAAATTGTTTGGATTAACATGGATAAAAAAGCTACAATGACCTGATCTTATACAGGAGATGATAGAGAAGCTTAAATCCATCTAACAACACAGAAAATCTTCTTGATTTGGAAAAATATCTATGATGGAAAATATTAAATGGACTACGAATTTGAAGTTGGATACAAAATTTTCCATTGAATATCTCTGTGGAAGAAATTAATGAGGTTTGGAAAGAAAGGGAATCTTATCCCTAGGTACATTGGACCCTTTGAGGTCCTTTATCACCCAGGAAGATTGGCCTATCGGCTTACACATCCACTAAATATGGATCATGTTCATGAAGTGTTCAATATATCTCTCCTGATAAAGTACATACCTAACCTCCCACGCGTATTGAATATTGAGGTGGTAAAACTATAGAATAACATCTCATATGTGGAGAAATTGGTAAATATCATTAAATTTAGTGACAAAGTCTGATGGAAAAAGACGAATCACCTTGTCAAAGTGTTGTGGAGGAACCATGAGTTTGAAGAGGATACATGAGAACTAGAGGAAACAATGATACAAAAGTAAAATCACCTATTCTTAGTAGAGAATATGAGTTGAAATTTTATGGATGAAATTTATTAAGGGGGAAATAATGAAACAATCTAGATTTTAAAACAATACTTGTATCTTGAAATAAATGTTAATTATAATTTACTATATATTATTATATATACATAACATAAAGAAAACAAGAAAAAATTATTCTGTTAATAAATATTATTTCTTTTGTCATATATGAAACCAATTAAAATTTAAAATATTACAACAAGATAAAAATTTAAAATAAAAAATCTAAAATGGAAAAATATTGTTCGATAAAATATACTAGAATCATCGCCCCCACATCAAACACAATAGAAGAAAATCAAAATATTATTAAACCAATCAAAATCTTAAAAAATGAACCAATAACACTATGAGTAATATTAGTAAATATTTAGTGAAATAATGAATTAAAATTTATAAGAGGTAATGTGATTGTTGGAATAGTAACCTTATTGTTAGGAATAATAACATGTCTATTGGGAATATTAACTTAACCATTGGAATAGTAATTTTACCTCAACATAATAAAATATGATATAAATAATATTTATTATGATTAATTAAAATAAATATAAATATTATAATTCTAAAAAAGGATTCATGATTAAAAACACAAAGAAAATATAAACACATTTTTAGTAAAAAATATTCTAAAGTATTTCGAAAAATTCATAATTTTTATATTTAAAAATAAAATTACCTATTTTTTGTAATTTTTTTTTTTAAAATTAATATCAATTTTCAAATTATCTTGTCTAAATTTTCCAAGAGCTATATTTTGGTATTTTTCTTAAAAAAATCAATTTTCAAGTAAATGGTAAAAATACAATTTTTCTCGTCACCGATGTATCTTAAATTACATCATTTAAGAGGTATTGATGACCAAATAATTTTTATATTATTAATTTTAGATATGATATATTTAATATCATAAATCATTTCTTAGAATATAATAAAAGTAATTTATAATATTAAAAGTTACTTTCGACATCCAAAAATCTAAAATATTACATTAAAATATTATTTTCTCATTTTTTTCTTTTCCATTTGATTAAACTACTAAATTATAATTATAAAGAGATCAAAACCCTTAAATTCATGTAATTTAATTCATTTGTGGTTTATAATGTCAATAAAATAACTATTATAGGGTTTACCTTTGATATAATATTTAATTTATATTTTATTCTAAAAATACCCCTCTCCTAAACTATAAATTATCCCTCTCCCTTTCCTTGGAAAAATAGTCCTCCTACCCCTTTCAAATCCAAAAATATTCCCAAAAACTCTTTCTTAATAAACGTATAATACATAGTGACATTTTAGAGTAATCTAATTCTAATCATCATGGTAGTTATAGTGTCGTGCAAGATAATCTATGCTGAGGAAATAGTTAGTTTCAATCAACTCCTCTCACTTTAACTTCCTCTATTATTTATTTTTTTGGATCATTTTCAAATTAATCCTTATAAGATTAATTATTCTTTAAGATAAGATTTTATTAATTATTTTAACCTAATGTAATTATGATATTTATGACATATATAAATGTCATGCTTCCCTTTCCCTCTCTTTCGACAATATCCCATTAAAGGTCGATTACCCACCAATAGAGACATTTCCAAGACAATTCTTATAACTAACTTAATAGATGTAAATGATAAATTATATTTAATATATAAATACTTAATCACATGAATTATATGATTTTGTAGTTAATCATACTTATGTGTAAATAAATTTTCACGAAAATAGAGAAATTGAAGCGAAACTGGAAATTTTTAAAGAGAACAGAACATCAAAATGCTTCAATTTCATTAATAAGAATTAAGAAATATAATCTAATGATTATAATTGTGAAAAAAGTGGTAAAATGGCTATAATTTACATCTGTAACAATGATTTAATAAATATAAATTTATTACTCTAGAGGCATAAAATAGATGAAATAAAGTTGGCATTGAGGTTAAGGGATTCTCAAACCCAACTCATTTTCTTTCGGTTTCCATATTTCATGAATTCTTTGGTATGAATATGTGAATAATGTGCCTTAAATATCATTTACTTGTTATTATTTTTTCTTTTCCTGGATATACATGTTATCAAATTTATCTTATGACAAATAAAAATATTTTCCAAATGAACTCTTTTATCTAAAATACATATTTGATTCCTCTTAATCTATTTATTATTTTCTCAAGAATGATGATTATTATACCAAATATTCGTTTCCATTTTTCATTTGGGAACATAATTTATATTCAAAAAAATAATGATTGATTAAATTTTTATGAAGCACATTTCTTTACATGGGTTAATTCGTGATTGTGATTGTAATAAGTTATATGTGGCATGCTTGGTTATATAAATGTTATGATGTGACGGGTGGGCCAGTAATTATACAGCCCTTTAAAAAAATTGTTAATATGTTGTACCACATGAGATAATTTATATTATTTATGAATATAGTGCCATATTTTTTCATAAGGATGTTGTTATGATTACGCACATATATTATGTGTGAACATGATTCTAGCTTTGTTCACCACTATGTGTGGTATTTGACCATATTGACATGATGTTTCATTTTTATGTATTTCGACATTTCATGCCACTATCTAATTTTTCCCTCATGATTATTATTATGTACTTATTCTTATGATATTTTTATGATGATTATGCTCACCCATGTTATATTGACTCATTTCCCTTATTCATCCTCTTATTAAGATTTTTGCTCACCCCTTTCATTTATGAATATCATCATATGGTTTCATGTACTAAAGAGAACATGACATTCATAAGGACAAAGAATAATATTTTAAATAAATGTTTATGTTTAATTATTTATAAGTGATTTATGGTCATAATTTTCCCAATATAATAAATATTTGGATCCTGAATTGTAACATTATTTTTTTTATCTTATAAATTATATAAAAGTCATGTATGGAAATGTAGGATCATTATACCTTCTAACTCCTGTTAATTGGGTTCCAAAGAAGAAATCACGTTTTGTCGTTGATTGATTAGTCATCTGGGACATAGAATACTGAGTAAAATTTTAAATCATGATATTATGATATATCTACTCAAATTAAGGATATAAATATATGACATTTTTACAACCTATCACAAAATGAAAATGTCTCAATGTTCTGTTAAAGGAGTAGTGATTCATCCCACTAAACCACTTGAGATCATTCACACTAACTTATGTGGACCAATGAGATAAAAATATACCATATTTTATATATATTTTTATTTCTTTATTTAATTATTATACTCATATGACTAATTTCATATTAATCAATCAAAATTTAGAAGTTTGTAAGATGTTTAAAATTTTCAGAAGATAGGTAGAGAAATAGATGGAAATCTAAATAATGAAACAGAGATCATATAATTGAAAGTAGTATGCATGTGATGCTTCTGAAGTATATCTTGTTAAACATGGAATAAATCATAAATTAAATGCACCATAAACTATCATGTATAATGGTATAAAATTTAGTAAAAATAGAAACATAGTTGAGATAGGATTAATTATGTTATAATAATGTAAGATCTCAAATATTTTTAGAGAGAAGTCATTTGTGCTACTATAAACTTATATAAAAAGTGTTTTATAATTTCTAAGACAAAAATAACATGAGATTTAATATGGTACAATATAAATAAAAATATTATGTACTTTAATGATTTTGGTAGTCTTTTGCTTATGATGATAAAAAATATAAATTAGATATAATTTTAAAATAAATTGGATAAAGGATCTTCTTAGTCTACTGATCAAATAGGAGGGGATAAAAGTGATTGAATAAGAGGATTAAAAAACCTAGATAACTATTTTAATTTGAAATTAAGTAAATACAAATGTAAAATAGGTTTCATGATTTAAGTTTATATTTGAAATTTTATAGAAGAAAATATGTTGATTTCTGAAAAATTGAATAAAATAGGATCCAATAACTACTGATGTTGATTCTGTATAAATTATTTATATAGAAAATGGTGTTATAAATGACATATTTAAATTTTATAATTTTAGGAAAAATTTTGAAAAATAATATGTAATTTATAGATGTGAGTGACTAGTTCAGAGAATAATAAAATTATAAATTGATTATCAAAATACACATTTCTTACAAATTAAGCATCAAATAGTAACCAAAGATGTTCATCATGAAGAGTGGATTCAGGAAATGAATGAATAACCTCGTCATATTAAAAGGACCTCCAACTTGGATATTGTTCCAAGACCAAAAAATTAAAAAATGGCACGAAGTAGGTTTTTAGAAACAAATTGAATGAGAAAGGTGATGTTTTAAGAAATAAGGATAGGCTAGTATGTAAGATTACTGAGAGATTGGAGTTGTGGATATTAAAGAGAATTTTTCACCTATGGAGGTGATAGAAACTATTATAATGTTCTTTGTCATGGAATAACATAAAAAATGAAAGGTTTATCAAATGGATGTTAAGTCATCCTTTCTAAATTATAACCTAAAGGAAGAATTTTTCATTGAATAACCTTAGGGTTTTATATTAAAAAACTATAGAATCATGTCATGCATGTTAAATAAAGTTTATTATTGCTTGAAACATGCCCCTAGAGTCTGGTATTCTTAATTGGAAGAATATTTGAATGTTATGAAATTTTAAAAAGAAAAGTTTGATGGTAAACTATATATGAAAGGGAATTACATGGGTACTCAAATTATGAATGAATATTTAGTTGAAATTATGTTTTCAGGTGATGAGGATTACATCTTTGAGGAATTT
Organism: Viscum album; assembly: GCA_963277665.1. NCBI lineage: Eukaryota > Viridiplantae > Streptophyta > Magnoliopsida > Santalales > Viscaceae > Viscum > Viscum album. The sequence continues at coordinate 993,627,891 of OY728164.1, forward strand.
AATAAATAGAGGATTGTAATTTTTTAGACGCTCATTCTAGGTGATTTGAAATATTTAAAATGATTATAAATTGGGTAAAAAAATGGTTATATATTCTTATACAAATATAAATATACTATAAACTAATTAAAAATACATGGATTATCCAAAATAAGTTTAAAATATCATCTTATTTGGAACTAAGTGATGTAAAGATGAGGTTGGAAATAATTTCAATCAAAATAAATTTATAATAATCATTAGTATCCTACTTTATATAATAAAATCAAGACTAACTATATCTCATTCAATAAATGTTTATATTAGACATCAATGTAATCCTAATGAATTTCATATCAAATTAGTTAATAGAATTTTTCATTATGTGAACGGAACAATGAATTATTGGATCTTATATATAAATAGTGTAGAATTGAATCTATTGGACTTCATAGATTCAGATTATGCATGTGTTTACAGAAAAAGAGAAAATTTAGGTGGAACTTTCTTAATTTGTGAAGGTTGTATGGGTTTGTATAATAAAAAGGTAGAATTCAGTGAAAATTTTCATAGAATAAGTTTAGTATATAGTTAACACACATTCTACAATATATATGTTGTGGATAAAAGTGCCACTGGAAGAAATAAAAGTTGAGGCCGATAGGCCACTGAAAATTACTTATGACAATTAGTGTTTGGTTACTTTTTCAATGAACCCAATGCAGTACTCAAGATCCAAGAATATTGATATCAAGTATCAGTTCAACAAATATTGTTTTTCCAATAGAGATTTCAAGTTAGAATATATTTCTATCAAATAGTTTAAAAATATCTTCATGAAAGATATTCCAAGGGGGTGGTTTTCTAATTCAAGTCGAAAACATCATGTTAAACCTCCCCCTCTCACTTAAAGATGTTTAAGAAGGATCCCCATAAGTATTTGTATTTTTTTCCACGGGGGTGATATAGTTTAGATTTATTTTTCAAAGGGGTAGTGGTAAAACTCTTTACCTATTAATTTTAGGTTATAGTTATCATAAATAAGGGGATGAAAATCATGAATGATTGTGTGAATGGATTGAGGGACAGAGCATCAAAATCAACTGGCTAAAAATTTCTTGTCATTAAGAGATGGAATTATCAAAAAATAATTACCCTTTTGGAAGTGTGGCTAAAAGGCTCATCTTGTAATATCCTAAAAATTCAATGGATAACAAAAAACTCTTTGTAAATAATTTTGTAGGATTTATATTTTATAATGTAAGTTTGTAGAAAAAATTATTTATTAAATGATTTAAAGGATTTGCGTTGGGATAAATCCTATTTTCAACCTTGAATATTCTATGAAGTATTTATGGAGTTACGTGCTAAGCTGGTTTGAGATTTTGGGGACCATAGAGCCTCAACATGGATAGAGTAAAAATATTAATTATATTATATCATGTGTGCATACTGTTTACAAAAAAAATGAAATATATACCAAATTGTGACATGCATGAGAAATTTGACACCACAATTAGTTCAAGGATGTGGCATTTACCCAAGGTGTGACATAACATGTGTGTATATTCACAATCAGTCAAAGTCACATGTAAGAGTAATTTATTTAAAATTTTTATTATATATTTTTCAATAAATAAGGGAATATCTCTCAAAAAGTATACTGTATGAGATATCTGTGACCATCATTAGGTCAAAAATATTGTTTTTACCCTATGTCTGATATAACTTTTGAGCATGTTGTGTACTTAGTAACATCACACATGAGGGTAATTTATTTTTCTCCTTTAAAATAATAATAATGTTCATTTATTTATTAAATTTGGTTTTTTACATATTCTCCATCATTACTCACATACCACATTTTTTATACACAGGGGTCATCCAAAATCATGGACATGAATGTGTTTTGACCCCAAAAAATCAACATTTTATTAATGGGGTGAATTAAAACCCTTATCCATCAAGTTTCTCATTAATATCAGATTAAAATAGGTGTCTTAAATTGGATTTTATGTGCTGTGATTTTGGGGTTCTAATAGTTGAACGGGTCATCTCTCTTCACTGGTAGATCCTATGGAATTTCAGTGACATTAAATCCCCTTTGCATGTGACTCATCAATTGTCCTTCAAACCCTTCCCATGCTCTATACATGATAGATTCCATCTCCCTTATGAGTTTTGTGATACACAACCTTATATTCGAGGTTTATTTTATTTTATTTTATTAAATTTTCTTTTTCCATATTAAATTTTGGATGACAATTGACAATTTCCTATTAAAATGATAAAACATGTAATTATCAAGTGATAATCCACACTATTGTCCAAATATAACTCATAAAATTTATATAAGAATAATGTAGTAGTAAAATGTTTAAATTTAAACAAACCTATAGAACATTAATTGTTAAGGGTGACTTACAAAAAAGTTATCAAAATATTTTTTTCCCAAAATTACAAATGGAAATTTATAAAAAATTATCAAACCATAAATAGATTAAATTATCATGGGTAATCTATAAAAAAATTATAAATTGATAATTGTTTCAATATTATAATGTATAATAATAAATAATTATCAAAAAATATTATAATGAATTATCAAGAGCTAGTTCTTTGAGATTATCAGAGAAAATTGTAAAAACACGGTTTTGAAAAATTTTAAAAACATATTATAAAAGGATAATTAATTAAAAATTATAAAAAGATAACTATAAAAGGAAAATTTATGATAAATAAACCAAGTATAATTAAAAATTATAATTTATGAGAAATTATCAAAATATAATTATAAAATCTTATTTTATGAGAAATTTTAAAAATATAATAACAAAAAGAAAATTTTTGAGAAATTTTCATGACATAATTAGAAATGTATAATTTATGATTAATTATCAAAAGATGATTATTAAAGGATTATTTATGATAAATTATCAAAATATAATTATAAAAGAATAATTTATGATAAATTAAGAAGAACAAAATGAGAAAGGGATAATTTAGGATAAGTATCAAGAGATAACATTAAAAGGATAATTTATGATAAATAATAAAAATATAATTAGAAAGAGAAAATTTATGAGAAATTGTCAAAATATATTCATAAGAAGGATAATTTAATATAAATTATAAAAAAATTATTATAAAAGGATAATTTATAAAAAAATTATCTAATGAAAATTATTCATAATGAGAGTATTTTGATCGCATTCACTGGCATTGAATGATAATTTAGAGATTATCCAAGAGATAGAATTATTATCACCTGTGATATTTTATTTCCTTTGGAAACAAAATCACATGTTATTGTTCTAGGAATCCTTGATAATCCTTATGCATTGATGTGTTGGAAACTAAGATAATAAGACCCATTTGGTGGTGTTCTTTACTGTTGTGGTTTCCAATTAATATTTCAAACCACACAGGGTGGTTTATATTTTCTACTAATATTGATGAATATGGTGTAGGAAGTTTCTTTCTATATTGGGAGTTTATTTAACAAGTTTTCTTATATGGTTTATGTGTAGTCATATTTGATGACTGTGCCAGATTATGATCGCATTTGTGTTTGTTTGTATCCCTAGGAACCTTATTTGAAACTTGTTTCCATGAGTAATTTATAGGTTATTATTAATGTTTGATGGTAATCACCTGTATTATATATTATAATTTAATTATGATGAGATGCTATGCTTTCTTATGTATCTTACCATGTTATGTGTGCTTTCTGAAATTTCTTTTATGAGCCTAAGGTAGGTGGCCCATCATGAAATATTTACCCCTTAGAGAGAGAATGCACAATATATTCAATATTGGTGATGGGGGACTTATGCATAGGGTAGGGATACGATGATCCCTTGTGGATGCCCTATGATGCACTTTATACCACGTGGATGTCAAGGGGTATGTTACATGATGCCTAAAGAATTCCAAGAACATAACATCATTGATTCAAAGTGCTTTCCAAGTTTCATGATCACACGATATTGATTAGCATGATTTATTATCCACATGGATAGTCCTTGATACTTATGACACCTTTATTATCCTTATGGAATGGTGCTAAAGTAGGTATGGTCATTATTAGGTGGCTTCTTGGATAGCGTATTGTAATAAACCAACCTGGGTCGACCCTGAACTGGTCACCCGAACCAATCTGCGGAAAGGACTGAGAAGTGTTCTCGGTCCTCTCGGGATGGCGACAAGTGCCTGTACATCAATAGAAAATAAATGGGAATTATTTCTCCAAAAGAAAATAAATAAATCAGCAGAAATAATAAAGATCAGTGCAGAATAAATAAACCAAATAAAATGACTAAACAAGAACAAAATAAAATAAAACTAACTGAACTCGACATTTGAACTAACTTCATGTGACCCTACAGGTCACTCTCCAACTCAATGATCAAACATCTCCCAAGGAGACACACCCAAGCTGTAACCTCCACAATAAATAAAAGTATAAAATAACTATAGGTGTGAGTATTAAAACTTAGTAGACTAGCCCGATATACTATTTCCTAATTCACTACCATTAAAATTAAGAAACATAAATTCTATGTTCGAACTACAATATATTAAGTTATGAATTTCAATTTTTTTTTACTTGAAAAAAAAGTACAAACCCTTTCCACTAATCATTTGAAAAACTAGAACAAGAGTTTGAAACAGATTTTCTTTTGAAACTTTTTTTCATAGGAGTTAGGAAACCAAAATGTCACTTTTCATGAAGAACACCACACAAGGGTACAAGAAGATACGGCAAGGGAATTGTAAATAGGTTTTCAAGTATCACAACAACAATTCAATAGCTAAAAATCACTAGACATAGGCGAACCTGAGAGATCAAGAATAATCTAGACAACACTAATACCTACGACCTCATCTACAGTAGCATGCCACATATGATAAAATATAACTCTCCAAAATTCTCGACCATTCTTTCTCAGATAGGCTAAGGGAAAATCCCATTGCAATAAACCCAAATATATTGTCCTATTATGGTCAACTTGTCAATACAATAACCTACCAGTGCAGTAATAATCTCAGACAATTCTCTCAATATGCCAGGTTCGTATGTCACCAATATAAAAATTAGGTGAGACAAAAGATGTCGTCGAGAATCAAATCACAACCTATATTTATAATAATATTTCACATTAGGTCTCACCCCAAGTTTCCCCAAGGACGACTATCATGCCTTAAAGTCAACAGACACCTAGGGTTCCCAACTAAGGTAAGCGTATAATGGAACTGGGGGATTCCATACAGAGGAAATCCCAACCATCCCATGTCAACGAGGCACGAGGAACATATGCAGGGGTTTATGAAAAAAAAATTACTTCATTTATTTTAAAATTGCTAAAACGGTCCCTTAAACCCTATTCACAAAACCCACTTTTGTCAAAGGTACAATTTCCACATTTCCAAAGGAGGTATAAACACAGCAGTTATCACATCCAAACATTGATAAAACACTTTTTAATATAGTTATATTACACACTCAAGACCCATCCATTTTTATTAAAACTCCATAACATGTTAAAACCCAATAAACACTATTGTAAACTCAAAACCACTTGGGACACCACATAAAGAACATAAATCATTGTTTTTCATGCTAGTGAACAATTTATAGATCCCAATAATTTATTTTAAATCACACTTTACTCCTAAAATCCAAACGGTGATTTTTATATATAAAAAAAGAACACAAGGCATGAAATATTTACCAAAAAAATTCTATTTAATACAAGACAAAGTATATAGACCAATTTCATGCCTTCATTTTATTCAATTTTTTAATAAATGTTTTAACATTACATAACATCTGTGTAAAACACCAAGTGTTCACAACTTGACAAAACATAACGCATGTAAAAATAAAATTTTAAAATAATACGCACCCCAGAAACACTCTCTTTTATAATTCGAACTACCAAATAATTTAATAACTGTTTGAGGAATTTATAAAACACCGAAAAAGAGGCACAACATGGTTCTACATCAAAACACACCCAATTTTACACAAAAATACTACTTTAAAATTAAATTTACAATAAGACCATTTAAAAAAAGACTTCAAACATCGACCGTATACCGAGAAACTAACCAGAAGGTTACACAAAAATATTTAATTTATATACAAAGTGAGAAAAAAATGGAATTAGATTTTCTTAAATTAAATAGGCCAGTGTAAGGGAATTCCTACCTTGAAGCCATGGAAAAACAATAATACCCAATCAAAATCGCCTCGTGTGGGTTCTAAAATCCTAAACCTACAGAAAATAATCCATTAATAAACAAAAAACTTCAAATATAACAATGGTAAAAAAAATAAGAAACAAATGGGAGATGAAAATGGAACAATAATTAAATGGGGAACAAAAATTAAATGGGAAACTCATGGTTTACCGACTGGGAGGGGGTTGCACGCTGCACCAGGAGGAGACCAGAGGTGGTTCGCTAGAGCAAGGGCTGCACAAGAGGAAGGCACACTGGCAAGCGAGGTTCTAGAAGGGTGAGGCATGCCAAATGGTGTCACGCTGGACTAGAAGAGGGGCTCCATGCGGCTGGATGTGGGCCGACCAGGGGGCTGTAGTTGCGGGCCACTAGAGTAGGGAGGTGGTGGTCATGCCTCTGGCTTCTGTAGGGGGAGTCGGGGTGTTGCCCTGGTGAAGGGGGGAGGCGGTGGGGTTTCCTGCACAGAGGGGGAGGTTTCAGTGGCGCTGGAGGCAGCTGCAAGGGAGAATAGGATGTTGGGGCTGGTGTTGCGCACTAAAGGAGGCCAGAACACATCTGGGTAAGCGGTATGGTTGGGTCGCTGGGTCCAAGGGAGGAGACGGTTGGCTATTGCGCACTGAGAAGACAACAACGGGAGGAGCTGTGGGGGTGGACTACACTGAACTGGAAGGGGGTCTCCATGAGAAGGAGGTGCATCCGGGGTACGGGGGAGCGTTGTAAGGCCGAGGGTTGGGGACTGTAGGGGTCGTGTTGCAAGGATGATGGGGTTAGGGAATATTGGCATGACCAGAACAAGGGCAGAGGCATAGGGAAGTAGGATAGATGTGGTTAGGTTCACGTCATACACAAGGTGAAGGAGGGGGTGCGCTGATTAGATATTGGGGGAGAAAGGGTGTGCCAAAAACCCTAAAAAAGTAAACAAATCAAAAAAACTAACAATACATATCAGAAAAATAATAACAAAAATATTATTATTATTATTAGTATGTATAATAATCATAATAAATCATAACACTAATCATAATAATAATATTCATAATAACAATTAAAATAATACAACAATAAAATAATTCCAACCAGTTGATTTAATTAACATTAAATTCAATTGTAATATTTATAATAATAATAATAATAATAATAATAATAACAAGATGATAAAATTAAAAGTAATAAAAGTATTTATTTAATTTTAATTATAATAAAATCATTAATAAAAAAATTAAAATAAAAAAAAATTAATGATTATTTTAATTATAATAATTATTTATTTTCATTTTCCGAGAATATATAGTCGCATAGTTGCTAGGGTGAAGTCGCACAGCTTCCAAATCATGATCCGCCCGTGCGACCGATGACGTCGACACCAAAAAGCTCACTTTTTCACATATACTTAGGAATTTCATCTGGGGCTCACCTCGGACCCCAGAAAAAATATTTAAAGGTAGAAAAATAATTAAATAAATTAAACACATAGGTCGGAGTGTGATAATTCTCCCCACCATAACACTTTCTATCCCCAGAAATCCACAACACCATCCAACTGATCGATCAACACCTAAGGATACAACATAAACATAATCTGACCTCTTAACCCATGGATATTCCATCGACCACCAATGGGACACAACCTCATTTCCCAACATATATCACCAGTATAGGTGAGGCCTAAATGGACTCCCCACCATAAGAATTCAACTAGAATCTGGTAATGACTTAAGAGAACACCCAGAGAGACTCACGGTGGGTCTCCCCACCATAAAGAACCAACATACAGGTGACCAAATGGAAATCCAACTTAGATCAGCACTGGGCCTCACTCAATCTAAAAGGAGCACAATAAGAACTTTCAAACCACTCACTCCCATCCGAAAGGGATCAGAGATGAAACGAAAACTCCATAAGAACTAAATAACCTCACCCCATGGGAGGGGAGGGAGCGCCCAAGGATTTTATCAATGAAACTATGATGGAAAACTACTCATGACTCATCACTTCAGGATGGATACAAACCAAAGTGGCAATTGTTTCACCTAGGTGGTCCCCACAAGGCCACTGATCGGCAACTCTAATACAAAAGACATTATTACTAATATTGCATGAGGAATAAGTGCATTAATCTCTTTAGAAAAATAGTATAATTACAACTATAGAGAAAGTAAAATAGAAACACTAAAATTGTCTCAGGGCAACGATAGAAGAACAACCTTTACCATAATCCTTAAAATTCACCCGGGGTTCCTAACTATGTGCCGACTTTACTTCAAATACTTTTGGATGGAGCTCTGATTGATGAAGTGTATCCTACCTCATAGTCAAGTTCTAATAATCCAAATAAAAAACATAAATTTCTTAATCTAAAAGATTAAAGGAAAGAATTTTGAAATGAAAACCATGCTGGCATTGAAAACCGTAGTTCATCAAAAGACCCACTACATTACCATACATTTCAAAACCCAAAAAAAACATATGTACACTATAACTATAAAAGATCCCTTACACTTGAAGGAAACATACACAATAAACCTTAAACCCAAACCCAACAACACATCACTTCTGAGAACTTCCTCTATAATGATTTATAGAAACACTGTGATAGAATCTCCATAAGTGACCCAGGCATCCACATGCCCGGTAGGGCTTTGGAGCATTTTCACAGAACTTTTTGTGACCCGGCTTTCCACACTGATAACATTTGAGGTTCTCTCACTCCTAAGAGGTTGATGAAGGATCTCAAGGCCCTTTGATTCCATAACATGATCCATCCACATTCAATTGCTTCTTCATCCCCTTTCTATAATCTTCATCACTACTCCTAGTAATTAAAGGAGGGAGGACTACTTCGAGCACTCCTACCTTCATGGCTTCGACATTAAAAGAATGTCTCACCACATCGGTAGACGAAGTTAGGTTGGACATTGACACCATAGATTATAGATCAAGAAGGAGAAAAGCCTCAAAACACTAATCCATCATGGGGTCAACTGTGGAATACCTTGAATCATAAGGGAATAGCTCCACAATGCTCTGGAAATACTCCAACACAGATCCATCACTCAGCTGTATATAACACATCTATATCCCATTTCATACCCTTTCTTCCTCAGAGAAATACTGACAAATGAATAATGCCTTGAAAGACTCCTAGGTAAGATCTTTTGGGGTTTGTTCTGTGACACCGACTTCCACCACATCCATAGTGAACCATCAAGAAGGAATGTTTTAAAAATAACCTTCAACGACTTGGGAAACCCAATGATTTTAAATCCCCTTTCAAACCTCTTCATCCACTCCTCCTCTATGGAAGGGTCTGCATGACCATAAAAGAGAGGTAGATCTAGATTCCGAAACTCAAGCATAAAATCATTAGGTTGATCAATCGTACTATGATAACCCATCAAATATTCAAGTGGGAAACTTCTATACAAGAAAAGTCTAGAACCCAATCAATACCAACTCGATAAATAAATAAAATCCTCAAAATCAAACACCACAAAGGTGAAAAGCTCGAAACACAAGAGAAAAAGGTATCATAACATCAAAACATCCCTTTTTGGAAAACATATTTAATTTATAACAAGTTTGGTTGGTTAAACACTCGCCATTAGTATTCCTTAGAGTCTCACTCACACACATGGTTTGGTGCCACCTATGACATCCATCCACCACACCAAACATCCGCCCACATTTCCACGTATCACTATGCATGTGAGCATCCCTAGGAACACCAAGTCCCAAACAAAAAAACTTCATTTTCCAAAAACAAATCATTCATCTCATTTCCTTTAAAACAATCCACAAATGAAACAAATCATTTCCAATAACCATTTTTTTCAAAACCGATTTTTCTTATTCAAACCACTTTTATAAGTCACAGGAGGCTCAAAACATCTCAAACAGGGAACTAGTGTAAGGGGTGACATGACCATATGGTTGACAGACATATTCCAAACACATCACCAACACAGAGAGCCCTTTAGGACCATGCCCCTAACTCCACATGGCTTTCTAGATCGTGTGGTCTCATGAAGAATATTATCCCCAATCCCATTTTTCGAATCCCAATCGTAAAACATTCCTAAAAATAAAAGAACTAATTAAATAAGACATCCCATGGAAACCTTAGGATCAAAACAAGCAATAGGTTGCGATGCTCTTCCCACACTTACCCCTTGAGTCCCTACAATCCTACTCCTTCTACCTTGACATCCAAAATAACAAAGGGTGCTCTAAAAAAGAGAGGTTATCTAAGAGAAAACCTCCCTTTGATTCCATTTTTTTAGGAACCAACCTGGGTTAACCCTGAACCGGCCACCCGAGCCAATCCGCAGCAAGGCTCGAGAGGCTTTCCTGATCCTCCCAGGATGGTGACAAGTGTTAGGGAATCAACAGAAAACGAATGGCAACGATTTTTCCCAAAGAAAATAAATAAAGTAGAATAAATAATAAAGTGTAGTGTAGAATAATTAAACCAAATAATAACACTAAACAAGAACAAAATAAAATAAAAGTAACTGAACTCGAAGTCTGAAATAACTCTGTGTGACCCCAGGGGTCACTCCCCAACTCAACGATCAAACGTCACCTATGGCGACAAACCCATGTTGTAACCTACACAATGACTAAAAATAGAAAATAACTATAGGCATGAGTATTAAAACTCAGTAGGCTAGCCCAATATACTATTTTCTAATACACTACCTTTAAAATTAAGAAACATCAATTCTAAGTTTGAACTATAATATATTAAGGTGTGCATTTCAAGAATTTTTTACTTGAAAAAAAGTAAAAACATTATACCTTAATCATTTGAAAAACTAGAACAACAGTTTGAAACACATTTTATTTTGAAAAAAAAATCATATGAGTAAGGAAACCAAAATGTCTCTTTTAATGAAAAACACCACACAAGGGTACAGGAAGATACGGAAAGGGCAATGTAAATAGGTTTGAAAGTATCTAACCAACAGTTCAATTGCTAAAAACCAATAGACATAGGCAAACCCAAGAGATCCATAATAATCTAGAAGACACTAATAATTATGACCTCATCTATAGTAGCATGCCATATACGGTGAAATATATCACTCTAAAATGCTGATCCATCCTTTCTCAGGCAAGTTGAGGGTAAATCCCATAAAAATAATCCCAAAAATATATGCCTACTATGGGCCATTGGTTAGTACCATAACCTACCATTGTAGTACTCATCTCATATAATTCTCTCAATATGTCAGGTTCATATGTCTCAAGTATAAAAAATAGGTGAGCCAACAGACTCTATCGAGCATAAAATCCAAACATATATTTATAATAATATTTCGTAGGGGGTCTCACCCCGAGTCTCCCCAAAGACAACTCTCATTCTTTAGAGTGAAGAGATACCAAGGGTTACCAACCGAGGTAACCGTATAATGGAACTCAGGGATTCCATACTAAGGACATCCCAACCATCCCATGTTAATGAGGCATGACGAACATCTTCGAGGGTTTTATGACAAATATTTTACATCAATTTTTTCAAAATGGACAAAGAGTCTCTTAAACACTATTCACAAAACCCACTTTTATCAAAGGTAAAATTTCTACATTTCCAAAGGAGGTCAAAACACATCAGTTATCACATCTAAACATTGATAAAACTCTTTTTAATATAGTAAGATCCCTCACTCAAGACCCGAATATTTTAGTAAGATTCCATATTATACTAAAACACAATACACGCTATTTTAAATTCAAAACAACTTTGGAAACCACAGAAAGAACTGAAATCATTTTTTTCACGTTTTTGATCCATTTTTAAATCCCAAAAATTTATTTTACATCACACTTTACTCTAAAAATTCAAACGGTCATTTATATATATATATAAGAACACAAGGAATGCAATATTTACCAAAAAAATTTAATTTAATACAAAACAAATTATAAATACCAATTTCATGCCATAATTTTATTTTAATTGTTAAACAATGTTTTAACATTAGAGACCATCTCCATAAAACACCCAGTGTTCAAAACTCAAAAAAACATACCGCTTGTTAAAATCAATTTTTAAAATAATACGCACTCTAGAAACACTCCCTTTTATAATTTTCACTACAAAATAATTTAGTAAATGTTTTAAAATTTTATAAAACACCAACAAGAGGCACAACATGGTTCTACATCAAAACACGCCTAATTTTACACAAAATATCTACTTTAAAATTAATTGAACAATAAGACCATTTAAAACACGACTTCAAGCGTCGACCGCATACCAAGAAAGTAACCAGAAGGTTGCACAAAAATATTTAACATGTATAATAAGTGTGAAAAAAATACATTTGGAGTTTCTTAAATTAAAAAAATGCTAACGCTAGGGAATTCCTACCTCAAAGTCATGGTGCAACAGTAACACCCACTCGAAATCGCCTCGTGCGGGTTCTAAAATCCTAAACCAACCGAAAATAATCCCTTAATTAACAAAAACCCCTAATTTAACAATGGAAAAAAAAAGAAACAAATGGAAGACTCAATTGGAATAATAATTAAATGGGGAACAAAAATAAAATGGGTAACCCATGGTTTACTAGCTGGGTGGGTGCTTCACGATGCACCAGGAGGAGGCCAGAGGTGGTTTTCCAGAGCAAGGGCTGCACAAGAGGAAGGCACACCAACAAGGGAGGCGTAGGCAGGGTGAGGAATTCTGAATGGTGTCACATTGGACCAGAAGAGGGGGTATGCATGGTTGGATACAGGCCGACCAGGGGGCTGCGGGCGAGTACCATCAGAGCAGGGAGGGGCGGTCATGCCTCCAGCATTAGCAGAAGTAGCTGTGGTGCCGTGTGGGTGAAGAAGGGAGGCGGTGGGGTCACCTGTATAGAAGAGTAGTTGCTGGAGACGTTTGAGGATGTTTCAGCAGAGAAAAATACGTCAGGGCCGGTGTTGTGCACTGAAAGAGGGTAGAGCGTGCCCGGGGAAGTGAGATGGTTGGGTCACCGGGTGTGTAACGTCCCGGTTCCGGGTGCCACCCAAAGATGCCCCGTACCCAGTTGGTCACATGGTCTCAAGCACATTTATTCGAATGCCAGAGGTTCCTGACTAGAAGTGAGGGCCTTGGGTGTTATAGTGGGGAAACAATGCCCACATTGGTAGAGTAACAGAGTGGAAATAAAAAGATATACAATAGTAAAAGTAGTCATAACAAGCAATAATTAAAATGCGGAAGTCTGAAAGTAATAAACAACTGAATAACATATATAAATGATGAATGATACATAGGTCTAAGAAAGTAGTAAAATAGGTCATAATGATGGAATACAGTACCAATCCAAAGTACAAAGAAAACAAATTAACTCCATCAGCATCGCAAGCCTCAGCTTAGTCCCATGCTCTCTATCTTCACAACAGTCAAGTACATGACGTAGAAGGGGGCTTCCCCTTATCTATACCTTCAGAATTATAATATTTTTGGGCCCAAAAGCTTGACCCAAATAGGGTGTGAGACAAATCCCTGTGGGAAACCACCCAAAGATCTATTACTAACCATTAGTGAATATATATGGCAAGAAATAAGTAAAATGAAGCAGTAAACAAGGAAATACTTAAAAGTAAACAATCATACAGATTCAATTGCATTAAATTTCATATATCAAGTAAGAATCTATCAAAACAATTTACCCTCTTTGTAGTACTCATAGCCTAACCAATCTGGTTTAACTAATCAAACACAAGAAACCCTCTGGGATATACTTATAGTCTAAGTCCTCTGGTTCATCTTAGCGAAGACTCTCTAAGGAAGCACTCACCTTCATTTCCCCTTGTGGTCTATTATCGATATCTACAGACACTATGGGGAAGCACTCAACATCCAATTCCCCCTATGGTCTCGCAACGTGGATCTACATACACTCTGAGGGAGCACTCACATCCATCCCCCTTATGGTCTCACAACATGAAAAGTAAACAAAAACTCTGGGGAAGCCCTCAGCGTCCATTCCCCCTATGGTCTACTACACAAGGTACCCACATCCCTATGTAATTCAATCATGAAAAAACGATATATTACAGCCAAAGTAAACCTCAAGAACTACTTGGGTAAATAGTTGATAACATATTAAAACTTGTTATATAAAACCCCTCCATTCTAACAATAATTGGTATGGAAAACAATGTAGCCTAACAGGCAAAGCTAGAACAAACGGTCAAAATAATTCAAGTGTGGGAAAACCCATCTATAGAATGGAAAATAACCCTATTCACAATCAAACAACCTCTAATCAAACATACAAGTCATAACAGGAATTAACAGGGTTTAAAACCATAAACACACAGTACCCTAGATGTGGGTATTGGGTACTTTTTCACATATGACTCAAGGAATAACAATGGAAAGGCACAACCCACCTACCTCGGGATTGTACAAACGATATACATGAACCTTTGGCCTTGAATCTCCCTAGAACATCGTATATCTACAAAAACACTAAAAACGTTCAACCGAAGATATCTCAGAAAGAGGATAAATCAAGAATGAGGCTCTAGAGAAATTAAGAGCTTACCGTGGTGATTCAAACGCAATCGATGTCAGTCGTTTCTTAGCACAAATGACGAGTCAGAGGCTCAGAGAAGAATCGGTAGTCTCATTCACTCCTGGGCGAGACAGACCTAGAAGAAGGTCTTTTTTTGAACGAGACGTGACCCATGTCTGTTTATTGAAAAAAACTACATGACATATTCTTTTAGGGTACACGATGTGTACGTTTTTTAACCAGCCTCCTCTTTAGGTGGTCTCTAGGTCACCCAACACAACCATGTACTAGGTCATTACACGCCCAGCACACGGTCATCCGTAGAAACTAGTTACATGGCGTGTGCTTATAAGTACATAGAGTGTTCTCCTAAAATTTCCAGAAACTCCTCTTTTCCACAAAAAACAATCGGAAAACAAGATTCATACCTGAAAAAAAAGATTCGGGTTCGTACAAACTTCCCCCCTTAAAGAAATCTATCCCTAAATTTAGCCTGATATTCAATCTTCTCCACATGATAAAATGCATAAATTTCTTTCTCCAAATTTATGTAATATTCAACAATCATCAGAAAATGATCAACACTATAATTGATAATAAGGGTTTATATTTTATCACACCAATACTCATACTATACACTAATGAACATAGATGGTCACCTCTAATTTAGATTATTAATGATTTTTATTATAATCAAAGTAATATAAAATTTAAAAGATCAATTCCCTTCTACATGTTAGTGTTGGGAAAATGGGAAATATATATTAAACCAAAATCAAGAGTATTTTGAAAAAAATAGAACAAATAACAGTAATCTTGTATACCAATTGTATCAAAACAAAGTGAATTGAATGGTTCCGATATCGAATGGTGTCCCATATAGGCAAGATATGGAAATCTAAGAGAGAAGGGTGAACTTTAGTCAAGAGTAAATTTATTATTTTTATCAACCACTCAAGAAATTAGTTGATTGAAAGTAATATATTCCAATCAAGTCAGAGTAACAAAATTAATAATTAAAGGTAAACATGAGTGAAATATAATGAAAATAAATATATCAAAAGTTAAACTACTACCCAATAAAAACAGTACAATTAGAATTTTGAATAGATCAATGAGAAAAAGAACATGGATTATTATATAATAACCCATATAATCCTATAAATGATATTTACTAACAAATAATTTCATTCCCAAGTACTATATGCTTTTGAAAAAGGTGGAAAGTTGAGAAGTTAACCCGATCCAAGGTATCAGTAAGTTCTAAATACCATAAAATCTTCAATCACTCATCTATCAGAATATAAAAGAATATATCAACACTTATTTGATAAGAAGTCAGTGTTAGGTAACTCTAGCCTCAAGAACCTCTCACCCCACCCCTCTAATTCTGAATTTTAAATTCATTTTTCATGATAAACCCTTATTTTAATTAGGTTGATAGGGAATCCCTTAAGTGGGAAACATTGGACAAAAAAATACCCAAATCCCATATATTGTGACCCATGTTGTTAGGGCCAATTCATTCTCATACCCCATGCTTGTGCTTGTGTCGCATGACTACATTGACCAACCTAGACTATTGAGGGTTGCATAACCACATCGACCACTATATTGCATAGATGAGAGAAAGATGATACCATGTACTATCCCAGGAATCCACTTATATCATCCATATATGTGTTCCTACATCCTATTACACCTGTGGGGACTATTTTCATTTACAATTCTAGAAATCTACTACCATAGTAAACCTGAAGATTTCTTATATCCGTATAACCCCATTACATGCATTCCTTCACATTTAAAACACCACTTTTCTGCCTATATTTTCTTATAATGACCCCCATTACTACCTAATAATAATAATCGCATCCATTCCATGGTATTTTATGGGAATCCCACTGTATACACGCCCACATCCATGTCATGTATGGGGAAAATGTTGTCTCCCCTAAAAAGGGTCCAAAAAAGGGATGCAGAAAGATTTCTTTCAATAAAAATGATTAAAAATAGAAGATTCATCATCATAATCTCATCAATCACAATAATCATACAATGATCAATTAAAATATAAAATCTTAGTGAATTAAAATTAAAAACATCACAATAGTATCTCTAACACAACATTAAAAATAAATATAATCATGAAAACTTAAGGAAGTGATAGGAGGACTGGATCAGTTATAAGATATAAATTATCTAACATTCCTCAAATCCTTTTTATAATTTATAGATAATGTCATAACAACCTTCAACAACCATATTATACATTCTTCATGTTTAATTGTCAAAGAATTATATGCACATAATGTGTTTTTATGTGGAAGAACTATCTTTCAATGAATTTAATTAGAGTATCATCACAGTTCTCAAGCATGTATCATTAAATAGACGATTTTTCTCAATTGATTGGAATATGAATATATATGTTATGTACGTTCATACAAAACTTAAACCAAATCTTTAAATCATCTAGAAAACAAAATAATGTCATTTTTTATATTCAAAATAAGGATTATAAGGGTTATTTGACTCAAAAATCTCCTCGTTATTATTAATCATAAAACATCATTAAAAGTCAAGAAAAGTTAATTCTGATTGGATTTTAAAATTAATACCTCATGTAGTATTTGATAAATATCTTCCTAGATATAACATTCAGTAAACTAATTTTTATCCTTTAATAAAAAATATGTTTACTAACAAAAACTATCTCTATTAACAATAATATATTCCTTTAAAACAGAAAAATGTAAAGTAAAAATTATCATAATTGTAAATATTATCCCCCTTTGTGATTTTAAAAATGAACCAAAAAAACTGTCCTATAAGGTTCAAAAATAATAGGAAATAATATTGTTAAAATAAACAAGTAAAGAAGCTTATAATAATACCCATGAATCTAACTCCTTTAGAGAGATTCAATGAATTCATAATTTTAACCTTCTCTTCTCCTCATAATTTCTGGTTTTTCACTCTGACATGTATTTATCTCATTTATTGAAACATCATAAGAGAAGATAAAACCTCTCTCCTACTTTCATATTAATGAAAATAATAGAAAACATGACAACTAGTGGAAAAAATAATACTAGTGAACCTTTTATAATTCATCTTCCAATTAATATGGATGATCTTAATAAGGAATAGATGGTTCTATAAATTATATTTAAAATATTTTCTTAACTTCTATAAAAACATTCAAAAAAATAATCATTATATAAAAGTTATAAAAAAGAAAATAAACTGCATATTTTATAATGAATTTATTAAAATAGATTATCTAAGAATGAAAAATGAAAAAATATATGTATATGTATATTAATACATATAAATTTTCATGCATAAGAAATTAAGAACTAGTGAATTGTTCATTCATAAAAATAATATTTGATATATGTAAAGGTAAAATTAGAAAATACAAGAATAAAAAATAAATTTTATAAAATTAAATGATAGAGAATCATATAATTACGAAAATGTATTATATTAATGAAAATAGTTTCTTTTTTAAGATATTTATACAAAATAAGAACATATGAAATATGTTTATAATAAAGAAAAAATTACACTAAAAACACTTAGAAATAAAAGAGTGGGTCTTCATGTAAATATAAAAACAAGAAATAAATGATATAATATAAAAGTTAATTTCCATTAAATTCAAATATCAAGGGTAAATTAAATTATGTATAGTTATAGAATATGTTTAAATTATATCTTATAGTTTTTATTTAATTAAATTACTAATAGTACGAAGTACCTATATATAAAGTTGGAATAATTATAAAAAAATAAACTCCTAGTCTTGAGGAATTTTTCAATTTCTAAATAGTGTGGAATGTGAAGAGGAAAATATGATCAATTTTTAGTGATCATGACTAATTTCTGTTTAATATATTCAAATATGTTAGAGTTTATGTGTTTAGTGAAAATTTCAGAAAACTAGTTTTTAGTTCCAATAAACTAGAGAATAATGTCTCAGTTACATCATATCTATTTAATAGATTCTTATATTTTTTGGGAGTCCTAATATAGTCACCAAGACTATGATTATTTATTTATTTATCATATATCTCTATCGGCATTAGTTCATATTCCATTATATTAATATCAATAACCTTCTCTACCAATTCATCATTTGTAATTTTCTTTTATCTACATGATTGTATTCCATTAATGACTATCATAAATCATACATAGATTTGTACCACTAATTCCCCTATTATAAAATTAAAGGAATGATAATATAACCCTAATTTTTAACAATGAATCTCATGATATTTATATGTTATAAAATTTTTAGTTTCCGTATTTTTTCAAAACCCATTTTCATTATAACATGATAAAATTAGACGATAGATATTTCTACTCATTGAGCATAGAAAATTATTTAGAACATTGTAGTTATCCAAATACATCAGCTTCACCACATGAGTAAACTCAAAAAATTCTTTCTCTAGAATTTTGAAATTTCACATCATCATCATAAAATGATCCACATCATAGTTGAAAACAATGGTATGAATCTAGTCATTACAATACAAATATTTTTCACCATTGAATATTTATTTTCATCTTGAATTTATATTATCAATAGTTCCTATTGGAATCCTCATTATATAAAAATTAAAAGATCTACTCTCTTCTATATGTTAGTATAAGGAAAATTGAAAATGACACTTAAAGTAAAATTAAGAGTATGTATTGAAAACTAAAACCTAGAATAGAACTTTATGGTGAAAAATATGTCATAATAATGTTAATTGAATTACTGTTATACAAAATTGTATCCTTGATAATAATGATATGGAAATCCATTAGAGGGTATTGAATTATAGTCAACTATCAGCTGTCAATTTTTCTTACCCAATCAAGTATTCAATTGATAAAATGTTATATGTTATGATCAAATTAGATTAAAAAATATTAATGGAAGGTAAATAAATGGTAATCATAAGGGATGTAAATATATAAAAAGTTTGATAACTATATTCTAAACACAATTAATTAATAATTTGAAATTGATCATTAATATATAACATAGATTAATGGATAAAAATAAAAATTCTATTATAAAGTGTATTTGTTTCCAAAGAATTTTAAGCATAAGAACTTATCACTTTTAGAATTAAGGTGGACCAAAAGACCATATACAAGGTATTATAAAGTTAAAAATATTGAAACATTATTTAAATTTACCATGTTAGAAGATATACATACATACAATATCTTCTTTAATAATAAGTCGGGTGTAGGTATCTTTGGAACCAGACACATCCGTCTCCCCTCCAAAAAAATGGTTACTAGTTTTTTAGTAGAATCCAAATTTTTAATTTGGTTGATGATGATGGACTTTAATATCCATCGTAGGATCAAAAATACCTTAATACCTAATATGGTGATATATGGGTTGTGTCCAAGCCATGTTTATACCCCATGTGTGTACATGTTCCTCATACATGTGTATCATGACTATGTTGTCCTTCCGGAAACATTGAGGGGATAATGACCATCCTGACCAACATGATTCATTGGAGAGTGGGATTAATCAATGTGTATTGGCATAAGAATCCCCTAACATTACCTTTTACTATGTTTCCACTTTATATCACTCCTCTGGGGGATGTCATCCTGTATTGGCCTAGGAATCCACCACCACGGTAAAATTGTGTGTTCTTACAACTTTCACATCTCATTACTTATTTCCAGAACAAGTGTGACACCATTGTACCTCATATTTATTCCTATCTCAAGACCCATACCAACCTCATGTCAAGAACTATGTCTCGTCCAGGTCCATCCAAATAGCTCTTATCATTAACATGCACATACCCAGTCCAAATATAGGGAATATTTCATCCCCCCCCCCCCGACTGAAAGTGGATATAAATTGGTAGGGTCTAGATTATCATTTTTCAAAATTATTAGAAAAAAAAGATTATCCATTAAAATATCTTCATTCTTAATGAGTAAACATTCAAAAATAATAATAATAAAAATTATAGATTTACAGTGAAAACCCTCATAATAGTCTCTATAAGAAAACACAAAAAACAAATAAAATCATGAACACCCAAGGTAGTGAGATAATGAATATCTTTATTCTAATATATAATGTATATTTTTTTCATTTAAGCCTTTGTAAAATTTATATACAATGGTATAAAAAACTTCAACTATGATATTCTAATATCTTTAGGTTCGGTTGAAACAACATCTGAAACACATCATATCTTATGATGTCATAGATCTATCTTCAAATGAACTTAATCAGCCTGAAATCATTATCATCTTGTAAGTTCTAGTACTTAGATTTTTTATCTCAATTCATCATAATATAAAAATGGAAGTTAAATATTTAAAAACAAAACCTAAACCAAATATTCAAATTAGCTTAAACATGTAATGTGTATTATGATTTAAAAAAAGATAAGAATTGTCATTTGAAATAATAATGTTTCCCTTTTTTCATGTCAAAAAACATTCATAAAAACAAAACAAATATATGTTAGGAAAGATTTTAAAAAATTATACAAACTATAACATCAAATAAATTTCCTCCTTACTATAACATTTGAGAAACAAAAAATTTTCTTTTAAGTAACACATAGGTTTATGAAGAATAAATTTCCCCTTAGTAACCTCTTCTTCTAACTAAAATAAAAATAATTAAAAATTGAAACTTATTTTAATTTACATGATCATCCATATTTGGTATTTTTTATAATTATAACACAAAATAGTTCCATATGAAGTTAAAAAATACCATGTGATATGAAAGTTACACTAGTGCAGAAAACGTTTTTTACGTCACCATTTTTTACGTCGGTTATATAAAACCGACGTCATAATATGTAAAATGAGGTTTTTTACGTCGGTTATTTAATAACCGACGTAAAACCCTGTGTTTAGTACACCTTTAACGTCGGTTATTTTGATAACCGACGTTATTAATAGTGCGGCTTCGTTTTTTACGTCGGTTATACATTAACCGCCGTAAAAAATAGAAGCGGGGGGCGTTTGTTACGTCGGTTATTCAATAACCGACGTAACAAACGCGGTTTTTGAAGGCCTTTTTACGTCGGTTATAAAATAACCGACGTAAAAAAAGAATCCGTAGATGTTTTTCACGTCGGTTATGGAATAACCGACGTAATAAAACGCGGATTTTGAGCCCTTTATAACGTCGGTTATAGAATAACCGACGTAAAAAAAGAATCGGAGGAAGGTTTTTACGTCAGTTATTGAATAACCGACGTTATAAATGTTTTAAAAAACATTATAACGTCGGTTATTGAATAACCGACGTGATAACTCATTTAAAAATTTACCCAGACCCGTGGATTGTCATTCGCGAGTTTACCTTCGACAGTCGCAACTCGTGTCTCTCGCGCGTAAACCCGAATCAGCTCGTCCATTTCGTTGGTTTAGATTCTTTTTGCGATCATCGTTTCTCATATTTAATCTCCTCGGATCAATCATCTAAACTCGCAGCACTCAGGTAATCCTCCCACTCGTTCGTTTTTTTCGCGGATAGTATATATATGTGTTGTGATTTTTTTGTTGAAACTAGCTAAGATTCTTCGATTGCGAACCCTTTTAACTCGTTTTGGCACCATAATCTTATTTATCATCCCTAGATCTATTTGTTCGACTTGCAATATTGAGTAATTTTATGATTTCACTAATTTTTCATCGTTTTCTATAAATCCCCGAGAGGGTTGGGGCATGTCCATTTGGATGGGTTGCCCTTTTACAGTTGTTACTACTTTCTTCACACACAACCATGGCATAGGTGCATGGATTTGGGGTCGGGGGGTGTCCAGGGGGGTTTACAAGGGGGTGGGTGGGTGTGGGGGGCTGTCCAAGGGTGTGGGTGGGTGTTGGGGGGTGTCCAGGGGGGTGTCCAAGGGGGTAGGGGGTGGGGGTGGTGTTTAGGAGGGGTGGGGGGCTGTCCAGAGGGTTGGGGGTGTCCAGGGGGGTGTCCAAGCAGGTCGGGGGTGGGGGGTTGTGTCCAGGAGGGGTGGGGGTGCTTTCTAGAGGGGTCGGGGGCTGTCCAGAGGGGTCGGGGGGTGTCCAGGGTGGTGTCCAAGGGGATGGGTGGGTGTGGGGGGCTGTCCAAGGGAGTGGCGGCCTGTCCAGAGGGGTCGGTGGGGTGTCCAGGGGGGTGTCCAAGGGGGTGGATGGGTGTGGGGGGGGCTGTCCAAGGGGGTGGATGGGTGTGGGGGGCTGTCCAAGTGGGTGGCGGCCTCTCCAGAGGGTATTTGGGGTTGTCCGGGTGGGTGGGGGGGCTGCCCAGAGGGTTGGGGGATGTCCAGGGGGGTGTCCAAGGGGGTAGGGGGTGGGGGTGGTGTCCAGGAGGGGTGGGGGGCTGTCCAGAGGGGTCGGGGGCTGTCCAGAGGGTTGGAGGGTGTCCAGGGGGGTGTCCAAGCAGGTCGGGGGTGGGGGGTTGTGTCCAGGAGGGGTGGGGGTGCTTTCTAGAGGGGTCGGGGGCTGTCCAGAGGGGTCGGGGGGTGTCCAGGGTGGTGTCCAAGGGGATGGGTGGGTGTGGGGGGCTGTCCAAGGGGGTGGCGGCCTGTCCAGAGGGGTCGGTGGGGTGTCCAGGGGGGTGTCCAAGGGGGTGGATGGGTGTGGGGGGCTGTCCAAGGGGGTGGATGGGTGTGGGGGGCTGTCCAAGTGGGTGGCGGCCTCTCCAGAGGGTATTTGGGGTTGTCTGGGTGGGTGGGGGGGCTGCCCAGAGGGTTGGGGGATGTCCAGGGGGTGTCCAAGGGGGTAGGGGGTGGGGGTGGTGTCCAGGAGGGGTGGGGCTGTCTAGAGGGGTCGGGGGGTGTCCAGAGGGTTAGGGGGTGTCCAGGGGGTGTCCAAGCAGGTCGGGGTGGGGGGTTCTGTCCAGAAGGGGTGGGGGTGCTTTCTAGAGGGGTCGGGGGCTGTCTAGAGGGGTCGGGGGGTGTCCAGGGTGGTGTCCAAGGGGATGGGTGGGTGTGGGGGGCTGTCCAAGGGGGTGGCGGCCTGTCCAGAGGGGTCGGTGGGGTGTCCAGGGGGTGTCCAAGGGGGTGGATGGGTGTGGGGGGCTGTCCAAGGGGGTGGATGGGTGTGGGGGCTGTCCAAGTGGGTGGCGGCCTCTCCAGAGGGTATTTGGGGTTGTCCGGGTGGGTGGGGGGCTGCCCAGAGGGTTGGGGGATGTCCAGGGGGGTCTCCAAGGGGGTAGGGGGTGGGGGGTGGTGTCCAGGAGGGGTGGGGGGTTGTCCAGAGGGGTCGGGGGCTGTCCAGGGGGGTTTACAAGGGGGTGGGTGGGTGTGGGGGGTTGTCCAAGGGTGTGGGTGGGCGTTGGGGGTGTCCAGGGGGGTGTCCAAGGGGGTAGAGGGTGGGGGTGGTGTTTAGGAGGGGTGGGGGGGCTGTCCAGAGGGTTGGGGGGTGTCCAGGGGGGTGTCCAAGCAGGTCGGGGGTGGGGGTTGTGTCCAGGAGGGGTGGGGGGCTGTCCAGAGGGGTCGGGGGGTGTCCAGGGGGGTTTACACATCGATTTGTTTTATATTTCAAATTTTTACATTCAAATTATGATTTTTTTCATATAAACATATATTTGTCTTATCTAAAAAAAATATATATTTTTACTATTTGTTATAGGTAATAATGAGTCGAAGTTGGATTACGGAACATCGAATGAGAAATGAATATGAGGAAGATGTTGATGCCTTTTTGGAATTTGCTAAACGAAATGTTCCAAGTAGTGACATTTGTTTCTTTCCATGCCTGAAATGTCTGAATATGAAGAAGTTGAAAAGTAGAGAGATAAAAGATCATCTGATTTGTCATGGTTTCAATACGAGTTACAACCCTTGGATTTGGCATGGCGAAACTGGACAGAATGTCACTGATGATAATGAATCGCAAGATGGTAACTCCGATGGAATTGAAGAAATGATTCGCGATATTGTAGCAGAACAAATTGAGATAGAACCGACAGTTGCACGTCTATATGGTGATGCCGAAAAACCATTATATCCTGGTTGTACAGATTTTACGGTTTTGTCGGTGGTGTTAAGATTGATTAACCTGAAGGCGAAACATGGATGGAGTGACAGAAGTTTTACAGAGCTACTACAATTGATGAAAGACATTCTTCCAAAAGATAACGATCTTCCAGATTCACATTATAAGGCCAAAAAAATATTATGGCCGATGGGATTGGGATACAGGAAAATACATGCCTGTCCGAATGACTGCATTATATATAGGAAGGAATATGAATTTCTGAAAGAGTGTCCTAAATGTGGGACATCACGGTATAAGGTGAAAGAAAAATCACAAGCTGATGTAGAGATTACAAAGCTCCCTTCAAAGGTATTTTGGTATCTTTCTATAATTCCTCGTTTCAAACGTTTATTTTCTAATTCACATGATGCAAAAAGGATAAGATGGCATGCTGATGAGCGGGTATGTGATGGAAAAATACGTCATCCAGCTGATTGTCCAAAATGGAAGAAAATTGATTCCCAGTACCCTACATTTGGAAATGAAATTAGAAATCTGAGACTAGGCTTGTGCACAGATGGAATGAATCCATACCGAACCCTCAGTAGCACACATAGTTCATGGCCTGTTTTATTGGTAATTTACAACCTCTCTCCTGAAGTTTGTATGAAGCGCAAATATGTCATGTTGAGTATCATGATCTCTGGTCCAAAGCAACCCGACAATGATATTTATGTATACTTGTCACCGCTGATTGATGATTTGAAACTGTTATGGGCTGATGGTATTAGGGTGTATGATTCTTATAAAATGGAATATTTTCAACTGCATGCAGTGCTTCTATTCACTATAAATGACTTCCCAGCATATGGAAATTTGTCTGGATACAGTGTTAAAGGGCATAAAGCATGTCCAATTTGCGAACAACAGACGTTATATTGTCAATTGCATCATGGGAGGAAAACAGTGTACATGGGTCATCGAAAGTTTTTGCCTATGGATCACCCTTATAGAAGACTAAAAAAGGCATTCAATGGCTCACAAGAATTTGATACTGCTCCTCAACCTTTATCCCCAGAATTGTATTTTGAGAGGGTGAAAAACCTTGATGTGACATTGGGAAAGACACAGAAATCTGGTAATGATAGACATATTTGGAAGAAAAAGGTCAATATTTTTTGAGCTACCATATTGGAGGTATCATGAAGTCAAACATAATATTGATGTCATGCACGTGGAGAATAATATCTGTGATTCTTTGATCGGAACATTGCTAGATATTAAAGGAAAGGCAAAAGATGGGTTGAATGCAAGGTTAGACCTACTGTCAATGGGAATACGTTTGGAGTTAGCTCCCACTCCTAAAGGAAGACGAACATTTCTTCCCCCGGCTTGTCATACATTATCGAAGAGGGAGAAAAGTAGCTTCTGTCAGTGTCTTCATGATATCAAAGTGCCTCAAGGTTATTCTTCAAATGTAAAAAATTTTGTCTCATTGAAAGACTTGAAGTTGATAGGTATGAAATCACATGATTGTCACGTCATGATGCAACAAATTCTACCAGTTGCACTGCGTGGAATATTTCCCATCCGTGTCAGAAAGACTATAATGAGGTTGTGTTATTTTTTCAATTCAATTTGCAACAAGGCGATTGATGTGAATGCTTTGAACATTTTGGAAAAGGATGCAATTTTTATACTTTGTCATTTGGAAATGTATTTTCCTCCAACTTTTTTTGATATGATGGTGCATTTAATGATTCATCTGGTTCGAGAAATAAGGATTTGTGGACCTGTATATCTTCGTTGGATGTATCCTTTTGAAAGGTATATGAAAATATTAAAGGGATATGTTAAAAATCCATATCGACCTGAAGCCTCCATTATTGAAAAGTATATTTATGAGGAGGTAGCAAAGTTTTGAACGAGCTACTTGGCTACGGCGCAACACATAGGTTTGCCTCCATCTCGCCATGAACGGGTTAATAATGAGGGAAAGGGGATTCATGGCTTGAAATTCAAATCACTGTCATTTGAACATATGAAGAAGTTAGAATCATACATCTTGAATAACATAGCTGATGTTCAACCGTATATCACATTGCATATTAATGAGTTGAAACAATGTCATCCAAAGAAGAAAGAAATGTGGATTTTGAATGAGCACAACAAAACTTTTTTGCCATGGTTTAAAAAGACCTTGCTTGGTAGATCAGATGTATCAGAGACATTAAAATGGATAGTGGGTGGTCCATCTTTAAATGTGATAACATGGTCCGCTTATGACATTAATGGCTATTCATTTCATACGAAAGCTCAGGAAAACAGAAGTGCAGTTCATAATAGTGGTGTATTGGTGTTTGAAGAAGCAATGCATTTTTCGAGTGCTAAGGACAGAAACCCAATTTCGGCATCAAGTGCATATTATGGAGTGATTGAAGACATATGGGAGGCTCATTACTTTAAAATTAAAGTTCCCGTTTTTAACTGTAAATGGTTTATCGGTAACAACAGTGTCAGACACGATGAATTTGGAATGACACTTGTTAATTTGAATAGATTGGAAGACACAGCTGATTATTTTATAATGGCAACACATGCCAAACAAATTTTCTATGTAGTAGATCAATCAGATATGCAGTGGGATGTTGTTTTACAAGGGAAAAACCAATATGTTGGTGAGGATGAATTTGATGAAGCTGCTGATTTATGTGAGATCCCTACTTCCATGGAAAGATTAACAGAACATAATGATGAGTATGTTGAAGACATGGTTTGTGCGATAAGGAACGATCACGACGAAGGAATTTGGGAAAACAATCCAACTGTACATTCCTAAAATTACAGGTAACACAAGTTTATTTCTTGTTTACATTTAGTTTTTTCATATAATGTTAGATACTGTAAATTTTTTACTTATTAAAACATGTATCAAACCAAAACGATAAAACAATAAAAACCATAAAGAGGAGAAGTCCTGGGCGCACCGGCTGGCCGGTGGTGGATCACCGGTTGGCCGGTGGTCCAGAACAGAGCTCTGTCTGGTCCACCGGCCGGCCGGTGCTGAGCCAGAGGCCCGCCGGTGGTCCAGACAGAGAGCCTTCCTCTCTGTCTGGACCACCGGCCGGCCGCTGGATCACCACCGGCCGGCCGGTGGACCAGACAGAGCCTTCCTCTCTGTCTGGATCACCAGCGGCCGGCCGGTGCTTCAGACAGAGAGGAAGGCTCTCTGTCTGGTCCACCGGCCGGCCGCTGGATCACCAGCGGCCGGCCGGTGATGAGCCAGCGACCGGCCGGTGGTGATCCAGCGGCCGGCCGGTGGCACCAGGCAGTGGGCAAGTCGACTGCCTGGGTCCTCCGGCGGGCCGGTGAGCTCACACCGGCCGACCGGTGGACTCAGTGAGTCCACTTTTCAGCTTTCTTGGGCCAACTCCTTGGCAACCTTTTTCCTATGTTTACCATGTTTATCATTGTTTAACATGCTTACCATATTACCAATGTTTACTATTATGTAATTTAGTACACTTTTCTATTTGTGAACTAATGTTTGTTTTTTTGATTTGAAGGAAAATGACAGATCAATCAGTTGATCAGCCACATGATTCTGGAGATGAGCATATTGGTCATACATCTGGGGAGGAACATTCACATGCTCCTATTACGAAAAAGAGTTCAAAGGTTGGTAAGCGTGGGTGCACATGTTTACCAAAATTATCACTTGCCCGTACAAAGGAGGAGAGGACAGTCGTGGAGTTTGATGATGATGATCTTCCTAGAGGTCCAAATGCTAAAGATTTTAAGGGTTTTGTAGCAACTCAGGCTAAGAGCAAAGTAAGCATTATCTATGATGATTGGAGAAGTGTGGATAAGGCGATAATTTCTCAGCTGTGGGAGACCATTTTGGTATGATCTTTTGCTATTGTTTGACTGTTCTTTAAATGTTTCTAGTATATATAATATTTTTAACCTCTTTTTTATCAGATGACATTTGATATTCCTGACACTGGAGGAGTCAGGAAGAAATGCTTATCATTGGCTGCTAGGAGATGGAGGGATTTCAAATCAACCCTCTCATCTGATTTCATTTATGGTCATAGGAGTCGTGAGAATCCATGTCGTATATATCCTTTTATAGATGAAGACACATGGAGAAATTTTTTTGAAAATAGAAGATAAGAATCATTTTTGGTAAGGGCAATGTAAACTTTTATAAGCTTTCTTATATAAATGATCTTATTATTGTTTTGTTAATGATTACTTATTCTTAATTTACAGCAAACAAGGAAATCTCATCAAGAGATCCAATCTAAAAATGTATACCCTCATAGTTTATCTCGGGGAGGGTATGCATTATTGGAAGAACAAATGATGGCAGAAAAATTTCAACAACTAAGAGCTGAGTCTTCAAGCTCTGGAGAGGTGGCCCCTCCATCCCCTCCATCTAGACATGAGAAATGGAAAAGAGCTCGGAAGGGAAAAAAGGACAATATCTTTCGGAAGAATCGAGACTCGTAGTTGAGTGGATTGTAAGATATCTATTTTATTTATTTAAGTTTACTATTTTCGTCATATATTTCCAATCATTATAGAAATGTTCAATTAATTATTACAGGACTCTCTTGAGGAGCAGAGTTCACAGGGGGCATTTACACCATCTGGGAGGGAAGATATTTTATCTGTGGCATTGGGAAAGCCCGAACATCCTGGCCGTGTAAGAGGATATCTGGAAGGTGTATCGGTAAGAAAAGTGTTGCCACGTTCCTCAACTTCTAACGTTGAGGGAGTTTAAAAAAATAGAATCCTTGGAGGCTGAAGTCCATAATATTAATGCGACAATGGAGGACAAGATTAGAGCATCGGTGCAGTTAATGTTTGCAGACTTGCAAAGACAATTTCAGGGTGCAGCTCCCACTCCACCTCTCCCAGTAGCTCCCACTCCCCCACCTCAGCCTGCGGACCCCATTTTTGATCCTCCTCCTCCGCCGCAGCTACCTACTTATTGTGAGTTGTATGTTGATGATCCTCAACATCATATAGTTGCATATGGGATGGTATATTGTATAGGAGATACAGTTCATCATCAACAGTTAGAGGTAGAGAATCAAAGGGTCACTGTACAGGATATTATAGATAGATCAGCTCGGATACCATTACCTACAGATGAGGTGACGACAGTTGGACATAGTATTGGCCATTTTTTACTTTGGCCATCCAGACTTCTTCGATTCATTACCATAGAGGTATGGATGTTATATCTTTTATTTTATATTTTTATTAATGTTTTATCATTTGAAAACTAATATATTTTTCAATTTATTTTTACAGGAATACTTCAAAGGTAAAGAAATACTGTATAGACAACAACAAAGACAGATAGCTATGACATCAGATGCAGATACTAGCAGTCTTGACAAATTATCAAGATATTAAAATTTGTTGGCGGATCATTATGACTTTACAATGGAAGCTCATGTCTGTGGACGTGAACTATGTGTGGGGATTATGAAAACTGATATCATGGAGTTTGTCACTGGAGATAAGTTGGGCATCAACGTGGTGCAAATTTTTATCATGTAAGTCTTAACACATTTTCCTTGCGTTATATTTATTAAAAATGTATACTTATGTCTGCTTTGTATTAGGTATCTGTATAAAATTTGTGAGAGGAATGAGCTGACAGATGTATATGGATTCGTGGACCCACAATTGATTTCCCCTGAAGCATGTGCATTGGATGAGGAACAAAGAATGCTTTATATTGCTGATAGATTTGAAAAGAATGTAATCACACAGTGTTGGATGATGCCTTTTTGTGAGAGGTATGAAACACATCCCTCTCAAATAGTTAATTATCTTTTAACATAAAAAACCACTAACGTTAAATTTCCTTTTATCAGGGATCATTGGATGTTAGGGGTTTTTTTCCCTAGGGAGAAAACACTTTATTTGATATGATCTCTCCATGATGATGTGCGAGAATGTTTTAAGAATATATTAGAAACGTAAGTTTCAATTTCACAATAGTTTTATATATTATAATGAATTTTAAATTTACCCCATTCGTATTATTTTCTAACAGGGCATGGGTCCACTTTCGAAAAAGCGCAAAGAAAAGGAATTTCAAGATCAAATATGTACATGCGAAGGTAAATATCCATTTATAATTTGTACATTTTGATTTATTACATAAAAATAATATATTGAATTTACACTCATTCAAACAGAAATGTCATGAGCAACAAGGCATCATCGAATGCGGATATTACATGTTAAGATTTATGTATGAAATAATAACAACTGGGACAGTTCTGAGTTTTGACCTGGTAAGATTTCCTCTTTCTCATAATATTTCAATTTGATTTATTCATTATACATGTTGACTACTATCCTTTTCCTTTGTAGCTTTTTGATGACCCTCAACCCTTTACTGCTGAAGATATCAAACACTTACAAGTGGAGTGGTCAAATTATTTTACAAGTTTGATTGACTTTTAGTTGTTTGTAATGTAAAATGTAATTTTGAATATTGTCAATGTAATTGTGTATTTCGTAGTCATTTAGGTTGGATTTATTTTTTTTTTGAAGTTGACAGTGTATGTTTTTAATGTTATATAAGTGAATGTTTAATTTTTCTCTACTTCTTGTTTTGGTCTACTGTTGATGGTTTTTCTGGTCTGGATTTTGGTATGGGGGGAGAGGTTCCAAGGGGGTGGGTGGGTGTTTGGGGGGTGTCCAAGGGATATGGGAGGGGTGTCCAAGGTGTGTTTGGGGCTGTCCTAGGGGTCGGGGGGAGGGGGGTGTAAATGAGGTGGGAGTTCTGTCCAAGGGGCCGGTTGGGTGTAAATGAGGGTGGGGGGGCTGTCCAAGGGGTGGGGGTGTCCAAGGGGTGGGGGGGGGTCCAAGGGATATGGGAGTGGTGTCCAAGGTGTCTGGGAGTTCTGTCCAAGGGGCCGGTTGGGTGTAAATGAGGGTGGGGGTGCTGTCCAAGGGGTGGAGGGTGTCCAAGGGGTGGGGGGTGTCCAAGGGATATGGGAGGGGTGTCCAAGGGGTGTTTGGGGCTATCCAAGGGCTCGGGGGGTGTCCAGGGGTCGGGGGGGTGTCCAAGGGGTCTGGGAGGGCTGTCAAGGTGTGGGGGGGGGGGGTGTCCAATGGGTGTTTGAGGCTGTACTAGGGGTCTTGGGGGTGTAAATGAGGGTGGGGGCTGTCCAAGGGGTGGGGGGTGTCCAAGGGGTGGAGGGTGTCCAAGGGATATGGGAGGGGTGTCCAATGGGTGTTTGAGGCTGTACTAGGGGTCGTGGGGGTGTAAATGAGGGTGGGGGGGCTGTCCAAGGGGGGGTGTCCAAGGGTTGTGGTGGGGCTCCAATGTGGTGGGGGAGGGCTGGCCAGGTTGTTAGGTGGGTATAGATGAGGGTGGGGTTCAGTTGGGGCTTGGGGGAGGGCTGGCATGGTTATTTTTGTTTGGTTTCTGGTTGCTTTTTGGTGAGAGCAGTGCAATTATTTAAAAAAAAAATTCTTTCACGTCGGTTATTTTATAACCGACATGGTAAATAAATCGGTAGGGGTTTATCACGTCGGGGTTTTCTAGAACCGACGTGATAAACCGTTCCCGGGGCTTTTATCACGTCGGTTCTTAATATAACCGACGTGCTAAAAGGCCTGGGAATCGATTTACCACGTCGGTTATTGGATAACCGACGTGCTAAAACGTTTCCCAGGCCTTTTTATCACGTCGGTTATTTAAGAAACCGACGTGATAATAGGCCAGGGGAAGGGTTTATCACGTCGGTTATGACATAACCGACGTGATAAACGATATCCCAGGCGTTTTATCACATCGGTTTAGGGAATAACCGACGTGATAAAGCCCCCCCCCCCCCCCCCCGCGCATATTTATCACGTCCGTTATTATATGAACTGACGTGATAACCACCGTGATGTTAGGGATATTACGTCGGGTTTTAAATAACCGACGTAAAAAACGTTATTTATAACGTCGTCCGTATTAACGTCGCCTAAAAACCGACGTAAATAATAAAAAATAACCGACGTAAAAAATGTTTTCTGCACTAGTGTTAAAATAAAAAAGTAATGAGGCTTCCTAGAATTTCTATAAATATCTCTCTTTGGGAAATATTTAAAGAATTCAAAAGTGTGTACATCTCTAACCATTATAAACTATATTTTCTCACTCTGATTTGTATTTATATGATTTACTAAAATATCATAAGCAAAGTGATATCTTCTCTACCACATTGGGATTAGAGAAAATATTAAAAAAAATATGATAATCAATAGGAAAAAATATAAAATCAGGGAACCTTCTAGAAGTTATCTTACAATGCCTAGGGATGATCATATTCTAATATATATGGTTTAAAAAATTATATTGAAATTTTTCATAATATATATGGAAGAATTAAAAATATATATGAATTTATGTAATTAATTTTGCTAAGAAAAAAATTAACTCCTTGTTTCATATGTAATTGGTCACCATATAGTATCTATAATTTAACAAGGAAAATAAATTATGTGTTTAGAGTTTAAAAAGTTTGAAATTTTATAAATAATAAATTAAGATATGGTGAAATTTTCATACATAAAAGTAATATCAAAGGTGTGTAA
Organism: Viscum album; assembly: GCA_963277665.1. NCBI lineage: Eukaryota > Viridiplantae > Streptophyta > Magnoliopsida > Santalales > Viscaceae > Viscum > Viscum album. Next base: position 993,661,232 of record OY728164.1, read on the forward strand.
AATTAAAATTATAAAATATATGAATAAAAATCTTAATGTGAAAAAGAAAATGATAGATCAGAAAAGTATTATGAAAACATAAGATATTTATATAGAAGAAGTCCATGTGTGTGATATTTGCACAAAATACTACTATATTTAAGATATTTATATGAAGGAAAAACTTACACATAAAATGATTATAAATTAAAGAGAGGGTATTCATGTAATAATAATAGTATAAATAAAATAAAACCATATTGATGTTAATTACCTTTTATCAAAATGATTTTCTTCCATTAATGAATTTCCTAGAAAAATTGGGCATTTTCACCATTGATTAAACTTGTATAAATTCAAAGGATATATAATTGTCCTCTAATATTCTCCTTTGGGAAATAAGAAATTAAAATTTTCTAAAATGATTCATTTCTAGAATTTTTAAAATATTATTTTATATCTCACTTGATAAAATTTGTCTATAGATATTTCTATTCAACAAGCATAGAATAGTATTTTGAACATTGTAATTAAACTGATATTATATCCTCTCCTCAAGGTTAAACAAAAAAGCTTCTTGGTCTAGAAATATGTAATATATATTCATTAATAGAAAATGATTCGCACCAGAGTTGATAACAAAGATATTCATAATGACATGCCAATACAAATATTTTTCACCCTCAAAGACCATTGGTCCACCCAGATTTATATTCTTAGTAGTTTTAATTTAAAGTTGTACCATATCAAAAATAAAAGATATATTATATTCTGAAAATTAATATAATTAAATTGAAAAATATTACTTAAATAAAAAATAAATTTTAATTTCTTAAAAGAAAAAAAGTGTATTCTCATGTACCAAATGTATCATCCAAAAAAGTGAATCGAATAAATCTAATACAAAATTGTGTCTTAGATATAAATGATATGGAAATAATTTTAAGTGGGTGAATTATAATCAAGAATTAAATTATAAATTTTCTATCCTATTAAAGTAATTTTTTGATTAAAATTAGTATGTTCTGATGAAATTAGAGTGAAAAAGTAATAATTTGAGGTTAAAAAGTGGTAAACATATCAAAAATAAATCTATCAAAATTTAAAAAACTATTTAATTAAAGCAACAAGATTATAATTTAAAATAGTTCACTAAGAAACAGAACATAGAGTATTATATAACAATCTAAAGACTCTTATAATGGATTTTTATTACTGAATAAATTCAATCATAATAATTATTCACTTTTGGGTTATTGTGGTGGGTGGATCAGTATAAAAAATACAAGGTATCAATATGTTATAATTATAAGAACTACATAAATCTATCCCCAATAGTAATATACATGTCTAAACCAAGATTTATTTCGGAACTAGTTGGAAGAAGGTTGTTTTGGGAAAAAGAAACACTTTTATCTGTAATTATCATAAGAAAGCCCTAGAACCTTGGACTTCACTAAATAAACAATCATAATTTAGAGACTTCTATAAAAAAAGTCTCATCAATAAAAAATTATTTGTAATATATGATTCCCTATAATAATCTCATCAATCATAAATATAATACTATTAATGGTTATATAATGAAATAATATATATTTAAAATAAAAAACAACAAAATGGTAACTCTAAGAAATTGTTGTAAATAGATAAAATCGTGAATAATCAAAGAAGTGATATGATGTATAAATCAATTATATGGGATCACATATCATTTATTCCTCAAATATTTGTTTGAATTTATATTTGATGGTGTAAAAAACATCAATGGTCGTATTCTGAGTTCTTTGGGTTTGGTAACAATAACATCAGAAGAACATTCTATCTTCCAATAATGAATCTCTATATTCTTATAAAATTAATCAACCCAAATTCATAATGCAACAATATGTTTTGGTATATATATGTTCTAGATTATTTCATCATAACATACAAAAAAATTAATCCTTTACAAAAAACATAAATTATTTCTATAAATAATCTTAAAATAAATTAAAGTGTGTTGTGATTTAAAAAACAAGGATAATAAGAGTAATTTAATTTAAAAATATACCCCTTTTAACAATAAAAATATATATATGAAAACTCAAGAAAATATTTGTTTGATAGGAATTCCAAAATATTACATCATATTACATTGATAAATATCTCCCTATATATAAAATTAGGGAAACAAAAAAAATTCATTAATAAATACACTTTGGTTGGTAATAAAAAATATCTCCTACAACAATTATCTATTCCTTTAACATAAATGGAATCAAATGAAATGGAAAATTAACTTCCCTTTCCTATATCCTCCCCTATTGTGATATTCAAAAAGAGTAAAAATAGTCATAGAATTTAAAGAAATTGCAATAGATTTTAAAGTAAAAAACAATTATCAAACCTTCCTATATATTATATAAATGTTACTCCTTTATAGATAGGTAATTAATTCATTATAGTAAACTTCTCTTCTCATCCTAAATTATTTTTCTCACTCTATGAATTTTTTCCCTCATTTACAGAAATTTCAAAATCTTAGAGAACGACTCTCTAACCCTTTGGGTGTTAGCTAAAAAAGATACTAATCAGTGTATGAAAATGATAAAATTAGTGAACCTTTAATAAGTTTTATTCTAATGTCAATGGATGATATTCTTCTAATGAAAATTCTTCTAGAAAGTACATTGAAAATCTTTATGAACTCGTGTAGAAACATTTATAAGGTTTAAATCTCTATATAAGATTGTAAAAAAATAAAACAAACTCCATGTTTTACAAGGAATTTGTTAGAATAAATAATCTAAGAATGATAAATGCTAAAGCTTTATAGGATTCAAAATTAATACATAATAAATTCATACATAAAAAAATTGAGATATGATGAATTGTATAAATGTAATAATAATCTCATATAGGTGTAAAAGTAAAATTCCATAATGTATGAATAAAAATTTTAATGCATAAAAGTAAAATCAAGTGTTTCAGATCATTAATAATAGGTTATATATTTATGAAAAAAATATATATAAGATATTTATACAAAGAAAAATATAGCAGAAATCCATATATTTAAAAGACATAGAACTCAATGTTATGGTCATCACATTTGAATAAAAACATAGAGTAAATAATACATTCTAAAAGTAAATGACTATTAAATTTGAAAATTAAGGGTAACTTCTATTTGTAAAAGATCCAAAATATTTTCAAAGTTTAACTTATAGTTTCTAATAAATGAACTTTTATTATAATATGGAGTACATATATAAAACTTTAGTAAAATAATAAATAAATATTATACATCCACTTTATCTATGATTTTTTTCAATGTAAAGAGATATTGAACTCATAAGAGGAACTTATGATCATTTTATAGGTATTATATCTAACTTTTATTTAATATACTCATTTCCATAATAATTTAAGGGTTTAGTGAAAATTTAAAAAAAATAGTTCTGATATACATGATAATAATATCTTCTTTTCATCATCTCTCTTCATCCGATTATTATATTATAAGAGAGTCCTAATAAATACATCAAGTATGAGATTTTTCATATTATTAGTATCATCTATCAATGTATTCTTATATTATCATTAATTATGAATTACATCTATAAAATTCTCTATAATAAATTCATTTTAAATTTCCTTTTATCCAAGAGACTGTATTATGCTAATTACTATCATAAAACATTTGTGAGTTTATGCCACTAATTCATGGTGTAAAGAATAAAAGTCTATATAATCTAACCAAGAAATTTCCCTTTTTGTCTTTAGAACTTTGGAAGCTAAAAAATGAGTAATTTATAGCTTTTTACAAATCTCATTTTCCATATCACATGATAAAATTTGACTGTTGATATTTCTAGTCACTAAGAAAAGAAAAGTATTTTTAACTTTCCAATTATCCTTGTATTCTAGATTCTTCTTATGATTAAATGAATATTTATTTCCCCTAATTTTTATAATTTCATTTTATCATAATAAAATTTTCAACAACATAGTTGATAACAAATTTTTTCTTCCTATTACACCAATATTCATAGTATGCACTATTGATTATTAGTGATTGGATCGGATTCAAATTTTCAATGGTTCTAATTAAAATCCCATCCATATCAAAAATATCAATTATATTCTCTTCAAAATAATAATCTAATGAAAATATAAAATAGATCTTAAACCCAAAGATATTGGTAGTTCAAAAAGATAAAATAAAGAAGACAATTCTTCAATACTAAATTTACCATATAAAAAGAGGAGAGAATGTTTATAATACCAAATATTCTACTAGATAGGTAATATTAGAAAATACAAAAGAGGGGAGGTGAATTATATTCAATAGTTTACTTATAATCATTCTCACCCACCCAAGTAATGAATTGATAAAAATTTATATGTTATAATTAAATCATAGTAAACAACATAATAATTCCGTGTAAAAAAGTTGTAAATATGGTGGAAAATCAATTGAAAGATAAAAAAATATTAGATCAAAATAATAAATTTTAAATTTAGTATTTTTTAATGATAAATATAACACATTGTATTATATTAAAATTCAAAAACTCCTATAAATTAAATTAATTAACAAAAATTATTAATAACAAAAACTCTTTGATTTTAACCTAGAGAAGGTGGTGGATTTGTAGTCTAAATCCATGGTATCCACACAAGTTATAAATACAATAACTTCTTAAAGAAGTCCCCAGTAAGAAGTTATTAGTATAAACTAAGTCATCTTTTATAATAATTTGATAAATGGAAGCTTGGGATTCCGGAACCTATTTGATTAGTAATGGTAAATAACAAGTTTAAGAACAATTCACTTAATTAAACAACTGTTTGGAAGTAGAAGACTCTTAGCCTTAAAGTATCATTGACAAAATGATTGAAAAAATAAAATTTCACACCATAATATGATCAATAAAAAATTTTAGAAAATAAATAATTAAAATATAAACATATTTAAATTTATAGTGGAAAACCTCACAATGTTAGCTCTAATAAAACACTAGAAACAAATACAATTATGAACAATCAAAGTGGTGAGATAATGTATGGATTAATGGTAAGGTATATAGTATTTTATATTCTAAAAATAATTGGTTTAATTTGTAGGAAATCTCCTAAAAAATATCAACAGTCATATTTTGAGTTCATTAGTTTCAGTTAAAATATCATCAGAATAAAAACCATTCTTCTCTGGGGATATAAGTTGAGAACGTGGTGGGGTTTATCACTAAATTGTTACTATGTAAAAAAAATTATATTCTTACATATCATATTATACCAAAAGTTATTTGGGAGATAAATACATAGTTTTATATTCTTGATTCCAAGGGATTCATTCATAATAGCATTTCACTATGGGGTACTTTGGTTATTTTTTCAATGAAAGATTATGGGTGTTTCAGATTATGTATTGATTACTATAGGATGAACGATGAAAAAAAATAAGAAATAATGAAATTTTAAAGATCAATGATATATTAGATCAATTGGGGGATATCGATGGTACTCTAAGATCGATCTATAATGGATTTATCATTAGTTGAGGGCTGGAGATGAGGAGGTTTTTTAGACAAACTTCCATACATTGTATGGTCAATATAAATTTATATAGATAGTTTTGGTGTTACAAACACAACAATTAAGTGTACATTGATGATATAATTCTTTCATCCTTATCCACATAAATTTTTTTATCATGTTTATTGATGAAATTTCCTTTTACTCAATATCTTAGTAGGATCATGGATAACATTTTTCACTCGTTATGGATATGTTGTGGGTTCATCCCCTATATGGAAACATGTTTAAATACCAATACTAGAACCAGAGAGTGAAGTTTCTTAGACATGTTATTTTTGAATCGAGAATATCATAGGATTTGGGGAAGGCATCTGTTGTAGTGTCTTGAGAAATCTCCAAGAAAATCATCATGTTTTGGAGTTTCATGGGACATATGATATATTATTTCTAATTTTTTTAGGATTTATATCACCTAACTACCCTAATTATGAAGCTAAATAGGAAGGGAGTGGATTTCTGTTGGTTTTTTTGTTGTGAGTTTACTTTTTTGAGCTAAATAATAGATTGAAATCTTGTCCAATTCTCAAATCATTTGAGATTCAAATTAATATATAGTTTATTTTTATACTTATAGTGTTGGATTGGGTTATTTTATATAGGAAGGTAAAATAGTGTCATATTAATCATAGAAACTTATTAAAAATAAGAATTGTTGTCTCACTCATGATTGTGGGGGGTTTTTACTATTTTATATTAAATTAATAGCTATAATCATTTTCTAGTTTAGGAAATTTTGTATTTTTCACTACCCACAATAAATTAAATTATATATTATCTTTGAGTGTTTTGAATATTTTGTGTGTTAGGTTAGTTAAATACCTTGATTAATTTTTTTAAGATGATATATATCCCTATGAAAGGTAGTATTGTCACTAAATCTGTAATCATGAAGTCTTATATGGATGTTTATAAAGATTAAGAATATGATTAGTAGATTATAACACTTTTTATGAAGATGAACCGTGATATGTATATTAAAGATGGTCATTTAATTATTATATCCTTTTCTATCTCCTCATCATTTATGAAGTGGTCAAATAAGGTGTAGAGTTTAAATTATTAGTGAAAGTTTTATAAAGGAAAGCCTTATGTTGGGGAGTATATGATCATATAGGTTTTTAGAGATGAATCTATACTTTATAACCATGGGAGGATCTATGTTTTTTATCTATATAACATGAAGTTGTAATGGATATTTATATGCCTTGATGGGAAGCTTATATTATTTTGACTAAGATGTACCTTGAGCACAAAGACATTTTGGTGGCTAAGTTTTTAGTGGGATATGTTTGGGTTTTTTCGACGTGTACCACCTATCATAGGTTTAAATATGAGAATCAAAGTTCATCATGTGAAATTTTATCCTTAAAATTACAGAATCAAATTGGGATGATATCTCCATGGAATTATGGATAGGGTTTCTAAGGTTGCAAAAGGTAAAGGATATAGTTTGGTTTTTTGTTGATCATTATGAAAAACATCCCAATTATTACCAATCAAAGATACCTATAGGGTTTGAGGAACTTGAAAATGTTTTTGTAGATGGGGTTAATTGGATTTTTGGGACACCCTATAGTATCATCTTTCATCATGATGCAAGATTTATTTCATGAATTTTTAATTTAATTCAAAAATATTTGGGTTACCATGTTAATTTGAGCATAAATTTTAATCCATAAATGGATGAACAATCTAATAATAATATTTAGACACTTGATAATATTATTTAATATTATGTTCTTAACTTTTATGGTGAGTGGGAGTACTATGTGCCATTAGTTGAGCTTGTTTATAACAATTATTACTAGTTTTATATTCATATAACTATGTTTAAATATTTGTATAGAATATTTTGTTCGTCCCCCATGTGCTAAAATGAATATAGGGAGGAATAATTTTTTATTCCAATATTCGTACAAGAGACCCATGTTCATATTTTGATGATCAAGATAACATTGGATACAACCCAAAGTACACATTAGTATTATGTCGATCAAAGGTGATGAAATTTTGAATTAGTGGTAGGGGAACATGTATTTCTTCAAGTCATATCCTAAATAGGGAATTACATGTTTCATAAGCAGGGAAATTTAGATCTGTAATATGTTACGTCATGTGAGATTTTTTTAGAGGATCGATTAATTTTTATACCAGTTGAAACTACATTGTATATATGGTGTTATGAATAATGTTTTTTATGTTACTCAGATAAATAATGAATCAATTTTTTTATATCCTTCAATGTGAAAATTTAGAGCTTGACCAAATAATTCTTTTGGGTAGAAGCTAGTGCATATTTTTTAACATAATGAAAGTGTTTTTTTAGGAAAGATTGTGCCACTTGTATACATTCTATAATATCATGGACATGTACAAGACGAAAACTAGGAAAAATAAAAAGTGATAATATCCCCATTGTTGTCATTGTTTATCACTAGTGCTCAGTAACACTTCTCAGGGGAGAGAAGACCTATGTTTGACATTCTTCAATAACCCTCATCATTAATATATATCTATTATTTAATATTAATCTTTTGGTACATTTTTAATGTGATTTGGAGATGTCTTTGGAAGTTGATTGTGATGTAAATAAATGAAAGAAGTATATTGGGTTGATAATATTATATTAGACCATAAAAATCCATTAAGTACCCAGTAGTGGGGTATCGGGTACCCATTGGAGTAGGTAGTGGTGTGGGTCCACTAGACAAGCCATTGAGATACCAACGAACTGACACTGGGTAAAATATGAGCTACTGAGTGGTAATTATTGTATATTAGAGTTCTCAATGTGCATTAAGACTATATTTTTTAAATAGTTTTAAATATATATTTTTAAGATCACTAAAATTGGTTCTTAATAAAAAAATTGATTTAAGGTTCATTTTGATGATTGTTTTTAACCTTTGAAGCCTTAATAGTTTCTCTTAATACCTTGTATTCAAGGTGTAATTTCATCACTACTTGATCCTAGGGTTGTTTTATGATTCATTTTTGTATTTTTATCATTAATATCTTCATGAATCTTACCTTTTTCTAGGAAACTAATAACAATTGGTCATTTTTTGTTATAATTCCCAATTTGTTCCTTGAGTTCATTGAATTTTTAGAATAATAGATTTCTTAAGGGACTAAACCTTGAGTAAGTTTATAGTCATAAAATTGTTATCTTACCTCATACCCCCTCATGGAATTTGGTAAGTGTTTATATATGAAATGTATACTTATTTAATGACTTGGTTGACTTGATCTGTTACCTCATTTTTTTAATTTCTGTAAATGATGAGGAGTTAATTTATTAAGAATTATTGGAAGGTATTTGTAACCTAAATTTTTATCTATGGTTTTGTTATTTTTTTAAAAATTCTTATAGTGGTAAATTTTTAAGAATAATTACCTATTAAAATTATGATAATAAAGAATGTGATAATGTTGAGATTAATGATGGATATGCATGGGAATAACTGAGGTTTAAATGTGGTTATTGATGTTTTTAGTTCCTAATGTTTCTTAACAATACCATATGATGAATTTATGGATTTTTGATATGTTTATGGGATTTTTTATCACATTCATGTGAGTTTATAATTCTGTATGTGATTCAATTTTGGAATGTTTTTATATGAAAAAAGAAGAAATAAATGGGGACATACACATAATTTTCTTGAAATGTTAGACTCCGATTTGGGATATTAAAAGAGTGATATATTTATTCTTTTAATTAATCTATTTAATTATGAAACATGTGTTTAAATAGGTTAATGAGTGATTAGATTGGGAAAAAGGGCATATAATGAACCTTATACTGAAATGTGTTTTAAAAATTCGAAATGGGGGTTCTTAATTTGAATTTTATTACTAAAAATTAATTTCACAAGGATTTAAATGATCATGTAAATTATTATTGTTTTTTTATTTTTTGAGAAGGGTAAAAATGTTAAAAAATAGTGTCCTGGTGTGAAATTAGTATGTTTTGACAGGATTAAGGTGGTGTATGAGATGACACGAACTGTTTTTATGTTTTAATTAATCCATGAATGTTCTTTCTTGAAGGTGTATTATGGTTGTTAGGGATGTGATTTTCCATTGATTTGAATAGTTTTTATTGATTGGTTGGAAATATTATATTCCATAATATGGAACAATGGACTTAGAGGGTTCAAATATCCATGATATTATGTGATGGCATGGATTGGAGTGGTTAAGATACATTTATTCCATGGGTATGATTTCCCTTCGGGAAGGAAAGGGTGATATAATGAACTATGGGTTTCCATACATGAACTATGTATATGGGAATTTGATTAATTAGGTTTGGTTTACTCAAGGGACATAGTTTGTACATATACATTATTATACTGTAGAAATTTTTTACAATTAAATAATTTTATATTTACACTATTTCATATATTCTCACATACTAACTTCATGATATGGTAAAGTTGTAAATGGTTTTAAATAAGGATTATATTCTCACTTACAATTTTTACACACCTTTTGTGCATTCAGGTTGCATGCATGATGTTTTTGGTAAATGAAGGATTCCTTTATAACGTTCAGTTTGTGTTTAGAGGAATTTTTAATCTAACTATGAGGGTGGTTAGATTCATGTAGAGTGGGTCATATTATTTTCATTTTTTGTTAAATTTTAGTTATGATAATTTTAATTTGGATTGTGGGACTTTATTTTGAGTCTTAGTTTCTTGTATTACATTTATAGGCATGTTGGGATATTACATTGAGTTTATTGAGTTGATTTTTATGTCTTCTATAGCTACATGTTATTTATATTCTTATCATTAATTTGTTGTATTTGATAGAACTTTATAGGGTAAATAACTCACCAAGAGATATCCTTAGACCCTCATGTTGATATGTTCCTCTGGGATTCATTATTTACAATGTGTAAAAATAAACCCTCACAATTACATAATTCCTCTAGTCGACATACTCCCCTTAGTTATTATCTATGTTCATCCCCTCAGGTGTAAGCCAAGACTATTCCCTCAGACACCTTGTTTAAACATTCACCTCTCAGATTCATCATATTTCCTTTATTTTATAAACCATATTATGGATTTGTTTTTATATTTCATTATTTCAATTTTTCTTCATGATGCTTCCCTTATATGACTTCAGTCGAGAAGCATCATTTTGCCTTCATCGTGAACCGTGAGTCAATATCAGATGCTCCACTTAGATTAATTTTAATTAGGTATCCTACTAAGTGTAATAAAAAATCCTACATTCCTTCACCTTTTCCACTCACTAGGTTACAAACTTTCAAGTGGATCCTATATGTAATCATCACACATTTACCTTATGCATAGATTCTGCATTTTGATTTCATTATTTAACTCATGTAAATTTATTCCTAATATTTTCTTCATTTACCTTAAGTTGTTATACACTTATTTGTTCTTTAATAATTTGAGTTGATATATTCCTCCTACTAATAATATATGGAATCCAGTTAGGTATAATCCCCAAAACATAACCTCACTTAACCCACCTACTACATAATGTATCTTAGGGTGGATGTTTTCCAAATCTCACTTTATCTCCTAATGTTTCCCCTTTTATAGAATAGGTTTATTAGGAAACTCATTCATAAGCCCCACTTTTTACTTCTATTGTTCTCCCTAATTATGGAATAGTTTTCTCACTAGGTAAGCTCATTCATATTCCCCCACTCAATCCCATGTTGTCTTCTCAGAAGCAATATAGATAATCTTATATTACATTTTTCTCAAACTGAGAATGAATCGTGTGATATTATAAGTTTAGTTGATCATTATATTATAAATATCAATACACATCATAGTGTTCACCTAGAATTATAAGTTTTATGACTCTAAATTATATAGCTAACATCCCTACCACATTACGTTAAATTGGATAGACCTTTCCTCTCATATGACTTTAAACTATGTCAATCGAACTATGTTTTATTTTATTTTTAAAAAAACATGTAGGATTCAACATGGAGGTACAAAACCCATATTACCAAACATACCTCTCCTATTATTTGATTTGTATAACATTCACACATGGTTGGATGTGAGAAAGATGTAGTGGCCCTCCTGGTAGGTGTAAGCCCAAATAATATCCTCCCCAATCTTATTAATAATTGAAAGGATGAAATTGAAAGGGATTATCATATGTAACTATAAAACTAACCATTTATAGTTACCATATACTTAGTCATCCTAATCACATGAAATTAAACTACATGGTTTGGTCCTTGTGACATGACAATAAAAGGTGTGATGTGACCCATTGAGTTCCAAAAATTATACTTCTTATGATTCCCATCATAGGTATATATACAAATCGCTCTCTTAGGATCAATCCCCACTCCAAAACACCTACTACCTCCCTAGATAGAAAAAAATATAGACTACCCAATTAGGGCTATAAAACAAATCATTACATACTAATAAGAGAATAATGGAGAGATAGTAATTCATGTAGTGTTTCTTATCAATACATGGTTTTGATCAGATTGTTCGTATAGGGGTAACAAGTTTTGTACATGGATTTGGGAAGGATTCCAAAGTATTTCGTAAATCTATAAGAGCTTCCTTGTGTAAGAAATAATCCCCTCAAAAGGGTGTGGTGATCCCAATCTTCTATCCTCTTAATCATCCTTTTATATGAGATGTCAATGGTAATGTCCCTATGATTTCCTTCAATTGGTAAGTAGATATACATTGACTAAAAATGATTGCAGGTTTGAAAAATATCATAAAAAAATGGTGAACCCAATGTGAATCCTTCATCTGTGTCAAGCCTTTCACATATTAAAAGGTATTAATTTCCCCTAACACATTGGGAAATTTTGTTTAACATGTTCCATAGAAAAAAATGGTGAAGCTGACATGAATCCTTTTACTATGAAAATCAATTAATGGATATAAAAAGATTAATTTTATATCCTTGAATTTTTAAAGTGATTTATTGATCATTAATTATTATATATGATGTTAAATTTATGGGATTCTTATGTTTGTTTCTTCTAGGACCTTAAAGACTCCCTAAAATTCCAATTCCATCTCTAAATGTGCCAATAATTTTTAAGACCGTTGGATAAGATGGATCCCACATAAAACCACAAACTATTGTACCTAACTAGCTAACACACCACCCACATCTACGACACTTATTTTAACAAACACATCCCCTCTAATTCCATTTGGTGAACATTATATTATACAAGTACCACTTTAGATTCTTTATCGAAACCTTGTAAGTAGCTGGATAAATCCTCCGAATGATAAAAACATGCAAGGCATCCTAACCATGATAGACCGTGGAGAAGAATGTGTCCCTAGTCACCACATCCAACAGTTACATGTTCCTTTCCCTAGAGAACAATAATACATAGTGTCTTTATCATAGGGAGGTAGAATAATATGCACCCCATTTTGAGTAAACTACATATGAGTTTCCTATGAGTGATACTATTTTTCATTCCAATTGTTACAAATTCCAAAAAACCAAAATCTACAAATAAGGCCATGAATGACTCAGTCATCCGGACTCGAGAATCTAAATGTGGAGCCTTTTATAGTAATTTAGTCACTACATATCAAGGGGAGTACTACATCCTATCCATTACAAAGACCCTTGAGTCACATTAGAATATATTGAAAGTATCCCAAAGATAATCCCATGACACAAATAATCAGAATCTTCAGACATCATCACAGCTCACCTCAGTGATAAAAGAATCCAAAATAAAACCCATCCCACATGGATGGGTCATTTTTATTGTCTTTTTACCCTAAAATCACCTCCAATTTCATCTGGTGAGTAGTAACACACCATTATTATAGATTCTTCTCTAACAGAATTCATACTTCACATTGCATGTTTCACATCATTAAATATCATAACAATTGGACCAACTATTGATGAAAACCATGATACTATCAAAAAGGAGATGGGGGTCACCACATTTACCATCTACCCACCATCTGACCATGTGGAATCCCTCTTTATAGAATATAAGATTACTCATCTTGATGTTAAAATAATAAAACAGGAGTTGATCAATGAAAAGTTTCTCAAAGAATAAAACCCACTAAATATGATAAATAGTTTAAAGCCTCCATGTCTCCTTCAAAACAACAATCTATAATAAGAGGAGACATATTAACATAAAAAGTAAAATTCATTCCACACCATCAAATTAATAACACACCAATCATCCAATTTTACTTTTTTTATGTTTCAATACCAAGTGTTCCCACCATAACAAATATCTCATTTTCTATTTTAGGAATGTCATCTAACGTAAAATTAGACTTGTGTATCCCATAAATTAATGGATTTACTCATTTCCCAAATGGATTCTTTTGAAATATGATGTGCACTATTAAAACTAGGGGAAGTCAAGTCTTGAGTGGGTGGATTATATTCCTCCACCGCCGATCTTTAAGAACCTATGTTTCCCAACATTCGATGGAATGGGAGATCCCGAGAAACACCTCATCCATTTCTCTCCCCAGTGTGGACCAATGTCAGTAATTTCAAAATAATAAGACTTTTCTAAACTCATATAAGTTTTTTAGACTCTATATGGATAATCATTTCTTCTCATAATAACCTCATAGATAGTTCTATTTTAAGGTAGGAAGACAACCTTCAGTAATTCCTCCTCCAATTATTCTCTACAATAATAAAAAAATATATTTGTGTCCTACTAAGATGAAATAAAAAAATTATTATAGAATCATGGATTTTATTTCAATATGAGAGGTTATAACATACTCCTTTTATATATAGATTCTCTGGGACAAGTTATTGGAGATATGTGTTGGGAATCTATTGGATGAGTTCTCAATTATGTTCATCTTCCTAAGGTACTTAGGTGGTTTCTAGTGGTTTGTAGATGTAGCACAACATATAGAAGATGATATTAACAGAACTAGGGAAAGAACATATCAAGCATCGCTATCATAGATACGAAATATTGGGTATATAGAAATAGAATATGTTACCCTCAAACCAAAAAGGAAAGTAAATTTTATAATGATCTAGTATTTTTAAAATATATTTCTTTCCTTAAAAAATGTTCATTATATTATATAATGTTATACATGTAAAAAATATATAGGAACCAACAAAACCTTATCCTATTAATAAAGACCACTATCTTAGTCAGCTATGAAACTAAGGAAATTGCAAACATTACAATTGAAAAAATAATTAAAATATAAAATCTAATATAGGAAAATATGGATCATCTCAATCTACTATAATCATAACACCCACGACCAACACTATAGAAATAAAACAAAAAATTATTCTACCAATCAACATCTTAGAAAATTAAAAAATATCCTTAGAAAGAATTGTGGATAATTTTTAATTCAAGAAATGAAGTGGTATTTTTATGGTATAAATGGAAATGTGACCATTGGGATATGAATATTATATTATTGTTGGTAATTATAATCACTGGTCAATTTTACTATTGGTAACTATATCCATTTTTAATAATTTGACTGATATAATTAATGCTTATAAGTATTAATGAAAAAGGATAATCGATAAAGAAATTATAAAAGATGGCCTACACCAGTGTATCCATGCCATTTGGTGGGAGGTAGTGTAAGATCCCATTACTAAACTGACCGGTACACCATTTGTGGGTTTTCAATTTCTTTGAATGTGTTTAGTAGAGCATATAATGGGATAATGCCTAATGGTAAATTCGAAAAATTGTTGGATTTTTCAACATTAAGAATAGTGTTTTTTTAACTATAGGGATATTTAACACCATGTAACTAGGTGGTTACATGTCGTGAAATACTGTCAGGTGCATGCTGTGAAGCATGGTTCATAGTGTAATGGGTACACACTGTGAATGCCCTTTACATGACGTGAAGTATTTTCAGGTCATTTTTCAATGCGTAATGATGGGGGTTTCATTAGTTATGAATCTAAATCATTTCATGACGTGAAAAGGGGATTCACATCATTCAATACTCTGAATTTAAGATGGAGTTACAAATTCGAAGTGTCTTCTCTGTTACAAACATTAAAACTTTCACGGTGTGTAACTGGATTACATATTGTGTAACCCCCTGATGGTAGCCTACAAAAGGAGGAAGTTTAATTGGTTATTATTCATTTAATCATCTCTAATTCCTCTTCCTTATTTTGAAAACCTTCCTCAGTTATTCTTGGAGCATTCCAACCCTTCTGGATCCATTCCTTTGGTGATCAATCGTCACTGCTTTGGAAGGTGATATCTGGGTGAGTTTTCTTTATCGTTCTCCATCAAACTCTGTATCTCCTCTCTTGGATCATCTTGGTATTGATGGATATACTCTCTTTGGTGTTGGATATGTCTTCTTGGTTCAGTTTCAAGGTCTTATCCATCTTTCTACTCATTGATGGGTGTCATTGAGAGTATTCAGTTTCTAGAAGAGGTAGGTGCATCTGTCCTGATCAGCCAAATTGATTATTAATAAATTAATTGATTTATTTATATTGCTAATTTAAATTAAATTTATCACACTTTATTTTAATTTATTTTATAAAACCCAATTCCATGTAATTGGGAGATTTGTAAATGGTTTTGGAAAGGAAATTTGGAAAACCCTAAATTCCATTGAATTGGGGTGTGTTATGGAGATTGGATAATATAAATTATGGAATTTAAATTATGGATTTGAAGGAAATGTAATTCAAATAAATTCTTTGAATTTAATTTTCAAAATAAATTTTCTAAAGGATGGAATTGGTTTTTAATTGATTTAAAACTTGTAAAAATGGATTCAAATGAATTTATAGAAACCAAGTTGTTTTATCTTGTGAAAGATTCATGTTTTTGAATAATACTCATTTTTGTTTAAAATAAAAATTTGAATTGAAATGGAAGAATGAGATTTAATTGAATTTTAAGAAGTTTTAAAATAAATTTCACATCATATATTGTATAATATAACTATCAAGACTTGGGTAGTTGGTGAGTTATTTGGACACAATCTATGCAATTACAACATTCTAAATCATGCATGTGGTAGGTAACATCCATGATAGGAGGGTGATGAGTCACCTCTGGCTAGTGTCAGGGGGACGTGTGTGTGCACATATTTTTAAGATCATGTTGAGATTTCATAGTCCTATAGATGGAAATACTATTGTACCTTTTTCCAAATGACTGTCTTGATCACTTATTTATTTATATTTAGGATATAAATTTATGCCAATGTTGTAAAAATACTTTTGTTATGACCACAAGATTGAATACCCTAAGATGGGGGGCCAATCATGGTCTGAAAGATTAAAACGTTTTTCCCTGGGGATCTTGTTTCTTTGTTAGAAAAAACTCAATTCTCTCTTCCTCCTATAAGAATATATGAACATATATGAAATCATTAAGAGTAAACATCAATTTTTACTTGGTTCACCCTTACTTGTCTATGTCCAAGGAGCATAAAACGGTGATGTGCTAATGTACCAAATTCACTGTGACTCAATTCCAAAAATGAGTACAATGTTTGGGATAGATCTTCTATGCCCATGCTCACTACCTTTATAAGGTTTATTTTCTACTCACTACATTCCCAAGGGTCACTCCCTATGCCTCTTTCTATGGCTCACTGCCAGTGGAAAGGGTCATCCTCTTCCTCTTCCTTCACTCATTGATCTCAGAAAGGAATTCACTCAAAATTTATTTAATTGTAGGTTAAACACAGTTTATGGACATGTAGGTCCCTTAATTTTGATTAATTCTTGCATACTCAAATTTTGATAGATGCTCTGTTGAAGTTACTTTTTCACCCACAGATGAAATCCACCTTCTCGGGTACTTCTAGGTACTGGAAAGAACTTTATCAAAATGATTTGAAGCTCTTTCAATCATCCTTGTGAAAATTGAGAACCACATTTTTCCTCCATGTATTTTTTACCAGGTATGGTATATAGAAAACCTCTTCCGCATACTACTGCAGCTTTTGTGAACCGCCCTCTGTCCGCAGACTACATATGCCTTCGTTATCGTGTACCGACTCTACGAACATCCTATTTGAATCACCCTCTATCGGCAAACTATTCTCTTTTCCATTGTAGACCATCTCTCCTCTATATACCAAAAATCCTTCTCTACATACTGAAATTACTATTTTTTGTACCACGTTCTTTTTGTGATATAGTTTCCCGCAAAAACCTTCGACGGAATTTCTTCTGCGCGAACCACTTCAGCCTTCGCGGAACTGTCCCTCGCGAACTTCCTTTGAGAATTGTCGAACTCCTGAAGAAAATAGTTGTTCTCTAATGAAATTTTATCTCTCACGTAATCAGTTGTATTAGTGCTCCTTATATTGGAAAATATATTTTCAAAATCTACTAATCCAATATTTAACAATTCATTGATTCGGTACAGCCTCCACCACATATCGATCCTCCTACCATGAACTGCAACCCTTGTGCATACCATTTTCCACCATCGTCTGCATAATTTTTTTTCTCCTACGTGGTCCATATACTCTGGTAATGAAAATCCATCCATGTACCACACTGCCTTCTGCTGCAAACCATTTTCGGTTTCTCGAACCACTCATGTGTACCGTTCCCACTGGCTGGTATGTGGCCACATACCCTTCCCACACATGGTACATGATCCATGTCAAGTGCTCCACATTTCCCTTCCTTGGACTATTTAATTCACCGTTCTACACACCGTCTTGTCCTATAAATAAAATATTACATTTCCAAACATAAATTTCTAATTTTGAGGCAAAAAAATTTGGCAAACACCGAGAAACTGTGCCACCTTTAAAAACATGTATTCATCAAACACCAACCATACTCATTTACGGTCATCTAGCTTTATTAACAAACACAATTACACATAAAACATACTGATAGGTCACCTTGAGTTATTTTTACCCAACAACTTTACATGACTTTTCTATATTTACATAAAATATTTTATGTAACAATTTTATTTTAAATATTATTTTGTAAATACTCCATCTCTTGAAAAGTAATTCTTGAGCATTAAAAGAAATTTTCATCTATTTGAAACTATATAGAATGTTTTTTTTTAAATATTCTTTTAAATTTACCAACCTATTTATTTTCAAAATTGAAATATTTTATTTGGATAATCTATATATGGAATTTGTTTTGGAATCTACGGTGTTATTCTACTAGTCTTAGGCTCACACCCTACATTTTCCTTTGGGTGTTTTTTGACTTTATCTTTCTCGGTTCGATCAATGGGAAGGGATCTCATGGAAGTGGATCTAGCTGTTGAGTTTTGGACATTGTGAGTTGGGTCCTTAAGGAACTTTGGCCAGTTTCCTCTTTTTTTAGTACTAGGTTTGTAGTACTTTGGTATTTTATGCATCCTTTAATTCTAGTACATTACTCCTAGTGGAGCATCCTTGTTACTAAAACTATCTTATTTATTTTTCTATCGATATGTTTTGTGGGGAATTCATTCCCAATTTCATGGTTTATGATGAAAGGTTATAATTTATGGAACATGCGGATCAAGTATTCACTTTAGGATATGTTAGGGCCGGTTTGGTTATTGGGTTACCCGGTTACCCGGTCTAGTTTGTGACAAATTGGTATTAGAGGTGAGATATTTCATATTTTTTCTTAAAGTCTGTATGTATTTTTGAAAACTTTTTTAGACATACAAGGTAGTTGTGGTTGAGTAGCTGGATATCTCTCACTGAAATGAACCTTATGTCACTAGGGGTGGTTTGCGAAATAAATCTTGTGGACTAGTTCTAGTCCTTTCCCTATTGTGATTTGGATAGAGTGATATCCAAATCCAGTTTATTCCTTTTGTTGAGTATAATTTCTCTTATTTCTTGATTTGAGTGTTAAACTAATGTATTCATTTTACCCACTGATGTTTTATAGCATCATGCCTCCGAGAAGGTATACAAATCATATTCAGGAAGAAGCTGGAGCTTAACTATAGAATGTGAATCCTTAAGTGGACCCAAATCTAGATGAGGTGATCATGAGTACAATCTACGCTCGGGGACATGCCCCACCTCTATTCCCCATTCAAGCTCTAGTTGTGGATCCTTAGGGGGTGTTCTTCCAAATCGTTCTCAAGAGTTCCTTCACCAGAAGCCACCACTTTTTCAAAGGCTCCACTAACCATCATCATGCTGAGGAATTGGTGGGTAAGATTGAATGCCTATTTGAGTTCATGGAGACACCCGACATGATCCAGGTGGAGTCTTCCACCTTCATGTTAGAATGACCAAGAAAGATATGGTGGTACACGATGGTGATTGTATAGAAACATAGGGGCTTAGAGTGGAAATACTTCAAGGTTATGTTAACCAACTAGTTATAACAAGAGTCAGTGGTTTTAGCTAAGGCATTGGAGTTTTCAAGATTGAGAAGGTAGATAGAACAATGACTGAGTATTGAAATTGTTTTTTTTTGAGTTGGTGCATTTTTTTCCTGATATTTTATCTAATAATTGAAAAAAGTCTTAAAGGTTTGAGTTGGATCATCGATTAGATATATGTTCTTAGGTTTTCTTTCTGAATTTACCAACTTATATTGATGTTCTAGATAGAAAGATGATGGTTGATATAGACTTGGATGGAAAGTTATGGTTATCAAGAGTTTCTTTTTACCCCATGGGTAGTGTTGGTTCCTTCAATAGAATATAGAATCATGATTATACTCATAGAAGTTCTCAATTGAAGGTTCAATCCAGACCTCCTACAGAACCATGAGGGATTTATTTGGTTTTCTTCTAGTGTGAAGATTCAGGACATTATAAGAGGGTTTCCACTAGGGAACCGAAGAATTGTTCCACCTACAGACATTCAGGTCACTAACAGAGATTATTCCATCACTTTTCTACTCTGCATAGTGTAACAGGATCATCAAATCCCCCTAAAAATGTGTAGGAATTAGATGATTCATGTATAAAAGGGTTTCATCCAAAGTAATTTGGAAGGAAGCTACTTCACGCAGTGGAAGAGTCTCCAGAGGAAGCAGACTTGGGTCCAGCACCTGTGAGAGGTACCAGTACTGTAGAATCTTCATTAGTGACTACTCTTTTTGATACTAGTGCATCTCATTATTTTAGTTCAACCTCTATCATTTATCTGATTAATCTTCCTATGAAAATTTTATATTGTGAAATGGATACTAATCCACCCCTTGTTATGAAGATAAAGTCAGGTCTTTTTAGTCCTTCTTGTTTATTATCTCTATCAGATGTCGATCTTTCCTATAATTTTCCAGTTCTTAGAATGAAATATCTTGATGTAGTTTTTTTCCAAATTTGGAAAAGATATATCAATGTTTTCTTTTTTATCTGGAGCAAGAATCAATGAGTGGTGGTATCCCACCAATTATCACTGATTTTCCTGACGTGTTTCTTTCAGGTTTTTCTGGTCTGTCACTGGTGAGAGAGGTTGAGATCTTTATTAATTTAGTGCATGGTACTCAACCAGTAGTCATTCCCTCTTATCAAATGGTGCTATATGAACAAAAAGTATAAGGCCTCAGCCTTAAACCTTACTTAATATTGAATTAAATGAATAATTCACATTGAGGTTCATTTCACTGTTTAGAGTTTTAGAGAATTAGTACATAACTATTACATCTCAAAAGATTAAAAAGTAGAAACTTCTACTAAGTTTCCATAAAATAAAAACTCTTAAAAGGAAACATGTATAGTTCCATGTTTTAGATAGCATGAATTTCCCTTAATCCCATCCTTGACCCTATTCTACATTAAGTCCTGTGAAAAACATTACAAAAAAACTTGGGGTGAGCATAAAAATCTTAGTATCGGATACACAAAGAATGAAAACTATTAGTTTATCAAAACAACAAGTAAACCATTTATACTTTATCAAAGTAATAAATTTTACCTTTATGAAGTAGTAAAAACTCTTAACAGAATAAAAGATCATTACTGACCCTTTTGTAACCAAAAGATTACCATAAAACCCATATAAAGATCACATAACATATAAAGGTAACTTGGGACATAAACATACTTAAATGGAATAACCATACGGTCGACTTCCACACATATCACTTAATGGAATAGCCATATGGCCGACTTCCATACCCAATGCATTGGAGGTTATAACGTAACCACCCGTCCTGGTATTCATGGCACCACCCATCATATGGTTTATCACGTAACCACCCGTCAAATGTCCAAGTACTAATATAAAATCATAAAACATAAAACAAATATAATGGAAAGAAAACATTTCCACACTTTGATCACAATATATAACATAAATATATTGACATAACAAATCCATTATAAAAACCATTTTCAATACCAAAATACATAAAAGAGTATATGATATTTATTTCATTTTAAAAACATTACGACTTGTTGAGGAAGCCAAAGACCAAATAATACTCGTGGCGGCAGAGAAGTTGTTGTCGCCGCATACGTACGACAAAAACAGTCCCTTTTGTCGTTTAGTAAAACGCTTCATATAAAAAGATTCCTTTTGAATAAATGTAAAAGTAAAATGGGTTTATACACCATATTAAATAAAGTGGTGTATAAAACAAAAATATGCCTCAATGAAAGGAGATTGAGATGAAGTCCCTTACCTCGGGTCCGACTTGACTTGATCGTTCTTTAACGTCCCGAATAATAAACTTGAGTTAATTTATACTTGATTAAGAACCTTTTTCAAGTTCATAATTCCTTTTATATCACTTATTACCATGTTATTAACATTATGTAGTCATTTAAGTTGATAATGGTCGTTTGTCGATATTTGGTACTTGAGTCAAAAGTGGACTTCTTACAATTACATGTTGTTCGTGTGGTCAAATGTTCATTATATCCAGAATGATATTCATGATTTGGATATCATATATATGTCATATATATCCAGAATATACATGTATATATAATATTACATAATCATTTAGAGGTAAGAAATGAAATGCACCGTTCATGGAGACGGTAAGCCGTACGTACGCATGAACGCTACTTTCATTTCTTTGTCATATTAATGGAATTAAAACTAAATGAGGGTATGTATATTTTAATTACATAATTATACTCATCATTTATATGTAACATAAATCATATATAATAACTTTAAATCCATCCTTTATATGTCCCACATATGGCATTAATGAATCAAATCACTTTGAGGGGGCGGTAGTCTGCACTTCCTAAAATGAAGATATCGCGTATACCCATAATGGAAGCCATGAAGGTGTGACATAAATGAAAAATACAGAAGCTTAAGGAAGACATAAAAATATTATATATCATATATAAATATAGTGACATCTTAATGGCCACCTTTAAAGGTGTTGGAAGAATATTGAACAATCATCGTTTCGTGAGGTAGAAATTCGCCATCCACGGAAACAGTATGTTATTTAACCATTAGATGTAGGTGTGGGTAAGTGTAGCACGAGATATTATTATAACAAAATCCTAGTATATTTAAGATACTGTAGTTTTTACAAAAGAAATGAATAAAAAGAGTTTAGGGGGTTGGAGAAGCAAAATAAAACAAAAGGACACAAGTGAAGACATTACCTTAAAATTGGGTAACTCTCTTAGATTTGTGCTCAAAGGCTTCCTTTGGAAGACTTATGCCCAAAGTGAGACTTCTAAGAGTTAGAGAGGGATGTGGAGAGACAAAATGGGCAGGTTTTGGCCGATCCAAAGGCTTTGGATGTGTCGGTAAGGTGGTAGAGGTGGGGGCCTTTTATAAGAGGAGAGGAGGGGCACTCTTGGAAAGTAAAGAAATGTTACTTTATTTTAAAATGAGTTTTGGATTTAAAAGGTCCCACATTGATATAATTATAGGATAAGGTGATAAGGGTTCAAAATATACCCATCCAATAGGTTTTTGACAAGTTTAGGTCTTAGATTATACATTATCTTTTCATTTTATTTAAATTGTTAAATAATGAGCTAATCACTGCACCATCATGATGTCATAAATAATTTAATTTATATAATGTTTGAAAATTATAAAACAAATACTATGATGTATTAAATCTTTTTATCTTTCTAATGAATATTTATAGTCAAAAATCTGTCTTGTATAACCCCATTTAAAAATTGTTTTAGTAAAACAACTCATGTTTGTGACATTTTTACTTTAACTTTAAATAAAAGGTTTTTAATGTCATTTTTCTAACAATGTGGCTCCATGGGGTCCACAAGTTGACCCATGGATTTTCGTGGTCATCCATGACACATCCAATAAGGGTAGGACATGTTTCTTGGTCATTTCATAATATTAAAACATTATTTTTACCTTAAACTAAACTAATTACCTCTAATCGCGATTAAAAACTTAAAAGTTACTATTCACCAAAAAATTATTTTAATCCCATTGACCCACATTTTACTTCTTAATGAAAACCATGTATGTCATATTTTTAAATTCAAAACATAGAGGTTGTAAAATTTCATTTAAATGAAAAATTAGTCTTTATAAGTACCACTTAGTGGTTTCACTATTCATCAAAAATTGAAATTTTTCAGAAAAATACTAAAACTTCACCCTAAGCTATATTTGATATTCTGAATTCAAAAATGAATTCCATTTTACAAAATTCAAAACATATAAGTTGCATTAATTAATTTAATAATTAATTCCCGCTATCAGAGAAAATAGCGTGTTTTTATGAAACAATAAGTATCAAAAGATTGACACTAGTTTAAGTCCGATTTCAAAGTGAAATTAATTCGAACGACCACTATTGGATTTAATGGTAAAAATATATTCTAATTTAACTTTAAAACCAATTCAAAAGATAATCTAATCATATAAATAAATTATATTAAAAAGAGGTTTTGAATTAAAATACAACATTTTACACTATTCATTAAAAAAATGAACTTTATCGGAAAAATACCAAAAATTTACACAAAGTAAATTTTGATGTCCCGATTCTAAATAAGAGTTTTATTTGGTCCAATAGAATGTATGAGAGTGAACAAAACTATATTTAATTACGGTTCGCCATCAAAAGTCGATAAGTGAACCTTTAGTGAAAATTAGGGTATATATGCCTAAAATTGAATTCCTTTCATATTTTAACCCTTTATCTTTTATTAGATAAATGTAAAAACACTTAAAAAACATATATATTCATATTTTAGTTATTTTTATCCATTCTCGCAAATACAAATGCTATGTGTTAACTACCATTTAAAATAATATTATTTTATTACTACTGTGCAAAGTAAGATTTCAATGAAACTCTTTGTTGTGTATCGGGTACGCTATCAAACATAGCAAACCATTTAAAGTAAAATTAATATTTAATTCGTAAATATTAATAAATATGTAAAATTATTATTCTTTATTTACCTAGGATGTTACATCCTTCCCCCCTTTTGGGAATTGCGTATTCACAATTTTATTCAATTATCAAAATAAGTGGGGTTATTTATCCCTCATAGCATTTTCAGATTCCCATGTTGACTCTTTAACCATATGGTTTTTCCACAAAACCTTTACCTAGTGAATAACCTTATTCTGTAACACTTGATCCTTGTGGTCAAGAATCTAGACCGGATTTTCTTCATAAGATAGCTTCTCTTCTAGATGAACTACCTCTGGAATCAAAACATGAGATGGATCTGGCATATACTTTCTCAACATCGAAACATGAAAAACATTATGTACCTGAGATAAACTCGGAGGTAATGCCACTCTGTATGCAACTGATCCAACTCTCTCTAGAATTTCATATGGTCCAATGAACCTTGGACTCAGCTTTCCTTTCTTACCAAATCGCATCACACTTTTCCATGGAGAAACTTTGAAAAAAATATGATCACCTACCTCAAAAGATAGATCCTTCCTCTGGTTATCCGCATAACTTTTCTGTCTGCTCTGAGATGTTCTCATGTGTTTCTGAATCAACTGAACTTTTTCTGCCATCTCTTCTACCAATTCTGGTCCCATCACCTTCTTTTCACCCACTTCATCCCAAAAAGCTGGAGTTCGACCCTGCTTCCCATATAATGCCTCAAATGGTGCCATCTGTATACTGGAATGAAAAATGTTGTCATAAGAAAACTCAACCAAAGAAATATATTGGTCACAACTTCCCTGATAATCCATTAACAAAGCACGTAGCATATCCTCCAATGTCTGAATTGTTCGTTCTGACTGCTCATCTGATTGCGGATGAAATGTTGTACCAAAATTTAATTCAGTACCGAACGACTTCTGAAGGCCCTTCCAAAAGTTATAAGTAAACATGGGATCACGGTCAGATACAATGGAGAGACGAAATCCATGTAAACTGACTATCTCTTTAAGATACAAACGGGAAAGTTGATCTATGGAAAAAATTTCTCGTATGGCACAGAAATTAGGAGATTTAGTTAAGCGATCAATAATAACCTAGATTGCATTGTTACCTCGAGATGTCCTTGGTAATCCCAGAACAAAGTCCATGGATATATTCTCCCATTTCCACTCTGGTACTGGTAAAGGTTGCAGCATCCGTTTTGGTAACTGCCACTCTACTTTAACCTGTTGGCATGTCAAACACTTCACAGTAAAATCAGCAATATCTCTTTTCATTCCATCCCACCAGTAATACTCCCGCAGATCCCTGTACATCTTAGTACTGCCAGGATGAACTGAAAACGGGGAACTATGAGCCTCACATAACAACTCATTCTTCAACTGTGAATCACCAGGGACACATAATCTCTTCCCAAACCTCAAAACACGATCATTATCAATGTTGAATTCAGGAAACTTACCCTTCTGAACCAGCTCTACCTTTTTCTGCAACTCGCTGTCTTCCCTCGGTGCTTGCTTAATTCTGTCTGATAGGTATGATCTCACCGATACATGAAACAAAACAGAAGAAATTCCTACACCAACAACTTTTATGCCAAAGTTCATCAAATCAAAAACCAAAGTATCTCGTTCCAAATGTATCATGGTTAATGAAGCATTACTTTTTTGACTCAAAGCATCGGCCACTTTATTTGCTTTTCCCGGATAGTAATGAATTGTACAATCATAATCCTTGATTAATTCCAGCCATCTCCTCTGTCTCATGTTCAATTCTTTCTGAGTAAATATATACTTTAAACTTTTGTGATCAGTATATATTTCACACTTTACTCCATACAAATGATTCCTCCAATGTTTTAGAGCAAAAACAACAGCAGCTAATTCCAAGTCATGTGTAGGGTAATTTACCTCATGAGTTTTCAACTGACGTGAAGCATATGCAATTACCTGATCATTCTGTATAAGGACACAACCAAGTCCCTTCAACGAAGCATCACTGTAGATAACAAATTCACCATTCCTGGAAGGAAGTTCCAAAACTAGAGCATTCATCAATCTTCTTTTCAACTCTTGAAAACAATCATCACATTCTTTTGTTCAGATAAACTTAACACCCTTCCGAGTTAGCTTAGTCATTGGACTAGATAACCGTGAAAAATTTTCAACAAACCTTCGGTAGTAACCTGCCAAACCAAGGAAACTACGGATCTCGGTTACATTTGTGGGTCTTGGCCATTCTTCAACAACTTTTGTTTTATCAGGATCAACAGTTATGCCATTTTTTGAAACAATATGACCTAGGAAATAAATTTGTTGTAACCAAAACTCACACTTGCTGAATTTTCCATACAGTTTCTTTTCTTTTAAGGTTTTCAAGATAACCCTTAAATGACTTTCATGCTCCTCTTTAGTTTTATAAAACACCAAAATATCATCAATGAAAATAACCACAAACTTATCCAAGAACTCATGGAAAATTCTATTCATAAGGTCCATTAATACAGCAGGTGCATTGGTTAACTCAAAAGGCATAACTACCCATTCATAGTGGCCATATATAGTACAGAATGTAGTCTTCGGAACGTCTTTTTCTTTTACTTTCAACTAATGGTACCCTGACCTCAAGTCAATCTTTGAAAAATACTGAGCTCCTTGGAGATGATCAAACAAATCATCGATATGAGGCAAAGGATACTTGTTCTTAACTGTAATATTACTTAAGGCTCTATAATCAATGAAAAGTCTCATTGATCCATATTTCTTTTTAACAAACAAGAAAGGAGCACCCCATGGTGATGTGCTAGGTCGAAGGAAACCTTTATCTAAAAACTCCTACAATTTCTTCTTTAACTCTAAAAGTTCAACTTGAGCCATTCGATAAGGGGGTTTTGAAATTGTCTTAGAATCAGGAACTAAGTCAACAATAAATTCAACTTCCCGATCATGAATAATACTAGGAAACTCATCAAGAAAAACATCAAGATACTCATTTACCACTGGCACATCATTAATCTGAATAGTTCCTTCATTTTCAACAATATGTGTAAGGTAACATTCATTTCCATATTTTACTAGTTTCTCAACTTCCTGATATGTTATCAAATTAAAGGGTTCATTCTTATACACAAACTGAAAATATTTCTAAAAAGAAACCATTTTAGCTCTGCAGTCAATCTTAGCATCATAAACAGAAAGCCAATCCATTCCCAAAATAACATCAAACTCTACTAGAGGCAAAACAATAAGGTTTTCTGGTAGATTCTTTCCGCACACAAGGATAGGAAGGTTCTTATAATTTCTTTTTGTCTCAACGTTACCTCCGGGTGTTTTTACCATAAGTTCAGGATTCATATCTTGAGATGGAATTTCCAATTTACTAGAAAAATTATCAGAAATGAATGAATGTGTAGACCCTGAATCAAACAACACATTGGCATAATCTAAACAAACAAACAGTGTACCTGATACTAGTTCATTCGATGGCCCAACATCTGCTGAAGTAGTTGCAAAGGATTTCACCACCCCTTTCTGCTTGTAGTCTAGATGCTTTCCCTCAATTGAGTTCTTCATTAGACACTCATTTTCATAATGACCCATTTAATTACACTTAAAACATCTTACCGCTGACTTTTCATTACCTTCTTGATCATCTTCCTTACAGTTACGAGCACTATGACCTGACTTACCACACAGAAAGCACTTTCTAGACTTGGATAAACATTCTCCAGGATGCATTTTACCACACTTCTCAGAGGATAGATATTTGGTTTTCTTACCTCCTTTCTTCTTTGATGAATTCTTCCCCTTTTCCTGCCAACTGGACCTCTTATTCTGTCGTTTGTCAAAGAACACCTGATCGTCGGCAAATTCCATTTCCATATTCTCTTCACATCAAACAAGTTTTTCATAACTTTTGAACTCACGATAAGCTAAAGCCCTTCGATACTTTGGCTTTAACCCTGAGTAAAAATGTTTTATTTTACTATCAAGATCTTGTATGAAGTTTGGAGCATACCTTGCCAATCGAGTGAAATTTGCTTCATAAGCAGCTACTGAGTCATCCTCCTGCCTCAATTTTAGGAACTGTTTTTCCATCCTAAGATGAACCACCATATGAAAATATTTCTCAAGAAACATAACTTTTAATTCGACCCAGTGAAGATCATCAATCTCATCACTATCCCAGATATTTTTCACCATATACCACCACTGATCAGTATCACCTTCAAAACGGTAAACAGCAAGACTAACCTTTTGATCTTCTGAACACCCCATGACATCAAAAATCTTCTCTAGTGCTTTAATCCACCCTTCAGCTTGCACAGGGTCAGATGATCCTCTGAATGATGGGGGATGTTGCCTCATGAAATGTTCCACCACTGACATGTTCCTCTGCGGTTGATCTGACTGATCTCGTGCATGGATACCACCACCATTTATAGCCTGAGTCAACTGTGCCATCACTGCAACAAAATGTTCAGTTCCGATTCCGACCATCTCAGGTTGCTGATTTGGAAGGTTGTCTTCCTCCTGATGTTGTCCCAATATAGCTTCTTTGTTTCCTCTGTGGAAAACCATTCTAGACACAGAAATATCTTTGGCTAAGAAACATGGTAATCTTTAAATGCTATATCATTTCAGTCATACCATAAACTAACTTATAATTTGACAATTTTCTAACTCCTAAAGTTGTCTAAACCGACCTCTAATACCAACTATAAGGCTCCAGCCTTAAACATTAATTAATATTGAATTAAATGAATAAATCAAATTGAGGATATTTTCACGGTTTATAGTTTTAGAGAATTAGGACATAACTATTACATCTCAAAAGATTACAAAGTAGAAACTTCTACTAAGTTTCCATAAAATAAAAACACTTAAAAGGAAACAAGTCTAGTTCCATGTTTTAGATAGCATGACTTTCCCTTGATCGCATCCCTGACCCTATTCCACATTAATTCCTGTGAAAAACATTTCAAAAAAACTTGGGGTGAGCATAAAAAACTCAGTAAGGGATACACAATGAATGAAAACTATTAGTTTATCAAAACAACAAGTAAACCATTAATACATTATCAAAGTAATAATTTTCACCTTTATGAATTAGTAAAAACTCTTCACTGAATAAAAGATAATTACTTACCCTTTTGTAACCAAAAAATTACCATAAAACCCATATAAAGATCACATAACTTATCATGGTAACTTGGGATATAAACATAATTAAATGAAATAACCATACGGTCGACTTCCACACATATCACTTAATGGAATATCCATACGGCCGACTTCCATACCCAATGCATTGGAGGTTATAACGTAACCACCAGTCCTGGTATTCATGGAACCACCCATCATATGGCTTATCATGTAACCACCCGTCAAATTTCCAAGTACCAATATAAAATCATAAAACATAAAACAAATATAATGGAGAGAAAACATTTCCACACTTTGATCACAATATATCACATAAATATATTGAAATAACAAATCCATTATAAAAACCATTTTCAATACCAAAATACATAAAATAGTATATGGTATTTATTTCATTTTAAAAACATTACGACTTGTTGAGGAATCCAAATACCTAATAATACTCGCGGCGGTGGAGAAGTCGTTGTTGCTGCATACGTACGACAAAAACATTCCCTTTTGTCTTTTAGAAAAACGCTTCATATAAAAAGATTCCTTTTGAATAAACGTAAAATTCAAAGGGGTTTATACACCATATTAAATAAAGTGGTGTATAAAACAAAAATATTCCTCAATGAAAGGAGACTGAGACGAAGTCTCTTACCTCAGGTCCCACTTGACTCGATCGTTCTTTAAAGTCCTGAATAATAAACATGAGTTAATTTATACTTGATTAAAAACCTTTTTCAAGTTCATTATTCCTTTTATATCACTTATTACCATGTTATTAACATTATGTAGTCATTTAAGTTGATAATGGTCATTTGTCGATATTTGGTACTTGAGTCAAAAGTGAACTTCTTACAATTACATGTTGTTCGTGTGGTCAAAGGTTCATTATATCCAGAATGATATTAATTATTTGGATATCATATATATCATATATATCCAGAATTTACATGTATTTATAATATTACATAATCATTTAGAGGTAAGAAATGAAATGCACCGTTCATAGAGACGGTAAGTCGTACGTACGCATGAACTCTACTTTCATTTCTTTGTCATATTAATGGAATTAAAAGTAAATGAGAGGTATGTATATTTTAATTATAGAATTATATTCATAATTTATATGTAACATAAATCATATATAATAAATTTAAATCCATCCTTTATACGTCTCACATATGGAATTAACGAATCAAATCACTTTGAGGGGGCAGTAGTCCGCACTTCCTAAAATAAAGATATCGCGTATACCCATAATGGAAGCCATGAAGGTGTGCCATAAATGAAAAATACAGAAGCTTAAGGAAGACATAAACATATTATATATCATATATAAATATATTGACATCTTAATGGACACCTTTAAAGGTGTTGGAAGAATATTGAACAATCATTGTTTCGTGAGGCATAAATTTGCCATCCACGGAAACGGTATGTTCTTTAACCATTAGATGTAGGTGTGTGTAAGTGTAGCTCGAAATATTATTATAACAAAATCCTAGTATATTGAATATACTAGATTTTTTACAAAAGAAATGAATAAAAAGAGTTTAGGGGGTTGGAGAAGCAAAATAAAACAAAAGGACACAAGTGAAGACATTACCTTAAAATTGGGTAACTCTCTTAGATTTGAGCTCAAAGGCTTCCTTGGGAAGACTTATGCCCAAAGTGAGACTTCTAAGAGTTATAGAGGGATGTGGAGAGACAAAATGGGCAGGGTTTGGCTGATCCAAAGGCTTTGGATGTGTCGGTAAGGTGGTAGAGGTGGGGTCCTTTTATAAGAGGAGAGGAGGGGCACTCTTGGAAAGTAAAGAAATGTTACTTTATTTTAAAATGATTTTCGGATTTAAAAGGTCCCAAATTGATATAATTATAGGATAAGGTGATAAGGGTTCAAAATATACCCATCCAATAGGTTTTTGACAAGTTTAGGTCTTAGATTATACATTATCTTTTCATTTTATTTAAATCGTTAAATAATGAGCTAATCACTGCACCATCATGCTTTCATAAATAATTTAATTTATATAATGTTTGAAAATTATAAAACAAATACTATGATGTAGGAAATATTTTTATCTTTATAATTAATATTTATAGTCAAAAATCTGACTTGTATAACCCCATTTAAAAATTGTTTCAGTAAAACAACTCATGTTTGTGACATTTTTACTTTAACTTTAAATAAAAGGTTTTCAATGTCATTTTTCTAACAATGTGGCTCCATGGGGTCCACAAGTTGACCCATGGATTTTCGTGGTCATCCATGACACATCCAATAAGGGTAGGACATGTGTCTTGGTCATTTCATAATATTAAAACATTATTTTTACCTTAAACTACACTAATTACCTCTAATCGCGATTAAAAACTTAAAAGTTACTATTCACCAAAAAATTATTTTAATCCCATTGAACCACATTTTACTTCTTAATGAAAACCTTGTATGTCTTATTTTTGAAATTCAAAACATATAGGTTTTAAAATTTCATTTAAACAAAAAATCAGTCTTTATAAGTACCACTTAGTGGTTTCACTATTCATCAAAAATTAAAGTTTTTCAGAAAATTACTAAAACTTCACCCTAAGCTATATTTGATATTCTGAATTGAAAAATGAAGTCCGTTTTAAAAAATTCAAAACATATAAGTTTCATTAATTAAATTAATAATTAATTCCCGCTATCAGAGCAAATAGCGTCTTTTTATAAAACAATAAGTATCAAAAGATTGACACTAGTTTATGTCCGATTTCAAAGTGTAATTAATTCCAACGGCCACTATTGGATTTAATTGTAAAAATATATTCTAATTTCACTTTAAAAACAATTCAAAAGATAATCTAATCATATAAATAAATTAGATAAAAAAGAGTTTTTGAATTAAAATACAACATTTTACACTATTCATTAAAAAAATGAACTTTATCGGAAAAATACCAAAAATTAACACAACGTAAATTTTGATGTCCCGATTCTAAAGAAGAGTTTTATTTGGTCCAATAGAATGTATGAGAGTGAAAAAAACTATATTTAATGACGGTTTCCATCAAAAGGTGATAAGTGAACCTTTAGTGAAAATTAGGGTATATATGCCTAAAATTGAATTCCTTCCATATTTTAACCCTTTATCTTTTATTAGATAAAAGTAAAAACATTTAAAAAACATATATAATCATATTTTAGTTATTTCTATCCATTCCCGCCAATACAACGGCTATGTGTTAACTACCATTTAAAATAATATAATTTTATTACTAGTGTGCAACGTAAGATTTCAATGAAACTCTTTGTTGCGTATCGGGTACGCTATCGAACATAGAAACCCCTTTAAAGTAAAATTAATATTTAATTCGTAAATATTAATAAATATGAAAAATTATTATTCTTTATTTACCTAGGATGTTACATCCTTCCCCCCTTTTGGGAATTGCGTCCTCGCAATTTTATTCACTTATCAAAATAAGTGGGGGTATTTATCCCTCATAGCATTTTCATATTCCCACGTTGCCTCTTCAACCATATGGTTTTTTTCACAAAACCTTTATCTGGTGAGTCACCTTATTCTGTAACACTTGATCCTTGTGGTCAAGAATCTGGACCGGCTTTTCTTCATAAGATAGGTTCTCTTCCAGCTGAACTACCACTGGACTCAAAACATGAAATGGATCTGGCATATACTTTATCAACATCGAAACATGAAAAACATTGTGTACCTGAGATAAACTCGGAGGTAATGCCACTCTGTATGCAACTGATCCAACTCTCTCCAGAATTTCATATGGTCCAATGAACCTTGGACTTAGCTTTCCTTTCTTACCAAATCGCAGCACATTTTTCCATGGAGAAACCTTGAGAAAAACATGATCACCTACCTCAAAAGATAGATCCTTCCTCCGGTTATCCGCATAACTTTTCTGTCTGCTATGAGCTGTTCTCATGTGTTTCTGAATCAACTGAACTTTTTCTGCCATCTCTTCTACCAATTTTGGTCCCATCACCTTCCTTTCACCCACTTCATCCCAAAAAGCTGGAGTTCGACACTACTTCCCATATAATTCCTCAAATGGTGCCATCTGTATACTGGAATGAAAACTGTTATTATAAGAAAACTCAAACAAAGAAAGATATTGGTCCCAACCTCCCTGATAATCTATTGAACAAGCACGTTGCATATCCTCCAATGTCTGAATTGTTCGTTCTGACTTCCCATCTGATTGCGGATGAAATGTTGTACCAAAATTTAATTCAGTACCCAACAACTTCTGAAGGCCCTTCCAAAAGTTATAAGTAAACCTGAGATCATGGTCAGATACAATGGAGAGAGGAAATCCATGTAACCTGACTATCTCTTTAAGATACAAACGGGAATGTTGATATAGGGAAAAATTATCTCGTATGGCAAGGAAATGAGCAGATTTACTCAAGCGATCAACAATAACCCAGATTGCATTATTACCTCGAGATGTCTTCGGTAATACCACAACAAAGTCCATGGATATATTCTCCCATTTCCACTCTGGTACCGGTAAAGGTTGTAGCATCCCTTTCAGTAACTTCCTCTCTGCTTTAACCAGTTGACATGTCAAATACTTCACAGTAAAATTAGCAATATCTCTTTTCATTCCATCCCACCAGTAATACTCCCGCAGATCCATGTACATCTTAGTACTGCCAGGATGAACTGAAAACGGGGAACTATGAGCCTCACATCACAACTCATTATTCAACTGTGAATCACCAGGGACACATAATCTCTTCCCAAACCTCAAAACAAAATCATTATCAATTTTGAATTTAGGCAACTTACCCTTCTGAACCAGCTCTACCTTTTTCTGCAACTCACTGTCTTCCCTCTGTGCTTGCTTATTTCTGTCTGATAGGGATGATCTCACTAATACATGAAACAAAACAGAAGAAATTCCTGCACCAACAACTTCTATTCCAAAGTTCATCAAATCATAAACCAAAGGATCTCATTCCAAACGAATAATGGTTAATGAAGAATTACATTTTCGACTCAAAGCATCGGCCACTTTATTTGATTTTCCCAGATGGTAATGAATTGTACAATCATAATCCTTGATTAATTCCAGACATCTCCTCGGTCTCATGTTCAATTCTTTCTGAGGGAATATATACTTTAAACTTTTGTGATCAGTATATATTTCACACTTTACTCCATAAAAATGAGGCCTCCAAATTTTTAGAGCAAAAACAACAGCAGCTAATTCCAAGTCAAGTTTAGGGTAATTTACCTCATGAGTTTTTAACTGACTTGAAGCATATGCAATTACCTGATCATTCTGCATAAGGACACAACCAAGTCCCTTCAACAAAGCATCACTGTAGATAACAAACTCACCATTCCTGGAAGGAAGTGCCAAAACTGGAGCATTCACCAATCTTCTTTTCAACTCCTGAAAACAATCATCACATTCTTTTGTCCAGATAAACTTAACACCCTTCCGAGTTAGCTTAGTCATTGGACTAGATAACCGTGAAAACTTTTCAACAAACCTTCGGTAGTAACCTCCCAAACCAAGGAAACTACGGATCTTGGTTAGATTTGTGGGTCTTGACCATTCTTCAACAACTTTTTTTATCAAGATCAACAGTTATGCCATTTTTTGAAACAATGTGACCTAGGAAAGAAATTTGTTGTAAACAAAACTCACACTTTCTGAATTTTCCATACAGTTTCTTTTCTTTTAAGGTTTGCAAGATAACCCTTAAATGACTTTCATGCTCCTCTTTAGTTTTAGAAAACACCAAAATATCATCAATGAAAACAGCCACAAACTTATCCAAGAACTCATGGAAAATTCTATTCATAAGGTCCATCAATACAGCAGGTTCATTGGTTAACTCAAAAGGCATAACTACAAATTCATAATGGCCATATCTAGTATGGAACGCAATCTTCGGAACGATTTCTTCTTTTACTTTCATCTAATGGTACCCCGACCTCAAGTTAATCTTCGAAAAATACTGAGCTCCCAAGAGATGATCAAACAAATCATCGATATGAGGCAAAGGATACTTGTTCTTAACAGTAATATTATTTAAGGCTCTATAATCAATGAAAAGTCTCATTGACCCATCTTTCTTTTTAACAAACAAGACAGGAGCACCCCATGGTGATGTGCTAGGTCGAATGAAACCTTTATCTAATAACTCCTGCAATTGCTTCTTTAACTATAAAAGTTCAACTTGAGCCATTCAATAAGGGGGTTTTGAAATTGGCTTAGAATCAGGAACTAAGTCAATAGTAAATTCAACTTCCTGATCATGAATACTACCAGGAAACTCGTCAGCTAAAACATCAAGATACTCATTTACCACTGGCATATCATTAATCTGAACAGTTCCTTTATTTTCAACAATATGTGCAAGGTGAGAATAATTTTTATCTTTTACTAGTTTCTCAACTTCCTGATATGTTATCAAATTCAAGGGTTCATTCTTGTACACAAACTGAAAATATTTCTGAAAAGAAACCATTTTAGCTATGCATTCAATCTTAGCATGATAAACAGAAAGTTAATCCATGCCCAAAATAACATCAAACTCTACTAGAGGAAAAACAATAAGGTTTTCTGGTAGATTCTTTCCGCACACAAGGATAAGAAGGTTCTTATAATTCCTTTTTGTCTCAACGTTCCCTCCGGGTGTTTTTACCATAAGTTCAGGATTCATATCTTGAGATGGAATTTCCAATTTACTAGAAAAATTCTCAGAAACGAAAGAATGTGTAGACCCTGAATCAAACAACACATTGGCATAATCTGAACAAACAAACAGTGTACCTGATACTAGTTCATTCGATGGCCCAACATCTGTTGAAGTAGTTGCAAAGGATTTCACCACCCCTTTATGCTTGTAGTCTGGCTACTTTACCTCAGTTTAGTTCTTCATTAGACACTCATTTTCATAATGACCCATTTCATTACACTTAAAACATCTTACCACTGACTTTTCATTGCCTTCTTGATCATCTTCC
The DNA here is from genome assembly GCA_963277665.1 of Viscum album. Taxonomy (NCBI): domain Eukaryota; kingdom Viridiplantae; phylum Streptophyta; class Magnoliopsida; order Santalales; family Viscaceae; genus Viscum; species Viscum album. The sequence continues at coordinate 993,698,244 of OY728164.1, forward strand.
TTACAGTTACGAGCAATATGACCTGACTTACCACACCGAAAGCACTTTACAGACTTGGATAAACATTATCCAGGATGAATTTTACCACACTTCTCACAGGATGTATATTTGGTTTTCATACCTCCTTGCTTCTTTGACGAATTCTTCCCCTTTTCCTACCAACTGGACCTCTTATTCTATCATTTCTCAAAGAACACCTGATCGTCGGCAAATTCCATTTCCACCTTCTCCACACATCGAACAAGTTTTTCATAACTTTTGAACTCACAAGAAGTTAAATCCCTTCGATACTTTGGATTTAACCCTGAGTAAAAAGGGTTTATTTTACTATCAAGATCTCGTAAGAATTTTGGAGCATACCTTGCCAATCGAGTGAACTTTGCTTCATAAGCAGTTACTAAGTCATCCACCTACCTCAATTTTAGGAACTGTTTTTCCATACTAAGATGAACCACCTTAGGAAAATATTTCTCAAGAAACATACCTTTTAATTCGTCCTAGTGAAGTTCATCAATCTCATCACTATCCCTGATATTTTTCACCATCGACCACCACTAATCAGCATCACCTTAAAAATGGTAAACAGTAATACTAACCTTTTGATGTTTTGAACACCCCATGACATCAAAAATCTTCTCTAGTTCTTTAATCCACCCTTCAGCTTGCACAGGGTTAGATGATCCTCTGAATGATGGGGGATGTTGCCTCATGAAATGTTCCACCACTGACATGTTTCTCTGCGGTTGATATGACTGATCTCGTGCATGGATACCACCACCATTTATAGCCTGATTCAACTGTGCCATCACTGCAACAAACTGTTCAGTTCCGATTCCGACCATCTCAGGTTTCTGATTTGGAAGTTTTTCTTTATCCTGATGTCGTCCCAACATAGATGCTTTGTTTCCTCTACGGAAAACCATTCTGAACACAGAAATATTTTAGCCTAAGCAACATGGTAATCTTTAAATGCTATATCCTTTCAGTCATACCATAAATTAACTTATAATTTAACAATTATCTAACTCCTAAATTTGTCTAAACCGACCTCTGATACCAACTATAAGGCTCTAGCCTTAAACCTTACTTAATATTGAATTAAATGAATAATTCACATTGAGGATCTTTTCATGATTTAGAGTTTTAGATAATTAGGACATAACTATTACATCTCAAAAGATTACAAAGTAGAAAATTCTACTAAGTTTCCATAAAATAAAAACTCTTAAAAGGAAACATGTCTAGTTCCATGTTTTAGATAGCATGACTTTCCCTTGATCCCATCCTTGACCCTATTCTACATTAATTCATGTGAAAAACATTTCAAAAAAACTTGGGGTGAGAATAAAAAGATCAGTAAGGGATACACAAACAATGAAAACTATTAGTTTATCAAAACAACAAGTAAACCATGTATACTTTATCAAAGTAATACTTTTCACCTTTATGAAGTAGTAAAAACTCTTCACTGAATAAAAGATCATTACTTACCCTTTTGTAACCAAAAGATTACCATAAAACCCATATAATGATCACATAACATATAAAGGTAACTTGGGACATAAACATACATAAATGGAATAACCATACGGTTTACTTCTACACATATCACTTAATGGAATAGTCATACGGTGACTTCCATACCCAATGCATTGGAGGTTAAAACATAACCACCTGTCCTAGTATTCACGGCACCACCCTTCATATGGTTTATCACGTAACCACCCATCAAATTTCCAAGTACCAATATAAAATCATAAAACATAAAACAAATATAATGGAAAGAAAACATTTCCACACTTTGATCACAATATATCACATAAATATATTGACATAACAAATCCATTATAAAAACCATTTTCAATTCCAAAATACATAAAAGAGTATATGGTATTTAATTTATTTTAAAAACATTACGGCTTTTTGAGGAAGCCAAAGACCAAATAATACTCGCGGCGGTGGAGAAGTCGTTGTCGCCGCATATGTACGACAAAAAACTTCCCTTTTGTCGTTTAGTAAAACACTTTGTATAAAAAGATTCCTTTTGAATAAATGTAAAAGTCAAAGGGTTTTATACACCGTATTAAAGAAAGTGGTGTATAAAATAAAAATATGCCTCAATGAAAGGAGATTGAGACAAAGTCCCTTACCTCGGGTCAGACTTGACTTGATCATTCTTTAACATCCTGAATAATAAACTTGAGTTAATTTCTACTTGATTAAGAACCTTTTTAAAGTTCATTATTCCTTTTATATCACTTATTACCATGTTATTAACATTATTTAGTCATTTAAGTTGGTAATGGTCATTTGTCGGTATTTGGTACTTGAGTCAAAAGTGAACTTCTTCCAATTACATGTTGTTCGTGTGGTCAAAGGTTCATTATATCCAGAATGATATTCATGATTTCGATATCATATATATCATATATATCCAGAATATACATGTATTTATAATATTACATAATCATTTAGAGGTAAGAAATGAAATGCACCGTTCATGGAGACGGTAAGCCGTACGTACGCATGAACGCTACTTTCATTTCTTTTTCATATTAATGGAATTAAAACTAAATGAGAGGTATGTGTATTTTAATTACATAATTATATTCATCATTTATATGTAACATATATCATATATAATAACTTTAAATCCATCCTTTATACGTCCCACATATGGCATTAACGAATCAAATCACTTTGAGGAGGCGGTAGTCCGCACTTCCTAGAATGAAGATATCGCATATACCCATAATGGAAGACATGAAGGTGTGCCATAAATGAAAAATAAAAAAGCTTAAGGAATACATAAACATATTATATATCATATATAAATATAGTGACATCTTAATGTCCACCTTTAAAGGTGTTGGAATAATATTGAACAATCATCGTTTCGTGAGGCAGAAATTCGGCATCCACGGAAATAGTATGTTCTTTAACCATTATATGTAGGTGTGTGTAAGTGTAGGTCGAAATAATCTCTTCCCAAACCTCAAAACACAATCATTATCAATGTTGAATTCAGGAAACTTACCCTTATAAACCAGCTCTACCCTTTTCTGCAACTCACTATCTTCCCTCTGTGCTTGCTTAATTCTGTCTGATAGGGATGATCTCACTGATACATGAAACAAAACAGAAGAACTTCATGCACCAATAACTTCTATGCCAAATTTCATCAAATCAAAAACCAAAGGATCTCGTTCCAAACGTAGCATGGTTAATGAAGCATTACTTTTTCGACTCAAAGCATCGGCCACTTTATTTTCCTTTCCCGGATGGTAATGAATTGTACAATCATAATCCTTGATTAATTCTAGCCATCTCCTCTATCTCATGTTCAATTCTTTCTGAGTGAATACATACTTTAAACTTTTCTGATCAGTATATATTTCACACTTTACTCCATACAAATGATGCCTCCAAATTTTTAGAGCAAAATCAACAGCAGCTAATTCCAAGTCATGTGTAGGGTAATTTACCTCATGAGTTTTCAACTGACGTGAAGCATATGAAATTACCTGATAATTCTGCATAAGGACACAACCAAGTCCCTTCAATGAAGAATCACTGTAGATAATAAACACACCATTCCTGGAAGTAAGTGCCAAAACTTGAGCATTCACCAATCTTCTTTTCAACTCCTGAAAACAATCATCACATTCTTTTGTCTAGATAAACTTAGCACCCTTCCGAGTTAGCTTAGTCATTGGACTAGATAACCGTGAAAAAATTTCAACAAACCTTCGGTAGTAAATTACCAAACCAAGGAAACTATGGATCTCAGTTACATTTGTGGGTCTTGGCCATTATTCAACAACTTTTATTTTATCAGGATCAATAGTTATGCCATTTTTGAAACAATATGACCCAGGAAAGAAATTTGTTGTAACCGAAACTCAAACTTTCTGAATTTTCCATACAGTTTATTTTCTTTTAAGGTTTTCAAGATAACCCTTAAATGACTTTCATGCTTCTCTTTAGTTTTAGAAAACACCAAAATATCATCAATGAAAACAACCACAAACTTATCCAAGAACTCATGGAAAATTCTATTCATAAGGTCCATGAATACAGTAGGTGCATTGGTTAACTCAAAAGGCATAACTACAAATTCATAATGGTCATATCTAGTATGGAACGCAGTATTCAGAACGTTTGCTTCTTTTACTTTTAACTAATGGTACCCCGACCTCAATTCAATCTTCGAAAAATACTGAGCTCCCCGGAGATGATCAAACAAATCATCGATAAGAGGCAAAGGATACTTTTTATTAACAGTAATATTATTTAAGGCTCTATACTCAATGAAAAGTCTCATTGAGCCATCTTTCTTTTTAACAAATAAGACAGGATCACCCCATGGTGATGTGCTAGGTTGAATGAAACCTTTATCTAAAAACTCCTGCAATTTCTTCTTTAACTCTAAAAGTTCAACTTGAGCCATTCAATAAGGGGGTTTTGAAATTGGCTTAGAATCAGGAACTAAGTCAACAGTAAATTCAACTTCCCGATCATAAATAATACCAGGAAACTCATCAGGAAAAACATCAAGATACTCATTTACCACCGGCACATCATTAATCTGAACATTTCCTTTATTTTCAACAATATGTGCAAGGTAACATTAATTTCCATCTTTTACTAGTTTCTCAACTTCCTGATATGTTATCAAATTCAAGTGTTCATTCTTGTACACAAACTGAAAATCTTTCTGAAAAGAAACCATTTTAGCTCTACAGTCAATCTTAGCATGATAAACAGAAAGCCAATCCATACCCAAAATAACATCAAACTCTACTAGAGGCAAAACAATAAGGTTTGCTGGTAGATTCTTTCTGCACACAAGGATAGGAAGGTTCTTATAATTCCTTTTTATCTCAACGTTCCCTCTGGGTGTCTTTACCATAAGTTCAGGATTCATATCTTGATATTGAATTTCCAATTTACTAGAAAACTTCACAGAAATGAAAGAATGTGTAGAGCCTGAATCAAACAACACATTGGCATAATCTGAACAAACAAACAGTGTACCTGATACTACTTCATTCGATGGCCCAATATCTGCTGAAGTAGTTGCAAAGGATTTCAATACCCCTTTCTGCTTATAGTCTGGCTGCTTTCCCTCAGTTGAGTTCCTCATTAGACACTCATTTTCATAATGACCCATTTAATTACACTTAAAACATCTTACTGCTGACTTTTCATTGCGTTCTTGATCATCTTCCTTACAGTTATGAGCAATATTACATGACTTACCACACCGAAAGCACTTTCCAGACTTGGAAAAACATTCTCCAGGATGCCTTTTACCACACTTCTCACAGGATGGATATTTGGTTTCCTTACCTCCTTGCTACTTTGATTAATTCTTCCCCTTTTCCTGCCAAATGGACCTCTTATTCTGTCGTTTGTCAAAGAACACCTGATGGTCAGCAAATTCCATTTCCACCTTCTTTTCACATCGAACAAGTTTTTCATAACTTTTGAACTCACGAGAAGCTAAATCCCTTCGATACTTTGGCTTTAAACCTGAGTAAAAACGTTTTATTTTACTATCAAGATCTCGTATGAAGTTTGGAGCATACCTTGCCAATCGAGTGAACTTTTCTTCATAAGCAGCTACTGAGTCATCCTCCTTCCTCAATTTTAGGAACTATTTTTCCATCCTAAGACGAATCACCTTAGGAAAATATTTCTCAAGAAACATACCTTTGAATTCGTCCCAGTGAAGATCATCAATCTCATCACTATCCCTGATATTTTTCACCATCGACCACCACTGATCAGCATCACCTTCAAAACGGTAAACAGAAAGACTAACCTTTTGATGTTCTGAACACCCCATGACATCAAAAATCTTCTCTAGTGCTATAATCCACCCTTCAGCATACATAGGGTCATATGATCCTCTGAATGATGGGGGATGTTGCCTCATGAAATGTTTCACCACTGACATGTTCCTCTGCAGTTGATCTGACTGATCTCGTGCATGGATACCACCACCATTTATAGCCTGAGTCAACTGTGCCATCACTACAACAAACTGTTCAGTTCCGATTCCGACCATCTCAGGTTGCTGATTTGGAAGGTTGTCTTCCTCCTGATGTCGTCCCAACATAGTTTCTTTGTTTCTTCTGTGTAAAACCATTCTAAACACAGAAATATCTTAAGCTAAGCAACATGGTAATCTTTAAATGATATATCATTTCAGTCATACCATAAATTAACTTATAATTTAACAGTTTTCTAACTCCTAAAGTTGTCTAAACCGACCTCTGATACCAACTATAAGGATCCATCCTTAAACCTTACTTAATATTGAATTAAATGAATAATTCACATTGAGGATCTTTTCACAGTTTAGAGTTTTATAGAATTAGTACATAACTATTACATCTCAAAAGATTACAAAGTAGAAACTTCTACTAAGTTTCCATAAAATAAAAACTCTTAAATGGAAACATGTCTAGTTCCATGTTTTAGATAGCTTGACTTTCCCTTGATCCCATCCTTGACCCTATTCCACATTAATTCCTGTGAAAAACATTTCAAAAAAACTTGGGGTGAGAATAAAATTCTCATTAAGGGATACACAAAGAATGAAAACTATTAGTTTATCAAAACAACAAGTGAACCATGTATACTTTATCAAAGTAATACTTTTCACCTTTATGAAGTAGTAGAAACTCTTCAATGAATAAAAGATCATTACTTACCCTTTTGTAACCAAAATATTACCATAAAACCCATATAAAGATCACATAACATATAAAGGTAACTTGGGACATAAAGATACATAAATGGAATAACCATACGGTCGACTTACACACATATCACTTAATGGAATAGCGATACGGTGACTTCCATACCCAATGCGTTGGAGGTTATAACGTAACCACCCGTCCTGGTATTCACGGAACCACCCTTCATATGGTTTATCACGTAACCACCCATCAAATGTCCAAGTACCAAAATAAAATCATAAAACATAAAACAAATATAGTGGAAATAAAACATTTCCACACTTTGATCACAATATATCACATAAATATATTTACATAAAAAATCCATTATAAAAACCATTTTCAATACCAAAATACATAAAAGAGTATATTGTATTTATTTCATTTCAAAAACATTACGGCTTGTTGTGGAAGCCAAAGATCAAATAATACTCGCGGTGGCGGAGAAGTCGTTGTCGCCACATACGTACGACAAAAACATTCCCTTTTGTTGTTTAGTAAAACGCTTAGTATAAAAAGATTCCTTTTGAATAAACGTAAAAGTCAAATGGGTTTATACACCATATTAAAGAAATTGGTGTATAAAACAAAAATATGCCTCAATGAAAGGAGATTGAGACGAAGTCCCTTACCTCGGGTCTGACTTGACTCGATCGTTCTTTAACGTCGTGAATAATAAGCTTTAGTTAATTTATACTTGATTAAGAACCTTTTTCAAGTTCATTATTCCTTTTATATCACTTATTACTATGTTATGAACATTATTTAGTCACATAAGTTGATAACGGTCATTTGTCGATATTTGGTACTTGAGTCAAAAGTGAACTTCTTACAATTACATGTTGTTCGTGTGGTCAAAGGTTCATTATATCAAGAATTATATTCATGATTTGAATATAATATATATCATATATATCCAGAATATACATGTATTTATAATATTACATAATCATTTAGAGGTAAGAAATGAAATGCACTGTTCATGGAGACGGTAAGCCGTACGTACGCATGAATGCTACTTTCATTTCTTTGTCATATTAATGGAATTAAAACACAATGAGAGGTATGTATATTTTAATTAAATAATTATATTCATCATTTATATGTTACATAAATCATATATAATAACTTTAAATCCATACTTTATACGTCCCACATATGGCATTAAAGAATCAAATCACTTTGAGGGGGCGGTAGTCCGCACTTCCAAAAATGAAGATATCGTGTATACCCATAATGCAAGCCATGAATGTGTTCCATAAATGAAAATACAGAAGATTAAGGAAGACATAAACATATTATATATCATATTTAAATATTGTGACATCTTAATGGACACCTTTGAAGATGTTGGAAGAATATTGAACAATCATCGTTTCGTGAGGCAGAAATTCAGCATCCACGGAAACAGTATGTTCTTTAACCATTAGATGTAGGTGTGTGTAAGTGTAGTTCGAAATATTCTTATAAAAAAATCCTTGTATAATTAATATACTGGAGTTGTTACAAAATAAATGAATAAAATGATTTTAGGGGGTTGGAGAAGCAAAATAAAACAAAAGGACACAAGTGAAGACATTACCTTAAAATCGGGTAACTCTCTTATATTTGAGCTCAAAGGATTCCTTGGGAAGACTTCTGCCAAAAGTGAGGCTTATAAGAGTTATATAGGGATGTTTAGAGACAAAATGGGCAGGGGTGGCTGATCTAAAGGCTTTGTAAGTGTGGGTAAGGTGGTAGAGGTGTGGGCCTTTTATAGGAGGAGAGGAGGGGCACTCTTGGAAAGTAAAGAAATGTTACTTTATTTTAAAATGATTTTCAGATTTAAAAGGTCCCACATTGATATAATTCTAGGATAAGGTGATAAGGGTTCTAAATATACCCATAAAATATGTTTTTTAAAAGTGTAGTTCTTATATTTTACATTATCTTTTCATTTTATTTAAATCGTTAAATAATGAGGTAATCGTTGCATCATCATGATGTCATAAATAATTTAATTTATTTAATGTCTAAAATTTATAAAACAAATACTATGATGTATGAAATCTTTTTATCTTTCTAATTAATATTTATAGTCAAAAATATGACTTGTATAACCCCATTTAAAATTTTTTTAGTAAAACAACTCATGATTGTGACATTTTTACTTTAACTTTAAATAAAAAGTTGTTAATGTCATTTTCCTACCAAAGTGGCTACATGGGGTCCACAAGTTGACCCATGGATTTTCTTGGTCGGCCATGACACATACAATAAAGGTAGGACATGTGTCTAGGTCATTTCATAATATTAAAACATTATTTTTACCTTAAACTAGACTAATTACCTCTAATTGCGATTAAAAACTTAAAAGTTACTATTCACCAAAAAATTATTTTAATCCCATTGAACCAAATTTTACTTCATAATGACAACCATTAATGTCTTATTTTTTAAATTCAAAACACAGAGGTGGTAAAATTTCATTTAAACGAAAAATCAGTCTTTATAAGTACCACTTGGTGGTTTCACTATTCCTCAAAAATTGAAGTTTTTCAGAAAAATACCAAAACTTCCCCCTAAGATTTATTTGATATTCCGAATTCAAAAATTAAGTACATTTTACAAAATTCAAAACATATAAGTTGCATTAATTAATTTAAAAATTAATTCCCACTGTCAGAGCAAATAGCCTGTTTTTATGAAACAACAAGTATCAAAAGATTGAGACTAGTTTAAGTACGATTTCAAAGTGAAATTAATTCCAACGACCACTATTGGATTTAGTGGTAAAAATATATTCTAATTTCACTTTAAAAACAATTCAAAAGATAATCTAATAATATAAATAAATTAGATTAAAAAGAGGTTTTGAATTAAAATACAACATTTTACACTATTCATTAAAAAATGAACTTTATTGGAAAAATACCAAAAAATTTACACAAAGTAAATTTTGATGTCCTGATTCTAAAGAATAGTTTAATTTGGTCCAATAGAATTTATAAGAGTGAACGAAACTATATTTAATGACAGTTCTCCATCAAAAGGTGATAAGTGAACCTTTAGTGAAAATTAGGGTATATATGCCTAAAATTGAATTCTTTCCGTATTTTAAGCCTTTATCTTTTATTAAATAAATGTAAAAATATTTAAAAAACATATATAATCATATTTTAGTTATTTCTATCCATTCCCACCAATACAACGACTATGTGTTAACTACCATTTACAATAATATTATTTTATTTCTAGTGTGCAACGTAAGATTTCAATGAAACTCTTTGTTGCGTATCGGGTACGTTATCGAACATAGCAACCCCTTTAAAGTAAAATTAATATTTAATTCGTAAATATTAATAAATATGAAAATTTATTATTCTTTATTTACCTGGGATGTTACAAAAATAGTTGAAGTCCCTTTTGGAAAATATTCTTGAGAAAGGCTTTATACACTCGAGTGTGTCACCTTGGGCGGTTTCGGTTCTTTTCTCTAGGAAGTATGATGGTTATCTTATCTTAATTTATTATTATCATTAACTAAATTGAGATATGGTAATGAACTAGTATCAATTTACATATATTTTTGATTCGTTTGATTATTTTAGAGGTTTGTAGTGGTTTTCAAAGATCGACCTTCGATCTGGTTACCATTAGTTAAGGATAAAAGAATATGACATTCGGAAAACCTCCTTTCAAAGTTGGTATGACCATTATGAGTACTTTGTTATTCCCATTTCTCTAGAAAATTATTCTGTAGTTTTCATGGATTTGATGAACAAGAATTTACAAAAATATCTGGAAACCATTGTGGTAATATTTGTGGAAGACATTCATGTATACTCTAAATCTGAGGAGGATCATGGGAATCATTGAAGAGTAGTTCTGAGTCTACTGAGAAATAATATACTTTATTCTATTCTTTCAAAGTTTGATTTCTCGATTCGGGATTTCAAATTACTGGGACATGTTGTGTTTGATCAAGTTATACCAGTTGATCTTAAAAAGGTGAACACTATTATGACTTGGGAGAAGCCACAAAAAAAATCAAAATTTTGAGCCTTTTGGGATTAAATGGATATTACCATAGGTTCGTGAAGAACTTCTATAAGTTGGATTCTTGAATGACTGCTCTAACTCGGAAGGGGGTGAAGTTTTCCTAGGATGATAAATGATATAATTATTTTGTTGATCTGAAATTTCTTTTGACTACAACATCGGTGTTGACTCTTTTAAAAGCTGGGCAGGGCTATGTGGTCTTTTTGATGCATCAGGTTCTGGATTGGGCTGAGTTCTTATGCAGGGTGACCATGTAGTTTCTTATGTATCTCATCAAATTAAGACACATGAGTAAAATTATCCAACCCATGATCTTTAACTTATTGTTGTAATGCACATGCTTAAGATTTGGAAACATTACCTTTATAGATAAAGTTTTAACATGTTTTCAAACCCCAAAAACTTGAGTTGTCTCTTCTCTCAAAAAAAGATTTTAACCTTCGTGAGAGGCATTGGATGGAGTACCTATAGTCATTCGACTTTGAAATCACATATAACATAGAGAAAGAAAAATTTCATTGCAGATTCATTGAGAATGAAGCTTCCAACCTAGTAAGTTAAATAATCTTTGTAAGAGTGGAATTTGATGGATCTATTTTCATAGTTTCATATTGGAGTTCAGTAGAAAGGGGATGAAGTTTCTCTAGCCAGTGTTAAGTAGACATCTACTCTTCTCAAGAATATTCTTCATGATTAGTATCTTGATGATGAGTTCTGTAGCATTGGAGACTCTCTTTATGGTGGGAAGATTGTTTCTTAGTGGTCATTCTCCAAAGATGTTGTAGAGACCCTAAGCTTAACGTACATGGACATTACATTACTTTTGAGGAATACTTACTACATAACAAAAACACACACACAAGGATCGTAATAGCTTAGTGTCTTTGGAAACTCGGAATATAATCTTCTAATCGTGGTGAAAGATCTTCAACATATCCCATAAAGATCTTCCTTTTTTTCCTAAAACCTTTCTTTATATCCTGGGGAAAAGAAAACATAAAAGGGTGAGCTCAAATTCCCAGTAAGGGTAAACAAAAGAAATATCAATCACATCATATTCATAAGAACATAACATTTTGGAAATCTTAACCTGCAAAAGAGAGTATAATTTCATAACATGGGATAAATCATAGTAGTGAAATGAAATCCCAATAATCATAACATAAAACATGAAACTTTGTGGAATACACTCATAATCATATAGAATCATTTCTTATTAGTCAAGACTCATTGTCAAGACTATCTTAGTGGACAAAGTACATTTATGAACTGAGTTCACTCCTCGTTTCAGTCCTGTTTTACTGAACCGGTATAACCTGCCGTTCCAGCCATGTTTATCTCATGACATATAAAATCTTTACCCAATGCATTGGAGGGATATATAGGTCCCACCCATCTCATAATGATACCATTCTTATGTGTGCCACAAAATCATAAACCATACATCATAGCATAACCCATGTAATAAAAATGGGAATCTTAAACATCGTGACATCATAAAACAACTCATATAAGATAAATGAATTCATAAAAATAATTCCATCACAACATAATAAGATCAATGTAGTAATATGGATAGAAACATAACCCTTTATTATCTTAGATGGAAAATAATTTTGATAAAACACTTGAACTCCATTCTTGAGGAAAATATCCTTTCTACTTCAAAAACAATTTTCCTTTCTTAACATTTCATACAATTCTAAACTAAAAGAATTTGATTAAAAATAAACTTGAAAACTTGTAAGGGAATCTTCTTGGAAATAATGTTTTAAAAATCCATTCATGCCGTATAAGTTAAAAGAAAACATTCTTCTCGTTCTTTTGTCAGAAAAGTCAAAAAGTACCTCGTACTAAAAACGACAAAAGATTCCTTTAATATCTTTTACTAAAAACTCACCAAAGGGTAAAATTGGATATAAACTATTGTATAATGATGTAAATATTACATATTGAGGAAACATGGATGTGGATGATAAAATACACCGCAGTAAATTCCAAAGTATAAACAATCTCGGATAAAAATGAGATTGTGGTATTTCCCTTACCTTAGGTCTGATTTGCTTCATAAGTGTCCTAACCTCATGAATAATAATTTAAATAATGTCATTGACTTATTCCATAAACATACACATTGTTATGATATCATATATGGTTCACTTATGACTTTATTTCACTCGTTCTTTTGTAAATTCCATGTTAAAGAGCGTTTTGGGTAAAATTGTTTCATTTGTCGTCCGTGTTTTGACTTGTAATTATTCATATGATTACTTAGATCATGATTAATTAATTATAGAATATAAAACATGATTTATATATAATATATATTCAGAATATACATATATATAATAAATTAGTAAATGGAAATAAATACACCGTTTATGGAGACGGTAGGCCGTGCGTACGCATGAACGCTGTTTTCGTTTCCTTATTGAGTTGAATGGAATTAAGTAGATGACATAAATATATATACACATAAATACAGTATCATTATTATGTCATATATTTCATTATTACTTATTATATATACTTTATAATCATTCATTAATGGTTAACGTGGAGAATGAATCTCATCGCGTCGTGGAGATGGTAGTCCGTACATACGCACGAGCGATGATATCGTTCTCATGATCGTGGAATTGTATTGGATTGTATGAATACTATTTCAGAATTAATACCACTTTAAAATAATCATATATAGTTGTTTATTTGCACCATTATACCCATCTATGTATGGTGGTGGTTTAAAATAGATTACACCACGGCGTGGAGACGGTATTCCGTACGTACGCACGCGCGGTGATTTCGTTTTCCGTAGGATGGATAGATGGTGAAATAGGGTTTTTTCATACTTATAATAACATATAAATATATGAGTTATACATATGTTATTACTTAAAAATTAAACAACCTAATAAGAAGAAGTGGAAGAAGAAATAAAGATGAAAGAATCGGTAACGGACATTACCTCTTCTTTGAAGTGCTTCTTTGAGACTTCCTTTTAGGGCACTAAAATTGGTCTTTAAAGAATACCAGGACCTCTAGGATGTCTATAGGGAAGTGTAGAGGAGAAATTATCATGGGTTGGCCGAGCTTGAAGGCTCAAATTGGTGTGAGGAGGAGAGGGAGGAGGTGCCCTTTTATAAGGGAGGAGAGGGGCTCCTTTGGAAAAACTAAAAATATTATTTTATTATAAAGTCAAGTTCGGTTTTAAATAGCTCAAAATTGATTTATTTCGAAGCTAAGGTGGGGATGGGTCTAAATCCTCTCATCCAATATAATTTAGACAAGTTTCGGTTCCTCTTTTAACCTTATCATTTATATTTAACATTAAGTTAAATAATTTTACTTTTACCGTGTCTTCTTGTGTTCTTATACTATAAGGTTACTAAACTTTCTATAAGAAGTCAAACGAACCCCAAGATGTTTATTATTAATATATATAACCTTATATAAGTCATTTTTCTGAACCTTATCTTTTTATGAATAAAATAACAATTAATAATATAATATTTATTTAAAAAACTATTTTATGTCAATTTTGACACTATTTAGTAATTGATTTTTGTGAAAATCATAACAGAATTATTAGTTCGAAAAAAGATAATTAAATCAATAATAACATGTCATATTAACCTATAAAATTATTTTAATTCATAAAAAGTCTTAAATTACATTTATTTGGGTATTTATAACATCAATTATGTCAATATTTAATTAATAAGATAATTATTGCATCATCTTTGTGTCATAATAAATGATAATTATTTAATACCTAAAAATTTTAAATAAATTCCTATGATGTACATAATTTTATTATATTTCTAGAGACTATTTATGTTCAAAGTTTCCTGAAGATTATAACTAAATTAAAATTATTATACTTATAAGATTTAAGAAAGTGAGATGTTGTCACATTCTTTGGATTTAATAATAATTAAATTATTTTCCTGGAAAAAGGTCCATTAAATGAATATAATCTGAAACTTAGGTGATATGGGTCTACTTTTATTCATCCAATAGGATTTTTTCATGTGTTAGGTTAATTTTATAATCTTATATTTACCCTTAATTACCCAATTTACCTTTAACTATGGTAAATAAAATTTACCGTAGTTACTATTCATAATGCCAAAAAATAAAAAGTAGATTTTTAACATAATTTGGACCCACTGATCCCAAATATGGAATCCATTTTTCCAAATTCAATACACTAAATTTTTGGAAATTAAATTAATATTAATCTCGTTGTCGAAAGAAAACGGGTTTCTGTTTAAAACCTTGCAAAAGAATGAATTGATTTATCCTACGAATTCAAGGTAGAATCAATGCTAATGACATAAATTATATTAAATGGTAAAAATATATTCCATTTATAATTTAAAACCATTAAATATTATATTTCAACCATATAAATTATTGCGATGAAAAAAGTTGTTTTTAATTAAAATATAGCGTGTTTTTACTATTCATCAAAATATGAAAGTTACCAGAATAATATGAAAAATTTATCCAAAGTAAATTTTCATTTCTTGATTCCAAATAAGAATTTTATTTTGTCAAATTTAACTTATAAACATGTCAAAAACTATATTTAAAGTGGGTGCGCCATCAAAAGGTGGCAAAACTGCATTTTTTGAAAAACACTTATTTTGCCCGAACAATTTATTTTGTTCTTATACCATGTTCTAGAAAATGTGTAAGATGAATAATAATGTTATAAAATTCAAATTTTAGTTAATACTATTCATAACGGCTATTTCATAATAATATTATAATAATATATCGTTGTTTAGTAAAACATGGTATTGCGTACAACACACGCTATCGAGGAAGGTCGTGATTGCGTGTAATGCAAGCCAAGTCAGGGTTGCATGTTGTGAAAGAATCCTTCGTTGTTTTTTATAACAGAATCCAACCATATTCCATTTATACATTGAATATATATATATATACACTCAATGTTGCGTAGAATAACTATTATCAAAATTGTGTTTAACACGATCCAAGAATAGTGTTGTGTATACTGCAATCTAATACGGTGTTGCGTATAGCGCAAGGTAATCTTGGTGTAGCATACAACACAAGACATTAATGAAATTAAAAGAATATTTTTCATAAAATCTCGGGGTGTTACATTCTACCCCCCTTAAAATGAATTTCGCCCTCGAAATTCATCGGGGTTATAAATGGTTTACTACTCGAAAGTTTGTTTAATAGAAACCCACATCGTAAAAAGGAATACCAAAACATGGATTTAAAAAATAAAGTATGAAATGTAACAGTTACCCAAATTAACTCATCACTGGGTTTCCATGTAGGAGAACATAGATGAAAATATGGATATGGAAGAAAAATATAACCATCAAGTTCTGATGGAGAGTGGTAGAGAACATGGCTATGAAAAAGCCAACAATCACAAAGCTATAGATTTGTGATGATCTATGGTACCATATAATTCATCAGATATAAGGGAACTAGGACAACATTTTTGGTTTTCAAGATCATTTCCCTAAAGTTGATGAATTAAAATAAATACTTACATGATTTTGGTACAATCTCACTGTTTTTCGTGAATTTAACAATTTCCACTTCATCCCTTAAAGAAATGGAGTTGAATTTGTTATTTGTGATGTGTTACCAGATCATGTGATAGAATGATGGGTCATTCTATCTCTTTCAAACAAAAGGTTATCAAAAGTTATAAGTCCATCTTATGGTTAGATTAATCGTATATGGTTCAAAAAATGAACTTATACTTCATATATCATACTGCTTAATAAAATAAAACTAGTTTCTACTAAACAGGGACTTCCTGTAGGCAAGTGGTAGGCTATAAAGGCCAGTCGCACTTCGGTTGTGGGTTCGATTTCCACAGCCTTGTCCGACGCAATGGGTTTTTGCCCGTCCTACAGGTTGTCCTTTTTCTAAAACTATATTACTATAACATCCCATCAATAATATCAAAAAAAACTTCTATCCTTAAACAATACTAACTTATGTCCAACATAATCTATTCTAATATTTAGGCTTATCCATAATACTGCAGTACACTCTCATAATATAGTGAAAACAATTACCAGAGATTTAATACCATTGTTGATCCCCATATATCATATGATATGTCTTGTTGGTCACATTCCAAACATTCTAAGGCCTTAATCATGTATTCTCTTGAAAAATGAATACCCATTGAACCTTAGTGAAAACATGAATGTAGTTAAAAGTTAGCACTTTCCACATACCAAAATCCTAAAAATTCTATATACTCAAACCATAATATCACTTAGTCCTTATATCAATCATGAGCTCATGAATACAATCAAACATCTCATTATCTTCTTATTCCTTCATTATGCGCATATCATCTACTTTACAAAAATATCTGAATAACATTCCATGGTTACTAGTACCATTCAACATATACTTTCAAATACTTTTAGGAAAAACAATAGTGTTACAATCCTTAGATGATTCTTTATTCCATAGTACCATTAACTATACAACATAACTCTCGATAAACATACAATCATTCCAATACCTTCTAAAACAACCAACTGAGCTTCAACACTTCTTTCAGCTCATATATCATTTGTAGTCTCCTCATCATCACCCACATAAATACTACCCATATAACCATGCTAATTCTCTTCATGAGATTTTCCATTAGGGCATTGGTTTGCATAATGCCCGTACATTCCACATTTAAAACATCTAATCATTGTTGATGTCGTAGAAATACCATTATCCTTGTCCATGGTGTTAACTGAACATTTTCCTTTTCACTTAATGGCTTTGTGTCTTTCTTTTCCACACCCAAAGCATCTTCTAGTTCAATTGAAACAATCCCCCCTGATGCCTCTTCCCACATGATTTACATGAGGGAAATTGAACTTTCTTTCCTCTATGATCATCATGAAACTCCATCTTTCTCTTATTATCTGAGTCGGGAAATTTACCAAAGTTGAGATTATTGATCATATTATGAGATTGCTGATTAGGCATAATAACGATGTTTGGACTTCCAGATCCTGTTTCATTTGGTTCCTCATGAATAAAATCATTCCATTGTCCGTCATATCCTCCATTATCATGAATCTTCCTGTTTCCAGACATTTTCTAAAACCCAAAAAGAATAGTGTGAGAGGCAAAAATCATGATAGGGAAAACAACATAGTAAAGGGGGAGAACCCTCAATATCTAACATCTTAGGTTAAATTCTAAGATCGTTATCTTAGTTCTAGAACTATATCCTATACATATTCTTATCCTTAGGTACATCCCTAGACATACCTTAGAAATATCTCTAGGGATCCCACTAATGTTTTCGCATCCTAGTTTCCAAAGGTTGACTAAACCTTTCCTCTGATACCAACTGTAGAGACCCTAAGCTTAACGTACATGGACATTACATTACTTTTTCGGAATACATAGTACATACCAAAAACACACACACAAGGATCGTAATAGTTTAGTGTCTTTGGAAACTCGGAATATGATCTTCTAATCGTGGTGAAAGATCTTCAACATATCCCATAAAGATCTTCCATTTTTTTCCTAAAACCTTTCTTTATATCCTGGGGAAAAGAAAACATAAAAGGGTGAGCTCAAATTCTTAGTAAGGGTAAACAAAAGAAATATCAATCACATCATATTCATAAGAACATAACATTTTGGAAATCTTAACCTGCAAAAGAGAGTATAATTTCATAACATGGGATAAATCATAGTAGTGAAATGAAATCCCAATAATCATAACTTAAAACATGAAACTTTGTGGAATACACACACAATCATAGAGAATCATTTCTTATTAGTCAAGACTCATTACCAAGACTATCTTAGTGGACAAAGTCCATTTCTGAATCGAGTTCACTCCTCGTTTCAGTCCTGTTTTACTGAACCGGTATAACCTTCTGTTCTAGCAATGTCTATCTCATTAGATATAAAATCTTTACCCAATGCATTGGAGGGATATATAGGTCCCACCCATCTCATAATGATACCATTCTTATGTGTGCCCCAAAATTATAAACCATACATCATAGCATAACCCAAGCAATAAAAATGGGAATCTTAAACATCGTGACATCATAAAACAACTCATATAAGATAAAAGAATTCATAAAAATAAATCCATAACAACATAATAAAATCAATGTAGTAATAGGTATAGAAACAGAACCATTTATTATCTTAGATGGAAAATAATTTTGATAAAACACTTGATCTCCATTCTTGAGGAAAATATCCTTTCTACTTCAAAAACACTTTTCCTTTCATAACATGTCATACAATTCTAAACTAAAAGAAGTTGATTAAAAATAAACTTGAAAACTTGTATGGGAAGATTCTTGGAAATAATGTTTTAAAAATCCATTCATGCCGTATAAGTTAAAAGAAAACATTCTTCTCGTTCTTTTGTCAGAAAAGTCAAAAAGTACCTCGTACGAAAAATGACAAAAGATTCCTTTCATATCTTTTACTAAAAACTCACCGAAGGGTAAAATTGGATATAAACTATTTTATAATGATGTAAATATTACATATTGATAAAACATGGATGTGGATGATAAAATACACTCCTGTAAATTCCAAAGTATAAACAATCTCAGATAAAAATGAGATTGTAATATTTCCCTTAACTTAGGTCCAATTTTCTTCGAAAGTGTCCGAAACTCCTATATAATGATTTAAATAATGTCATTTACTTATTCCAGAATCATAATCATTTTTATTATATCATATATGGTTCACTTATGACTTTATTTCACCCGTTCTTTTGTAAATTCCATGTTAAAGAGCGTTTTGGGTAAAATTGTTTCATTTGTCGTCCGTGTTTTGACTTGTAATTATTCATATGATTACTTAGATCATGATTACTTAATTCCAGAATATAAAACATGATTTATATATAATATATATTGAGAATATTAATATATATAATAAATCAGTAAATGGAAATAAATACACCGTTCATGGAGACGGTAGGTCGTGCGTACACATGAACGCTGTTTTCGTTTCCTTATTGAGTTGAATGGAATTAAGTAGATGACATACATATATATACACATAAATCCAGTATCATTATTATGTCATATATTTCATGATTACTTATTATATATACTTTATAATCATTCATGAATGGTTAACATGGAGAATGAATCTCATCGCGTCGTGGAGATGGTAGTCCGTACGTACGCACGAGCGATCATATCGTTCTCATGATCGTGGAATTGTATTGGAGTGTATGAATACTATTTCAGAATTAATACCACTTTAAAATAATCATATATAGTAGTTTCGTTTCACCATTATACCCATCCATGTAAGGTGGTGGTGGAAAATAGATTACACCACGACGTGGAGACGGTATTCCGTACGTACGCACGCGCGGTGATTTCGTTTTCCGTAGGATGGATAGATGGTGAAATAGGGTTTTTTCATACTTATAATTACATATCAATATATGAGTGATACATATGTTATTACTTCAAAATGAAACAACCTAATAAGAAGAAGAGGAAGAAGAAATAAAGATGAAATAATCTGTAACGGACATTACCTCTTCTTTGAAGTGCTTCTTTGAGAATTCCTTTTAGGGAACTAAAATTGGTCTTTAAAGAAGAATAGGACCTCTAGGATGTCTCTATAGAAGTGGAGAGGAGAAATTTTCAGGGGTTGGCAGAGATTTAAGGCTCCAATTAGTGTGAGGAGGAGAGGGAGGAGGTGCCCTTTTATATGGGAGGAGAGGGGCTCCTTTGGAAAAACTAAAAATATTATTTTATTATAAAGTCAAGTTCGGTTTTAAATAGCTCCAAATTGATTTATTTCTAAGATAAGGTGGGGATGGGTCGAACTCCTCTCATCCAATAGAATTTAGACAAGTTTAGGTTCCTATTTTAACCTTATCATTTAGATTTAACGTTAAGTTAAATAATTTTACTTTTACCGTGTCTTCTTCTGTTCTTATACTATAAGGTTAATAAACTTACTATAAGAAGCTAAAAAAACCCCAAGTTGTTTATTATTAATATATATAACATTATCTAAGTCATTTCTTCGAACCTTATATTTTTATGAATAAAATAACAATTAATAAAATAATATTTGTTTTAAAAACTATTTTATGTCAATTTTGACACTATTTAGTAATTGATTTTTGTGAAAATAATAACAGAATGATTAGTTCTAAAAAAGATAATTAAATCAATACTAACATGTCATATTAACCTATAAAATTATTTGAATTCATAAAAAGTCTTAAATTACATTTATTTGGGTATTTATAACATCAATTATGTCAATATTTAATTAATCAGATAATTACTGCATCATCATTGTGTCATAATAAATGATAATTATATAATCTATAAAAATTATAAATAAATTCCTATGATGTAGATAATTGTATTATATTTCTGTATACTATTCATGTTTTATGTTTCATGAAGTTTATCACTAAATTAAAATTATTATACTTATAAGATTTAAGAAAGTGACATGTTGTCACATTCTTTGGTTTTAATAATAATTAAATTATTTTCATGGAAGAAAGTCCATTAAATGAATCTAATCTGACCCTTAGGTGATATGGGTCTCCTTTTAGTCATCCAAAAAAATTTAGGCAGGTGTTATGTTAATTTTATAATCTTATATTTACCCTTAATTACCCAATTTACCTTTAACTATGGTAAATAAAATTTACCGTAGTTACTTTTCATAATGCCAAAAAATAAAAAGTAAATTATTAACAAAATTTGGACCTACTGATTCTAAATATGGAATCCATTTTTCCAAATTCAATACACGAAAGTTGCAGAAATTAAATTAAAATTAATCCCTTTGTCGAAAGAAAACGGGTTTTTGTTTAAAACATTGTAAACGATTAAATTGATTTATCCTACGAATTCAAGGTTGAATCAATGATAATGACATAAATTATATTAAATGGTAAAAATCTATTCTATTTATACTTTAAAACCATTCAATATTATAATTTAACCATATAAATTATTGCGATGAAAAAAGTTGTTTTTAATTAAAATATAGCGTGTTTTTACTATTCATCAAAATATGAAAGTTACCAGAATAATATGAAAAAATTATCCAAAGTAAATTTTCATTTCTTGATTCCAAATAAGAATTTTATTTTTTCAAATTTAACTTATAAACATGTCAAAAACTAGATTTAAAGTGGGTGCTCCATCAAAAGGCGGTAAAACTGCATTTTTTGAAAAATACTTATTTTATACGAACAATTTATTTTGTTCTTATACCATGTTCTAGAAAATGTGTAAGATGAATAATAGTGTAATAAAATTAAAAATTTAGTTAATACTATTCATAACGGCTAGTTCATAATAATATTATAATAATATATCGTTGTTTAGTAAAACCCGATATTGCGTACAACACACGCTATCGAGGAAGGTTGTGATTGCGTGTAATGCAAGCCAAGTCAGGGTTGCATGTTTTGCAAGAATCCTTTGTTGTTTCGTATAACAGAATCCAACCATATTTCATTTATACATTGAATATATATATATATATATATATACTCAATGTTTCGTAGAACAACTATTATCAAAATTGTGTGTAACACGATCCAAGAATAGTGTTGCGTATACTGCAAGCTAATACGGTGTTGCATAGAGCGCAAGGTAATCTTGGTGTAGCATAAAACACAAGACATTAATGAAATTAAAAGAATATTTTTCAAAAAATCTCGGGGTGTTACAGATGGTGTTCTTGTATCAAAATCACAATGTTGTGCCATTAGTAGAAATAAAGTTTGTAATGGGGTATTTCAATAATTCCCTGTGGGTTGTGACTCTAGGAAACAATAATATGTTCTACGACATGTGGTAGTTGCTATAGGGTCCCATTATGTGTTGGGGCATTTCTGGTTTTATTTCTCATTGTTATACATGCCAATATGTGAAATTCGAGCACTAAAATCCTTTGGGTTTTCTTCAGCCACTTTCAATCTTCACATAGAAGTGGGGTGAGGTATCTATGAAATTTATAGCTGGGTTTCCTCATACCTAGATAAATAATAATTCAATATGGGTTTTGATCAACAGGATGACCAAGTCGGCTCACTTTATACCCATTCAAGATAAAGCCAATGATGAGGAGGTGGGGAATCTCTATATGAAAACAATTGTTCTTTTTCATGGAGTTTCATCTTTTATAGTCTCTGATTGGGATCATTGGTTTACTTCTGTCTTTCAGAGTGACCTTCAAGAGGAATTGGAATATCATGTTCATTAGAGCACATCCTACTATCTAAATTTTTATTTCCAGATAGAAATAGCTATAAATATTCTATAGGATATGATTCGCGCTTCTGTCTTCGACTTCGGTTGGTCTTGGGGTGATCACATGGGGTTGGTTGAGTTTTCTTATAATAATAGTTACATTCCATGATCAAAATGGAAACTTTAGAGGCCTTGTAAGAACATCCTTATAAATCTATGTTGTGTTGGTCAGAGGTTGGTGAAAGTTCCTTGTTTGGACCATGCTTGGTGCAAGATACAACAACAAAGATTTAGTTTTTTTTCAGATAATGCTGAAAGTATAGAGTCTATATAAGTCTTATGCTAATCGATTTCATAAAACATTGGAGTTTCTATTTGGTGACCATGTTTTCAATATTGTTTCGCCATGGTTGGGTCATCGAAGTCTTAGGAGGTAAGGGAAGTTTTCTCCTCAATTTGTGTTAAATTTTGAGGTTTTAGAGTAGGTAGGGAAACTTGATTACTATTTAGCACTACCACCACAGCTGACATTAATACATAACATTTTCCATGTATCATAGATGAGAAATTATCTCTCTGATTCATCTCATGTTTTTAGATGGATTTATATTGAGATTGAACCCGATTTATCTTTGACTGAGCAACCATTCAATATAGTGGATTCTGAGACCAATGTATTTCATGGAAGGGTGATACCTTTGGTTCGTGTGCTATGGAATCATGGTTCTAATAATCATGATATATAGGAATGAAAGGAACTGATGTGAGAACAATGGCATCATCTCTATTTCATGGAATCTTCTTCATAGGCTTTCTAGGGATCGAAATTTTTATGGTAGGGAGGTTGTAACATCCCGTTACCGAACTGATAGGTACAAATTTTTTGTATTTTATTCTTTTTATTTACAGGGTTTAGTTGATTTTATATTGGGAGGATTCATAATGGTAAAGTCCAACAATTGATGGAATTTTTCAACTTTAAACATGGTATTTTTTAAATTTTCAGGATATTACATTCCATGTAACTAGGTTACATGTTGTGTAAATGATTCTAGGAGAAATCTATAAATCATGGTTCATGGTGTGATGGGTACATGGCATGAATTCCCTTTATACGATATGAAGTGTTTTTAGGTAGGTTATTAATGTGTAACAACCTAGGTTTCATCATTTATGAGTCTCAATAATTAATCAATGTGAATAGGGGTTACATGATGTGTAATACCTCTACTTTAAAGGGGCATTCCAAATTTGATACATCTTCACTATAACAAACATTAAAAAATTCATGGATTATAAGTGGATTACACATATTGTAACACCCTGATAGCAACCTATAAAAGGAGGTAGAGCTCTTGGTTATTTTTCAATCACTCCTCTCCAATTCATCTTCTTTTGACCTAAATCCTTCACCAGTTATTTGTGGATCCTTTTAACCCTTGTGGATCCCTTCCTTTGTCGATCAATCGCCATTGCTTTTCAGGTGATTTTTGTGTGTTTGTTCTTCATTATTCTTCGTCTATCTATCTTTTTCATCTCTTGGATCATCTGGGGATTGATGGATCTAAGCCATGTGGTGTTGGATCCTATATATATGTTGGGTTTTGAGGTCTTCTCCACCTTCATTCTCATTAAATGGTTTTTTTGAAAGTATTTAATTTTAGAAAGATGTAGGTAGTTTCATCCCGATTAGTAAAATTGATTATTCCCAAATGTCTTGATTTATTTCAATTACTGATAAAAATTAAATTGCTCACACTTTCATTAAATTGATTTAATGAAACCTAATTCATCAGAATTGGTAGATTTGGAAAATTTTTTAGATATGAAATTTGGAAAACCCCCAATTTCATTGAATTGGGGAGTGTTTTTGGAAATTGGTTGACTTAAATTTTTGAATTTAAATTATGTATTTGATGGAAATGTTTTCAATTAAATTGACTTTATTTAATTTTGGGAATAAGTTTTGAAAAGGATGGAACTGGTTTTGAATGGATTTAAAACATAAGAAAATGGATTAAAATGATTTGATAGAAACCCAGTGGTTTTATCTTGTGAAAGAGGCCTGTTTTTGAATAAAATCCATTTTGGTTTTAAATAAAAAATTTGAATTAAAATTGAATATTGGGATTTAATTTTATTTTAAGTAGTCTTAAAATATATTTCCCACCATTGATTGTGTAATATCATAGGTAATCCTTAGGTAGTTGGTGAGTTATTTGGACACACTCTACACTATTACAATGTTATAAAACATACATGCAGAAGGTCACATCCCCTATGAGAGGGTGATGAGTCACCTCAAGCCAGTGTCAGGGGGTCATGTGTGTGTATATATTTCTTATATCACTTAGAGAGTGTAGATTCCTATTGCCCGAAATACTATCATACATTTTGTCATATGACCATGTTTCTCTCTTGTTTATTTATATTTGAGATATAAATATATTCCAATGTTGTAAAAATTCTTTACATGACTTTGGTAGATTTAAAAAAACTGTTTTTTGTAACTGTTTTATTTAATCCATTGTTTTAGAAATATTTCATATCTTGTAAATTAATGTCTATTATTTAAAATTATTTTCCATCATTTTGAAATTGTATAGCCTGCTTTATTTAAATATTTTTTTTAAAATTAAAAACATTTTTATTTCAAAAAATGAATGATTTTTTAGATAAAATATATTTTTCATCTATTTTGGAATATTTGGTGGTATCCTAATGGGATTAGGATCACACCGTACTTTTTCCTTTGGGTGTTAGTAGAATTTCTCATTCCAGGTTTGAGAAAAGGGAAGGGATATCTTAGAGGTAGATCTAGCTTTGTAGATTTCGACTTGGTGAGTTATGTCCTTAGGGACCTTGGGGAAATTTCCCCTATTTTAAGTACTTAGGTTGTAGTACTTTGGTCATTTTATGTCTCCTTATATTCTGGTATATTACAACCAGTAGAGATTCCTTGTTATGGATATTGTCTTGTTTATTTTTCTTTTGTTATGTTTTGGCGTAAATTCGTTCCCACTTGCATGTTGTATGATGTCAAGTGTTAGTTGTCGAACCGTGGGGATAAAAAAAGACCTTTGGGATATGTTAGGGCCAGCTCGGTTATTGGGTTACGTGGGTACCTGAGATGGTTCAGGACAGGTAGCGTTATTTGGGTTCACCCCCGACTAAGACCAAGTCGAGCTTCAACAAGTGAAGTTTGAAAAAGTCACTTATGGTAGAACTTCAAGTTAGTGGTGATTACCACTCTTTCAATGTTAGAAGAGCCACCCCATTAAACTACTGTCATCTCACACCTTACCCTTAGGGTGTACACGATTGTTATAATGGGTTACGTGTCTAAGAATTATTTACATAAAGTGTAATTCCTTTACATAAATAAAATTTTAGTTCCATCATTTCCATTTGATGAAATTTTTTTATTAATAAGAAATATTTTTAATTGATACATATTTGAAAAAATAAATTATGGACATAAATAAAAAATAATTGTATTTTAAAAATATATATATACATTTTTATAATAAAATAATGTATTATGAATAATATTTTTTTAAATAAATAGACTTTTAAAAAACTTTTATTAAAATATAAATGACGAAATAATTTTATAATGTACTAAGAAATTTTTATAAGTATCAACAATATTATTATGCCTTAAAAACTTTTATTCTTCAATAGATAAGAATTTTTATAATTACAATATTAAATCTTCATATATTAAAAATTATTATGACAAAATAAGAATTATATTTGAAATCATCTTATTAAAATTAGGTTTGGGATAATTTATGATAATTTTCTAATATATTTTATCTTCCCCTAAATAGTAAAAATATTGTTTTGGGTTTTCCGTATGTTTTGTGAGATCATATTTATTTTGTAATGATTTAATAATTAATTAACCAAAATACAGGACCTAAAATATATTATTTTATTAATATTATTTATTTGGATATATTTTAAATAATTTTGAAATCTATAAGTGACTTTCTAAAGTCTAAAATGTAAATTTTGATTTTAAAAACATTACATTGTATTAAATTTACATTCAAATTCTAAAAGTATTATTAAAAATGGAGCTTGGTTATATAGGATTAAAATATAATAAAATTTTTCTCAAATTCCCCAAACCATGAGAAAAACCCATGGGTAAGACAATGGTTTTCCTTTTTCTAAAACTAAGCTTTCCAAGACCTATGTTTAGATGATATTAAACAATTCATCCACTGTTACTACAAATACCCACCCATTTAACTTTTCTCCTTTACTAATAATAAATCCTCCATGGATTTGTGGTCATTTTACTTCCCTAGGAATCCCCCAAAGTTTTCGTTAATCCCCAAAAGTTCCATACTCAAGTTTTAGGTACAAAACGTTAAGGTAAAGGAAATTTTTACTTCTATTTTCCATTAATGTTTCTTTTTGTTTGGTGGTATATCTTCAAATTTTCAAATTAACTCCTTTTATTCATATTTAAATTATCTCATTACTATAATAATATTATTTTATCAATTAGATATTATTGTTCCCTTCCATATTCTTTTTCTTTAATACATGTTTTATACCTATCATGCAATTGAATTTATTTCACTATTTTACTTAAAAAATTCTATTTTCTTTTTTCTTTTTATAAACATGAAAACCACTTTTTATTTGTTATTCAAATATATGTAAAATTATTTATAAATTTTTTTATTTATATATATGTAACTCATATTCCTTTTTCATGGGTTAATAAAGATTTAATAGTCATGCCTTTAAGAACTTTTCTACAACATGATTTTAATAATAAACCCATATTTAATTTTTAACAGGTTATTAATTATTTGATTTATTATGATCTATGTGGATCACAAAAAATTAAGATATGTAAATGGTGATCCTTTAGGCCACTCCAATGCATTGGGTAAATAATTTAATCTCAAAATATGACATGTTTTATGATACCTTGGTGAATAACGTTGGTAATTTTCATTAATGACACCTTTGTGATAAACCATGGTGATATGCATATAAATGACTCGTTTTTATGTTGTATCCACATTTACATAATATGATTCATTCTATTATTATTTTGATATTCCTTGTGTTCATGAATTATTTTTATCCCTCATGTTATTACTTGAATTTCTTGTGATCAAATATTATATGTCTTACTTTTTTATTCCAATATTGGGATTCATTGTCACCCATTTCCTTTGATGTATGTCCCCAGGATGTGTGATATAGTAAAAGTAACCTAGGATGAACCCATTAATATGAATTTAAAGTAGATTAGAATAATTATTTATGTTTTTATTTATTATGTGCCTATTTTCCATGAAACTAAACATAAAAATCTCTTTTGTTTTGTCCCATGTAATGAAAAGTTTATGTAATAAAAAGCTGGGATTCTATAGTTGGTATCAGAGGATGGTTTAGTAATTTGTGTAATTTGGGATTATAAATCCTTAGTATGAACTCTAGAGAAATGTATAAATATAGGAAAACATCTATGTATTTTTTGGAGTACTAAGTATGTGATTTTCAAGAAGTATCATCCATTTGTGGATGCTACAAGTGGATGTGGGTTTGGAATATATGTAACTCAGGGTAACACCCAAAAACCCCACATTGAGATACACTTGATTGGGAACTGGTGCATGAAAAAATGCCTTACTGTCTGCCTAGTTTGAAACTCTTAGCAGATATATTTGGTTAATTATAAGATTTTTATTATCCTTTATAAAGGATATATAGAAAATTTAATTGTTATTATAATATATTAAAAACATATTTTAGCATAACTTTTAATACATAATCACTCTTTAGGATTATAAGATTCTTAAAAGTAACATGTTTCTCACTATGTTTTTCTTCTTTTTGAAAAATAGCGGGAAATAGGAGGAACTATGTGAATGATGAATGAAAAGGATGATACATTATGGCCTTATGATGAAAGATAGAATGGAAAAAATTCATTAAGATGATGAATACACATACTTGGGTTATGAATAATAACTTGGAGTAATTTGAGAGACTAGACTCACCTCAAATAGAACAACTTATGGTTTATTCCTTCAGGCATCAATGAAGACATTTTTTAGTTGATATACTAACACATTGATTATAGAACAATGAATTGGCTCTATAGAAAAATTAATTTTTGTAATCCATTGATCTGATCTAGATAAATTCACCCTTGAAATATACTTCTTTGAAAGATAAGCTGACCAATGGTGGACACCGATTAAAAACACAAATCCAAAAATAGATATTGATGTTATGGAGTAGGAAGGATTCATCGGAATCTTTTTAAATAAATATTTTCCCCATTAGATGACAACAAAAATAGATAAAGAATTCATAAAACTAAATCAAAAGGAAAATGAACCAGTGGGAGTTTATTAAATTAATATAATAAGACTTACCTGGTACTCCTATAGCTTTATTATGGATCCTAATGAATATTTTTATAGATTTATCGATGGAATGAGACCCAGTCAATGGAGTAATTTAAAAAATTCAGAATATGAAAGATATTAGGAGATTGTGAGGAGTTCTATGAAGGTTTAATTGGAGTTTGAAGAAATTTATTGGTCACATATTTTGAATGAAAAGAAGAGAGAAATAGATCTAAACTAAGAAAAAAAATTGATCTTAGAAATGAAGAAAAGAAATTGTAACTTCCCACATGAAACAAATGTGGTAAAAAGATTTTAGTGAGATGATTTAATAGAAGTGGAAAGTGCTAAAAGTGAGGAAGATATTGGAATATATCTTGGAACTTTCATTTTGATATGAATCTTCAACTTATCAACACCTATGAAAAAGGGAAGACGGTATAGGCTTAGCCTAAAGGTCAATAATTCAAGAGTGGAGAGCGTGGGCACTTTTCCAATCAATGAAAAAATCTAATGTTAATAGAGGGGAACCACCATAAACCTTACCATGGGATAAGGGGTTAAGGATGATAATTTGATATCATTAATTCAAAAGTATATTCTCCAAATTATATGTTAGTATGCACACTCGATGTTCTCTAAAATCTATAAAGAACATTGTTTGATTTTGGTTCTATGCATTCCATTATTTAATCCATTTTTGCAAAGAATATAGAATCAATTAACAAGATTATAAAAGTAGATTTATCAATCAATGTTCCCAGAGAGATTATCCTAGAATCAACAGTTTATAGAAACTCTAGTTTTAACTTTGGTGAGTATAATATCATTGTAATCCTATTATTTATTTCCATTGTGGAACTTAACACTATAATAGGGATGTACTAGCACTCAACATATAATTATATGATAAACTATAAGAAAAAGGAAATTTTATTTATCTTGAAGGGAGAAACAATTGTTATTTTCAAAGGAGAGATATCATAGCCCATGATTTTTCTTGTAGAACCTCTCATAGACTACTTTATGGAGATGATCGGTCGATACGAATAATGAATAGAAAGTATAAGGATAGAAAGTTTACCCAACATCAAAGAATCTGTTGGCATATTTCCAAAAGAGTCACTTAGACCTCCCTTAGAAATAGAGGTAGATTTATCTATTTAACTAATACTTGGATCCAAGACAATATATAAGACCCTATATAGAATGGGAAATATGAAGTTAGATTAATTAAAGAAACAACTTCAAGATATTTTGAAAAAGAGATTTATCTAAACAAGTCTGTCTCCTTGGGGAGAACATGTTCTCTTTGTAAAAAATAAGGATGGATCAATACGACAATGAATATATTATAGATAACTGAATATAATCGCATTGAAGAATAAGTACCCACATCTATGATTGATGATTTATTTGACCATATTAATGGGGCTAAATTATTCTCCAAGATTGACCTATGAGATGGGTATCATCAATTGTGGGTGAGGAAAGAGTATATTACAAAGACTGGATTCTGAAAAAGATATGGGAAGTATTAATATTTTGTTATTCCCTATGGTTTAAATAATTTTCCTACTATATTTATAGATTTTATAAATATAGTCTTTAAGGACTTCCTTGATTATTTCAGGGCATTTTTTATTGATGATATTCTGATATGCTCCCAAAATCATGAGGAGCATAAGGATTGTCTAAAAGAGATATTGAAGACTCTATATAAAGAGTATATATTTGGAAAATTCATGAAATTTGAATTCTAGTAATAATAAGTTTCATTCATGGGGAACATTGTAACCAATGAAGGAATATTACTTGACCCTTCCAAGGAAAAGGCTATAGAGGAGTGGCCTCAGCCAACAATAGTAACTAAGATTCATAGTTTCCTTGGTTTGGAAGGATATTATAGGAGGTTTTTGAAAAAAATCACAAATTTCTAATACACTAACAATTTTAAAATAAAAAGGAACTAATTTCATATAAACAAAATATTGTGAAGAAATTTTCCAAGAACTGATGAAGAGGCAGGTTATTACACCTGTGTTAACTCCAACCTTGGTCATAGAAGGATTTTTTTTATTTATAGTGATGCATCTTTGAAAGGGATTGGGTATGTTCTCATGAGAAAAGAAGAGGTGATTTATTTTTCATCTCAATTGTTAAAGGCTCATGAATAGAATTATCCTATGCATGACTTGGAGTTAAATGTAGTTATTTTCCCTCTAAAGATATGGAGGCACTATCTTTATGAGGAGAAATTTGATATAAACACAGACCACAAAAGTTTGAAGTATATATTCCAGAAAAGGAATTAAACATAAGGAAAAGGAGATAGTTGGGTCTTCTTAAATATTATCACTGTTCAATTATTTGTCACCCCAGAAGAGAAAAAAATAACCAATTCATTAAGTAGGAAAGACCCTATTGTGCTAGAAATGATGATAGTTCAAAGAGATAAATTGATCAAGGACCAAGTATGTTTTGATATGGGAGTCATGAGGGTATTGAAATCATCAATACTATCCTAAATGATTTCTCAAATATAATTATTATATAATATCAATTGTTCTCAAAGGGAATATACTTTGATAAAAAAGAAGATATAGGCTATGAATAATGAGAAGTTTCCTATATTTAATATTGATCATGGAGTACTAAATTTTATTCTATGGCTTTGTGTCCCATATATTTTAAAGATAAAAAAAGGATATTATGGATGAATCACATATATCAACATTCTTTATACATACTAGAAGCACTAAAATATATAGGGACCTTAGTGATCATTGTTGATGGGATAATATGAAAGGGGGATTTCTGAATACACTGAAAGGTTCTTGGTGTATTTGTAAGTGAAGGTAGAGTAATAAATTATTAAACGGGTATTGTAACCACTACCCACACCATCATGGACGTAGGACAATATCTCTATAGACTTTATCACTAAACTCCCACAAAAAATTTAAAGGAAACAATGTGATATGTGTTATAGTGGATTGACTCACCAATACTACTCATTTTATAACTATTCGAGAATATTTATCTCTTGAAAATTTTTCAAAGATATACAAAAAGTAAATGGTGAGTCTATATGGGGTTCCACTTTTAATTATTTCTGATCATGATCCATGTTTAACATTTAATTTTGGAGACTTATTAAATATTCTCATCATACTAAATTGAATTTCAGTACAGTCTATCACCCCCAAATACGTATCCAATCTGAAAGGGCTATTCTGAAACCTGAAGACATGCGGAGAACATGATCAATGAAATTTAAAGGTGGATTAGATTAGCAGCTTTCATTAGTTGAGTTATCATAAAAAATAGCCTTCACATGAGTATTCAAATAGAAACCTATTAAATTATATATGGGGAGATATGTAAATATATTACTTTCTGTGATGAAGTTAGTTAGAGAAAACTATACGGGCCTTATCTTATACAATAGGTGATATAAAAGGTTCATTCCATAAAATAACACATAAAAGATTCTTAGTTTTAGTAGAAGATTTATGATAACATTCATCAATGGGACTTGTAATTTTAAGTTAGATACAAATTTTTCCCTTAGATACGACCATGGAAGAGAGTCATATTATTTGGAAATAAAGGGAATATTATCCCTTGATACATTGTCCCCTTTGAAATCTCTGATCTCATAGGAGTAGTGGAATATAAGCTAGAACTTCCCCCAAATATATCTTAAGTTCATGATGTATTCCACGTATCACTCTTGAGGAAGTACATACCTCATCCATCACATGTTATAAATTTGGAGGTGGTACAATTGGAACATTACCTCATATAGGAGGATTTCCCGATAGAGATGTTGGACTATTGAGACAAATTTATATAAATTAATAACCCAAATTTTCAATGTGTTTTAGAGGAACAATAATTTTGAAGAGGCAACAAGGGAACCATATGAATCAATGGAACATAAGTACCATCACCTATTCTAATCCAAGAATATGAGTTTAAATTTTACGGATGAATTTTATAAAGGAGAGAATAATGTATTGACAGAGGATTTTAAAATGATATTTTTTTCCAATGAAAATATGTGTAATATTATATTATCTTATCCACATAAAAATATATTGGGACCGAAAAACCTTATATCATTTATAAATTTTATTAAATTAGTCTTTAATGAAACCTAGTAAAATTATAAATATTAGAACATGATAAAAAATATGAAATAGAAAAGCTAAAATGGGACAATATGGATCTCCATAATCTGTTAGAATCATCACCCCCACTCTGAACACTATAAAAATGAAAAAATATATTATCGAACCAATTAACATCTTAGAAAATAAAAATATAACCATAAGAGTAATTTTAGTGAATTTTGAGAGAAATATTGAAGTTGTATTAGTGGGTATAAAGGGAAATGTGACCATTGGGATACAAATGTTATATGAATAATGGTCAATATAACCATTGGTAATTTGACCATTAGGAACTATACCCATTGATAATAATTTTATCATTATAGTTAGTGCTTATAATTAGTAATAAAAATGGATCATTGATGAAGAAAGGAGAAATTATGGTCTCAATTTGTAGAGTCGTGCCGTTTGAATCCCATTTGTTAGAACTTGGAAGGGACGTAGTGTCACTAGGATTCGCCACTAACCATGCCCATGTTAAGCTTCAACAAGTTAAGATAGAATAGAATCACATATTTTATATGTTCAAGTTAGTGGAGATTACCACTTGGTCTATTTTATCCAAGCCACCCAATGAAACTACCGCCATCGCACACCTTACTCTATGTGTGTTTGCGAGTGTTATAAGGGGTTACATGTCCAAGGATTAGTTACATAAAGTGAATTTACATTGTATAAATATTTTTTTCATCAATTCTATTTTAAAAATAGTTTTTTCATAATAAAATAAAAGTTTAATTGAAATGAACTTAATAAATCGAATTTTGGATAAAAATAATAAATAATTAAATTTATAGAAGAGATAAATATTTTTATAATTTAATAACGTATTATAAATAATTTTTTAAATGAAATAGTATATTAAAATACTCTAATTTAAATATGAATTAATAAAATAATTTTATATGGTCCTCATAAATTGTTAAAAGTGTTAAAAATTAATTATCTCTTAAATAAGATATTTTTTAATAAATACATTTTTTTATATTTAAAACTAAAAATTATCAAATTTTGAGAATTAGTAAGATAAAATAAAAATAGATATTTTAAACCAGAATGTCAAAATTAGGTTAGGGTGAATTTATGATAATTTTTTAAATTTCATTATTTTTCTATGAATAGAAAAAGTGTAGTTTTTGGATTTTGGTATGTTTTATGACTTCATATTTATCTCATAATTATGTAATAATTAATTAATAACACTACACATCATAAAATATTTTATTTTATTAATAGTAAATATTTTAGTTGATGTAAATCAATTTCTATACCAATAAGTGACTTTCCGAAGTGTAAAATGGAAAATTTTATTTTAAAAACATTACTTTGTGGAAATTTTAATTTTACGTTTAAAAAATAATTATTTAAAATGATTTTAAATTATATTGAATTAAAATTTCAAAAATTGTGTCTCAAATTTCCAAAAACATTAGAAAACCCCAAGGTTAAGAATTTTTTATCATATTTTCCACAACAGATATTTCTAAAACATATATTGGGAAATTATTATATGATTTCACAACTTTTTCTATAAATACACACCCATTTCACCCTTCCCCTTCACTAATAATATTCTATATATAATTTTATGGTGAAATTTAACCCCAATGAGTCTCCCCTAGGTCTCTTTAATCGCCCAAGGTTCCATACTCAAGTTTTGGGAGCAACACTTCTCAAGGTAAGGGAAATATCCACTTCTCCATTCCATTCAAGTTTCTTTTTTTGTGGTATGTCTTACAATTTCCAAAATAATTTTTTCCCCTAATTATATTATTTAATTAAAATAATAATAGTCTTTTATATATGTTATACACATTTATCCTCTCATTTTCCCTTTCCTTAATCGATGTTTTGTACCTGTCAGGAAACCTAATTTATTTCTCTATTTTACTTGAGAAATAATAGTTTTTTCCTCTTTTTGTGAATACCAAAACTATTCCTTTTCCATGGGTATTAAAATATTTGTAAAATGATTTATTTATTTGTTTATTTACATTTATATAACATACATTCCTTTTTGGGGTTAAGATTAATTCAAGGTTAATATCATTAAGCACTTTTCTACAAGATGGATTTGTTAAAAAACCGAATCTTCTTTTTCACTAGTTATTATTGACATAAATTAATTGGATCTATGTAGATCACATGAAATTAATAAATATGAAGTTTGTGCCCTGATATTACTCCAATTCATTTGGAAAAGTATTTAATCTCTAGATATGACATGTTTCATGATTCCTTGATGAATAACCTTATTAATTTCCATTTATGACTCCCTGGTGATAAACCATGGTTATATTCTTATAAATACCTCATTTTTATATTGTAGAAACATTTCCACATTATTATTCATTCTATTTTATTCTAATATTTCTATTCTATGCATTATTTTTATACCTCATGTTCTTATTAATATGCCTCATGATCGAATGTTATATGTCTTCTTTGCTTATTCCATTATTGGGCTTCATGCTCACCCATTTAATTTAATGTATACCCCATGGATATGATTTTTAGTGAATGTAACCTATGGTGAAAACATAAATATTTAATTAAAGTGGATTATAAAAATGTTTTATGTTTTCATGTATTATATACCTAATTTAAAAGAAAATAAACTTTTAAGGGCCCTTTGTTTTCTCCCACTTAATAAAACATTTATGTAATAAAAAAGTGGTATACCATAAATGTGATCTTGAAGGTGGGGATAATAAAATTTATTAATTACATTATAATTGGTCCCCAAGGTACTTCATCTCTTCCTTGTAGAATAACCTGATCTTGTTTTCAAAGGTTAAAAAGCCTAATAAATTACAGTACGTTGATCACCCAAATTATTTTCCTTACCATTATATATTGGGCTTTGTGATCTCGGAATGATTCTTCATCAAAGGTATAACAAAAAAGTATATTTTTTATGGTAATTTATCATTATATAATCCCAATGAACATGTAGAGTATGTTTTAATCATCCTCCCTAAAGAAGAAAAAGGTGGTTC
Source organism: Viscum album (assembly GCA_963277665.1). Classification (NCBI taxonomy): domain Eukaryota; kingdom Viridiplantae; phylum Streptophyta; class Magnoliopsida; order Santalales; family Viscaceae; genus Viscum; species Viscum album. The sequence continues at coordinate 993,734,863 of OY728164.1, forward strand.
ATGTGTTTCATCCCAACAAATGGTACATTGGGCGCCATCCCACTAAAAAATACATTAAGTTCCATCCCCCAATTGGTATAATGGGGATTATCCAACCAAAAATTACCTTGGGTGTCATCCCACCAAATTTTATAGTGATAAAAAACCAACCAAATAGGATACTCCACTAATAAATAAATTTGGTTCACCTAAATATCCAATAACATTGTATCAAACATGTCTAAATAATTTTTACCTCATTTTAAGGATCACACTCTTGATCATGATAATTTAACAATTCTTCAATATTCAGATCCTTAACTATTATTATCATCCTATGCTATAATAATTAGTGAAGAAGTTCTGGAAGATAACTTTCACACCTTTAAAGAAGTCATTACCTTCTATATTGATAGATCAAATAAAGATGTTGATAGATCATTTTCCTAATGTCAACAATTTTTCTAGTTACTAGGTTCCATGTTGGGACTCTCATAATAATCCAATTATCCATTTATTAAAAATTAAAGGGTGTCATCATGACTTTTTCCTATCAGACCCTAGAGGTTATTATGGACATCTCTACTAAAGAGTAGATTTATCGACTTTAGCAAGAAAATGAATTTTTTTAGGGAATGGTGTGGGAATTTATTCAAGTCCATTTTTACATGGTGAAATTCACACATATCTCTATAGTGATTCTCAATGTAGTGAAACTCCCCATTCCATATGGGTATGTTAATTTTCATATTTTCATGTAACTTATCACACGTGGCTGGAAACATTTCTATATTTTCCACCCCCTGATCAAGTGAATTTCAAAAATTGTTTGACCTTAGATGCTTCCATAGTGTTTTATGATAGTTATAGTTCTCTAGTATATGGGAGATGTCATCGGTGTTTGAGGCCTCCAATTCCCCCAAAATCTACCCCCCAAATTGATTGAGATCATTACACTACCACCCAAATCTTGAATTCAACCACATAACAATTATAACATAGGCATATTCGATATAAAGGGGGTGGAAAGTTGTCATCAAAATCTTGATGAAATATGAATAAGGGTTTATTAAATCGAAAGATAACATGTATCTAAATACATTTCATATTCCATTGAGAGTAATTAGATCAGTCTCCAAAGTATTGAGTGACCTAAAGAGGTGGGTTTGAGTTATCATAATAATTACTACCTCTGGTATTGATTTCTAGGGAATACAATTAGGATATGTTTCATAGTTTAGGATTGGATTTAAATGTTTATTTATGATAGGATATTGGATATACTGACACAAAAATATACACTTTAATCATGCGAGAACTCTAAATAAAATAGTTGATCTGTGAGAAATAATATTGGGAAACTATCTCTCAAAAATAGATGACATAAGTTATATTAATTTATGTATAATAATGTGGATACATACATTATAGTTTCATTGGAACATATTCTTATCAAGAATCCAAGGATCTGGAGACCCAATAAGGCTTTAATGAAGGATCTTCATGATTATTTCCCTTACCACTGATTATTAGTACATACAATTAAGAAATGATTTTTCTTTAAAGATTATATCCATAATAATGTAGACTAATACTTGATGTATTTATAATATTCAGAGAATAATAAAACTATCATTTGAGTCATCATCACTCCAATTTAAAATCCTTCCTCTTGATGATTTATTTAAATATAACATCCTTAGGGCCTGATGTTAAACTTTATGGACATGTCCTTACTTCATGATGTTAAACCGCATGGGAGTTTCCTTACTTCTTGATGTTAAACTACATAGACACTTCCTTATCATATTTTTTAAACAATAAATAATCATATTCCTAACTACATAAATCTAATAAGATTACTATTTTCTCAAAAAAGCATTTCATTAAGCTTCACATCCCATTACTATTCTGTATGACCCTAAATAGATCGGGTTCAGTCCAAAACACATGATGTTTGCATAATATGTCATCAAAGTTTTGCACATAAATTCTCATTGATGTATGATCTAGATCTGTGTAGAGGTTTATAGTGTATGGTTTAACTAGATCATGATGATTTTTTCCAAAAAAAATCTACACAAGGACAAAGTTATCTAACATCTTCATGGCATTGAGACCTCATCCACCCTAGGTTTCCTTTATTATCAATCTGGGACACCACTTTATTTTATATTCACTATACATGATCTTGATTTGTAATGAAAATGAAATTCTCCATCCCAATAAGATTTAGATCTACATAGAGACCAGATATAAGAACTACTTGTGGCTTTATTTCTATATCATAGGATATGTAGTAATGCATAGGTATCACTTCCTTATCCCAACCATTAATTTTCATAACTTTAAACAAGGTCCCTCCAAGAGATTCAAATATATGTATAGATCAATTATTGAATTAGGATGAAAAATCCATCACTTGTTCTATATCATTCACCTTCATGTGGTTCATTCGATTTCATATTTTTCTTTTCTTTCTCCCACCAAGCATGGATCATGTGAGCATAAAAGAACTATAAAGTCACTATTACTAGCATTATTTAGAGGCATTTTATTCAATTATAGGGAACTTAATCCTACTTTTGTAATTTTTAACTACACAATAAAAGTTCTAATTGTATTAAATTAAAATTTTTATTATCCTAGGTCCATAAAACATGACCTTAAAATGTTTAGTGGCTTCTATTCTCTATGACCCAAAACAGAAAATTATCTCATTCCCTATATGTTAACTTGATCTACATTGGGGGCCCAATTTTTTCTTTGAAAAAACAATGCTTATGGTAAACCTAAAAAAATATAATGTTAGGGTTTACTTGACCAATTTATCTATGTGATTCTACTAATTCAGTTTCATCTCACTTCTTGGATCCAATATAGAACCAAAGGTACCCACATGTTATTTTAACAATTTTTCAAAATAGAAAAAATATCCTCTCTCTATATGTGATCTAGATTAGTATAGGGAATTTTCTTTTAAATAACTACATTTTTTATTCTTATTCCTTTGGAATATGTAGTGACTTCTAGATCCCCTACTCTAGTCCTGGAAAAAAATTCATAAAAAAAGAATTTCCAACTTTTCACCCTAGTTTACAAGCCTCCCTAACCTAGTTGAGATTTCTTAATGGACCATTAAAAGGTTAGAACCTAATTAATTGTACATGTGTTTGATTCAAATATCTGAGGCATCGTAATAATGTCATATAGCCTAATGAAATTGATCCATATCCCACATAAAATACAGATCTATATAGGATCCTTTGGAATAAGTTCGTGAATGAATATAAGACTAGAAAATTACCACAGTCCTAGTGTTTCAACCACCTTGATTCACATTATGTCTTTCTTAAGTACCTATTAAAAAAATATATGTTATAAATTTGTATAGATTTATTTATATACTTATAAAACACATAGTTATGGATGAAATTATTAAACTAGCTATAACCACACACAAATTTCAAATTCCCACACCTAGTCTCAATGCTTGATCATTCACTCATATATGTTGGGTATTTTCTTTAGTCATCACTAATATATGTTTTTTATGCTTAAAATGTGGATATGATTCATGTAAAACCAATTAAAATTCATTATTTCCTTATTATTAACGGCATGGTATGTCCATCCTAATTGTATGACATTATAAATATTGGTCGATATCAATACCTATTGTTAAATCATGTTTGGTATGATTAGTCTTCCAATTTCCCCTTTATTGTCACATAACGAAAGACTAAGTTTAGCATAAAGTTTTAATTTGACAATTCCAATTAGCATGATCAAGATACATCATACCCTAAAGTATTGAGAAAAAATTCCTTGTGTATTTCTATAAACCGGATAGTAAAAATTCCTTGTCACATGACATTAAAATTCATGAAATTACATTTTAGTTGTAATATTCTAAATAATACAATGTGTATGGTCCATCTTCAAATATGATAATCTGCTTAGAGAGTTCCACCCTCCATATCCTAGTTTCCCAAAATGATATCCAAATCAATATAATAGTATTACCAAGACATGGGTCTTCCTTGAGATCCTATAGTATAATGTGAAAGTTACATTCTTTTTAACTTCCTTTGTCATGTTAGGTTCATCCTTTAATGGATCGGTGATAAGACACAACCATTTCACCTCCCCCACATATGATCTATATCAACATGGGAATCCTCGCACATAGATTTATTTTTTTAGGAACCTATACTAAGAAGTAATACCTCGTGTGTTACCCACTCTAGTGGTCCATGACATCTACACTTTTATAGAAATGATTCCCCCACATTTAAGAATTTATTCTAAGTATATTTGTTTTCTCCCATCAATATTAGGTTCCTTGACATCTATATATTGAACTAAATCTATCTTGGGATTTTCTTTATAGAACTATTTGTTTATTGATTTCCACTTTTCCTGGAAACATAATCATGTCTATATATTCAATCCTAGGCCAAGTCACAATTTTTTTCATTAAAATGAAAAGGTATGATAATTCTCCATTTCACCTTGGAGTTTTGACCTCTTTAATATCACTATATGTTCATGTTATAAGGTAAATACCCCATTATCATCTTTTATATGTGATCCCAATCGACGTAGAAAAGAAAATTTTTAATATATACATGTGTTTTGATTTCTAATTTTCTTGGATACATAGGAACACATAGATCTAGTATCCCAACCCCAGCCACAAATGGAGTTTTTGTCACATGGTGGTAAAATGTACGATGTTCGGTCCTCATCACGTGACCTTAAATTTCAAAACACATAATTCTTTATCACATGATGTTAATATTCAAGACATTATATCCTCATCACATGATTATAAGCTACAGAACACCCAAGTCCTTTTATTAGGATGTTAAACATCAGTACATGAGGCCTTCACGTTGATTAGATCATCCATACTAGTGATTATATACTGAAGAATTTTATGTTATATCTCTACACCTGAATATTGTGTTCAATACATAATTGTGTGCCCCTTAGGGTGTTCAAAACCTCCATGAATATTTTTATTCTCCAAGAACTAAATTCATGACTCTAATATGCGAGTTAATGGCATCCAATTCCTTGAGTCAATGCATTTTTCATATAATCCCACAACCTTGATTTATTCCAATTGGTCCTCCCTTTAAGAAATATTTGAAACAAGTACTGATAAATCTGAATAGATAACTCTATAAATTGATAGTGAACAAGAAAATTACATTAGATATTATAAATTAACCCCTAGGGGATTCTTTAGTACTTATGGATAGCTCCCCCTTAACCCTATTTGTAATTTCATGACTGAGTGTGACACTAGTTTCTTCTTTTACGAATGGTTGACCTACTCACATCAATATCTATTTTCCATTGACTCAGATATTCATAGGTTGTGATTTACACATGAAATAACCCACCTATTCAAGTGGCTTCAAATACCACTGATGTTACACACTCATTCATCATACCCAATGACAAAGAAATATTATGACATCATATTCTAGGGATCTTTCATCTTGTGCATGAATATTCAATGAAAATCCAACTTTCTTATGTTGGTTACACCTCTTATAAATCCCACTAAGATAAATGTGCTCAAATTTAAACATCAACAACCATTGGTCAATGCTGTATGACTTTAAACTTTACTCCCTGATGGTCATAGTTGTATAACCTTGAACTATATGATGTGAGGCCCTTACCACATGAACTTAAATTTTGAAGTTAATTCTCCTAATTATATGATCTTAAACTACATGATACATGGTCCATAAAATATGAATATAATCTACTTGGATAAATTACTCGCATGTTATCTTAATAAATGACCAAGATACCCCCATTACATCTTTATTCATATCTCTATTTCTTGTGATGTCCCCTTTAATCCGGGTTTACTCCTTCTACCCAAATGAAATAACTAGAACAACATAGTGTACCCATGGAGTATTCCAATCCATTTTGGACATCCCAACCTACTACATAACTTGTTATACCTGAATCACCTTCTTCCTTGAGTGTACATTCTCATTGATTTCCCTAAACATTGAGAGCATATTATCTTGGTTTCCCCTTCTATAAGCATATTTAAAAAAGGGATGGAATAATATGAAGGGACCCAACTATGAATAAATGTTGAATAGAACAATTTCTATAGATATTTTTATGGAACCCCTATGGGATTTTTTAGTCCTAGATGAAATTTCCCTCTAAACCCATGAGTTATTTCCCTATTAGTGGGAAACTAGTTTCTGGCCCTGGTAATGGTCAAAATACTATCACCAGTCATCATTCAATCATATATGAATCAAAAATTTGAATCCATGATTTAATCCATTTTTTCCCATATTTAAAGGGATAAAAAAAATATTTCTGTGATTTATTCTCTCATACTCTACAGTTTCCATTATAAAGCCTCAATCTCACATGAAACTAAATGATGGAACGATTCAATCCACCCTATATGACCTTAAACTACATAGATTGGTATATACATTAGACTATTATGCCTTACATATGAGTAACATATACATAAGAATAACTAAATCTACGAACCACCCACCAATGTAAGGCCTCTCTAAAGAAACTTTTCATAATCTTCACATTAGTTTACAAAATCATTATAACATGATGTTAAATTGTAATAGTTTCTTCTGAGTTGTATAAAAATAAATTTTATAACATTAATCTTGCATTTCATAACCATAAAGGTTTCTTATATTAAATTACCTCAGTTGTATTAAATTTTATAACCTTAGTTGTATGAAAATCCTGGTAACATGATGTAACTTTTATTATATGAATTTATCTTAGGGTTGATTGCTACTTTTCTCATGAGATTACATTATTCCTTGGGTGTTTTAATCCCCACAAACCATTCATAGTTATCGAAAGGGATTATTTATAGCTTTATTGGACACCACTACTTGATTATGAATGCATGAACTACATTATCTTCTACATATATGCCCCATGTTTGGCATATCAACTAGAAGTTTTTCACCATGAAAAAAAGTTTGTACATCTCTATATTCCCTATCACTAATATAGAAAAACATTTCCCCCAATTGTGGTTCACGGTCATCCCTAACATGCATGCCATATATCATAACCCTGATTCAAGATCTTTGAGGCATGAAATACCCATTCCATTACTCAATAATTTATGTGAGTTCAATGTCCTTGATATCATTCCATTGTGAATCATGAACATTTACAAATAAATGAAGTGGTTCCAAATTTAAAACCCTTTCATGGTCATAGTCATATAAACTTAAACTAATGGGAGTGATGGTATAAGATGCCTGACTATAAACTAAATTCATATTTTATTGGGATAGTTTGTATCTACACTGAGTCCTCCACTCACAATGGGAATCTCCTTTCACTCTTTATATAGACAGTATCACCCATATTTGGTCTAAGTTATACAACCTTAAACTATAGAAATATATGGTCCAGGCTAGACTACCCTAAACTAATGTAACAAATGGTATAATCTATAAAACCCTTAACAAAAGTAGCATAATGTTCTAAGATATATAACCCTAATTTGTAGTAGGAAAATGGTATAAGATATATAACCCAAAACTATTATAGCATAATGGTAAAATATATATGGCCATAAAATGTATTTGAAAGTGGATATAGTTGTTCATCCATAAACAACTTTTTCATTGGTTGATATTTCAAGACATTAAACTACCAATGGAAAGATTACGGAGATGAAACCGGAAAGGTGAATACTTGGTAAAAATTAAGTATCAATTTCCTAGTAATTCACCCCATATCTCTTAGGCCAAATTAAGAGTTCAAAAATAAAAAGGAACATAAATTTTCAGGTTGAAATACTATATAGGGAATCCTAAAAAAATATAATTTCATTCCTACTAAGACCATCACTAATATGATTAAAAAAAGCTAGGGTGAAAACAAAATATATAAAATCTTTTAGGGACCATTATTTGGACCATGTAAAAAATTGATATACGCTCACTATGCCCACCAACCTTATAATTTTTTTTTCTCATATCTATTCCACAAGACCCTCACAATGGTACCTAGTACTCTTATAACTTAAAACAATATAACACATAGTCCACCCTATGAAACCATAAACTACGTAAAGTATCCAAAATTATGTGTCCTAACCTCTTAGAATGAGAATTAGATCTATGAAACTACCCCACTGACATATAGATCCCTATTTTTGTTTCCCTGATGAAATAAAAATGTTCATCTTCTATATATAATCAAAATCTACATAAGAACTTTCATCATATAATTCTTCACCCATGAACCTATATGTAAAGTTCTCCCCATATATCCAGGATTATAATCTGAATGCAGTCACTTTATAAAAACTACATGTGGATTGATTCCTTTTCTCATAGGAAATGTTATAACTCCTAGATATTTTATCATTAGTCCATCCAATGATCTCACTTTCACTCAATTTTCCTAGTTATACAATAATTCATACCTTTTCCAATTCATTATACCAAATCCCCGAGTCAACACACTTATTCTAGAATAATCACTAATTGGGTCCACTAAAATATCCCCTAAAATATTCATGTATATGGATAAGTTCCCTAAATTTTCTATATAATATTGTTGTTTTTATTCTGAATGAATCCAATTAGAATGGGGAATTCTCATGCAACTCCAAATTGTGTTCCACACCCTTTTCCATGGAAGTACAGATATTAAGATGGGGGGACCATTGTTAATTCTCAGGAAAAGTACCTATGATAGTTTGATGAATCACTTTTTCTATAAGTGAAGAAGTAATGATAAATAATGTTTTGGGGATTTCATTTGAAGACTACTTGGGATAAATATTTTAGAAGTTTGAATCCCATGAAAAAATATTTTATTCTTTAAATAAAGGATTTCATGTTAATTATTGAATAATTTTATATATTTTCTGGACATTGTATATAGTGGGATGCACTTATTATTTTACTTATGTTCTTAATGTTGAGTTGAGTTTCATTAAAAAAATAGGCATGAACCAACTATTTTTCGACCTTGAGTATTTGTGAAGGAAATCCCATGGATAAGAATGAATTTGTATGCATGAAAATATGGGCCACATAATGATATGATGAGATGAATGAGTACGACTTTATCTTAGAGAGAACCTAGATACATCTTTGAGGGACTGATGAGGAGTAATGGATTATACGGAATAAACATGCTAATGTAGAAGCCGATGTGAGACAACATAATCTTTCAGTATTGTTACCCTATTAAAAACACATGTGCATATAAAGTTCACCCAATCTATTCTATTTTGGTCATATTATCAATCCCATTTAATAATTAACCTCATGAACAATATCCTTTGAAGTGTAAAGGCTTATTCACATCGATTTCCAAATATCTTCCGCGATCAATGATAATATATAACCTAGATTGATGTGGAATTATTTTGTTTACATCAACAATAATCCATGAATATATATTATTCATTTCATAAATGTTCTCAATAAAAAATGTAGCCACTGTCATTCATTAAAGATAAAGTTGTAGAAGTGGAGATACAAGATCATGTAAATTTCACATTATCATATGACACACCCTAGGAATGAAATCTATTATGGTGGATTCTCCCATAATTTAGGTTACACAATTATTTAAGTACATGTTACATAATCATTTCATCATGAGATTCTATTTGCATCATGTGATGAGATTGGAAGTTTTTTGTCAATGATAGACCATTTTGTGGTCCCCTATGATCACATGACCCTCCCTGGTTATGCAGTCACGATAAGGTATTTTGATTATGTGATGGTATTCATAAAATATGTATAGGATGGAATATCATGAAATTTATGATTTTAACAAGACACATCTAGAATATGTCATCATCTGACCTAATATCATCAAGAAATAGTATCAAAATATGCTTTTAATTATGGAAGAGTATGCAGTCATTGTGGATTATGTAATTGATGGATATCTAGAAATTTTACCATCCCTCTCATGTTATGTGAATGCTATATATTTTTCATGAATAATGGTATTTAATTCAAAGGTGATTATGTGAATTGGTTGAATCATGCAACCCTACTTTAGTGATGGATCAATATCACACATTCATTCCCAGTGGATTTTAAATTTTTTCACCATCTTAAAATTCCACATGGAATTTTTTTCATATATATCATTGAACATATCTGATCCTAGTGATTAAAAATACCCCTAAGGTCTCTATTTATAAGAAACATATATGACATCTAAAAAAGGAAATGAGGGGGAATAGAGGAATTCACAGGCTTCCACATTGAGAGAGACTCTCCAGGTAACCACATGAGCCTCATTCTTGTATCCAATTACGTAATAATATAAACTTTTATGGATCACATGATCCCCTGACCATCAGTACCTCATGTGATGTAATGATAGTTTGGTCATTATGTGATCACCCATTTGACCTTTTTTATGTGATACCATGACCTCCTTTTAGTTATGCCAACATATAACCCTCTTGAGGTCACCCGAACATATTCATATTTCCCAAGCTATATGACCCACCTTTAATGAGGTTCATTTAAGTGGAGTGTCCATATGTGGGTCACTCTTATGGATATTCTTCATGTGATACCTTCATGAAGTTATTTTTATATATATCACCTTCCCTCACATAACCCTCATATAGAATGATATTTGTGTGGGAAATACTCATGAACCTCCATCATGTATCCCTCATCATGTGACTCTAATTATATGACCCAACTTATGGGATGTTAGTTATATGGCCTAGTTTAGGTTCACACAATCATTTAACCCTAGTCATGAAATGGGTTAGGGGTAAACTGTATATAGTTGAGGCTTTCATGATCACTTCCACTCATGAAAATCACCAGAGTCATATGGTACAGATAGTTGGTCCAAAATATGTGGCTCCCCAAATTATGATTCCATGACCTCCCCCCCCCCAATGGTCATGTGATCATCTAACGCCTATTTTATAAAGTGTTCCCCTAACCATTATGGAGAAGTGATGAGCTTCCACTTGTACCATGTCCTCTAAGTACCATCATGAAATAAAAAAAGACACTCATGGTCACCTTTCATTATCCATCAAACAAAAATGAATGATCATATTCCATGGGCCTCATACAAGGTGTAATCCTAAATCACTATTTCCTTCTCCTAATTCACTTACTAGGTTAGGTACTTTTGGTAGTAATGTATGTTTAAGCCCCATACATTTACCTTGAGTATATATTATCATATTGGATTTCATAATATACCTCAACTCAATATATTACTCGTAGATTATTTATTTTCCTTGAGTTGATATACCCATCCCAAATCTATTATACCTCTAGTAAATATACTCTTTTTGGTCATTTTTTTGGGAATCCTCCTGGGTGTAAACCCTAACCATTCATACGGACATCTTTTCTTGAGATTATCCTCTTTGTTTCATCATATTTCCTTAGGTAAAGATTCCACCGTATGTATTTCTTATCATATTTCCTCATTATGAGATATCTCAGAATGTATTACCTTATATAATTTTAGACGAGATTACACCTATTTTATTTGTTATGAACTATGAGTTGATATCAGATGTTCTTATTGAATTAATATTAATTATGCCAATAACCAGGTGTAACCCTCAATCCTTATTTCTATCACCTAAGTCATTAACTAGGTTTGTACTCCTAAATGGAACCAATGTATAATAAAAAAATATTTACCTTATGTTGATATTCCCCTTTTGGATATAATTATTTACATGGATTCAATATATTCCCCCCAGTTTCTTCATTTACCTAGAATTGATATAATTTTCTCAATTCTAAAATACATTTTGTATATATATTACTCCTAGTTATTATATATGGGAATCCAATTAGGTATATGAACCTAAAAACCCATTACCTAACACACCTACTATGTCAGGCTTCTCATTGAATCTTATGTGTAATTCCAAATTTATATCTTTTTGTCCCACCTTTTACAGAATAGGTATCTCAGGGAAGATTATATATAATTCCCACTTTAACTCAGGTTGTTAAATCCTTTTACGGCATTGGTATCCCACTAGGGAAGCTCATGCATAAGACCCGCTCAATCCCATGTTTTTTACAATGATGAAAGATGATTAATCACATGTCTCATGTTTCTCACACTGATAATAAATCACATGGGCTCAGAGGATTAGTTGATCATTCTGTTATAAATATTATGATGTATCATATAGATCACCTAAAATTGCAAGTAACATGACTCTAAACTGAATAGAACATGTCCTTACCACATGACATTAAACTGCATAGACCAGTCCTCACATATAACCTTATACTATGTCAATCAAACTATGTGTTATTTCATTTATTTTTTGTGGGATATGTAGGACACATAATTGAGGTTAAATCCCAAAATTACCAAATGTACCTCTCCTATTATATAATGACTATAATATTCCCTCATGTTTTGAAATGATCAACATGATATAGACTTTCTATTTGGTGTAATCCCAAATCATGTCCACCTCATATCTTGTTACTAGATGACTGGATAAGCTAGAAAGGGTTGCTCATGAATAAGACTCGCAACAACAATTTCTAGGAACCTTTTTCTAATTCTCCCTCACCATATCATATTAAACCACATAGATTGGTCTATTTCACAAAACCTTAATGAAATGGCATGTCCCATTAAATGGAACAAAACTACATGGGTTCTAATTAACTTTAAAGGAATACGTAGGAAGCCCGCTCATGGGCCCAATCCCAACTCCAACGCACATGACTCCTTCCTAAATGGAAATAAATAGAAGAATTTATAATTATGTCTATAAACCAATGCATCAAATAATAATAAAACAATGATAGAGAGACTGTAATAATAGTATTTTTTAACATCATCACATGTTTTTGATCAAATTTTCAACATAGGGGTAACCAATACTTTATTAGGATTTGGGAAGGATTCTTGGACCTATATTAAATCAATAAGAGAGTCTTAACGACTTCAAGAAACCCACTCAAAAGGTCATGGTGAGCCATCCCTCCCATCCTCTCGACCATTGCATTTTCTATTATGTTTCTAGTAAAGTATAAATGACCACCTAGCATTGGAAATATTATCTTCATTGAATCAAATTGAGTTTGGGTGTGAAAGATGTTGAAAAAAATGATTCATATGAATATTATTATATATTGTAAATATAACTAAATACTCTAAGGTAATTGTAACCACAATGGAATGATATTTTTCTTTTTAATCATTTCAAGGTATTTCGAGAAAACCCTTCTAAACGAAATGGAATATTATACCTTAAAATATCATCTTATAAAAAAAATATGCAACCCCACCCCCACTAATAATTAAAAAGTTTCACATATTCTAGTGTGATCAAAACTAATCCAAAAAATGTCCTTTTGTTTGTTCATTGGATTTAATTTAGCATGTACTGTGTCTTTTCATCTATATTTTTTATTTTTTTTATTTCATTTTACTTGAATACTGTATGAATTAAAATAGATCTCATTATTCTTAAGACATTTTGGGTTTTTTCTTTTATTCTGAAAAACTTTATTTGAATCATTTTAGATTTATAAAAAACACTTAAAACATGAAAATTCATAATAACATCATTACTAATATTTAATACATTTATTTTCAAGGGTTTTTATCTTTATAACCATCACATATACAAATCATTAAAAATATTTTAATATATTTCAATAAAATATCACTATTTAATTTTTTATTTGGGGAATCAATTTTATTTAGTGTATTTATGGAAAATGTTTTTCCATTAAATATATTCCTATCATTTCCTTTCCACCTATCATTGGTAATTTTTTCACTGAAATATTGGATGTTGTTGATTTTTTATTAACATATTTTCTTGAAAAAAATCTTTATGTATTTTAATCTATATATTGATATTAATATATTCACATCAATTTACAATAACAGTTTATTTATATAAAAATACAGTTATATATTTTTCAAAAAATTATGTTTTATAACGGATAAATTTTACTAAAATAATATTTATATAAAAATAGAACTATTAATTAGTGAGATGAATTTTCATAAATTCTTGAATTATTGATCCTTACTAACACTAAAAAAAGAAGGTCTGAGTGGAGTTTTATTTGTGTTAGTTCTAATAACCACTGTGAAATAAATCAAATTAAAAATAATATATAATATATTGGTGATTCAATATAAATGCCTCTATATATTTTTATTTTTTATTTTAGCCAAAAATTTTATGTCAACCGGCACTAAATATTTAGAAAAAACTAATTTCAATTCCCCTCACCCCCCCTGAATCCCCATGGAACAGACCCACCCCCTATCTTGCTCCCCTTAGTGACCCCCGACCATGACCCACTATTCCTAACAATGATCGTTGTGACCTTGACCCCCTACTAATGACATCAACCATCCCTCTTCCCAAATGATCCATATGACCCTGACACCCCTGATCCTAACAACTACCATCCCATCCCCCCCCCCCACCGACCTGCAATCCACGTGACCCCAACACCCTATTCCTCGATGAGGACATCGTAGTGATCCCCCCCCCATGTAACCACCTGATATTTTTTTCAATGGAAATTAATTTCTTATAAATATTTCATAATCACATCAAATCACAAAATAATGAACTACTAAATTCTATGTGACTTTTAAAAATAATCTTTTCACTTTTTTTATGTGAATTTCAAAAATCGAACATACACGGTTGCGCTCAGTAAGTTAATTAGAGTCTGATAAGAAAAACTTAATTTTTAGTGAATAGTATCCTAACCTTATAAATAGAAACATACCCTTATTAATATTGATATAATATAATTAATATTTACCTTACCTATGATATTATTTAAATAATATTCAAGTAGAAATACAATAAACCTATGTTTTGGAATAAGTTAATAAATGTTTTAAAACTGTTTTTTAGAATAAATTATGATTTTAATTAAATATTAAATTAATAATATTTATAAAATTATTTTTAAAAAATGGACTTCATTTTTGGATTATACACGTCAAAAAATGGTTACGGTGAATTTTTAGTATTTTTCTGAAATACTCTATTTTTTTCATGAATAGTGAAATATGGTAAAATACTGTATATACAAATTATCAGTTAAATACACTATTTATGACATCATAAGTCATTTAACCCCACTTGTTTATAACTCAAATGAATTTTTTTACTATTCTTGGCCTTGTAATCATCACTATTGGTTGTATTGAGGGAATTAATAAAATAATGAATAAAATATTCAAAATTCACTTCTCTCCTACACTATAAAAAACCCCCCTCACTCCCTCTTCTCTTCACTCCTCTAAGTCTTAAATATCCTCAAATCTATTAAAATTACCCTTACCTAGTCACTCCCTACTTACAACAAGATCTTGGTATTTCTAGAAGACCAAAACCCCTTCCATTAAGGAGGTTCTCAAGAAGGTTATTTCAAGAGGTAAAACACCCTTATTTTTCATTTAGTTTCATTTAAATTTATCTTATTTTGTTTTCATATCCTCACCTCCTCTATAAAAAATGAACATGATAACTCTATTATAATATATAAACAAGAATTATATCTTTTAAATTTAATAACCATCATCAATATTCTTACTCTCTACCTTTTATTTTATAAATGAAATCAACATCCATGAGGTTCCAATTTATAACCTTAATGGATGACGAAGTTTATTTCTTCAATTTCTCCTTCATTTCTGGTCATGAAACCCTTTTTATGGTTGAAAAAAAATGTATTATATCCTAATTAATATTCAAGAACCAGTATACTTACATATTATTAAATCACATGACCGAACTAGTTCCAAATAATCAAAATACCGCTAAAATAGTCTATGTGAATGTCATTAATAATTCATCTAATGATTCAACATATTTACATGTAACCTAATTATATAAATGACCATTAACACTTATTTATTTTTATAAATACTAATTAATTTTAATTCTAGATATTTATATCCACTCCACATGAACTATATTACTTAAAAAAAAGTGAACCGATTATGAAAATCAAGAAAACGAACTCTCTGAAACGACGAAATTCAATATAATAACTTATCAATAAAGACACAAATGAAATAAAAAGAAATATGATAAACTAAAATCATGTCTAATAGGTTATTAAATAATTTATTAATAATTATTATTTCATATTCATGGACCTTAAGTTCAATAGGGGAACACATTCAGACTTAAGGTAAGGGTTTTCCACCCGAACCTCCATTTTCATTCAGGTTACTTTTATTGTCTAATTAACTCAATGAAACTCTAGTGTATTATTATTTACCCATCAGAAATTATGTTTCATTATTATATATATGTTCACCAACTAGAAACCTTCCTTATTTTGTGGATAAATACACATTTTAAAAGGGACTTTAAAAATTGTTTCCAAAATACAGGCCCGATTCATGGAAATTTCTCAAATATTACCCATTTTCAAGGGCACCCCATAATCTGTTTTTGGAAAATATTATCTTTATAAAATAAATAATTTTATTATTAAAATACTATCTTACTTTACTTTTGGTTTTATACAAATATTTTTCCAATAGAACACATCTTTTCAAAGTAAAAGGGTATTTATCTCAAGAATTACATGAAGATTTTTTAAAAGTATCTTCATCTATTTCAACACTCTTATTGATTCTTATGTATTATTGGGATAAATATTTCATGGTATCATCTACCATATTTAATTTAATGGTTTATGATTACTTTTTCTGTGGATGTTCTATCTTAAAACCATTCACCAATTTACTCTGAATGGTTGGTGTTTATTCTTAATGTTTGGGGAATGTTATTTACATTACATATATTTGTTTAAATATGAATGTATATATTTTTTATGTTTGTCCCCATTCATTTGATTAATTAATTAGACATAGAAAGTGTTGGTTGGGGCCTTATCTATCCTCTCAGTGCATCGGTAGGTCTAATGAGAAAAATTACGGTCTTGGAACAAGACCTTGAAAAAATGATTACTTATGGTCTTGGCACAAGGCCTTGATGGAATGGTGATGATGTATAGCATTATGCATTACCTCATTATGAAAATATTATTTATATTTAATGTTTTTATTTGACTTTTAGAATACCCATGATTATGTTTTATTATTTAATTACTTACTCAGCACTTATTCCTTCAATAATGTGTTCATGTTCTTGTTAAAGGCATATGTTTTTAGTTATTCAACATGCCTAATGTTTATATATATTCTGTTGTTTTTCTTACCATTACTAATCATTTGAGATCACCCCTTTATTATGTTTCATTTTCTCAGGACATGAAGAAGATTATTATGAATGACATGCTGAATGAAACTAGGTTTTATGGATGTAGTCTGAGGAGTTTCTATATTGTATTTATTCCCAAGTTGTAATTTTGAACTTATGTATGTATATTGTTTCCAGTAATACTAAACTAATCGGTCCTTCAGAATTCATATTACTTGTTTATATTAAAATTTAATTAAATAAGCCACCGGCTTTGGGCAACTGGGGTCAGGGCCTTACAGTAGGTATCAAATAATTTTAGTAGAAAACTTAGAAAATAGATTTTGAAAACATAGATTAGGGAAGAGTCCTTATGATAGTCTTTGATGATAAACATACATGAACTTCCTAGAATTTGGGTAATAAATAGATTATATGGATCTTTCTAGAAAATAAATCCCTATCTGGATACAAATAGGTAGAGGTGGCTTTGGAACAGATGTACCAAGTAGTGAAAACTCTGATAAAGAGATTCAGGAATGTCCCGGGGTATCCTGGTACACAACAACATGCCTTGTTGCACTCTTGGTTTTAACACTCCTAGGGGATATGTTTAGGATAATTCAAATTTTCATTACAAGCCATTATGAAGGATTTAAATGTAAATGTTCCCTCAAGGAAACCATTTTTGTGATTATGGGAATAGTCATGTGTAGGATTTAAATTTATGCTAAGTATTTTGTTAAGTTATGATTATACATTATTATTCATAACCTAATATAGTGTTTGTCATTATCTATAAATGGATCCTAGTAAAAGAAATGGAAACTACATGAACACGCATATACCATGTAGGGATTTCTCTCCGATGTAAGATAATGATGTAGGATCTAGTGATGCGATTGGTGTAGAGTAGATTATAACTATACTGGGAGAACTTACTTAGGCTATTAATAATAACCTTACTCGTGGGGAGCATTCAGATCCATCATGTGGAGGTGCTATGTTAGATCTCTTTATGTGACAACAGCCTCCGTCATTCAATGGGACTACAAACCCATTTGTAGTTGAGCAGTGGAAAAGTTCTCTAGAGAAGATATTCCTTGCTTTGGGATGTAACTAAAGAGAGAAGGTTATCATGGAATTTTATCGTCTATCGAGATATTTAGATTATTAGTGGTCATTAATACATAACACAAAGGAGGAGGAAGAAATATAAGAGATAGAATAGAGGGATTTTAAGGAAATATTCCTAGAAAAATATTTCCCTCATGAACAGTAAGAAGATATGGAGAGGCAATTCCTGAATTTGAGCCATAAAGAAGATGAAAATGTTTCCAAGTAAGAAGCCAGTATTATGAGGACGGAGAGGCATTCTATAGACTATATACGTAATCCTAGGATAAAAATTTAACTATTCTTTGATGGTTTAAAAACATTCCTATGAAGAGATCTAGCATCCCAAAGTTTCTCATCATATGAAGATATAGTCTCAAGTGCTATCGAGATAGAAAATAAATTTTCTATGTCTTATTAATTTAAAGGAAAACAATATAAGAAGATGAATTTTGAAAACTCTAGAAAAGGAGATAAGGAAATGGAAAATAAGGGAAGAGTTGAATTTCCAGCTTGTAGTAATTGTGGGAAGAAACACCCTAACACTTTCCTGAAGGGAATGGGAGTATATTACAAGTGTGGAGAAAAATTACACCTATATCAGGATTGTAAGGGGAAGAAAGAAGCTACTGATGTTCAATGCTACAATTGTAGGGATATGGAACATTATGCACATGAATTTCCTAAGCATCAGGGTAATGTTACCCAAATAAGGATAAGGGATCAAGGTCAATATTATGTAGTAGCAACTATAGAGGATGAAGTTCCTAACGAAGTGGTGGAAGGTATGTTAATAATTTCATCAAACATAGCCAATGATTTATTTGATTCTGGATCATTTCAGTCTTTTATAAATTCCAAATTTTCCATGAAAATAATATATTTCCAATTTAATTTAATAAGGTAGTTTGCAGTCAAAAATTTTAACAGAAGTATCATTGAAACAATGTTGTGTCAGGAAGTCCCCATTATGGAATATAAAAGTGTTTTATCTACTAATTTTATTTTCATACCCATCATTGACTTTGTTATAATCTTCATTATGTATTGGCTTTCAAACCATGATGTGAAAATTTATTTAAAGTAGTAGGAGGTTACAATTTTTGAAGAATATGTGGATTTCCTTATCTTTAGGGGTGAAACATCACCATATGATTCTCATCTAGATCCACCCCAAATATCTCTACTCATTTCAATTATTGGGGAGGAAGGGAATGAAATAACTACGTGTGAGAAAATTAATGTTCAAATAGAATATGTACCTATTATGCAATAATATGATGACATCTTTCTAGAGGATTTATATGGACATCCTCCAGAGAGGGAAATTTATTTTTTTGTTGACTTAATTCCTAGTTCCATTCCCATATCAAATACCCTTTACAAAATGGCCACTCTAGAGTTAGTGGAAATAAATAAACAATGAGAGGAATTGGATGATAAAGGATTTATTCAACCAAGTGTTTCTCCATGTGGATCCATTTTCCTCTTTGTCAAGAAGAAATATGGATCCATGAGGTAGGGCATTGATTATAGGGAAATCAATGCTATTAAAATAATGAATAAGTATCCTCTACCACAAATTGATGATTTATTTGATCAAATTCATAGATCCCAATATTTTTCGAAGATTGATCTTTGATCTGGATATCATCAGTTGCTTGTGAGGAAGGAAGACATTCCGAAAACAACATTGTGAACTAGGTATGGGCACTACAATTTTATAGTAATGCCTTTTGAACGAACAATTACACCATATGTATTCATGGATATAATGAATATAGTTTTCAAGAAATATCTTAATTACTTTTTAGTGGTGTTTATTGATGATATCCCAGTATACACTAAAAGCTATGAAGATCATGAAAATAACTAGCGAACTATTTTGAAGACTCTTAGAAAAAGGAATTATATGGGAAGTTTAGAAAGTGGGATTTTTGCCTCCAATCATTTTTCTTTCTGGGACACATTTTCTCTAAGGATGGAATATCTGTAGATCCTCTGAAGAAAAAGGCTATGCAAGAATATCCTACTCCAAAAAAACATAGCTGAGGTATATAGTTTTATTGGATTAGGAGGTTTTTATTGGCATTTCATTCATAAATTTGCCCGTTTAGCCAACTCAAGGACCAATATTACATGAAAAGGGGTTAATTTCATATGGAAAAAAATTTGTAAAGACTATTTTAAAGAATTAAAGAGAAAATTAGTGAATGCTCCAATTATGAATATACCATCAAGGAATGATGGATTTGTGATCTTTACTGATGCATCAAATAAAGGACATGGTTGTGTCCTTATGCAGAATAATAGAGTGATTTCATATGCATCTAGGTAGCTAAAAATTAATGAACAAAACTATCCAACTCATGATATTAAGTTAGCAGTAGTAATATTTTCTCTGAATATTTGGAGACATTACCTCTATGGAGAAAAATGTGATATATATATATAGAGATCATAAGAGTTTGAAATATATCTTTTCACAAAAAGAACTAAACATGAGACAAAGGAGATGGATTGAGATACTCAAGGATTATGATTTCCCAATACACTACCACCTCAGGAAGGCTAATAATGTGGAAGACGCTTTGAGTCCTAAGGACCACAGAATTCTGAATAAGATGATAGTTGACAGGGATCCTTTGTTCGTGGATCTAGTAAAGATTGATATAGGAATTATCAAGGAAGGTAACACATCACGAAGTTTTCAACTGGTTTCCAAACCTTCTTTACTAGAAAGGATAAAAAATCCTCATACAGATGATGAGTAGTTTCGAAATAAAATTAAATCTGTAAATGGTGGGACGTTTATTGACTTCATATATGAATATGGAATTTTGAAAATTGGAAAGAGGTTTTGTGTTCCCGCTATTCTTGAGATAAAGAGGGAACTATTGGATGATGATCATAGATCCAACTTCTCTATACACCCTGGTAGCACAAATATGTATAGATGTCTAAAGGAACATTTTTTGTGGGAAAACATGAAGAGGGAGATTGTTGATTATGTGTCAAGATGTTTGGTTTGTCAATAAGTGAAGGCTAGCAGAAAACATACTAGAGGATTCATGCAACCCCTTTTTATTCCTATGTGGAAAAGGGATGATATTAAGATGGACTTTTTCATGGGGCTACCAAAGACACCAATAATGAATGATATGATATGGGTCATTATTGATCTTCTTTCAAAATCAGCACATTTTCTTGTTATAAGAGAAGATTTACCACTTGAACATTTAGAAAGACTATATATTAATGAAGTTGTAAGACTTCATGGTGTACCCTTATCGATTGTTTCTGACCATGGTCCCCATTTTACAACCCAATTCTGGAAAAGTCTTCTAAAGGCCCCAAATACTGATCTTCATCTGAGCACTTCCTACCACACACAAACTGATGGACAATCATAATGGACTATTAAAACTTTGGAAGACATGTTGAGGTCTTGTACACATGACTTTCAAGGTATGTGAGATTATTATTTACCTCTCGTAGAATTTTACTATAACAGTAGATTCCATTCAAGTATTCATATGGAACTATATGAAGCGTTATTAGGAAAGAGATGTCATACACTAACTTTCTAGGATGATTTGGTGAAAGAAAGATTGTAGGCCTAGAACTTTTGGAGGAAACAACAAAAAAGGTAAAGATTATCTAAACCCATATCAAAGTATCTCAAAGTATGAAAAAGATGTATACTTATAATCGAAGGAATGATTTGCAATTTCAAGAATGAGATCACGTTTTCTTAAAAGTAAATCCATGGAAGGGTATTATACGATTCGGTAAGAAGTGAAAATTAAGTCTCAGGTACATCAGACCTTTTGAAATTCTGGATCAAAATGAAACCATATCATACCATCTAGAAATACAGCCAAGTATCTCCAATGTTTACAATGTGTTCCACATATCAATGTTAAGGAAATACATGCCAGACCCAATGCATGTACTCACCTATGAAAAAATAGAACTTGAGCCTGATATGTCTTATTTTGATGAGCTTATCAAGATTCTTGATACCATAGAACATGTATTGAGAAATCAGACGACTCGTATGGTAATGGTTTTTTAGATTAACTATAAGAAGGAGGAAGCAACATGGGAGCCTGAGGATCTTATGTTAAAGACATACCCAAATATTTTTATGTGACATTTTGTGAATTTTAGGATGAAATTATTATAAGGAGGGGAGAATGTTATGATCCAATATTTTTTTTAAATGGAAATAAATTTCTTATAAATATGTAGAAGTCGCATGAATTGTCAATATAATGAACTACTAAGTGCTATGTGACCTTTAAACATATGTTTGTCACTTCTGGGATGTGAATTTCGAATATATGACATATAATGTTGCAGTCAGAAAGTTATTTGGAGTCTGATAAGAAAAACATAATTTATGGAGAATATTAACCTACCATTATGAATATTAACATATCCTCATGAATAGTGATATACCCTAATTTATATTAACCTTAACTATGATAGTATATAACAAATATTCATGTGGAAGTACAATATACCTATGTTTTGGAATAAGTAAATAAATGTTTTTAAATTGTTTTTTTATAATAAATTATGATTTTAATTAAATATTAAATTAATAATATTTAGATTTTTTTTTAAAAATGGACTTCATTTTTGGATTTTACATGTAAAAAAATTGTATGGGTGATTTTTTGGTATTTTTTTGAAATACTTGAATTTTTTCTGAATAGTGAAATACGGTAAAATACAGTATATAGAAATTATCAGTTTAATACAATATTTAGGACATCATAAGTGATTTAATCTCACTTGGTTTGAACTCAAATGAATTTATTACTATTCTTGGTCATGGAATCATAATTATTGGTCGTCTTGAGGGAATTAATAAAATAATGAATAAAATATTCAAAATTCACTCCTCTCCTCCACTCTAAAACCCCCCTCACTCCCTCTTCTCTTCACTCTTATAAGCCTTGAAGTTCCTCAATGGTCTGCCCAATTACCCTTACATAGTCACTCCCCACGTCCAAGAAACTCTTTGTCTCACCAAAATACCAAAACCCCTTCTATTAAAGAGGTTCTCAAGGAGGTTATTTCAAGAGGTAAACCACCCTTCTTTTTCTTTTAGTTTCATTTAAATGTATCTTCTTTTATTATCCTCTCCTCAACTCCACTATCAAAATTACCATGATAACTCTAGTATCATCTATATACTATAATTATATCATTTTAATTGAAGAACCATCATCAATATTCTTACTCTCTCCCTTTTATTTTATAAATGAAATCAACTTCCAATGAGGTTCCAATTTATAACCTTCATGGATGACAAAGTTCCATTCTTCAATTTCTTCTTCATTACTGGTCATGAAACCATTTTAATGGTTGATCCATACTGTAATATATGTTTTATAACCTAATTAATATTCAGTAACCAGTATAAATACATATTATTAAATAATATAACCAAACTAGTTCCTAATAATCAAAATACCGATAAAATAATCTAAATGAATGTCATTAATAATTCATCTGATGATTCATACTATTTCCATATAACCAAATGATATAAATTCCAATGAAAACATCTATATGTTCATAAAAAATATGTAATTTTAAATCTGGATATTTACTTCCATTCTGCATGAACTCTATTACTTAGAAACAAGTGAACCGATTATGAAAATTAGAAAATGAACACTCTGGAACGATATAATTATATATAATAACTTATAAAAAAAGACGTAAATGAAATAAAAAGAATTATGATAAAATAAAATCATGTCTAAAATGTTCTTAAATAATTCATTAGTAATTCTAATTTTATATTCCTGTACTTTAATTTCAAGAGAGGAACACATTCGGACTTAAGGTAAGGGTTATTCAACCCAAACCTCCATTTTAATTCGGGTTACTTTTATTGTCTAATTACCTAAATGAAACTCTTTTTTATTGTTATTTACTCCTCATAAATTATCTATGAGTGTTATATATATTTTCACCAACCAGAATCATTCCTTAGTTTATGGATAGTTACACGTTTTAAAAGGAACTTTCAAAAAAATCCAAAATACAAGCCCAATTCAAGGGAATTTCTCAAATTCATACCCATTTTCAAGGGAAACCTCTAACCAGTTTTTGGAAATAATTATATTAATAAAATCACTCATTTTATTATTAAAATAATATCTTACTTCACTTCAGTTTTTATACCAATATTATCCCAAAATAACTCTTCTTTTCAATGTAAATGGGTATTTATCTCAGGAATTACTTGAACATTTTATAGGATTATCTTCATATATTTCAACAATCTTGTTGATTATTATGTATTATTAGGATTAATATTTCATGGTGTCATCTAAAATATTTAATTTAACGGTTTATGATTATTTTGGATGGGTTTGTTCTATCATAACACCAGTAACTTATTTACTCTAATTAGTTAGTGTTTATGCTTAATGTTCAGGGAATGTTATTTATATTATATATATTAGTTTAAATATGAATGTATATGTTTTTTTATTTTTTTTATCCATTCATATGAGAACAGAATTGGGCATAAAAAGTGTTGGTTGGGTCCTTCTATATCCCCTCATTTCATTGGTAGGTCTTATGAGACAAACTATGGTCTTGGCACAAGGCCTTGACCAAATGATTATTTATGGTCTTGGCATGAGGCCTTGACTTTATGGTGATCATGTCTTGCATTATTAATTCCCTCATTATGAAAATATTATTGATGGTTCATGTGTTTATTCAACTAGTATAACACCCATGATTATGTTTTATTATGGAATTAATTAGTCAGCTCTTATTCCTGCCAAAATGTGTTCAAGTTTTTGTTAAAGGCATATACTTCTAGTTATTCAACATGCCTACTGATTATATATATTCCACTATATTGCTTACCCTTATTGAGAATTTGAGCTCAACCCTTTATTATTTTTCATTTCCCTAGGTTATGAAGAAGTTTATTATGAATGAAGTAGTGAAATAACCTAGGAGTTATGGATTTTGTCTAAGGAGTTTCTATGTTGTATTTATTTTAAAGTTGTAATTTTGAACTTATGTATGTTTCTTATTTCCAATAATACTAAACTACTCATTCCTTCAAGATGCATATTCCTTGTTTATATGCTAATGTAATAAAATAAGGCACTGGCTCTAGGAAATTGGGGTCGGGTCCTTACACCTTGCTCCTCAATAACAACCCCAAAGGCCTCTCTTTCCATTTTGTATTGATTGCGACCCCCAACATCATTGAACTAGTGATTGATTAAATTTTTATAAGGGTTTTAGTTATCTTATATAATGATCTTTGAAATTTAGAATTGGTTCTTAGGGATTTCTTTCATATTATTTTGGGGTTACATTGAAGATCTTTCATCTACAGTTGGCCATCGTTTTAGAGTGTGGATACACCTCAATGTTATTTTGGGTGAGCATTATTATTATTTTTTAATTTTGAATAATTAATTATAAATTTTGATAATTATTTATTTATTTCATGGGGCATGATACAGGTTCACAGTGTATGGTCGGTGTGTTGTGTAAGACTTTAATATTTTACATTTTCATCCAGAGGTAGACCAATCATTATGTTTTCAGTCGCTTCGCCATTTAATAATGATTAAATGTTTTTAAAATGATATTTTTCCTATTGACTCCCACCCTAATGTCTATTATTGGTTTTCTTGGGGAGAATAGTGGTTTTAGATGTTTTATAGAGGGTTTTTCATTAAAAAAACACAATCATTTAGATTGTGGTTTAACAACACAAGTTGCATGTAATTTACCTCTCTTTTTTTATTAAACTTATTTCATGAAGTTAATATATTAAATAAAAATTACTCTTTATTTTGCATAATTCTTAATAAAAGATACTTAGATTTATATTAAATGAATCTTTATATTTGTGCTTATCTCTTCTAGATGAGTATATTTTTTCAAATCGATTCTTTTAATGCTGTAAAACCATTATTTCATGCAGTGCTATAATGAACATGGAAACAAATACACTAGATATCACAATTCCATGTTCTTTTTTGAGATAAAAAAATATTTATTTTCAGAATTATCAAAGAAAAATCTAGATATTTAGACATTCATGTTTCTATAATATAAAATAAAAATTGATAATATACAATGTAAACTAGTTATAGATCTTTTAATATAATAATTATGTCCATTTTTTTATTTTGGGTTGATAAAAGTATGCTCAACATCAGAGTAAACTCTTACCTAAGCTCAGTGAACTTATTCTATTACATCTAAATATATTATTATGATGGGTAATATTTATTCATTTGAGTTGTTTAGGTTTATAATGTTGTATTAAATCATTTTAATGTTGAATTATTGTTATATTGAATCAAGACTCTCCCTTATTCAATAATGAATTTGGGTGAAGATTAATTTTGATGATATTTTTTAATTAAACTTTATATATATATATATATGAATGTATAGGGAGAGCAGTAAAAATCCAATACCTATGGATAAAATTCATATTAATTAACCTAGAAACAAACCTTTGTATGCCAAGGTTTTGGAATAATGTTTAGATTATGAAATTTAAAACAGATCAGTGGATGGTAGGATAAACCTTTTGTGTTCTGATCATAAATTAAAGTGATGGTTGATTAGAAACAAAGTATATAATCCTTTGATATTGAAATAGTTTCCTACTGGATATGTATTTTGGATTTTTCATGGTGATTTTAATGTTATGGAAAGTAAAAATATTAAAAATTATGTAAACAAAACACAAAGTGAGACACCAGAAGAGAATTTAGTTCTAAATATGATAAATGATACATTATATATTTGTAGAATAAAATGATCGAGATTTTAATAGATCAATGAAACCATAAATTAATCCAAAAAAGGTTAGTATTTCTCGGATCATCAATGGAAAAAAATTAGTTTTATGAATTTGTTAAGGATAGAGAACAAGAACTATATAAATGGTGTTCTAGGTATTAAAAAGTTTACTTTTATACTCAAATTATATCATATCAATCATCTCTATAGAATTCATAACAATGAAATATATATGATTTTAGAGTTTTTTTACAATGTATTTAGTTTAGCTAAGATCCCTACATCATTCTATAAGATGAACAAATTCCTCAACAAATTAAGACATGATTATAAAAAGATACATGCATTCCCCACTGATTGAATGCTTTATTTGGGAGAAGATAATGATAAAGTAGAATTCCTAAGATTTTATACAAGCATATAGAAGTCTATTAACTACAATAATAGTATAATTCAATGTAATCCCAGGAAGAAATAGAAGAAGAAAACTTATATAATGGTAGTGCATTACATTCCTTGGAAACTACACTTTAAAATATTATTCATGTCATATAAGACTGTATACAAAATGAAATGGAATATTAAATATAGTAATGGTGGATTGATGAGACATCCAAGTCTTCCAACATCATGGAATATGTTTGATTTATTATATCCATATTTTTCTTCGGATCATAGGAATATACGCTTGGTATTGGATTCTGATGGTTTTATCACTTTTGGTAAATTAAATACTAATTATAGCATTTAGATAGTTTATTTGATACTATATAATCTACCTCCATGCATGTGTATGAAGAAAAATTATTTCATTATTTTTATTAATTATTCATAGAAAGAAAATTATTGGAAATGAAAATGATTTATACCATCAATCTCTAATTAAGTAATTGTGAGAATTATAGGATGATGGCATAGAAACTTATGATGCTT
Organism: Viscum album; assembly: GCA_963277665.1. NCBI lineage: Eukaryota > Viridiplantae > Streptophyta > Magnoliopsida > Santalales > Viscaceae > Viscum > Viscum album. The sequence goes on from OY728164.1 coordinate 993,762,962, forward strand.
CAATGAGAAAACTATTAAAAATGAATGTCACTTTAATTAGTAAAATTATTGAATTTAATGTACTTGGAATGTTATTCAATCCGAACACTCATACTTGATTAGCTTGTCTAGTTTGTATTTTTTATTTTGAACCTCAATTATTACCACATAGTAGATAATGGTTTTTTATGTGTCATCATCAATTTCTTGATGATTCTAATAAATTCAAGTTTTGAAAGACATAATTAAATGAATACATTGAATTGAGAAAGCCACGGATGATGTTATTTGGAACTCATTGGACAATTAATGAATATCACTGAATAATTTGTAAAATTTAATCAATTTAACGAAGGGGAAAGGGTATGAGATACAATATCAAAATTAACTGAAAAAAACAATAGATGAAAACAAGTATATTTTTAAAACATCATTTTTTAGAGTTTAATTTGATAAGTCATAATGTTGGTGTAATTTATATTGAGAAGAAGATATAAGACAATGTAAATTTTACATTTCTTAATTAGAAGGATAAATAAAATAATCACTTTAATGCTTGTAAGAATTTGGATTCAAAGAATATAAATCATGGGTTGTGGGAAAATGATCATGGAAAGTATCCTTCAGCTATATCTACAATGAAAAATAATGAGAAAGATGTATACCTTCAAAATTTATAGAATTTACATGTTATAAATAGATATTCAAGTAACATATCAAGTAGTGTTGATTTAAAACATCAAAAGTTACATCAATTGAAAATTTATGATTCAAATATTCATATGGAGTAGTTTTTATCGTTGTCATTTCTTAATGTATTACCTAAAAAATTTTACTATGATTCTAGTTTAGTTTTGTATATTTTTAAATGATATTTATGGAAAACTATAAATCTAACTAATCTTGATAAAGTTCAAGAAAGACTTTTTAACACTTTTTCATCTGAATAGGTTATTTCCTCGTTCATTATTCACAATCATAATTCAATTGAATGTTCATTTTGATGAAGAATCTAAACATGTTGGACCATTACATTGTCGATGGATGTATCCAATTGAAAAGAACAATGATATTATTTTTATTTTCATTGGTAAATTTGATTTTATCAATTCATTGTGTAAATTTTTTAATATGTTTCTTATTTTTTCACTAGAAACATTGGTCATTGGAAATCTGATGTAAGGAATAAAGCTCAATTATAAGGATCTATTTTTTAATTTTACATAGCCTATGAGTTTTCTACCTTCGGTTATAGGTATTTGGATGGTTTTGAGACTAAATTTATTTATATTGTACATCTTGATGACATCTCCACTAATTATCATTTTAAAACCCAATCATCAGTATTTCCAACTATTGGATGACCAATTGAAAGAGGTAAAATTTTATAAATACTAAATTGGAGTTGATACAAAAACATAGAGATATGGTACTCATTAGTCTTATTATAGATACAATTATTGAAGAATTGAAATTCAAAACAAAGAGGTGGCTAAGGAGTTGATCTCCAAATGATTTGGAATTAAAAAAATCTATTAATAAGGAGATTATCGAATAGTTTCTCATCATTTAATTATATACTCATATTCATAGTATTTACATGTATTTATTTTCTCTATGTTAAAAGTTACACCTTATATTTTATTATCTAGATATTGAATGTTGAAAATTGAGCAGAAATATTAAATGATTTGAATTTTTTGGATTGTGGTCCTCTAAGGAAGGATAAGATATTTGATACCTATAATATTCATGGATTTAGGTTTCATGTAATTTATTATAAAAAATTATTGATAATTGAAAATAGTTGTGTATTTAGACTTGCATAGGTGGGATATTATTCAAAGATAAATGATATAATTTAATTAAAAAATCATGGTCAATATTATGTTTTCTTATTCATATTAAAATGGGTCAACATTGATAGGGATATAGGGAAATATTCATTAAATTTTAATTATATTAACTTCCCTAACATGATCTATAACGGTTAGTATACAAAGAATGGACCATTTATCTTGGATTCAAAAGAGAAGATGCCTTATTATGTGGATAATTGAATACATGAATATTATTGTGTTATTGTACACTTAAAGAAGAGAGACTTATATTATATGGATGATAAGAAAGTTATTACTTTATGGTAGTGAATCCCATAAACCAAAAAACATTAAATAGTTTTTTCCTAACAATATTTAAATAATAGAAATTTCAAGAGAGGGTGAAAATGAAGCCCTCATCATAATGGAGGTTCATAGTAATGAATATAATGAAGATGAAGATAATTGAATGTATAAAGTGGGAATGAAACTATATATAAATTTTTCATTTATAATTTTTTGTATTTACATACATTGTTCAATTATTTATTTTTTATTGAAAAAAATTGTTTTTCATTTTTTTATACATTTAATATATTTGAACCATTTAAAATATAAGAATGTCTAGAAAAAAAATCAAGATCCTAGCCCATTGACATCTTGGAGAAAACCACCACTACTATCAGCTTTAGTGGATCTGAGTGATTTCATTTTTTCCAAGACTTCTAGTGATCCAACTATTTCCCTAGATATTGTTGGTGGCCTACTGTCTGATTCAACTTAAGTGATGGAAAATTTGGTCACCCCTTTGTCTAGGAGATATTGGTGAGTTATGATTACTAGTATGTATGTCATTTTATAAAAAAAACAACATATTTTATTATTTTTTTAACGTGTTATTTTAACAGATAATGATAACAATAGAAGGTCTATAAATATAAAACACAGAACATGTATGGGACATGAAGGACTTTAAGATATCATTCAATTTGTTGATTTTATGATGCCAACTAATGATACTGCCAGAATATCTGAAAATAATATTGGGAAACTTGATTTTTAGATGTTGATATTTAAAATTAATTATAAATATTGGAAGAATGTTCCCATAGATTTAAAAAATGAGTACATTGATAATAATGTAAAGGTGATATTAATATAATGTTGATTGATTAAAATTTTAAAATACATGAGTAAAATGTTTTAATGTACTTATAAAATGTTACATTTTTTATTTCTAAATTTGTTTTTTTATTTTGATGTCCCAAAGTCCATTTCATGCCCATGGACTCTGAAAATATTGGGCAAGAAATGGAGAGATTTTAAATTGATATTATATCATAACTATAATAACACATCTTTTAGTTCACGATAGATGTATTAAAATGTGCCAGAATAAATTTCTCATGAGAAATTAATGTAGTTTCTCAATATTAAGAGAGATACATATCATGATGGAATATAATATTTTATAGTATCTTAATATCATAAATACAATTAAATTTTCATTTTTATTATTGTTTCTATTTTTTCAGAAATTATCAAAAAAACATATTGTGAATAATGAGAAACAAGTCATTACTCATATCACTGTGTCTCAGAGTTTTTCTAGAAATGGAAAAATTTTGGTTTGTATTTTATCCATTATTATTTATATTATTTTATTATTAGCCAATTTTTTTATAACATTTTTAGATTTATTTATAAATGCTAATGAATTATGTCACTTTATTGGATTAATAGAGACATTGTTTAAAGTAAATTCAAAACTTGATGGTATTTTAGTAAATAGCCCTACGAAAGATGTTGAAGTAAGTAATTTTCATTAATATTCCATTTTATTTAATTAATATAAAAATATGATAATGAAAAATATATTATAACAATAAAAACCCATAAAACCTAATTAAATGAGGTCAACAACATGGATAAAATGATTGCAAATTAGCATCATTTAATCCATCTAACTGACCTTAATTAATTGGTTTTAAGACTTGTTTTTTGTTACAATTTATTTTTCATTATTATGTTTTTATATTAATGAAATAATAGTAAATAATAACGAAAAATATATTAATAAGATAATATTATGAATTCCATATAATTTAAAAAATCATTGTTAATATTTTTGTATGAACATGTTAAAATTCAAGAAGTATGGAATATCAACCATTCACAATCATCATCGGTTTCCTATGATGATTTTGTTATAATTTTGTATGTAAGGAATATCATAAATATGTATGGGTAATCGGTTCTGGTCCTTTTCCATCAGCTATCTCTGGTGAGGAAACCTCATCAGTTACTCCTACACCCTATGGGGGTTCAAGTGGTGTTGTTGATCTGTAATCACAATGATAGATTGAATGTTTGAAAAAAAAATGGAAAGAAAAATTATCTTAAAAGGAAACCTGGGGATAGTGGTGGTGAATAATGGAAAATGATTTAGTTTTTGTATTTAAGTGTATAAATGACATGATTATAAAATAAATTTACAACCTTATAGCTCATCTGGACATGGTAAATTATAAATTCCCAATATTATTCACACATTCACAAAGAACATATACAAAATCCATAAATAAAACTAAAATGGAACTTTTATATTGATAACACACACTATGAGATATACAAGCCACATCATGTAAATTATTATCCTATGGTTGATTCCTATATGTTAAAAATGAATGATGGATCATTATCCTAAATTTGGAATATAATCAGAGCTTTTTTTCTCAGTTTCGACTTGGTAAACCATTTTTTAATGTCTAGAATCCTTTAAAAACATTTATTGGGAGGGAGAAAAAAAAATATGTCTAATTTCCATGAAATTATATGAAAATAAAACCATATTTATTTTTAGAAATATGGGATCCCACGGAACATCATTCTGAATTGTGGTTTTCATGAGATATTTGTATATGATTCTTTAGTGTTTTAAGACACTAAAATGGGATTTTAATGGTAAAAATCATAGAAAATAGCCTCATATTAACATGAAATCTTGGAGAAACCACATTTGGTTTATTTTTTATGTTTACATATAGAAAAAATGTCAATATGATGTGCGGTGTGGTCTGAATACTTGATAAACAACTTTTAATGGTACCAAATACTTTTGAAATGGGTGTTAGGGAGGTCAAAACTAAGAAAACAATGCCATATTTCCATGAAATAAAAGTAAAATTATTTTATATTTATTTATAAAATTTAGGAAAAAATAGAACATCATTTCGAATTATGGTTTTCCTAGGATGCCCGTAAACACTATTTTAGTGTTCTAAAATACAAAATCATGTGTATAGCGATCAAAACCATATAAAACGACCACATATTGATGTTAAATCATGGTAAAACACCCTCGAGTTATATTTGATTTGTATTTGACATGAAGTGTGGTTAGAATAACTTGATAAACAGATTTTAAAGGTACCAAATCTTTTAAAAATGAATTTCAGTGGGGTCAAAACTAGGAAAATGGTGTTAGGATATAAAATAATCAAAAGAAAATGATCTTAGATTTATTTATGAAATTTAATAACCGAAGACACGTCATTCTAAGTAACTATTTTTCTAGGATTCCTATAAATACATTTTTATTGTTTTAAAACACTAAAATGTGTGTGTAATGGTAAAAACCATATTAAACGACCTAATATTGATTTCAAATCATGGTAAAATAACTGTTCACTTATTTTTTTGTGTACATACAGATAACACATAATTATGATGTGTGGTGTGATTGGAATAACTTAGTCAAAATATTTAAAGGTACCAAATCCTTGGAAAACGTATGTGAGGGTGTAAAAATAAGGAAAACTATGTTGGATTTTTATGAAATCAGATAAAGGCTATTATTGATATATTTTTAAATTTAGGAAGTGATGGCATGTCATTCCGATTTATGTTATGTATAGGATGCCTATAAACGATTTTTTTTGTGTTTAAAATAATAAAACATGTGTGTAACGGTCAAAACCATAGAAAATTACCTCATATTGACATGAAATCATGGTAAAAAAACCTTTGAGTTATTTTTCACATGTACGAATAGACAAAATGTCAATATGACATGAAGAGTAGTCTAGATGACATAATAAACAGTTTTTAAAGGTACCAAATCCTTAAAAAACATGTGTCTGGGGGTTAAAACTAAGAAAACAATGAATAATTTCGATTAAATATTTTAAAAATGACCGTATATTTATTTTTAAAATTTAGGAACTAGTGGAACATTATTCCAAGTTACAAATTTCCTAGGATACCGATAAATTAATTTTTACTGTTTTAAAACACTAAAACATGTGTGTAATGGTCAAACCCAGAAAAATAACTTCATATTGAAGTTAAATCTTTGAAAAATCACATTTCAGTTATTTTGGACATGTACACATAGGCAAAACATCAATCATTCATATGGTGTGGTCGGAATGACTCAGTAAACAATTTTGAAAGTTATCAAAGCTCATAAAAGCATGTCTCGATGGGTAAATACAAGGAAACAATATCATATTACCATTAAATCATTGAAAAATGATCATAGATATATTTGAAAAATGAAGGAACTGATATAATTTCCTTCTCAGTTACGGTTTGTCTAAGATGCTCATAAACACGTTTTTAGTTTTTTAAAACACTAAAACATGCGTGTAATGGTCAAAAATAGAAAAAACAAACTCATATAAATGTGAAATCATGGTAAAATCACCATTGTTTTATTTTTTGTTGTGTGTGCATAGAAAAAACATTAATTTAACATGTGGTGTGGTCTCAATTACTTGGTAAAAAAACTTAAAGGTACTAAAGCCTTTAAAACAATGTGTTGGATGGTCAAAATTAGGAAAACAATGTCAGATTGCCATGAAATTAGAGAAAAATAATAGTAGATTTCATTTGAAATATAGGAATTGGCATAATTTCATTCTGATTTACATTTTTCATGATATTCCCATAAATGTTTTCTTATTTTTTTAAAACACTAAAACATGCATGTAATGGTCAAAACCATAGAAATAAACCTCATACTGATGTGAAATCATAGGAAACCTCTTATTGAGTTGTTTTTGAAATATAAGACTTGTTATAAAAGTATTTAAAATATGTTTAATAAGTAAATTTCATGCGCACTGCATGTTCATTTCAAAATTAATTATATTTTTATATACTTACCCCTTTTCAGTTTCATGTTTTAAATAAAATCTTAAATAGGTATGTGTAACCCCCTGACCCCAGTTACCCAGAGCTGGTACATTATTTTAATACATTGGCATGATTACAAGGAATCAAGTCCCGAAGGACCGATCAGTTTCGCAGTCTTGGAAAATAGATTACATACATTAACTTTACATTACAATTTGAAACATAAAACAAAGCATAGATAGTTCTCTGAGAATTCTATTTTTTCCTTTAGCTTAACCCTGTATATCAATCATAATACACTTCTTTGAATCCTGGGAAAATAAAACATAAGAAAGTGGTGAGCTCAGATGCTCAGTAAGGGTAAATAATTTAGTGGAACCTATAAACTTTTAAGGAAAGATGTGTAATAAAAACAACATAATTTTAAACCTAAAATTGAATAAAATATGGTAAAAATAAATGAAACATTACCATATAAACATGCAGATGGATATTCTACTAGTCGAATAATCACATGTAATAACTAATTTCACAATGAGGGAATGCCTAATACCGGACATTATTACTACATAGTCAAGGCCTCGTGCCAAGACTACAAATAAAATTTTTGTCAAGGCCTTATCCCAAGACACTAGTTTGTCTCATGAGACCTACCGATGCATCGATGAGCTATAGAGAACTCCACCCGTCACTTACTAAGTCCACTGCATTCCTTATATGAATAGTTACAACATAACATAAACATTCGTATTAAAACTAGCATAAGAAATATCAATACATTAACCGTAAACCATGAATGATATAAAAATAGAACATACACAGTCAAACATATCATAAATCATTCAATAAAATATGGAATATTGTATTATAATAAATCAACCTCAATCAAAAATAATATCCTGTAAAGGATGCTGACATAGTTGAAAATTATGAGTAAAACATTTTGATAGAATTATCCTTTTTTGTAAAATCATTTAAAAGTCGCAAATTTGTAAAGGAAGTAATTTAAAATAGATTTTTGAATAAAAGTGTCTCATGCCACTTTGAAACTTTTGAAATGAATTATCATTTCAAAACATTCATGTCCATATAAATAAATCCTTAAAATAATTTTGAAAACATGGACATTAATTAAAAAGATTTAGAATGATAAATCTTTAAAACATTTAAAATTATGATCTTGATAAATATTACCTTTAAAAATCCTTGAAATATTCATTTTGAAATAATTTTTATGAAAAATGGACATGGATGATAAAAATGTCCTAGTAAATACTTACACATAAACAATCTCGGATAATAATGAGATTGAGGAATTAACCCTTACCTTGAACATTCCTTTAGTCAAGGGTACATCTAACCTCTTGTATGAAGATCTTAGTATGTTATTAAATTATACCAGAACCATATTAATACTTATCATATCATACATGATTCATTTATGACTTTATACTACCCATTTAATAATAATTTCCATGTTAAATTAATATTTCGGGTAATAATTACTTTCTTTATCATATGTGTTTTAACTTGTTACTCTTGATTGTATCACTTAAACCAAGATTTAAATACTTCTAGAATATAAAAAGTGATATATATATCATATATATTTATAATATAAATATGAATAAGACACATATATATGAAATGAAAAACAACGTTTATGGAGACGGTAGTCTGTACGTACACATAAACGTTGTTTTCGTTTTCATATTGTGTTGAACGGAACTAAGTGAATAAGATATAGGTAAGTATATATATATATATATATATATATAGTAGCATTATTATTTAATATATTACATAAATATTAGTAATATATATATATTTTTATAATTGTTGATTAATGGTGAACATGGAAATGAATCTCATCGCATTGTGGAGACAGTAATCCATACGTACGCATGAGCGACAATAACATTTCCTTAAAAGTGTGGAATTGGATGATATATTAATTTTAAAGAGACATTGTCATTTTATTTTCATTATTTATATACATATTACTCATCATTATATCCATCCAGATAACATAGTTTTGAATATCAAATTACACCACGGCGTGGAGACGGTAAGCCATACGTAAGCACGCATGGTGACATTATCATTCATAAGATGTATATAATAATGAATAAAGTTGTGTAAAATTTATAATAACATCGTAGTATATATAAGATACTTTAGTTATTATTTTAGATTGGAAATAAAAAAGAAAGAAATAGTGGAAGAAGAAAAGAACTTGGAAGAGGGTGGTGAAATTATTACCTCTTCTTCGGGTTCATCCTTTTGATTTGATCAAAATGGCTCCTTAAGTTATCTTTATAACTAAAGGATGGCCTCTAGGATTAGAAGAGTATAGTTCAGAGATTATTTGGGCAGAGTCTGGCTGAGACAAATGGCTTTGGAGGTGTGAATTTGAGAGAAGGGGAAGTGCCCTTTTATAAGAGGGGTGAGGGGCACCTTTGAAAAAACATAAAATAGTATTTTATAATAAATTAATATTTGGTTTATAATGGCTCAAAAATGTATTATTTAAATTATAAGGTGGGGAGGGGTTAAAAAACCACTCAACCAATAGGTTTTAGACAAGTTTAGGTTACCATTTTAACCTTATCATTTAGATTTAACTCTAAGTTAAATAATTAAACTTTTACTGTGTCTTCTTGTATTCTTACACTATATGGTTAATAAACTTACTATATACTGCCAATAGAACCCAAATTGGTTAATTAATGTCATATATATTATTATATAAGTATTTTTGCCAAACCTTAGATTTTTAGGACCATTATATCAATTAATAATATAATATTTGTTTTAAAAACTATTTTATGTCAATTTTGACACTATTTGGTATTTTTTTTAAATAATAACCGCATGATTACTTCAAAAAAATACATTGAATCAATCCTAACATTTTATATTCACCTATAAAATTCGTGGATGTCATAAAAACTTTGAAAGTTTATTTATTTTAATATTTATAATACCATTTATTTGATTCTTTCATTAATAAGGTAATTAGTGCATCATCATTGTGTCATTAATAAATGTAATTATTTAATATCTAAAAATTATAAATAAAATACAATTATGTAGGAACTATTTTTTATCTTTCTAATAACTATTTATAATTTAATTTATCTTATGTATAACCCTATATTAAAAATGGTTTAGTCATCAAACTTTGATTTTAACTCTTTTAACTCTTCTTTAAATAAAATAATAATAAATGTCTTAATCTAATCCAAGTGTACCTAAAGGTTCATATTTTATTCCTAAGGTTTTTTTGGTCTAATTAAACTTATCCAATAGAATTTGGACATGTTTTAGGGTAATAATAATATCATTTTTACCCTTAATTACCCTATTTACTTTTAACCGTGGTAAATAAAAGTAAAAAGTTATTATTCACGAAAAATTATTTTTATGTTATTGAACCACATTTTACTCCTTGATATTAATCTTGTCTCTAGTATTTTTTAAATTAAACTCATAGAAGCAGTAAAATTACATTTTATGTAAATTTCTAAATGCTCCTAAGAGGTGGATAAAAGATGGTGAAAAGTTCAATTAATTTTTATATATCTCATATTATTACAAAATGACTCCAATGAATTACTTTGATAATATATAGTTATTTTGTATCTATTCTGACCTAAAATAAATTTAGATAAAATAAATAATTATTTTAATAAAAATTCGGTTTTAAACAATACCTCAGTGGTTTTCAGTATTCATCAAAAATTGAAAGTTTTCAGAAAAATATCAAAAATTCACCCAAAGATAATTTTGATATTCCGAATTTAAAAATGAATTCTATTTTACCAAATTTAAAACATAGAAGTTTCATTTATTAATTTAAAATTAATTCCCGTTGTCAAAACCAAAAGGCGTATTTTTAAGAAACAATAAGATTGACACTTGTTTATGTCCAATCTCAATGTGAAAATAGTTACAATCACCAGAATTGGATTAAATGGTAAAAATATAATCTATTTGTACTTCCAAACCATTAAAATTTATTATTTAACACTATAAATTATTTTGATTAAAAAAGTTGTTTTTAGTTAAAATATAGTATTTTTCACTATTCACCCAAATATGAAAGTTATCAGAAAAACACAAAATATTTATTGAAACTAAATTCTTATGTCCCAATTCTAAAGAAAAAGATTATTTTGTCCGATAGAATATATAAAAGTTTCAAATATTGGATTAAAAAAATGTTCGTCGTTAGAAGGCGGTAAAATTGCATTTTTTGAAAAATAATTCTTTTATCTGAAAAAAATGAATTTGTTCTTACATTATCTTTAAGAAACTCATAATATGGACTCTAAAATTATAAGTATTATATAAAGTTTAAAATTCAGTTAATTCTATTCATAACCGCTTTTGAACGGCTAGTTTGGTAAGTTATGGTGCGCTTGAACTCAATGTTGCGTGTAGTGCAAGTTATTGCATTACTTTGAAGAAATAACGTACTATGAATTCATGGGGTGTTACAGTATGTTTATATTTTCAAAGTGTTTTCCGTGATATAGTATTTTTTGTTAATATTTTTATTTTTTAATTAAAAAATAACAAATTTTATGTGTAAAATTTTGAATATATTATGTTTCTTTTCTCTTTATCATTTATTTTCATAAATGTTATGATTTTTATTTTAGGTTATAGATTCTATCGGTATGCAAGATTTTAACCATTATTATCCATGACATTCTCCATAAGTCAATCTTGATGGTTCATAGTTTTGGTGGTATGTTTAAATTTTTTCAATGATTCTCCTATAATTCTAATTTATTATGATCAGTTATAATTTTTTCCTTCGTTTTTCTTAGAGTTGATGAGATGATGTGGTTATTAATGGTTTATTAGATGATGTAGAGGTAAATAGATGTAGTGAAGTTCATGGGATGGACATATATTGGGAATGGTTTTTATTCGACATATTTTATATGTATATATTGATGATTATGTTATGGGTTCACTAATTTTATCAGTTGAATGAGGTAGTGGTGACTATGGATATATATATATATATATATATATATATATATATGAATTTGGATGTATAATGTATGTATAATAGGATTACTATGAATTTATGTTCTATATTATTTCATGTCAGGGTTTTTTTTATTTTTTTATTAAATATTTTAAAAAAATTATTTTTAGGAAAAATATTTAGTGGCGGATTATGTTAACTGCTCCTAAAAATTACCACCACTATATATATTTTTGTAAATTTGGTTCATTTTATCCCTTTTCTTTTCTACATAATTTTTTAAAAAACCACCACAAAATAAAATCGAAGCTACTGCTAAATGATCCAAATATAACACATAAAAAATTGCTACTAAAAAAATAATCGCCACCAGTAGAAAAAAAATAACTACCTCTAATACCTCCTTTTCATGTAGTCTAAGATCTTCTGTTATTATTGATCATATTTTCATTCTAGAAATTTATTGTAGTTCCATCACATTTTTAATAAATTTGAGGCTTAAAATTAAAAACATATTTAATCATATTTGATTTTTTATATTCAAGTATAACCAAAACAAATTCACATGCTAAAAATATCTAATTATATTCAATGTAACTTGTGAGAATATTTATATACAAAAAATTATTTTTTTGATTGAAAAAAAAAACTCATTTCATATTTGTGGGTTTATTATTTATTATTATTCAGTAATAGGATATCCATTATTCAAGTGTGTTTCAAAACAATTAATTATTATTTATCATGTTATTTTATTCATAAAGAAATATAATTATATATAACTATGAAAATAATATTCAGTAACTTATATAATTTCAATACTAGGTACATTATTTATGAAATTCTATAAATAAGTCATCTTTTGAAAATGTAGTTATCATTGATTTCATTATCCAATAAAATATTAAATAATATTTGTGTATCACTATAGATTTCTCTATTTTAGACTTTTGTCAAAACATTTTGTATTTATTTTGATGTATATTTTATAACTTGGTATATAATATTATATTTACAAAAAAACATATCACGTTATTAATCAATGACTGAATCATAAATTTTGTTATTTCAAAATCATTTTTATGCATTTCCTACTATTGAGATTATAGAAACTTATATGAGATTATTTTCTTGCATATTAACTCTATTAAAGATGACATTCACTTCATCGGAACATCCCCAATCAGACTAAATGATAGTTATAATTTAAAAAAACAAATTAACATGTTGTGATATTATTTTAACATTTTATTTCCAAAAAAATTAACTTCCATTAGTTTTTAATAAATATAAACAAAATTTTTAGAATATGACTTTTACTAAACATGATTCTTCCATTAATAATTATTCTAATTGATATTATGACCACTATCAAGTTCTCACCAATCTTGGTTGTTAAGAAAAATTCACATTTTGAATAAAATTTATACATTATATTGAGGGAGATAAATATTTATAAATAAAAATATTTTATTTCGAATATTATTAAAATGGTTACAATGGTAGTATGGAATTATTTATCATGTATGCACTACATTATTTGAATTTATATCTTTATAATAAATATTATTAAGATACATCCATTGATTTTTCTTTTGTTTGGTAAGAGTTTGTCTAAATATAACATTGTTATATAGTACACCCTCTCTCTAATATTCTAGGTTTTTCTATTTCTATAAATTATTTTTTAATAAAATTACTATTTCTCTCAAAAAAGATGCATCTCAAGTAGATTCCATGATTCTAAATGCATTTTTCAATCTATATTTAGTGATAAATAATTTATTCAACTAGTTTTAATGACAAAAATATTTAATATTAAGATAACTACAATCAAAATAAAAAACTAGTATTACGGTAATTGTATTTTAAATAAATTATAAATGTAAGAAATATAAATGTTGAAAAATATAGAAATAATTATATGACTTTTTATGATAATTTTATATAAAAACAAATATACTTATGTTCTTCTATAAAATTAATAAAAATTTATCATGATTATTAATGTAATAAAATTAAAAAAAATACCATATTAATTGATCAATATGTCTTTCACATCGGTATTTAAAATGAAAATGTCCATGTCAACTTAGAATAAAAAAATAAATAAAAAAATAGTAAATTACCTATAAAATAATATATATATATATATATATATAATTAGAATAATAAATAAAATTTACTAATAGGTTATTGGTATGCCAAATTTTAAACTAATAAATATAAAAAATCCAATCATTTGGTGTAGATATAAATATAAAATATTATTTAATGATTAAACAACCATAAAATGTATGCACAAATTTAAATTAATAAATTATAATTAGCTAATTTGACAATGTATCTATAAATATTAAAGAATAAAAAAATTATCTAACCAAAAGATATATATAAGACATATCAAATATAAGATGGATTTTCAATACTGTTATTTAGTGGATCAGTGTGTTTTGGTTGATTCAGTGCATCTGGTCATTTGACTCATCTGTATCTGGTGGATTGGCTCATCTACAACTGATGGATTGTCTTTATTTAGGGGATTGGTTTTCTTGGTGGATCATTTTCCTCTACATCAAGTGGATTTCCTTATTATGTTGGATAGGCTTCTAATTCTAAGATTTTATTCATTATCATTATATGTATCAGCTTTTTTACATCTATAATCTTCAATTTTCATCTTTCATGGACCTAGAATAATGTATCCCTTAAATAATTTATGGTGGAAAATTCATCTGCATATAGTGAAATAGTCATATACATCCATAAACTTATGACCCTATGACTTTTAGTGGTGTAATTTTATGCATTTAGTGAGGTTTTAATCCATCACTAACCGGTTTTCAATAATTTCTAAAAACCATCTTGTATTATCGGTTCATAAAACATGTCACGATGGTTTTACCATTATAGTTGTTTATTTTAAAGAAATTTGATTAATGGTGGAATAAACCACCATTAGTGATGTTTTTCAGCCTATTTTTTATAATAAATTTAAAAAATATATTACAAAAAATTAAAAAATAATTACAAATTATTTAAAAAAAATTAGTAACTTGTTATTTTTTATTATCTTTTACTTATTGTAATTTATTTATACTTGATGAAAAAACTTATTAAGAGTTTAATCATCGTTACATTACTCCCACCCAATCTCAATTAACTCTATAAGTACTAACCACTCCAACCAATGAATTTAAATTTAATAATATGCCATTATGTGTTATTGAAGGTATTTGAAAGAAAAAATATATTACATAAATAATTTATTAATTATCAATTCATTAATTGTAAAGATTTACTAAATAAAAATAAATTTTTATTTATTTATTTCATTAATAAATTCATTAACAAATAGTAATTATTTATTTAAAAATTATTAATAATAAATAATTAAAAAGTAATTAAAATATTAAATAATAAATAAATAGTATATATAAATAATAGATAATCACTTATTACTTATTACTAATTAATAATTAATAGTAAATAATTTACACTTAATAATTTAAATAAAATAATTAATAATTCCAAATTTCAAATTAATAATTATTATGTAATAATTAATTGTAAATAAATAATTAAAATAATTAAATATCAATAATTGAAATAATTAATTAATATTATTATTATTATTATTAATTAATAATATTAATTTCTAAATAATAATTAACAAATAACCATTAATTTAGTTTTCAAATAATAAATTATTAGTTAATATTCAATTTTTAATAACTTATATTTTATGGTTTTTATAATTTTAAATAATAAATAATGAATACTTGTATATAGAAGATAATTAATTTTTCATAGCTTGTAATTTATAACTTATAAATTATAACTAATCAAAAATAATTTAAAATTTAAAATTTAAAATTTATAACTAATAACAAATAACTTATAATTTATAATGAATAAATTGTAATTAAAAATTAATAAAAATGATTCGTAATTCATAATTGATAGTTAATAATTAATTAATATTCTAAATAGTAAATAATGATTAATAATAGATAATTCATTAATTTAATACATTTTGTGATGGTTTTCAAAAACCCACTACTGAGAGGAAAATAAAAAAATAGATTCAATATTGTGAAATAGTTTATTAAAATGCCATCATGAATTAGAAGTGGTTTTTAACAAAATCCACTAAAAAATAAACCAAACCATTTAATATTGGTTTCAAAATGCACTACTAAATTACCATTTTATTTTCATGTATAATCATATATGTCTAGAATCCTAAATATCCATCTATTATAGACATTGAAATATAAAATCCTTAAATAATTATTTGGTTCATTAATCTTTTGGTAGATCAGTTTTTTTGAGGTATTTGAATAATGAAAAACTTATGTTGGAATTTTCAAGGACTTGCAAAACCTCAAATAATTTATCTTCTTAATGATTATATATTATAATTTTTCCATGAATATATTTCTTATCAAATAATGTTCTAAAAAAATATTCCTTAGTTTCAAAATATCAATTACTTTTCACAAATTATTTTTTGGTTGATAGGGTCGATCATACAAGTTGTGTTCATTATATAGTAATATTTGAATAATTGATAATATTAAAGAGTATTCTAAAAATCATATTATTGATGGTATTAAAAAAATTAAGTAATAGGTTGGGTCTCCTTCTGTATATATGGTTGGATAAGCACTAAAGATAAATGGCATATTTGGAAGTTACATTGAAGGATTTACTAGATGTTTGGGGGATGATTTCATATTAGAGGTGTTCTTAATGATATTGGTGATAATAGTGAAAAGAAATGTAGTGTTTTTAGTGATGAAAATTTGATACATTCATTTTGGGTTGCAATTGTGGAGACTAGAATATTTTATCTTAGATATGAAGGTTTTATTTTTACTTATTTTACAGTTCAATTTTCACATTCAAGATTTTCTTAATGACTTGATCAGTTTTTGGGATCCCCATATTGACATTATTTTTTTATGCTTCCTATTTATCATCTTTATATGTATATCATTCAATTATTATTCCTATGATATACCAAATAAATTTTATTATTGAAAAAAAAATGATCATTAACTCAATTTTTGAATCATTCTATCTTAGAGATCACAATTTCTAAAAAAAGTGTTAATTGGGTGTGGAGTTTTTTCAGTTTAAACTTTCATGGTAAAGTTTTACTGTTTACTAAATAGTTTTATATATGGGGTAGTATTAAATATTGAAACTTTAATAAAATGATTAATGATATTAAGAAGGATATTTTTATTTACAGTGTTATTTTGAATGCTGATTCTACTTATAAAATTTGATACCTAGAAAATTTTTGTCATATTCAGATATTTATTATATAATAGTATTGAAATTTAAGATTGATGAATAACTATATTTATGAGGTATATAAAAACAATGAATTCATTAATAAGACACTATTAAAATGTGGAAAAAATATATTTCAGGTTTAAAGGATGATATTTTTGTGTGGTTTGATATAGATGAAGGAATTTAGAATTTAATTACTAAATTTCATCAAAACAATTCATCAAAATAAGATTTTATTTCTGAAGATATTAATGAATGTTCAATTCCAACTATTAAAAATGATATGAATGTATTATTAAATATATATATATTAAATGTTTTTAATAAATTTGTACACTTAAGATTATGCTTCCATTGAAGGTTCCTGGGTTGGGTGGGATTCATGTAATTTTCTTCAAAATTTTCTTTATCTTTTGGGAATTCATGTTATTCACCTCAAGAATAAGTTTTATAGAGTTATAATGTTTATTGAGACTTTTAATGATACTCTCACGAAATTTATTTTTAAAGTTAATGATATGTGTTCGGTTAAGGATTTTAGGCTGATTAGTCTTTGTGATTTCATTTATAAAATCTTATTTAAGATTTTAGAAAAGAGAATATAGAAAATATTACCATATATTATTTCTGAGATTCAAAGTTCATTTTTCCCGGAATTCCTAGTTATTGATAATGCGAACATTTATCATGTGATTTTATATTTTATGAATAAGTGTTAAATTTTATAGAAAGTAACTTTTTAATTAAATAATGATGTAATAGAGTCATATGATAGGGTTGAATGAATTTTTTTAATTTATTTTTGATGAAGCTAGGCTTTTCTGAAATTTAAGAAACCAATATTATTATATGTATTTCCATAGTTTCTTTCAGTATTATGATTAATGGTGGTTTTTCGAAAGTTTTCTTCCCATCATTAGGATTGTGTGAATAAGATCTAATATCCCCATATTTATTCATTATTGTTGTGGATGTTTTTTCAAAGCTGATTAGTTTTGTGGTGGTGTGGGTTTAGATCAATGGGGTTATGAAAAGTAAGAGTTACCCAATAATTTATCATTTATTCTTAAAGGATTATAGTCTTTTTCTTATTATACTTGTTTTTTATTCCCCATACTAGAACCATCCTATAAACTAAAGCTCTACATTTCCTCTCACCCTTGTATTCTAGAGGCTTTAAAACAATGATGAGGGACTAATCCATAAAAGGTGGAGGTTTTGACCTAGAATCAAATTCATACTATATAGTAGAAATAACCCAAATCATGCACATCACATCAGGTTATATAAAAATAACAAACATTACTAATAACATAGATGACTATTTCATACAAAACATATAATTTTTTCTATACAGGGTGGATCATATATACAAAATAACCCAAATTTAAACAAAATACAAGAGGCTTTACTACCAACTGTATGTTGGATTTTCACTAAAATGTATATGAATTTGATACACGTACACATGAATATAATGCATTAAATATATATATATATATATAATTTATGATGTTATATATATTTTTTAAGTTTAATATATTAATATGATGCATGTATTAGTCATGCATCTGATGCATGAAATAATATATATATATATATATATATAATAGATATTTTTTATTTTCTCTTGATGGTCTATTCATCAGTCACATTCCATTATGAATGGTTTCATTACGTTGAATTTATATATTGAAATGAATTTAATGAATAAATTATCAATATGAAGTAACACATATGATGTGTTATTAAGTGATATCATCAATATTTTACTATAAAATAGTACGAGATCCTCTTCTGTTGGGTGTGGTGAATACTTCAATATCTCTTCCTCCTATACTTCTATTTATCATTTAAAAACAAATGTGATAACACCCCTTCAGTATTCAAGTATCCTCATGATATGATCGGGGATCCAAGTTGTTAGTGTAATCCATCGAAGGTAGGGATAGTTTTTTCATTGCTCCCCATGATCTTCCTCAATTGTTCTCCATAAAAGGAGGATGGAAACTATTACAACCTTCAAATAATAAGTACAATGTTTACAGTATTATATACATGTTATTATTCTTTAACATAGGTCTTCCTATGTTTTGGGTTTTCTTCCACTCTATATTGTCATAATATGTTCATAAGAAACCCATCTTCGGTATCAAAGGATATTTATTCAAGTTTATAACATGATTAATCACAGATTTTTTATGAAAATTGAAATTAAAGGTTTTTGTGAAACTGGAGAATAATAAATACCCTTACATGATATGCGTAAAGGTCTATTTGATTTATCCTTATGCATGGTTCATATGGAAAGTTCATACCCATACACAGATAACCTTTTTAAAAATGAGTTGCATAAATTTAGTACCCTTACACATTAATGAAGTGTGTTTTGTTATGGTATTTTTACCGTTACGCTTATGAAATACCCTTACACATATGGTCTGGTTAAGGGAAACCTCACTAATCACATTTAAAGAAGTTTTTTTTAAACGTAGTACCCTAATGAAAACTGTTTATGTGTGGGTCAGAAGCAATTTTACCATTATGATTAATGGTAATATATTTGTGTAAAGGTCCCTCATGATTACATTTATACAGTGTATGAACAATAAAGAATTTCCTTACGTAAAGGAGTAGCGTAAAGGTAATATCATTTTCCAAGGGATGTGCATAATTTTAATCTATATATTACCTTTATGTAGTGGTATTGAGATTTATAAAGGTAAAATTTAACTCTATGTAGGCTAATAATAACATAACTTACCCTTATTTATAGCATCTACATAAGGGGAATAAGGGTACATTAATACAGAGTAGGGGTGTTACATAAGGGTAAGTGAATTTTTTTTAAAAGTTTATCATTTTAAATATTCATATGGTTTATAACATTTTTATCAATAATTTTAAAGTGTTCTTTAAGGAAACTAATTTATAAATATTTTATTAATTTATTAATTAAATATAAATTGTTTATAATTAATTAATTAGAGGTTTATAAAAAACAATTCACAAATATTAAAGGTTAATATTTTAAAATCCCTTTTTGATAAATTAAATTGAATACCTTATGATATAAAAATAAATTTTTTATTAATAAATCATCAAATTTGATTTATGAAATGTTTATAAATTATATATATGTATATATGATATTTAGATTATTTGAAATGTTTATATAATAGATATTGAGTTATAAAATGTTAATAATTCATGAAATATCATATAGAGTATATTTAGTATAAAATATAAAGTGGTTCATATTAAAATGAATATAAAATATTTATATTCTTTCTAAATTGTAAAAATATATAATTTTAATTTATTAATGAATAATTTGTAAATGTATAATGTTTTTTTAAAATAAATAAGCAATTTTTTTATTTGTTAAATTTCTTTGACATTCATTTTTATTATATTTTTTATGAAATATGAATATTGATCATGCCCATTTATATGATAAATTTCTTATAGGACGCATATTTCATTTCATTATGGGTTTGATATCATGAAATTTAGTTTTCATCTACCTTGACCTCAGTTTGTGTTTTCAGTTATGAGCTTCAGAATAGTTATTGGGCATTGTTTTTTAACATTAGGTGTTAGAGATTTTGGGAATTGAATTCTCTCTTGGGTAAAGTATCCATGGGTAGAAGGACTTGGGTTTAGACCCCCTACTTTACTAGAGTCTTTATTTGGTTATGAAAGTTAATGGGGTTGTTAATCAGTCACTCTAGGCTTGATCATGTAGAGTTTCTAAATATTATATAACTCTATGACTTTATGTGAAATTTTTATGAACCTTAGGAATATGAATCATTGGTATGTGTATGAATATACTTGATTTTTTTTCTTGTGATTGACAAGGAATTGTGGGTTGTGTATAGATTTACACATTAATGTGGTGTGGAAACATTAATTTGGAGGTTGGTATATGGGTTCCAAAAATAAATCATTATAAGAATTAATCACAAAAGGAAATAAAAAATTAAAATATAATGATTACATATGATGTAATGGTTATTAATTAATAATACATGTCATGTATTTTAAATTGATGTGATTAAAAACCTCTCAAATATTAATTATGGTATTCTTTCTAAAGAATTATTTGTTAATACCTCGATCATCCAACTAGGTAGGTCATGCCAATGGAGGGTTCCCCAAATTATATTTTATAAGGAAGGAAAGGATAGGTTAAACTATAGCATCCTTAGTTAGGTCATTCCAAATATGGGTACCCCTAGATTTTCCATTGTTATATTATTCTTGGATCTTGTTTTGGGTTAAACTATCCTAGATACCTTGATAGGTTTAGGTTAATGTAGGAATATAGTTGAGTGAATTCATCTGATGGATTTGGATAAATGGTTATCTACTCAATTATCCAAGAGTTACAACCATTCTGATATGTATGGATCTCTACCTAACTAAATAAGTGATTAAGTAAATTCCAAAGTATCCTATTTTATTAGTGAAATGTGAATCTTGTATTTCTAAATGGATATGATGTCTGGGGTAATCAATTTTAGTGGGATAACTTTCATTTGAAGACATTAATAAAAGGATATAATGCATGATACTCACCTACGGATATGTCATTGTTGTAAATTGTGGCATACATCACACTAGTTATATTAATATTATTAATAGGTATAACATGTAAAATATTTAATGACTGGTGTCTAGGATTGAGAAGTGTTCTCAAGGAGAAACATTCAGAGTACCCAAATGTGAATGTTATAGAAATAAATTACTCTAACTCTGACTCATGTGTATAAAATATTGGGTTTTCATCTCACATTAATTCATAAAAACATATACATAGATATGGGATGGATTTAATGAAGGGTTAAGTATATCTTAATGGAATTAATGAATAAAAAGTTGTTGTGTTAAAGGTGTGAACATATGATCTGATTTTACTAAGTGGATTAATCATAGAAAAACTATTATTATGTTCCTTAAATATAAAAGAATTTATTTATATATCTTGTTTGAATATGATTTCATTTTCATTCATTATTGAAAATAAGAGGTGTTCTATATATAAGAATGAAATGTTTTATGGAATTGAGAATTTAATTAAAATTTTATATATTCTAGATATGGATAATGCTATTCCTAAAATATAAAATTAGAATGATTGGGTTGATTTTAATCCCACCTAACTTTGGAATTATCACCTTGCTCATTTAAATGAGAAAATGGTTAAATGAATCAATATATATGGATTGTTTGAAACATTCTATTAGTAATCGTTTGATAAATGTGAATCTTTTTATTTGAAAAAAATGATGAAATCCGTGTTCGGGGAGAAATAGGAGAGGGCTAGTGGACTATTAGATCCCATACATAGTGATTTATGTGTACCAATGAGTACCCAAGTAAATGGTGGTAATATGTTATTTATTACTTTTACTAATAAATTTAGTTGGTATGGTTATGTCTTTCTAATAAAACACAAATATCAAACTTTTTAAAAGTTTAAAGATTCTTAAAATGAAGTACAGAATCAACTAGGAAAAAGTATTAAAGTCCTCTAATCAGTTCGGTGTGGAGTATACTTGATCTAGGAAATCATATCTCATATGAGATATTATAGAATTTTTTTATACATCACTCCTAAAAAACTACAATGGAATAGAATATCTAAAATGATGAATCATACCTTGTTAGACATGGTTCATTTGATGATGACATTACATGGCCTTGCTATCTTATTTTGGGGATATAATATGGATACTACTACATTATTACATGACCATCTTCCATATAAGGCATTCATAAAAACACTATATGAGATATGGACTATGAAATGATCATGATGTCTTTTATAAGGATTTTGGGTTGTAAAACATTCATATGATAACTAAATTTTGACAAAATTAACATAAAATATTGGAAAAAAAATTATTTATTGGTTATCCTATGCAATGAAAGGGATATTATTTCTACCACCCTACTAAACATAATGTTTTTGTGTCTTGAAATGGTATATTCCTTTGTAAGGAACACATTAATAGAGTTTTCAGTGGGAGTAAGGTTGAAGTTGGAGAAGTTAAAGACCAATTAATGTGATTTTTTTCCTAAAATGTAAGTTTATCTAGTTCCAAAAAGAGTTATGGAATAATAATTGACTCAAGTTACTTAAAAACTTTATTGGTTTGGTAAGATTCATTAGGAGCCCGTGATATATTGATTTCTCATGGATAATTATGATGAATTAATGATCATAAAAGATAAACTAGCATCCTATCAAAAGGCCATAGAGAGTTTGGATTTTGAGAAATGGATGAAATACTTGGAATCTAATATGGACTCCATGTACACTAACCATGTTTTGAACTTGGAGGATCTCCCTAAAGGGGTTATACCCATATGATTTAAGAGTTTATTTCACAAGAAGAATTTTGTGGATGGTCGAGTGCCTTTTTATAAAGCAGACTTGGTGAAAAATGGTTACAAATAATTTCATGGTACTGAATATGAAGAGACTGTTTCACCTATTGTGATGATAAAGTCCATTCATATTTTTCTAGTCATAGCATCTCATTATGATTATGAGACATATGAAATGGATGTTAAAACTACATCCCTTAATGTGAATTTATTTTAGGATGTTTATATTATATAGACTGAGGGTTTTGAATTTCCAAATGAGAATGCTAAGGTTTTCAAGATCTAAAGGCCTAATTATGGACTAAATAAAGCTTCTCTGAGTTGGAATATACAATTTTATGATTCAATCAATGATTTTGTTTTCATCAATAATATTAATGATTCTTCTTTATATAATTGGATTAGTGGGAGAATATTAGTATTCCTAATACTATATGTAGATCATATATTATTGATTGGAAATGAAATCCTCACACATCACTCTATGGAGATATAGCTGGGTAAATATTTCTCAATGAAACCCATCAGTGAAGTATCTTACATACTAAGTATGAGGATCTATAGAGATAGGATAATAATTTTCTTAGACTAAGTCAAACCACATATATTGGTAAATTACTAAAGTATTTTAACATGGGGATCTCAATGAAAGGGTCTTTACCAATGCTTCCTGGAATAAATATTATGATGATTTAGGATCATTTTAACGAGTTTTATAGGATGGATATGATTTCTTATGCATCTTACATAGGATATACCTCATATTCCAGATTGTGTACTCAACTTGATGTCTTATGTACTTTGATAAAAATAAGTTAAAACGAATATAATATTGATGAGAGTCATTATATTCATGTAAAGAAAAAAATTTATGTACTTGAGACGGACTAAGGATATATTATTGGTCTTTGGAGGAAAGGATAAGCTCTATGCGAAGGGTTATATAGATGCAAGTTTTAAATCCAACAAATGTGATATGAAATCTCAATCTTGGTTGGTATTTTACTTAAATAGTGGACTAATTAGTTAGATAAGTTACAAATAATCCCCTATAACATAATCAACAAAAGATTCATAATACATCACTTTATTAGATGATTTGAATGAATCTATTTGGATCCAAGATCTCATTTTTGAACTTGGAATGGTTCCTAAAATCAAAGGATGCATTGATCTATATTGTGAAAAAATGGTGTTGTTTCTTAGGAAAATGAACCTCGGTTTCATGAATGGACCAAACACATCCTTCTCAAATACCATATCACATGAGATATTAATGATTTGGGCAATATAAAGATCAATTGGTTGGATACATAGTATAATATAGTAGATCTATTGATGAAACCATTACAATAGAAATAGCATGATGGTTATGTAGAATCACAATGTGTTATGAACATCAGATATTTGTTGTATTGGTTGTAAATGTATCATGTTATTATAATAAATAAAATATAAATTTATCATTATTTCATGTGTGTTTATTTTTTTATATATATTGTAAAATGATGATATCCCCTCAAATTAGGACTTTGAGTTGTCCCCAAAAATTGACCATTATAGAGTTATGTGGGTAGTAATTATATGATAATATTAGAATAAATAGAATCTTATATTTATTTCAAATAGTTGAATATGAGATATTAAAAAATAGATTCATGAGGTAATAAATAAATTTTTATTACTTGGATTGATCTTATAAATTATATATCATGGAATGACATACATTTATAGATTTTCTTAAGGTTGTATTATTATTATCAATACCTCTTATCTGAGTTTGTAGAGATACCAAGCATGGAAAACATCATAATTTTTGTGATATCCTACGCCTAGATGCCACTTAATAGGTGCCTCAAGTCTAGTGGGCCATATAACTTCAAGTGCATCTCCCCAAACACCAGAGGCTACCGACTTTTAGTGAGGGGCTAGGGTGTGTTAATGGGGAGAATTTTCCATCATTTCCAAAGTGTAGCACAATGGATGAATGTAAACATAGGTAAATAGTGGAAGAAACATAATTAAACACAAGGAAAAATAGAATGTAGGGACAAAAATAACAATAATTAAAATAATAGGAATAACATACAACAATTGATCATGATGTGTCATGTATCTAGAAAATTGGAAAACATCGATACAAAATAATAGGCATAACATGTTATAGTATGGTATAAGGAAATAAAAAAGACTATACCAAGAATCAAGATCATTGTCTCGGTAATCTTCCTTCAAAATCCATCCTAAACATCAAGCAATCAAGTGTTCAATGTCGTATGCTTCCCTTTATCAACACGTGAATTCATGTAATCTACCTCGGGAACCAAATGGCGCCAGGAGGGGGAGTGAGGTAAATCTTTGTGGGCCACCACCAATGGTCTAAATAACATTTGTTCCTTGAATTTTAAATTTAAAAGTGTGAAGTCATGTATATATTATGTAAAGTAGCAGAATCAAACTAAATACCCAAGTACCTGCTTCATCCCCCAGCTAGTGTCTGAACATGTATCCAGTTCATTTAATTAAGTAATTACCAATTTATGTTGATAGGTTATGTGAGGCATATCCAACACTGACATCACCTTGTGATAGCATTAATCGTGAAGGATCTAAGATTTAACAAGGAAACCATGGTTAATGATATTTAGTAATGTCGTTTCAAGGTAACAACCAAGGTAATGTAGACCTCAAGGGACACTAACTCAATAATATCTCAGTCTATCTAGGGGTAAGATTGTAATATAAGGAGAATATTTCAAGTCATTCCACAACAAGGTGACTACAGAATCTAAGGTGATCATCCATGGTAAAGCAGGGCTAGGCATAGACAATGCCCTATGGGTTGTAACCATGGAACCTACATGTCAATGGTGGATCCAAGGAGTGTATCCAAGGAATCCTTTAGTACTATGTGAGGGATCATACAGTTTCATACAAAGCATCTATGAATATACAAGAATCGGGATCTAGTTGGGTCTCAACCTAAGCAATATGTATCCTTGAATTAGAATGGGGTTCTTGGCTACTCAAGGCATTCCCCGATAACAATTCAAGGCAAAATCGAGTCAAGAAATACTTGTTCGATTAAGAGGTTACTTAATATTTCATTTTCTTCAATGATTTCCTTTAATTATTGTGATATTTCCAAGTATCATGCAACCCTTAAACCAATTAATATATAATCAATAAGTCTATTTGGTTCAATCCTTGCCTTTCATTAGTGTGGCAGGGCCATGTAGCATGCAACCATTCAATTAATTCATTTAAGCATATTCAAAAATCAAGTTTCATTCAACTAAATTCCATTAATATTTTAAGGGGTTCAATGGACTTGCAACCTATTAATCATTGACATTTAATCAAGTCAAGTCATATATGTAGTATAATTTCCAATCACCCATTCACATTTAATTATAAATTAAAGCAGTTTCTTTATGAAATTTAAGTGGTGATAATATATGGTAATTTTCATTATGAAATTCAAAATATAAATCAATAAATTTAATATATAAAATCCTAACCTTAGGAAGTTCAGTCCAAGGCATATTGGAATGGTGGCTCAAACATGTCAAAACACCAAAACAAAATTATGTAAAAACACCATACATGGGTTGTTGGGAATTGTGGGTGTAACCACCAACAAGTAATCACGTATTTGGGAAGAGAATAACTATATGGTTCTAATGACTAAAAGCATGAAATATAAATTCTATTAACATCCCCCGATGAAATCGACGGTTCCCATATAATAATTCCAAAATCAACGAACATGAGGGATGAGTTATAGACCACCCACCTTAGGGTTGTATGATCCTTCTCCTCTGATATCCACCTCTAATTTAGCTTATAATGAAGTATATCTGAGAAATATGGGGAAATTATCACACCACTATAACTAGGTTGAGATCAAGATAGGATAAGAACAACTGAAAATGACTTGAGTGCTTACTGTTGTGCATTCAACGTGATAAACGAAAGCTTGATCAGATCCTGAACTAAGGATATCTTCCAATCCATATATTTGGCCTTCAAATATCTCAAAAGGGATGAAAAATATATCAATCCCACATTATATTGTATTAGGGGGAAGGAGGAGGCTTAATTAGGTCATTATGTGAAAATAGTAAAATTGCCCTTAAATTAGCCTATGCATAGTTTGGTCTCATGGTTATCCAAACCATGTGCCAACTATGCACAGGTACCTAGTAAAGAAAGAAAAATTGCACAGTTATACCACATGGTTATGGAAACCATTAAACAACCATGTGGTAAGGTTTTATCCAAAAATTCACCATCTACATGGTTTTTCATAACCATGTGGCCTTCCCGCATGGTTTACTCTAAACCATGTGTCGGGTCTTTTTTCCCAAAAATATGGGTTTCGGGATCCAAAAAATCCCTAGACACTCTTGGGATGTTCACTAACCCATTAGTAATCCATATTAGGCCTAAAATGAAGAATGTTTCCCAAATTTAAAGGATCTATACCTGAGTAAAACACCAGGTTCTTACTATCTTCCCCCCTTAAAAGAACTCACCCCCAAGTTCACCTTCCAAGGGTGTATAAAAACTGTCTCAGAACAATTATGGCCACTGAGCACATATATTGACCTCACGCTCCCATGTATTATCTTGCACATGGTCAAGCTTCCATAGCACCCATACTAGAGGGACAGAACAACCTCATAAGACCTTCATGCTATGTTTGACAAAGTCTACTAGATGCTCTTAAAAGGTATCATCAATATCTAACTCAACTTACTCGGGATAAAAGGTATGAAATAGGTCTGCATGATACTGGAAATGTTGTGAAACATGGAATACATTGTTCATGTCATGGTTTCACTAAGGTAGTAGCAACTGATAGGATACCATCTTGACTCAATATAGGATCTCAAATGGACCTACATAATGAGGTGATAGCTTCCCTTGATTTTGTAACTATCTATTTTCTATCCTGGGTGATACCCAAAGGAAAACACGATCCCTGGCCTCAAACTCTAGAGGTCTTCAATGGTGATCAACATAATATTTTTCTCTATAATAGGAAATAGTAGTATGCTTTCTGATTAGCTGAACCTGATTTAAAGTCTCTTGAATGAGATGAGGACCTAGTAGTGATGCCTCACTTACCTCTTTCCATCATAAGGTTGAATGGCATGGCCTATCGTATAAGGCCTCAAAAGGTTCCTTCTAAATTTTCACCTAAAAGCTGTAATTATAGGAAAACTCAACAAGAAGGATTTTCTTTCCCTAAGATCCATCAAATTCAAGGACACATGCTCAAAGAATACCCTCTAGAACATTTATTTTTTGTTCTAATTTTCCATCAGTTTGACGGTGAAAATATGTTTTTTGAAGTGCATGTGTTCCCATAGCCTTCTGCAACCAAATTTCCCTTCCCAGACATATAGGCAAACTCCAAATCATTGAATTTTAGATATTCAACACATCTCAGTTGTATGAGTTTCAAGTCACACTAGGTAAAAATAAATTGTAGGATCTTGTGGTCCGTGTAAACCACAAAGTTCTCACCTAAAAGATTATGTCTCCAGAAACGTAAGGTATGGACAAATATTTCTTGCTCAAGGTCATGTGTTTGGTAATTTCTATCCTGAGGCCACAAATTCCAAAATCCATTCATATCAACTCTATCCTCCTGTATCAGCACTACTTCTAGGTTGATTTATAATGCATAATAGAAGAAAATGTAACCTCTGTTAGGATATAGTTGAATTAGAATATGTGCTGAGACAAGCCTCCCTTTCAACTCCTGAAAGGGTTTCTCATACACTTCTAACCACTTGAACTTAACAACCTTCTTCGTAAGACTAGTAAGAGGTGCAGTAAGGCAAGAAAAGTCTTGTATAAAACACCTCTAATATATAGCCTGCCATAAGAAACTATATATATAAAACAAATTCTTGGGATGATCCCAAGAAACTAGAGCACTATCCTCTTTTGGGTCAACATATATGCCTGATTTTGAGATAATACGACCTAATAAATGAATTTTTTGATCCATAAGTGGCACTTATCAATTTTGGAATAGGGATGATGCTCTCTCTGTGTACTTAGAATGATCTCAAGATGTTTGGAATGGTCGATATGAGTGTGAGAATACACCAATATTTCTTCCTAAAATACAAGGAAATAATAATCTAGATAGGGGTGGAAAGCCATATTCATTAGATCTACGAAAATAAAGGGTGTGTTTGTAAGTCTGGACAGAATAACAAGGTACTCATACAGACCTTACCTACAATGGAAAGTTATATGAGGTATGTATGATGACTTACTCATAATTGATGATATTCTGATCTCAGGTAGATTTGGGATAAGACCTTAGATCCTCGAAGTTGTTCAAAGAGATCAACTATTTAAGGTAGTGGATACTGTTTTTTGACCATAAGCTGGTTCAACATTCTATAATCTACACATATATGTAAGGTTCCATCTACCTTCTTAGAAAAAAGCATGAGAGAACCCCGAGAGGATGTATTGGGTCATACCAAACCTTTTTCATCAAAATCGTCTAACTTCTGATTGATCCTATAAAGCTCTATAGGTGCCATCCATTGTAGAGGAATGCACTCTAGAGCTTCTTCTAGAACAAGCTCAATCAGAAACTCTACCTGTCTCTTAGGAGGTAAGTCAGAAAAATATTCAAGAAATACATCCCAAAAAAAATCCACTACTGGAGTTAAATAAGCTTATCCTAAACAATAATCCTCCAGGAAGAGAATTTCAATATGGGTGGTCACTCCACCAAGCCCATGATGCTCTGGTCTAGCTTTACAAGTCTGGACATCCCAATCACACTTATGTAGATAACTACTTCCCTCTAGTGATTTAAACGGTACCCTGTGGTGATAGAAATCTACAAAAGCATGATACTAAACCATCTAGTTCATTCCATGAATGACATTGAAACCTATCAACTCGAAATCAATAGATTCCATAAGAAAGGCTAACTGCCTACCTCAAGGGTAAAATCCCTACACATGTGTATTCCCTCTATTCATACCCCTAATGGTGTATCTAAAGACACCACACTGTAGTAATATTGTATCTCTATTCAAATACATTCCATGATAGATATAGAGATAAAAGTGTTCAAGTCACCTATATCAAATAAAGTAGATAATGTAGTAGATTACACAGTAATAGTACCTCTTACTATAGATGGTCCCATATCCAGATCCTTGGGTATCAGTTTTAATGCATGCAACAGGCTTGATCGATGGCCCTATGCAACATCTAGTCCACCATTATCAAAACTGTCGTGTTGGCATTACGGGTGATCAGGGTTCTGAATACAATGGCCACAACCTCTTCCTTAGCTAGTCCTAGAGGTACTACTCTAACTCCTTGCCAGACACGGTGAAAAAGAACCCTCTCCTAAAAGTGTAACTAATGTTGATCTTTTTCCACATGAGGATGGAGGAAGGGTCCTACAGAAACACTAAAGATGCCTAATATGGCCACAATCCCATAACTCCATTGGGTCTCAATCAGAATGAGGCTTCAAGTTCCCCCATATTCTGCACTAATGAAACACTATAGAGTTATTGAAATGGGTATTTTCATTGTCACTACTTTGATGAGAAACCTCGAGGGAATGTTTCATGTCACCGAGAGAACTACTAGCTTTTGGTGGCATTAATCCTCTATACTAGTTACTATTCCCGTCACATTGGTTATGCTCAGTGATAAGATCCTGATTAAATAATTCTAATAAAGTAGGAAGTTTAAAGACATTCGCATGTGTACGGATTTCATACTAGACCCTGCCCACGAAATGTCTAGTATGTGAAACCTCATCATCGGCTAGAAGCGGTGCAAAGTACTGAAACTCTATGAAATATGATAAATATTAAATAACTAATATAGAACCCTAATGAAGGTTCATAAACTATCTATATCTATTAGTTATCATTGTATGAGGAAATAATTGATCATAGAAGGTAGTTTGGAAATCAACCCATAACATTCCCTGATGATGACTAGCCCGGCTAAACACATTCCACCAGCGCTTCGTCGAATCCCGAAGCATGTATATAGTAATCTTGAATATCCTCCTTAGAGGTGTTTCCAGATTCTCAAAGATATATATGGTGGCCTCTAGACAAGACTTAGTAGCCTATGGACCTCCATATCTTGATAAAGTAGGATGATGCTACTGTTGGAACTCATGAGTCAGATCAGTCATTGTAGGTGCAAGCCACGGAGAACCATGCATGGATTTCATCAGACGTAGGAAACTATCCTGAACTAGCGAATTAGTGCTCAGATCAGGTACAATAGTTGGTGCCTCTAGTGTATCTCTTGGTAGTAAGACAGGTGGCTCATGGACCACCATTTCTGGAGCATGGTCGTCACCACCCTCCCGTCGTATGATATGAGGACGTTGTGGCGGCATTGGTCTACAATTTCGAAGAATATGAATTATATCAAGCTTTAATTAGATATATAGAATCACTTACAGAGGCTAAACATGTATGGATCACTACCCAAGGTATACTACTCTAACAACCCAATTATATGGCTAGGTACTAGTAAGTTCTCAAGTGTAAGTTTCATTTCATTTAACATTTAATTTCTTGGTTCACTCCTTTACATTTTATAAACATGAAAATGTGGGATAAGGACGTGCAATAATTTCATATTATATGTCATGTTTCACTTGATAAGGGATATCCATTTTCATTGAGTTAGTTTCAATAAACCTCATCAATGAAAATGATACCAATTTATTTATAGAATAATTTCTTAACTCGGTAAATTACTCTTCTCAAACCATGAGGGCCCATACACCTCATGAATTGAGATATGCAATCACTCAAGCACAACCAAGAATAATACAATTAATATCTAAATATAATAGGATCACTCGAAAATCACAAGCATATCAAGCAATGAAAATTAATTAAATGCTCTTATATGGAATGACAATATGAATGACATGTGAATTCTATGTGCCTAATATGATGTATGTAACAACGCTCCTTTCCTTCATATCATCGGGCCAAGGATGAAATAGAATATGAGTCAAAACAATAATCAACAACACCACAAAGCATGTGAATCACCCAATGGTTAAATAATGCCAATTGTAATAGGAAAATAGAATAATAATTATATTTTTGGTAATTTGGATTTTACCCCGAACATGGATTCACGATGCTCAAGATCAGCTTATGACCAAGTTCCCAGCATTCCAAATCTCTAATCAATTGTCTCCAAATAGTAATTCAAGAAAGTAACCTTATTTGATTCCACTTTGTGACGTCCTGGACCTAGATTCCACTTAATAGGTACCTTGAGCCTTGTGGGCCACATGGCCTCAACTGCATCTCCCAAAATGCCAGAGACTGTCGATTACTAGAGAGGTCCTAGGGTGTGTTTGTAGGGATACTATTCCCTCATTACCAAAGTGTAGAACAGTTTATGAATATAAACACAGGTGAATAGTTTAATCAATGTAAGTAAACATAATGCACAACGGAATATATGGACAATAGTAACTATAATTGAAATAACTGTGATTACATACAAAAACTGATGATGATGTGTCATGTATCTAGAAAACTAGAAAACATGGACAAAGAACTATAGGTATAACATTTTCCTAAAATGTATAAAGAAAAAAAAGACAATCCCATGAATCTAAAACTTTGGCTCGGTCATCTTCCATCAAGCTCCATCGTAAACATCACGAAATCATGTGTTTGAAGCCATATTCCTCCCTTTATCAATGCCTGAATTCATGTCATCTTCCCCGGGTACGAAACGGCACTTGTAGAGGGTGTGAGATAAATGTAAATGTAGAACCACCAATGGTGTCTATAACATCTTTCCATGTAATGGAAATGTAATAATGCGAAAGAATGTATATATAAAGTAAACCATCACAATTTAACTAAATACCCAAGTACTTGCTTTATCCCTTAGTTGGTGTTTGAATATGTAACCATTTAATTCAATTAAGTAATTACCAATTTATGTTGATAGTTCATTTGAGGCATATCCAACACTAAAATCACCTTGTGATAGTATAAATAGTAAAGGTTCCAAGATGTAATAATCCAACAATTGTTGTGGATATTTAATAGTGTGGTTCCATGTTAAAAACCAAGGATCCATAGACATAAAGGTCCACTAACTCAGTAGTATCTAAGTCAATCTAGGGGAAATAGTGTAATACAAGGATCATATTCCAAGGCATTCCACAATAAGGTGCCTACCAAATCCAAGGTGATCATCTAAGGTAAAACAGGGATAAATAGAGATAGGTCCCTATGGGCTGTAACCATGGAACCTACTTGTCAATGTTGGATATAAGGAGGGTATCTAAAGAACACTTTAATATTATGTTAGTGATATTATGGTGTCATACTAATCATCCATGAATAGACAGGGATTGGGATCTAAGTGGGTCTCAACATAACCAAGTCATATCCTTGAATCGGAAGGGGTTTCTCGTGTCCTCAAGGCATTCCTCGATAAGAATCCAAGGAGAGATCGTGTCCCGAATTTCTTTTTATATTAATAGGTCACTTAATATTTCATTTGGCTCAATCCTTTCCTTTCATTAGTGTGATAAGTCCAATTATCATGCAACCCTTTAATCAATTCAAAGATGATCAATAATTCCTTTTTTTCAAGCCTAGACTTTCATTAGTGTGACATGGCCTATTATCATCAAATCATTCATTTAATTTATTTAAGAGTATTCAATAATCATGGTTCATTCTACAACCTTCCATTAACATGGTAAGGGTTTCTATGGACATGAAACCTAATAATCATTTACATTTAATCCTCTCAAGACATATATTTAGTATATTTCCAATTTATTATTCACATTTAATTATCAATTGAATCACTTACCTTAGGTGGGTTATGTGTTGAAAATATATGGTAATTTCAGTTATGAAATTCACAATATAAATAAATTCATTTAATACATAAAATCTTACCCATAGGAAGTCCATTCCATGGCACACCCGAACAGTGGCTCAAACATTTCAAAGCACTAAAACAACAATTATGACAAAACATTCTATATGGGATGTTGGGTGTTGTCGGGATAACCACCAACAAGTAATAATGGATTTGGTAAGATCATAACCATACAGTTCTAATGATTATATGCATGGAATATAAATTCTATTAATAGCACCCAATGAAATCAGCAGGCCCCACATGACAATTCCAAAATCAACGAACTTGAAGGGTGAGTAAGAGACCACCCACCTTAGGTTTTTATGATACTTTTGCTCTGATATTGGCCTCTAATTTGGCTTATAATATATTAGATATAATAAAAAGTGAAAAACACTCACACCTTGATAACTAGGTCAAGAGAAAGAGAGGGTAATAATGGCTAAAAAGGACTTGAGTACTTACCGTTATGCATCCAATGTGATGAACGGAAGCTCGATTAGATCTGGGACAAAGGATATCTTCCAATCCATAGCTTATGCCTCAAAATAGTTCCAAAAGATATAAAAAATAGTTCAATCCCACATAAACTTTGATTGGGAGGAAGGAGTAGGTTTAATTAAACCATTAAAGAAAAAACGAGTAAAATTACTCCTAAATTAGCCTGTGCAGGGTCTGGCCACATGGTTTTCCAAACCATGCCCCAACCATGCCCGGGTACCAAAGAAAGAAAGGTCACTTTCACAGTTATGCTACATTGTAAGGGAAATAATGATCCCACCATGTGGAAAGGCTCTGTCTAACAATTCACCATCTACACGGTTTGTCATAACCATGTGGACTTTCCACACAGTTTACTCTAAACCATGTGCCAGGCCTGTTTCCCCTAAATAATAGGTTTCAAGATCTAAAAAATCCGCATAAACCCTTGTAACCTACACTTACCCATTAGGTAATCATAATAGTCCCAAAATAAATAATTAAACCCAAATTTAAAGGATCCATACTTGAGTGAAAAACTGAGTTCTTACACTTTGATACCCTACTTAAGAAATTAAATATATAAACATATCTAATACAGAGTTGTTTGGGTATGTTGGTGATCATGTCATCAGTTGGAGTGAAACGAATATGATATTTTTCCACTTATATGACATTATAGGGATATTTATACCTTTATTGAATTAGACTAATTAAATTTATGGTCATTCTTATTTGTTTCATATAATATGTATTCAAAAACTAGGATAATCAATTTTTGATGTGATTATCAGATAAGATGAGTTTCATTTAAATTATTCATCAATTTATAGCCCTTTTGTTCACTTCACCCTATTAGTTTCTTCAACCATTCTCAACTAATGTAATATGGAAGCTAATCCAACATTAAAATACTAGGTAATTTATTTATTGTATTATTTACATTATATTATTCTTGAAGATATATCTAAGTGTGTTTTGGTTTTTCTTCTACTGCATATGATCACAGGATGATAATGTAAAACCCATAACCTTAAGATGCATCCCAGTATCTAACACCCATCAAGATACTCCATCCTGATACACTACATATCATATTATATGACCTAAAAAGAAGGCATAATGTATGCACATACACAGAGACTCCCATGTAGTGTTTGAGCATATAACTCGGTAGGACCTCACAAAAGACCCCAAATATACTCTATAATATGTGTTTGTATTCATATGGAAAAGAAATAAAATAAATAAAAATGATTTTTGGGTCCTCATGCATGATGTTGTCTCCCATGACACTCGATGATGGGCCCATGCCAATCAAATCATCAGTTGTTAAACATGTCACGCGAACACTTAGCCATACTAACATCAATGTCATACTAGAATCCACCCATAGCCTCATGGAACCATAACAAATACCCCCATACTTACTTGAAGTTTTAGGTATAGTAAAACATCCAAACCATAACTCAATACCAAACAAATTTCACATTCATAGATCTATATCTCAACCAACTTCTATATCATTCTTGGTAGGTTCTATTGATCTTGTCTCACATCACACCATATTCCATCCCTCTTATTGATGGTCCTTAACCGAAGTATCTCATGAAAGATCAAATTTAAGCACACTGACCCATACACACACATTATAGGGAGGTTAAATCAAGAACACTAACACATCCTTCCATATATAAGTGAGTTCACTTCAAGTATACTTAATCATCCCTATGGTGTCTAGGGAGGTCACATCAAGCACACTAACCCATCCACACACACTCAATAAAGGTCATATCAAGCACACCAGCTATAATAGCCCAGGTAATCCTATAAATAAATCAATATTAATATTTAAAAGTGTTTATTTTACAGAATTATATTAATCATAGTTTTATAAATAATTTTATAAAAGTTTTTAGTCGAAAATGAGATAATTTTATTTAACTAAATTTTTTTCCATAAATTACATGGTTTTATTTAAAAGATAAATTTATTTATTATAGAAATTTGATTTGATAAAAATTTATTCATTCTTTGGAATAAAAATATAAAATATAAATTTGGATAATTTTTTGGGATTTTTCTGAAAAGATCAATTTTGACGTGAATAGTGAAACTATCGATTTTTTCAATATTGTCAGTTATTTTTTATAAATAATGTAATTTAAAAATATAAAATTATATTTTTGATTTAGTTTTAAAATAATATAATATTGATTTTATTAAACATAATCTAAATAATTCTATAAAAATCAATATGATATTTGATTATGGTATAAGTTCAGTTTTAAGCTTAAAACATAGTTTTCTAAAAATCGTTTCATTGTGTTTGGCACAATTATATTAAAAATAATTAATTCCACTTATAAAAATTGAATCTTGATAAATGGATTCCATATAATTAAATGTGTTTTTATAATTTACTAATGAATTCAATTTCTTTTTCACCATTATGAATAGTTACCATGGTAAAATTATGTCCACATGGTGAAGAGTAAATCAAGTTAATTTAGGTAAAAACTAAATTATTATGCAAAAATATATTATCTAAAATTTTATTGGATGATTTTATTTTTACCCTTATTACTGTATCATTTAAATTCTATTTTTTTAGATCCATGTTCCCATGATTAAGGTTTTATAATATTTTAATGCTTGGAAAAATTACAATTATGTCACTACCTTCACTTATAAAAGGGCACCTATAATCCTCTATTCTTCAAATCTTTTGAGCACTCTATTTCCAAAAAGACCTATGAAAACTATCCCAAAAATCACTCCCCATTTTCTAGAGGACTTTATCTTCTCAAAATACCAATCATGTAAGGATTAGGGTGAAATACAAAGGGTGATATCTGAGGAGAAGTTATAAGTCTTAACTAACCTATTTCAAATTTATTTCTTATTAAAACTACTTAAAATATTAGTCAAAAAATAATAAAATAATAAAATATGTAACGTAAATATACATAAATTTTATGGTGATTATGGTTCAACCCTTTTTCATATCCTTTTAAATATTATGAGAAATGGAAACATCACTTGTGTGTATGTGTGGAATACCACCTCCATGAAGCGATGTGTTCTGTTTTTCATCACTAGATCATATGTCTAATAAAAAAATGAAAAAAATTAATGTATATTATATTTAGGAAATAAATATTATTATTGAGAGATAATATATTATTTACCTTATTATTATTTCTATCCATTTAAAATTTATAACATTGATCATGCATACATGTGGAATACCCCCTCCAAGAACAACGTTATTTATATTTCATATTCACATTATAAGGTTGGTGGTAAGGATAAAAATAAATATTAAATATTAAATTTATAACATATTCATAATTCTTTTAAAATAAAATATTATCTACTTTATTTATTTTCTATCCTTCCTAATAATGAAAATATCATTCATGCTCACTTCCAGATTATTATCTCCATGAAAAGATGTGGATCATTTTTCCGGACCTCGTTATATGGTTAGTTTTATAAAAATTATAAATATATAATTTTTAATATTATATAGGTAACGAAACCATAAAACTATGACCAAGTTCAAAACACCGATGTGTTTTTAGGCTATAAATCAAACAACCCTAAAACATCC
This sequence comes from Viscum album, assembly GCA_963277665.1. Lineage (NCBI taxonomy): Eukaryota > Viridiplantae > Streptophyta > Magnoliopsida > Santalales > Viscaceae > Viscum > Viscum album. The sequence goes on from OY728164.1 coordinate 993,801,654, forward strand.
AACTTGAAATTAACCATTTTAGTAACTAAATAAAACAAGGGAAAAAATGAAATATTTTGAATAATAATAATGAAATTAAAATGAAAATATTTATTAATAAATTATAAATAAGATATTATTTTATTTTTCAATATTTATAGAACATGAAAATCTATGAGAGAATTAAGGTAATTTATTTTTCTTTAAAACCTTGTTTTGATGTATTCCATTGAAACACTTTCTCCTCTGGGTCCAAGTTCTTAAACTTTTTCAGAAATATTATTATTTTTGTTTCAAATATTGTTAAATTTATTTTTCAACAACTTTTTACATTTTTTTATATTTAAAAATGAATATTTTAAACTTTTACTGAATGGGTTATTTGACATTTTTTTACCAGTGTGAAAAACATGTTTTTTAACATAAATGAATTGAATGAATTTTTCAATCATCATAGACATTATAAATTTTCAAGATTATTATTAAATACTACATGGTTATTTTCAATAAAAATATTTCAATCAATATTCCATGATTATTCAGTTTTAAAAAAAATATTAGGAAATTGAAACCGTTTTCATCTTTATGAGATAATTAATAATGTTATTTTTTATGGGTGTGAATACCAATCGAAATGGGTTTTATGATTAAAGTGTAAGAAATATGTGTTTTTTAATTATATGGTTCTTTTAAGTTTTATATGAAAGATGGTTGAGCATAATAGAGCACTGATGATGGGTTTTCCCGGTATGGCTCTCTAATGCAATGAGTAAAGTGACTAAGTTTACCAGTGATAGGTTACTCCTAAGAGATATGATAATTATACAATTAGGTGATCCATTTATTAGGTTTATTGTAGGGGTTAATATAAGTATGAATTCCCATGTTACCCACATGATATACATGCAATAATTCATAAATAAACTCTTTTTATTTCAAAAGGTAATAAAATAATCTTATGTTTTTATGGAAAGTTTATAATTTTTTTTAAAATAATGGTGAAAGGGTTATTTTCTTATAAAGGAATTAATTATTTTTCCTATTTTACAAGAAACCATTATGATTATTATTTTACCTTTATGATTGAATATGGAATGCTTTATTAAATTTATTTATTAATTAATATGTTTTCATGAAAAATTAAATGGATATTTAAGGTAAAATCTTCATTATGAAAAAAAATATTTTTTATGGATTTTTTAGGTTTAAAATAGAATAATGAGTTTCTTTTTATTTATATCCCTTACTAATATTATTTTTTACAATCCAAAATTTTATATGAATTTTCAAAGGTCTTAAGGATTGGTAGAAAATTATATAATGTTAATATTTCAGATATGAGAGTTACCTTTAATGAAGCAAGTGTGCCTTTATAAAGAATTTGTTTTGTGGTAAAATACATATTAAACGTAAATTTATACTTTTTTAAATGTTTTACTAAATTCTGTAAAAATTTAAACAAAAAATATCCTAAAAATAAGAGAAATTAAAACCCATAATATAAATCATGTAATTTCGGGTTTCTTAAAGTATGGATACTATAGTTGGGAAAGGTTTAGATAAATTTAGAGGTTATAATGATATTAAAATACAACTAAAAGAGATTCTAATTAAGATTATATTTTCATGATATATATTTTTTTAATAATTTCTTATTGAGTTATCTATTCCTTGTTTTTTTGTTTAGTTTTCCGTAAAGGAAATAGGGATGTTAAGGTAAAAAGTAATTTGGAGGATAATATCCTTTTGAACTAACATACTGGATTTTTTGGAATTGGAATTGATTAGTTTGTAGTTGTGTTCCTCAATTGAAATTATCTATCAATGGAGGTGCCAATGAAAGTTAGATATCATATTATCCATAGAGGAACATACCAATAGTATGGAACCAAATGAAACACACCCTTTGGGTTTTTGTGGATCCTCAGACCTAGTGAAAGATAAAGGATTTATTAGTGCACTATAGAAGATACTAGAAGTTATGGGAAGCTTGGAACATTTGAAGGAAAGAAATATATGTCAAGAAATGGATTGTATTTAAAGATATATTCTATGAAATTTATTTTCTTAATGTTATTTACCAATTGATGTAAATTAAATTACTATAGTTTAAGAAAAAGGTGGATGACTATATTGCTTCCTTTAAAGAAAATTTTATTATATGGGATAGGTATGCACCGAATTTCATTCTCAAACATGATAGTAAAATTGATCAATTTTATTCAGCATTGAATCCAAGTTTACAAAGGAAGTTAGTTAATAATGATTATGGATTTTATGAGTAAATTTTGTAGTGTGATGAGAAATCCAAGTTTTAATTTTTATACTTTTACAAAAATCAGGGTAAGAAGTTATCTAGAAGTAAATAGAGAATAATTCATTGAAGAAACCTGAATGTAAGAAAATTAAATTACCCTATTTTGATAAGTGTGGATATAAGAATTATAGAGAAAATATTATAATATCTAGAAAGTGATACCTATGTGAAAAACCTATAAATCTGGATTATGACTACAAATAAAAGAGTAATGTAAATGGTCAGAATCGTAATGAAAATAAGTTATTTATATTTTTTAAATGCATTAATTTAGGTCATTAAACTAATACATGTCCATATATAGTTTCTCAAGGTGGTAACCATCATGACCAGAGATATAAATTTATAGAAAATTAGTTTTCTACTAATACAATAGATGTGGGTCCCTCTAATGAAGTGGTCAAAGATATATTACTTGTTTATTCAGATTATACCAATATCTTCTTTGATTTGGGATCCATGAATTCTTTTATATCTAGGAAATTTTTAATTAAAATGGATATACCACCTAAAAAATGTAGTTATAAATTTTTATAGAAACACTTTATGGTGGTACAAAGACAGCAAAAATTAATAGAAATCTTCATATTATCATATATAGAATGGTTTTTTCTGAAAACTATGTTGTCTTTCCCATTATAGACTATGATATTGTTATAGGTGTGGATTCGATTTCAGTTTATCATGCTAATATAGATTTCATAGTTAAATAATTTATTTTTTAAAATGAATTTTCATTTGTATATAAGAATAAATTCATACCTTTCATAACATATTATGAAAATTGGAAACTAATAAAAGATGGAAAAGAAAGTCATCTTCCACACATTGTTGATAAGAATGGAACTATTCAAATTTGTGATGTTCTAGTTTTAAATAAATATCTATAGGTATTTTATAATTATTTTTTTGTTGATATTCTTGATCAATAGATTGAGTTTACTATTGAATTAGTTTTCTATTTTAATCCAATTTCAAAACCTCTATATTAAATAGATTCAGTTGAGTTGTTATAATTTAAAAATAAATTAATGTTATTTCTTGATTATGGTTTCATGGACACTATAACATCTTCTTAAAGTGACCTTGTTCTTTTTATTAAAAATAAGTATAGTTCCATGAGACGTTTAGTTTATTATAGAGTAATCATGAACATTACGATTAAGAACATGTATTTTTTTCCTCCTATAGATGAATTTTTTTATCAGATCCTAGGTAAACTGTATTTTTAAAATATTGATCTCAGGTCTAGGTATCACTAGTTAAAGGTGAAAGTGGAAGAAATTATGAGGATGGTGTTTTGGACTTCGTATTTTCATTATGATTTTGTGGTTCTAAATTTTTAGTTAAAAACACATCGCATTTTTTGATCTAATGAACAAAGTGCTCCATGGGTATTTTGATAAATGTATGGTTGTGTTTATTGATGATATTTTTCTATACACTAAAATGTATAAAGATAACGATTTTTACCAAAGGATTATTTTAAGACATTAAAAGATAATATGTTTTATAGATAATTTAGTAAATAAAATTTTATCTACAAAATATTTCTTTAAATGGGAATATTATCTCCAAATATAGAATAACTATTGATCCAACTAAAAATAAAGTGGTTGAAAAGTGTCCAAGGTCTAAAAATATCACTAATATTTGAATAATTCTTGGATTAATGGGTTATTACTAATGGTTTATGGAACACCTTGCTCAGTTATTTAACACACTAACTAGGATAACTTAAAATTGAGTTAAATTCATATAGACGAACCGATGTAATGAATATTTTCAGGAATTGAAAATAATATTGGTTAATGATCTAGTGTTAGCCTTTCCAATAACAAATGATGAATTTTTTATTTAAAATGATGCTTCTCTAAAGGTACTTGGTTGTGTATTTATGCATAATGATTGGGTAATCATGTATTCATCTCATTAATTAAAACCACCTGAGTAGAATTATCCAACACATAACCTTTAGACGTTTTCACTATTTTTTAAAAAAAAATATAGATTAATTATTTATATGGGTTGAAATGTGAAATATATACTAATAATGGACGTTTAAATTATATATTAACTTAAAATTATTTTATCATGAGGTAGATAAGATGGATAGATTGGATTAAATATTATGATTTAACAATTCACTATCATCTAGATAAAGTAAAAAAGTAGCATATACCTTGAGTAGAGAAGATAATGTATCATTAACTATGTTACAAATGGAACATGATCCTTTAGTTAATGATTTATTTAATGTTTTCCTAAAAAGTACGTATATAGAAACTTCTTCTATTTTGGATTAGGTATTAGTGAAATATTTTTTGTCATACAGGATTAACGAGGTGCCAAAGTGAGATCTTGGTTTGTAAGAAAGTGTATAATTTTTCAAGAAGTGTTAGTTTCCTGAGATTAATATTGATAAAGAATCTATTATATGATTTAGAATTAGGTTGTTTTTTCAAGTGATTCCTGGTTGAATAAGGAATTTTTATGTATATCTTGAAGATATCCATTTTCTATTCATCCTAGTAGCACTAAGATATAAAAAGGCCTTTGGTAATATTATTTGTGTGAAGGTATGAAGAATGATACAAATGATTTTTCTATTAAAATTTTTGACTTGTGAAGAGGTTAAATCTTAGATAAAACTATTTAATAGTATGTTTTATCCTTTATTAGTGCAAGAATAGAAGTGGGAGAACATATCCATGAACTTTGTGGTGCAATTACCAGATACATCTCCTAATAATAATGTGATTTGGGTTATTTTTGATGTTTTGACTAAAAAAATTTATTTCCTACCTATTCGAGATATTATGTATTTAAATCAACTTTAATGAATATATCTTAATGAAATATCTAGATTACATGGGTTCCCTATATCTATTTTATTTGATCACTTTCCAAAATTTACATCAAATGTTTTGAACAGAATTCAAAATTCAATAGTAAATGAATTAATTTTTAGAACAACTTTTCTTCCCCAATATGTTATAAAATTAAATCATACAATACATAATTTTTAAGATATGGTTCGAGATTGTTCATTTTATTACAAATGAAATTGGAATCAGAATCTGCATTAGTTGATTTTTTTTAATAATAGTTTTCACTCATTCATACAGATGGCACCTTTTTAGGTATTATATAAGAAATGATTGCAGACTTTTGTATGTTGTAATGAATTCAAAATAAAGAGGTTTTTGGGATAGAAACTGGTTATAGAAACTACTGATAAGGAAAATTTTAATCAGCACCACATAATGGAATCATTTTATATAAAAGATATTAATGCATATATTTTAAGGAAATGCATTAAATTTGAGGTAGGTGATCATTTCTTTATTAAAACATATCCTTGGAAATGTGTAATGAGTTTTGTTAAAAACAAATTGAGAACAAGAGACATTAGAACTTGTGAAATCCAAGGTAAAGTGGGATTATTTTCCTGTTGATTATCTTTACCACATATTTTATCTCAGGTGCATGATTTTGTTTCATGTTTTGTTGGTAAGAAATAACATATCTCATGCATCTCAAGTTTGGAGACATGAAGTGGTAAAATTATAGGAGAATATATATTATAAATAAAATATAATTTCTATTGTTAATAATATAGAGAAGGTAAATTGAACACTTTTATTCAATAGGTATAGGTTTTATGGAAGAATCACATGATTGAGGAAGCAACATGATGATCAAAAAATACTATGAGAGAAAAATTCCCTCACTTGTTTAAGTAGTAAATAACATTCAAAGGATGTAATTTCCTAAGGGGGAGAATGCAGTAGCATAGGTAGTACTAGAAGTAAATTTATAATATATTTTATAATTATTAATTATATTTATTTACATTTATCATAGTTTTATAATAATTTTATAAAAAAATTCAATTGAAAAAGGAATAGTTTTTATTAAACTAAATTGTTTTCCCATTAATTACATGGTTTTATTTAAAAGGTAAATTTTTTGATTTCAAAAATTGTATTTTATAAAAAAAATTAATTAATTCTTTTAATAAACATATCAAATACAAATTAGGAATAATTATTGGTATTTTTTTAAAACAATGATTTTTGAGTGAATGTCGATTTTTAAAAAGTTATCGTTTATTTTCATTAAATCAAATAATATAAATGTCCCATTTTATTTTGGTTTTTGTTTTAAACTAACATATTATATATTTTATTAAAAATAATCTAAATAATTTCATAATAATCAATATTAGATTTGATTTTGGTATAATTTCACTTTTAAGCATAAAAATGAAATTTTCTAAAAAATGTTTTCCATTGGGTTTTAGGATATTATATGTAAAGAAATTTCTAAAAATTATATAAATTTAGTATTGAAAAATTGATTTCATACATTGAATAAGAATTTTTAAATTTATTAATGGGTTTAATTTCATGTTTTCACCTCATGAATAGTAAACAAGTTAAAAATGTTTCACAATAGTAAAGGGTAAATCATTAAAATTATGGTAAAAACTTAATGATAATGCCACAAAAACTAATCTTAATTCTTATTAAATAACTAATTTTTTACCTCTATCACCTTATATTTTAATTTGGATAGCTTTGAAGCTATATTTCTAAGATTAAGACTATAATATTTAAATGTTTATAAAAATTACAAGTGTTTCACTCCCCTCACTTAAAAAAGGATACCTCTTATCACTACTACAAAACAATACATTAACTATGCTATAAATGGAATTTATCGATGCTATAAAAATACTGAAAATGTGAGTGATGGTAAAAGCCTATGAATTTTATCAGTGCTGAAAAGGCAGTGATATAGGTCTCATTTATCTGCACTTTTATTTAGCGCTGCTAAAGGAATCATTTCTCAGTTCTTTTATAAGTGCTGATAAAGGATTTTTTATCAGCATTGTAGAAGTGATGATAAAGTATACCTTTATCACCACTTTTATAAGTGCTGATAAATGTTTTCTTTATTAGTGCTTTTAAAAGCGCTGATAATCCGACATACTACATTGTGTTGTAACAGTATACCATAGCACTAGAAACACACTAGATATCAACAAAAACAAGTCCAAATACATAATTTAAATGAAAAGAAATTTACAACACAAATACCCAAAAAAAACACTATATTATAAAAATTTCAAGCATTGGTTTAAACAAATAAATAAATAAAAAGGATTATATACATTAAAAAACAATTCTAATTGTTAATGTTACGATGATTTCCATTGAATTTTTTGCCGAACTTCCAACACTAGATGAGCAGCTTCAAACAAACCACATCAACTCAAAAAAATCCACCTGTATAAGAAAAAAAATATTATGAGTAATACTAAGAAGAAATAAATTAAAAATAAATAGGAAATAATACATTAATTCTATGGATAATGATTTTACTTTGAAAATATCATAATTAATTTTTGTAATTGAGTAGAGTCAGTGGTGTTTCTCTTCCTATAAAGGAAATGGATACAACTTCGAAGAAATTAATAAATGAAACACTACATGGGTGAAAAGTTTCTAAGGGAGAAGAAGTATGAAAGTTGGATAGAGCATGCCAACTAGAACAAAAGAATCCACCTGTATAAGAAAAAAATTATTATGTTAGTAATACTAAAAATAAATAAATTAAACATAAATATGAAACATTGAATTAATTTAATAGACAATGATTTTACTGTGAAAACATCAAGATACCTATGTGATTGAGCAAAGAGAGCATCATTACTCTTCCTGTAAAGCTATGACACATGGACAGAAATATTTTAAAATAAATGAACTCTACAAGGAATAATGAAAATTAAATGAATGATTCATTATATAATTTTTCGGTAAAATAGAGAAAGTATATTGTAACATTACCTTTACATCTTTCCAAAGGGTTTCTTTGGTCTAGATATAAGCTAATAAAAAACTAAGGATTCTCTATACACTTCATTACTTCTGGTTAAATACTGCTTAGCATAGCATCTTACTTGAACTATGTACCTAACATCCCAATGAATCACTCATCCCACACATGCTCACAACCATCTCTATCATATCACCATTCATCATTCAATTTTCCTTCTCATCTTGCACCCATTTGTTACTTTAAAAGATGCAAGATGCATGTAACTGCATGCATATATTAAATGGATGCAGGAAGAGAATGAAAAGTGAATTTTCAATGGTGATATGATATAGATGGTGGAGATCGTGTGTGAGATGAGAGAATCATGGGGATGTTGGGCCAGAATTTGAGTTCAGATGCTATGTTAAGTGGTAGTAAACCTATAGCAGTGAAGTGCATAGAGATTTCTTAGTTTGGTTATTAATTTTTTGAGTGATTCACAGCCAATCCATGTTTTGTCTTCATTTATCAATGGAACCAAATAGGAATAAATATTCTTACACAACACTACATCAGTAGAAATATTAGTAGAAATGATCAAAATATAGAATATAAATGAACTCGCACACAAGGAACAAAGAGCCATTTCCACAAAAATTGACATCTCCAAACAAGCACAATATAAAGAGGGGAACTAATTCATTAAAGGCTAACCATTTAAAGGTTCACATTCCAAAAAACAAAACCATTTGAACTATGAAAGGATAATTTCATCATAATTTTATTAGTAAAGATGAACTTACAATATCCACACACAAAAACATGGAAACTCCAAACGTCTTCAACCAAACACGGGAGACAACAACTGAGCCAATGTGTCTATGCTTCTTTCACAAAAACTCAACAAAAAACCCTTCCCCCACCAAATTCTCAAAATGGAAATCCTTGGAGAAGATTACTCTCTCCTCAATCTCTGGATAAATACCCAAAATGAAAAGAGAATCTTTCAATAGATCCTATGACACCACCTCCAGACAAAAGGAAACATGCCCTTTGAAGTGTTAAACATAAGCCTTCACCATCCACTAAACTTACTGGACACTCATGATATCTTTAATTTTCTTTTTCTTTACCTCATCAGTTATAAAACATCAGATAATAAGGTACTTAAAATCTTACCTTACATCCCAACTTGCATCATTAGTGGGGAAAACAACTCCCATTCTTTCAAATTAGGACCCCCAAGAAGACCTAGAACAGCACGAACTCCAACATCTTTGGGAATTCCAAGAACTTTGAAGACATGCTCATATTTCTCAATCCAATTGATTGTGTTTAATGAACCTATATTTTAATGGATGATGGGTAGAAACTAAGGAGAAGTAGAAATAGGGTGAGACCCACTAGAAACATTGGGGACCTTTCTGGGTGGCATATTCTGAATAACACATAAATCATAAAATGGGGTTCAGAATCAATATAAAACAATACCAAAAGGAAAATCTCAGAACAAATAAACTATCTCACAAGGAAAATTTCATAACAAAACAAGAACTCTCTCTTCAAAAACCAGTATTTAATTTTCAATTTCAAACCACCTTCTTTAAGTTCCCTTTTGACAACATAATAACCGACATTTTTTAATCAAATCCAATTCCAAAAATCATTTTTTCCCTTTCCAAAAACCATTTCAAAAAACTAAGAAAAGACGATCCATAAAACAAAGCATGAACATTAGCCACAATGGATGAGCATGGAGTAAAAACCCACACTATTTCAATATTTCTCAGGAAATACTTTTCATAGTGGTCCTCAATCATCTCTTTTCATGCTTCCATGATGTCAAACTACACAAATTCATCCTAGAAGAAATACGTTAAACTACATAGTGTCTCTCATCCTATTTTCATGATGTTAAACTGCAAAAATTTATCATGGTTGTAAGGTGTTAAAATGCACATCGTATTCATCCTAGTTATAGGACAATAAATTATAAAATTTCATTCTATAAGAAATATGTTAAAATTCACAGCATCTCTCATATTGGTTTCATGACATTAAACTGCACAAATTCATCCTGACACTTAGAAGTTAAATTTCACAACTTCACTCTTCCAGGTTGCATGATGTTAGATTATAGATATTCTTCTTATCAACCATCCAATAAAATTCAAAGAGGATACCCATCGATAATGGTGAGGAGATTAGATATAGGGTTCATCAAGGCTAAGAACAGTACAAAAACAAAAAATGTTGAACCCAAAAGATCAAACAATGGTATAAGAAAAGTATAAAATACCATACATTGGATTCTATCCTTGATTCATCTAATGGATCGTAGTGGATTCACACCGGCAGCAGAGGACTTCTGTAACACCTGAGATTTTTATGAGAAATATTTTTTTTGTGGAATCTTTCACTACACACAACACTAGCTTGTCTTGCTTTATAGGCAATCGTGACCTTCCTCGATAGCTTGCATTGTACGCAATACCGAGTTTCACTAAACAATGATATGTTATTAAAATATTATTAAAACTAGCCGTTATGAATAGTAATACCCACTTTTTGAAATTTTATAAATTTTATCTTTCAAAATGGACTTCATTTTTTGATTTGGAATATCGAAATTACCCTAGGGTGAAATTTTGGTATTTTTCTGAAAATTTCAAATTTTGATGAATAGTGAAAACACTGGGTTACTATTTAAAAACTGAATTTTTATATAAATAATTATTTATTTTATTTAAATTTATTTTAGGTCAAAAATTGATACATAAAACCTATATAAGTTCAAATTAATTCATTGGAATAATTTTATAATAATTTTAGATATATAAAAATTTTATTAAACTTTTCACCGTCTTTTACCCACCTCCTAGGAAAATTTGCAAATTCACATAAAACATAATTTTACCACTTCTGTGAATGGAATTTCGAAAATCTAAGAGACACGGTTAATATCAACAACTAAAATGTGGTTTAATGAGATGAAAATAATTTTTGATGAATAGTAACTTTTTACTTTTTTTTCCACGGTAAAAAGTAAATAGGGTAATTAAGGGTAAAAATGATATTATTATTACCCTAACACATGTCCTAATTCTATTGGAAAAGTTTAATTCGACCAAAAACAACCTTATGAATAAAATATGACCATTTAGATCCACTTGGATTAGATTAGGACATTTAATATTATTTTATTTAAAGAAGAGTTAAAATAGATAAAAGCAAAGTTTAATAAATAAATAAAAATTAATATAGGGTTATACATAAGATAAATTAGACTATAAATATTCATTATAAAGATAAAAATATTTCCTACATAATTGTATTTTATTTATAATTTTTATACATTAAATAATGTAATTTATTTATGACACAATGATGATGCAGTAATTATCTTATTAATAAAATATTAACATAATTGATGTTATAAATACCCAAATAAATGTAATTTGAGACTTTTTTTTAATTATACTAATTTATTAGGTTACTATGACATGTTAGTATTGATTTAATTAACTGTTTTTGAACTAATCATGTTGTTATTATTTTCACAAAAATCTAGTACCAAATAGTGTCAAAATTGACATAAAATAGTTTTTAAAACAAATATTATATTATTAATTGTTATTTTATTTTTAAAAATATAAGGTTCGGCCAAATGACTTAGATAAGGATATATATATTAATAATGATCCAATTAGGGTTCGTTTGGCTTGTTATAGTAAGTTTATCAACCTTATAGTGTAAGAAAACAAGAAGACATGGTAAAAGTTAAATTATTTAACTTAGAGTTAAATCTAAATGATAAGGTTAAAATAGTAACATAACTTTTCTAAAACCCATTGGTTGAGACGATTTCAACCCCTCCACACCTTAGCTTCGAAATAAATCAATTGCTATCTATTAAAAACCGAAAATGACTTTATAATAAAATAATATTTTATGTTTTCCTAAGGTGCCCCTCTCCTCCCTTATAAAAGGGAACCTCCTCCCTCTCCTCCTCACACCACTTTGAGCATTCAATATCGGCAAAACCATACCAATTTATCTTCTCCACTTCCCTAGAAACATCCTAGAGGTTCTGGTCTTCTTCAAAGACCAATCTTAGTGCCTTAAGAGGAGGTTTCAAAGAGGCGTGTCAAAGAAGAGGTAATATCCGTTAACAATTCTTTCAAATTTATTTCTTCTTCTACTTATTCTTATTTAGTTTTTTCATTATGAAGTAATAATATCAGTATCAATAATATACTGATATGTTATTATAAATATGAAACAACCCTATTTCACCTTCTATTCATCCTATGGAAAACGAAATCATTGCGCGTGCGTACGTACAAAATACCGTCTCTACGCCGTGGTGTAATCTATTTTCCACCACCACCTTACTTGGATGGGTGTAATGGTGTAAAGAATAACTATGTATGATTATTTTAAAGTAATATTTATTCTAAAATATTATACATACACTTCAATACCATTCCATGATCATGGGAACGATATCATCGCTCGTGCATACATACAGCCTACCATTTCCACGATGTGATGCGACTCGTTCTACATGATCTTCATTACATAATGATTATGTAAATAAATTGAATGAATAAATATGATATATATTACACTAATACCATTATGTAAATGAGTTATATATAACCTAAAGAGAAGAATAAGAATTTATTCAAAACACGCATAAGAACAAAAAGCAATAAACACCCGAATAACAAGTAGCAATGAAATATTACTAATAAGAAGCTAATAATATTACCATATATGATATAATAACAATGATTATGATTATGGAATAAGTCAATGACATTGTTTAAATCATTATACAAAAGTTTCAGACACTTACGAAGCAAATCGGACCTAAGGTAAGCGAGAATCTCGCAATCTCAATTTTTATCCGAGATTGTTTATACTTCGATAATTAATAGGGCATATTTATCATCCACATAATTGTTTCGTGAATATGTAATATTATTTATATCCTCCTACAATTTTTTAAATCCAATTTAACCCATTGTTATGTTTTTAGTAAAAGATATGAAAGGAATCTTTTGTCATTTTTAGTACGAGGTACTTTTTGACTTTTCAGGCCAAAGTATGAGAAGAATGTTTTTTTAACTTATATGAAATGAATGGATTTTTAGAACATTATTTCCATGAATATTCCTTTACAAGTTTTCAAGTTTATTTTTAATCAACTTCTTTTAGTTTAATATTTTATTACATTTTAAGAACGGAAAAATGTTTTTGAAGTAGAAATGATATTTTCCTCAAGAATGGAGTTCAAGTGTTTTATCAAAATTATTTTCCATCTAAGATAATATAGGGTTATGTTTCTATCCCAATTTTTACATTTATTTGATTATGTTATGATGGAATTATTTATATAAAGTCCTTTTATCTTATATGGATTATGTTATGATGGCACAATGTTTAAGAATCCCATTTTTATTACATGGGTTATGCTATGATGTATGATTTATGATTTTGTGGCACATATAAGAATGGTTTCATTATGAGATGGGTGGAACCTATATCCCCCTCCAATGAATTGGGAAATTATATATATCTCATGAGATAAACATGGCTGGAATGACAGGTTAATCCGGTTCAGTGAAATAGGATTGAAACGAGGAGTGAACTCGGTTCAAAAATGGACTTTGTCTGCCCAAAGAGTCTTTGCAATGAGTCTTGACTACTAAGAAATGATTATCTATGATTATGTGTGTATTCCACAAAGTTTCTTGTTTTAAGTTATGATTATTTGGGATTACTTTTCATTACTATGATTTATCCCATGACATGATATTATGACCTCTTTTGCAGGTAAAGATTTTCAAAATGTTAGGTTCTTATGAATATGATATGACTGATATTTTTTTTTTACCCTTACTGAGCATTTGAGCTCACCCTTTTTTATGTTTTATTTTTCCCAGTTCAGGAAGAAGGATATTAAGTAAGATATACCAAAAATGGACTCTAGATATGATGAAATAAACAGGAGACAATGTATTTGATTTTATGAACCATTTGTTTATGTTTCCCAGTTTCTAAAGACACTATACCTATACGGTACTTTCATGGTTTTGTTATATGTTGTAATAAGTATGCTTCAACTCTGAATTAATAACAATTTATTTAAAATATGGGTCATTATAGTTGGTATCAGAGGGATGTTATAGTCACCCTTTGGAAACTAGTATGTGAAAGCCATAGTAAGAACCCTAAGGATATGTCTGAGCATAGAACACAATATTAGTTTTTTAGAAATGGACATGAGTAACCTATGATAAGACCTTAAGTGTGAAATTTTATTCTTGATTATGTGGTTTTCCAGTTATTATTAGTGTTTCTCACACTATTCTTCTTGGTTTTAGTCAATGGCTGGAACCCTAAGGAACCGTGTTAATGCGGAATGCAATGGGTAATGCAATGATTGTCCCCCTGAGAAACCAAACGTTATGGGATATGGAATGCAAAATCAAGTAGCCATGATCACACAACTTTCTCAAGCTATGAATCATGCAGGACTTCCCAACGAGCAAAGGAAGGAGCAACATTCTGTTTAATCCTTCATGAGGCAGCGTCCACCTTCATTCAGTAGGACTTCGGATCCATTAGTGGATGAACAATGGATTAGTACCACTGAAAAGATATTTTCAGTTCTAAAATGTTCTGAACATGAAAAAGTCATATTATCAGTGTATCGTTTGCAAGGTGATGTTGATCAGTGGTGGAATATTATCAATAATATGAGGCAAAGAGATTAAATTGAGTCCATGGAATGGGATGAGTTCAGGAACTTATTTTTCAACAAGTACTTTCCTTGTATTCTTCGAACAATGATGGAGGAGTTTCTTGAACTGAAGCAAAAGGATTATGAATCGGTTGGTACCTATGAAGAAAATTTTACAAGACTTTCAAGGTATGCTTCTGGGATTATTATCCAACATGAGAGTAAGATTGGTCGATTCTTTAGTGGATTAAAACCAAGTCTTCGAAGGGTGTTAAAAATAAGGGACTTCAATAGCTACGAGGAAATCGTTCGATGTGCTCTCAAGGTTGAGATAGAGATTGGAGTAACCCATCAGTACTATGTGTTTGATAAGAAGAAGAAAATGGAATTCAAAGGAAAATATAAAGACCATAATGAAAAGAAGATGAGTTTTCCTTTATGCTCAAATTGTGGAAAGAAACATGGAGGGAATTGTCTTAAAGGGATAGGCAAATGTTTTATGTGTGGAAAAGAAGGTCATCGGGCAGCTGAATGTCGAAATAATGGGAAGAAGATGTCTAATGATGTGAACAAAGAAAGGGATATACACAATGCACCTCCTACACTTCAATGTTTCAAGTGCAATGATATGGGGCATTATTCCAATCAATTCCCAAATCCAAGGGTTGTTGATGATGATCGACGTCAACAAACTCTTAAGGCCAAAGACAAAGGAAAGTCACATGCAATTACTATCGGCGATGTGGAGTACGATAACGAAGTGGTGAAAGGTACACTTACCATACACTCTAAAGTATCAAATGTTTTATTTGATTCTAGATCCACCCACTCTTTTATTTCTGAATAATTTTCTAAGGGTATCACTGTATTACCTCAACAATTAGATATTGAGTTAGTTGTGACAACTCTTAATGGAACAACGGTCGCATCAAAATTTTATAATTCTTCTCCGATTAAAGTTTGTGGGAAAGTGATTCCATAAAATCTTGTGATCCTTCCTATAGTTGAATTTGATGTGATTCTTGGCATGGATTGGCTTTCTTTATACGGAGCTCATATCAATTTCCAAAGAAGGGAAATCACATTTAATATTCTCGGTCAATCTACTATCATCTATCGATGCAAGGATGAATATAACCTTCCAGTGGAAATTTCTTCCATATTATGGGTTTTGATTCCAATAAATGAAGGTTATTTATCTCAAATGGTTGGAGAGAAACTCATGATTAAGAATATTCCCATTGTACGGGAGTTTGATGGTGTCTTTCCGGAGGAATTTCCAGGTCTTCCACCAAATCGTGAAGTTGAGTTTTCAATAGAACTCATACCAGGTGGTATGCCTATTTCAAATAAACCTTATAGAATGGCCCCAATTGAGTTGCAGGAATTGAAGAAGCAACTCCAAGAGAATCTTGATATGGGATTCATTCACCCTAGTGTGTCACCTTGGGGAGCACCTGTTCTGTTTGTTAAGAAGAAAGATGGATCAATGAGACTATGCATTGATTATCGAGAAATTAACAAGATAACTATCAAGAACAAATATCCTCCCCCACGCATTGATGACTTATTTGACCAACTATGTGGAACTCAATACTTTTCCAAGATTGATCTTCGTTCAGGGTATCATCAATTAAGGGTAAAAAGGGAGGATATACCAGAGACGGCTTTCCGTACAAGGTATGGACACTATGAATTTATAGTGATGCCATTTGGTCTTACTGATGCAACTGTTATCTTCATGGATCTGATGAATAGAGTCTTTAGAGACTATCTTGATCAGTTTTTGGTAGTCTGTATAAACGATATTTTTGTCTATTCAAAGAGAAAGGAAGAACATGAAGATCACTTGAGAATTGTATTGAAGACCCTGATAAAGGAGAAGATTTATGCCAAATTTACCAAGTGTGAATTTTGGCTTCAAAAATTTGCATTCTTGGGTCACATAATGTTAAAAGAGGGGATATCTATGGATCCAGCAAAGACAGAGGTTATCGAAAGATGGTCGAGACCAACAACAATAACCGAGATCCGAAGTTTTCTTGGTTTGGCTGGATATTATCGACGTTTTGTGAAAGATTTTTCACGATTATCTAATACACTAACTAGGTTGACTCGAAAAGGAGTTATGTTTGTTTGGACGGAGGAGTGTGAAGAGAATTTCAAGGAGTTGAAAAGAAGGTTATCCAGTGCACATGTTCTCACATTGCCTTGTAGTGGAGAAAGGTTTGTGATCTACAGTGATGCATCCAAGAAGGGATTGGGGTGTGTTCTCCTGCAAAATGGTATGGTGATAGCTTATGCCTCATGACAGTTGAAAATCCATGAGCAAAATTACCCAACTCATGATTTGGAGTTAGCTGTGGTAATCATTTCATTAATGATTTGGAGGCATTATCTTTATGGTGAAAGGTGTGATATTTATACTGATCATAAAAGTTTAAAGTATATTTTCACACAAAAGGATCTGAATATGCGCCAACGAAGATGGCTGGATCTGATTAAGGATTATTACTGCTCAATTCATTACCACCCTGGGAAAGTAAACAAGGTGGCAGATGCATTAAGTCGACAGACCATGCTAGCTTATCCATGATGAGGATCACAAAAGATCCAATATTTATGGATTTACAAAGGATGGATCTTGGAATTATAATGGAAGGGGAGAAATATTATCTTTCTCAAATGAATTTTCAACCATCTATACATGTGAAGATTAAAGAGGCACAAAAAGAAAATGTTGTGTTAAAAAAGAAGGTGAGAAATGTTCCTGAATTCAACCTTGATTGTGATGGGATAATAAGGTTCAATGATTGGGTTTCGGTTCCTACCATCCCAGAATTAAAGAAGGAGCCGCTGGATGAGGCTAATAGTTCTTCATTATCTATTAATCCTAGAAGCACTAAGATGTATAGGTTCCTGAAAGAGTACTTCTAGTGGGATGGCATGAAAACAGATGTTGTTGAATATGTCTCTCGATGCTTGGTTTGTCAGCAAGTTAAAGTTGAGAGACAGACGTCAAAAGGGATGTTACAACCATTACTCATACCAGAATGGAAATGGGAAAACATCACTATGGACTTTGTCACTGGACTTCCGAAAACATCCAAAGGAAATAATGCTATCTGGGTTATAGTTGATCGTCTTACGAAGTCGGCACACTTCATAGCTATTAGGGAAGATTTCTCTCTAGATCATCTTTCTAGGATATATGTAAAGAAAGTGGTAATATTGCATGGAGTACCAAATTCCATTATATCGGATTGGGATCTGAGGTTTACCTCAATGTTTTGGCGAAGTCTTCAGCATACTCTAGATACAGAGTTGAGTTTCAGCACTGCTTGTCATCCTCAGACAGACGGTCAGTCTGAGAGAACAATTCAAACTCTAGAAGATATGTTAAGAGTTTTCTCTATGGATTTCAAAGGTGGTTGGCATCAAAACCGACCTTTAGTGGAATTTTCTTATAATAATAGATTTTACTCCTGTATTCATATTGCTCCGTATGAAGCTCACTATGGAAAGAAATGCTGGAATCCAACTTGTTGGGATGAAGGTGGGGAAATAAATCTATTAGGACCTGATCTTGTTGATGAGATGGCAGAAAAGGTCTGATCTATTCAACAACACATAAGAGCAACTTAGACTTGGAAACAATTTATGCCGACAACCGAAGAAAATACCTAGATTTTGAAGTGGGTGATAAAGTTTTCTTATGAGTATCTCCCTGTAAGAGAGTAATGAGATTTGGAAAGACGGGAAAGCTGAGCCCTAGGTATATCGGTTCTTTCAAAATACTGGATCGTGTTGGGAAGGTAGCTTACTGATTGGTGCTTCCACCGAATCTCTCTCAAGTTCATGATGTGTTCCATGTATCGCTCCTGAGAAAGTACATACCCGATCCTTCACATGTACTCAACTCAGAAGTTTTACCGCTGGAGCAAGATCTTTCTTATGAAGAACAGCCGATAGAGATTCTGGATCGCAGCAAAAAATTCCTACGGAACAAGACCACTCACTTGGTGAAAGTTTTATGGAGGAACCACCAATTATAATAAGTTACATGGGAGCTTGAGGATATAATGAGGGAGAGGTATCCTCATCTGTTTTTTACAAAGTGACGAATTTCGAGGGCGAAATTCATTTTAAGGGGGTAGAATGTAACAACCGATATTTTTATGAGAAATATTTTTTTATGGAATCTTTCACTACACACAACACTATCTCGGCTTTATTTACACACAATCACGACCTTCCTTGATAGCTTGTGTTGTACACAATACCGAGTTTCACTAAACAACGATATGCTATTAAAATATTATTAAAACTAGCCGTTATGACTAGTAATACCCAGTTTTTGAAATTTTATAAATTTTATCTTTCAAAATGGACTTCATTTTTGGATTCGGAATATCAAAATTATCCTAGGGTGAAATTTTGGTATGTTTCTGAAAACTTTCAAATTTTGATGAATAGTGAAAACACTAGGTTACTATTTAAAAACTGACTTTTTATTTATATAATTATTTATTTTTTTTAAATTTATTTTAGGTGAAAAATTGATACATAATACCTATATAAGTTCAAATTAATTCATTGGAGTCATTTTATAACAATTTTATATATATATATATTTTATTGAACTTTTCACCGTCTTTTACCCACCTCCTAGGAAAATTTGCAAATTCACATAAAACATAATTTTACCACTTCTGTGAATGGAATTTAGAAAATCCAAGAGACACGGTTAATATCAAGGACAAAAATGTGGTTCAATGAGATGAAAATAATTTTTTTTGAATAGTAACATTTTACTTTTTTTACCACGGTTAAAATTAAATCGGGTAATTAAGGGTAAAAATGATATTATTATTACCCTAACACATGTCCTAATTATATTGGATAAGTGTAATTCGACCAAAAACAACCTTAGTAATAAAATATGGCCATTTAGGTCCACTTGGATTAGATTAGGACATTTAATATTATTTTATTTAAAGACGATTTAAAATAGATAAAATCAAAGATTAATAACTAAAACATTTTTGATATAGGGTTATACATAAGATAAATTCAACTAAAAATATTCATTATAAATATAAAAATATTTCGTACATAATTGTATTTTATTTATAATTTTTAGAAATTAAATAATTTAATTTATATATGACACAATGATGATGCAGTAATTATCTTATTAATGAAATATTAACATAATTGATGTTATAAATACCCAAATAAATATAATTTGAGACTTTTTATTAATTCCACTAATTTTTTCGGTTAATATGACATGTTAGTATTGATTTAATTAACCTTATCTGAACTAATCATGCTGTTATGATTTTCAAAAAAATCAAGTACCAAATAGTGTCAAAATTGACATAAAATAGTTTTTAAAACAAATATTATATTATTAATTGTTATTTTATTCATAAAAATATAAGGTTCGTCCAAATAACTTATATAAGGATATATATATTATTAATGAACCACTTGGGGTTCTTTTGGCTTATTATAGTATGTTTATTAACATTATAGTGTAAGAAAACAAGAAGACACAGTAAAAGTTAAATTATTTAACTTGGAGTTAAATCTAAATGGTAAGGTTAAAATAGTAACCTAAACTTCTCTAAACCCCATTGGATGAGAGGCTTT
Organism: Viscum album; assembly: GCA_963277665.1. Lineage (NCBI taxonomy): Eukaryota > Viridiplantae > Streptophyta > Magnoliopsida > Santalales > Viscaceae > Viscum > Viscum album. The sequence continues at coordinate 993,822,185 of OY728164.1, forward strand.
CAACCCATACCCACCTTATCTTTTAAATAAATAAATTTGGATCTATTAAAAACCGAATATGACTTTATAATAAAATAATATTTTATGTTTTCCTAAGGTTCCCCTCTCTTCACTTATAAAAGGGAACCTCCTCCCTCTCCTCCTCACACCACTTTGAGCATTCAATATCGGCTAACCCCTGCCAATTTCTCTTCTCCACTTCCCTAGAAACGTCCTAGAGGTTCCGGTCTTCTTCAAAGACCAATCTGAGTGCCCTAAGAGGAGGTTTCAAAGAGGCGTGTCGAAGAAGAGGTAATATCTGTTACCAATTCTTTCAAATTTATTTCTTATTATACTTAATCTTCTTTAGTTGTTTAATTATTAAGTAATAACATCAGTATCACTAATATACTGATATGTTATTATAAATATTAAACAACCCTATTTCACCTTCTATCCATCCTACGGAAAATAAAATCATCGCGCGTGCGTATGTACGGAATACCGTCTCCACGTTGTAGTGTAATCTATTTTCCACCACCAACTTACTTGGATGTGTGTAATGGTGTAAAGAATAACTATATATTATTATTTTAAATTAATATTTATTCTGAAATATTATACATACACTTCAATACAATTCCATGATCATGGGAATGATATCATCGCTCGTGCGTACGTACGGCCTACCGTCTCCACAATGTGATTTGACTCGTTCTACATGATCTTCATTACATAATTATTATATAAATGAATTGGCTGAATAAATATGATATATATTACAATAATAAAATTCTGGAAATGTGGTATCAATAACCTAAAAAGAAGAATAAGAATTTATTCAAAACACGTATAAGAACAAAAAGCAATAAACACCAGAATAACAAGTAGCAATGAAATATTAATAATAAGAAGCTAAGAATATGAACATATATGATATAATAAAAATTATTATGATTCTTTAATAATTCAATGACATTATTTAAATCATTATACAGGAGTTTTGGACACTTACAAAGCCAATCGGACCTAAGGTAAGGGAGAATCTCGCAATCTCAATTTTTATCCGAGATTGTTTATACTTCGGTAATTACTGGGGCATATTTATCATCCACATCCATGTTTATTAAATATGTAATATTATTTTTATAATCCTACAATTTTATAAATCCAATTTTACCCATTGGTATGCTTTTAGTAAATGATATGAAAGGAATATTTTGTCGTTTTTAGTACGAGGTACTTTTTGACTTTTCCGGCCAAAGTACGAGAAGAATGTTTTTCTTAACTTATACGGAATGAATGGATTCTTAGAACATTATTTCCATGAAGCTTACTTTACAAGTTTTCAAGTTTATTTGTAATCAAATTATTTTATTTTAATATTATATGACATGTTAAGAAAGGAAAAATGTTTTTGAAGTAGAAAGGATATTTTCCTCAAGAATGGAGTTCAAGTGTTTTATCAAAATTATTTTCTATCTAAGATAATATAGGGTTTTGTTTCTATCCTTATTTCTAAATTTATTTGATTATGTTATGATGGAATTATTTTTATAAATTCATTTTATCTTATATCAATTATGTTATGATGGCACGATGTATAAGAATCCCATTTTTATTACATGGGTTATGCTACGATGTATGATTTATGATTTTGTGGAACACATAAGAATGGTTTCATTATGATATGGGTGGTACCTATATCTCCCTCCAATGAATTGGGTAATGATTTATATCTCATGAGATAGACATGTCTGGAATGACAGCTTAATCTGGTTCATTGAAACATGACTGAAATGAGGAGTGAACTCGGGTCAGAAATGGACTTTGTCCGCTAAGATAGTCTTGGAATGACTCTTGACTACTAAGAATTGATTCTCTAGGATTATTTGTGTATGAAAAAAAGTTTCATGTTTTAAGTAATGATTATTTGGGATTACTTTTTATTACTATGATTTATCCCATGACATGATATTATGACCTCTTTTGTAGGTTAAGATTTTCAAAATTTTATGTTCTTATGAATATGATATGATTGATATTTCTTTTGTTTACCCTTACTGAGCATTTGAGCTCACACTTTTGTTTGTTTTATTTTCCCAATGTCAGGAATAAGTATATTAAGTAGGATATGCCAAAAAGGGACTCTAGATATGAAGAAATAAACAGGAGACAATATATTTGATTTTATGAACCAGTTGTTTATGTTTCCCAGTTTCTAAAGACACTATACCTATGCGGTCCTTTCATGGTTTTGTTATATGTTTTAATAAGTATGTTTCAAATCTTAAGTAATAACAATGTATGTAAAGTATGGGTGGTTATGGTTGGTATCAGAGGGAGGTTATAGTCAACCTTTGGAAACTAGGATGTCAAAGCCTTAGTAAGAACCCTAAGGATATGTCTAAGAATAGAACACAATATTAGTGTTTTAGAAATGGCCATGAGTAACCAATGATAAGACCTTAAATGTGAAATTTTATTCTTGATTATGTGGTTTTCCTATTTTTATTAGTGTTGCTCACACTATTCTTCTTGGTTTTAGTCAATAGCTGGAACCCGAAGGAACCGTGTTAATGTGAAATGAGACGGTAAATGCAATGATTGTCCCCCTGAGAAACCAAACGTTGTGGGAGATGGAATGAAAAATCTTATAGCCATGATCACACAACATTCTTAAGCTATGAACCATGCAGGACTTCCAAACTATCAAAGGAAGGAGCAACATTCTATTGAATCCTTCATGAGGCAGCGTCCACCTTCATTCACCTGGTCTTCTGATCCATTAGTGGCTGAAAATGGATTAGTACCACTGAAAATATACTTTTAGTTCTATAATGTTATGAACATGAAAAAGTCATCTTAGTAGTGTATCGTTTGGAAGGATATTCTCATCAATGGTGGAATCTTATCAAGAATACGAGGCAAAGAGATGAAATTGAGTCCATGGAATGGGATGAGTTCAAGAACTTATTTTTCAATAAGTACTTCCGTCGTATTCTTCAAACAAGGATGGAGAAGGAGTTTCTTGAACTGAGGCAAAAGGATGATGAATCGGTTGGTACCTATGAAGCAAATTTTACAAGAATTGCAAGGTACACTTCTGGGATTATTATCCAACCTGAGAGCAAGATCGATTGATTCTTTAGTGGCTTAAAACCAAGTCTTCGAAGGGCGTTAGCCATAAGGGACTTCAATAGATACGAGGTAATCGTTCGATGTGCTCTCAAGGTTGAGATGGATATTAGAGTAACCCATCAGTCATATGCGTTTGATAAGAAAGGGAAAATGGAATTCAAAGGAAAATCTAAATACCACACTGAAAATAATATGACTTTTACTTTATTCTCAAATTGTGGAAAGAAACATGTAGGGAATTGTCTTAAAGGGACAAGCAAATGTTTTAAGTGTGGAAAATAAGGTCATCGGGCAGTTGAATGTCTAAATAATGGGAAGAATATGTCTAATGATGTGAATGAAGAAAGGGACACACACACAATACACCTCCTACACTTCAATGTTTCAAGTTCAATGAGATGGGGAATTATTCCAATCAATTCCCAAATCCAAGGTTTGTTGATGATGATCAGTGTCAACTAACTCTTAATGCAAAAGAAAATGGAAAGTTGCATGCAATTACTATCGGCGATGTGGAGTACGATAACGAAGTGGTGAAAGGTACACTTACCATCCACTCTAAAGTAGCAAATGTTTTATGTGATTCTGGATCCACCCACTCTTTTATTTCTAAAGAATTTTCTAAGGGTATCGCCATATTACCTCAACAATTAGATGTTGAGTTAGCTGTGACAACTCCTAATGGCACAATGGTCGCATCAAAAGTTTATAATTCTTCTCTGATTGATGTTTGTGGGAAAGTGCTTCCTGAAAATCTTGTGATCCTTCCTATAGTGGCATTTGATGTTATTCTTGTCATGGATTGGCTTTCTTTATATGGAGCTCATATCAATTTCCAAAGAAGGGAAATCACATTTAGTATTCCCGATCAATATACTATCATCTATCGATGCAAGGATGAATATAACCTTACAGTGGAAATTTCATCCATCTTATGGGTCTTGATTCCAATAAATGAAGGTTATTTATCTCAAATGGTTGGAGAGAAACTCACGATGAATAATATGCCCATTGTACAAGAGTTTGATGATTTATTTTCGGAGGAATTGCCAGGTCTTCCACCAAATCTTGAAGTTGAGTTTTCAATAGAACTCATACCAGGTGCTATGCCCATTTCAAAGACACCTTATAGAATAGACCCAATTGATTTGCAGGAATTGAAGAAGCAACTCCAAGAGAAACGTGATAAGGGATTCATACTCCCTAGTGCGTCACCTTGGGGAGCACCTGTTCTTTTTGTTAAGAAGAAAGATGGATCAATGAGACTCTGCATTGATTATCGAGAACTTAACAAGATCACTATCAAGAAAAAATATCCTCTCCCACGCATTGATGACTTATTTGACCAACTATGCAGAGCTCAATACTTTTCCAAGATTGATTTTCGTTCAGGGTATCATCAATTATGGGTCAAAAGGGAGAATATACCAAAGATGGATTTCCGTACAAGGTATGGACACTATAAATTTATAGTTATGCCATTTGGTCTTACTAATTCCCCTACTATCTTCATGGATCTGATGAATATAGTCTTTAGAGACTATCTTGATCAGTTTTGGGTAGTCTTTATAGATGATATTCTTGTCTATTCAAAGAGAAAGGAAGAACATGAAGATCACTTGAGAATTGTCTTAAAGACCCTGGTAAAGGAGAAGCTTGATGCCAAATTTACCAAGTGTGAATTTTGGCTTCAAAAATTTGCATTCTTGTGTCACATAATCTCAAAAGAGGGGATATCTATGGATCCAACAAAGACAGAGGTTATCGAAAGATGGTCGAGACCAACAACAATAACCGAGATCCGAAGTTTTCTTGGTTTGGCTGGATATTATCGAAATTTTATGAAAGATTTTTCACGATTATCTAATCCACTCACCAGGTTGACTCAAAAAGGAGTTAAGTTCATTTGGACGGAGGAGTGTGAAGTGAATTTCAAGGAGTTGAAAAGAAGGTTATCCATTGCACCTATGCCCACACTGCCTTGTAGTGGAGAAAGGTTTGTGATCTATAGTGATGCATCCAAGAAGGGATTGGGGTGTGTTCTCATGAAAAACAATATGGTGATAGCTTATGCCTCATGACAGTTGATAATCCATGAGTAAAATTACCCAACTCATGATTTGGAGTTAGCTGCAGTAATCATTGCATTAAATATTTGGAGGCACTGTCTTTATGGTGAAAGGTGTGATATTTATAATGATCATAAAAGTTTAAAGTATATTTTCACACAAAAGGATCTGAAAATGCACCCAAGAAGATGGTTGGAGATGATTAAGGATTACGACTGCTCAATTCATTACCACCCTGGGAAATAAAACAAGGTGGCAGAGGCATTAAGTCGACAAGACCATGCTAGATTATCCATGACAAGGATCACAAAAGATCCAATATTTATGGATTTACAAAGGATGGATCTTGGAATTATAATGGAAGGAGAGAAATATTATCTTTCTCAAATTAATGTTCAACTATCTATACATGTGAAGATTAAAGAGGCACAAAACAAAGATGTTGAGTTAAAAAAGAAGGTGAGAAATGTTCCTGAATTCAAACTTGATTATGATGGGATAATAAGGTTCAGGAATCGGGTTTGTGTTCCTCCCATCCCAGAATTAAAGAAGGAGATGCTGGATGAGGCTCATATTTCTTCATTCTCTATTCATCCTGGAAGCACGAAAATGTATAGGTACCTAAAAGAGTACTTCTGGTGGGATGACATTAAAAGAGATGTTGTTGAATATGTCTCTCGATGCTTGGTTTGTTAGCAAGTTAAAGATGAGAGACAGAAGTCAAAATGGATGTTACAACCATTACCCATACCAGAATGGAAATGGAAAAACATCACTATGGACTTTTTCACTGGACTTCCCAAAACATCCAAAGGCAATAATGCTATATGGGTTATAGTTGATCATCTAACGAAGTTGGCACACTTCATTGCTATTAGGAAATATTTCTCTCTGGATTAGCTAGCTAGGATATATGTAAAGGAAGTGGTAAAATTGCATGGAGTACCACTTTCCATTATATCGGATCGGGATCCGAGGTTTACCTCAAAGTTTTGGAGAAGTCTTTAGCATACTCTAGATACAGAGTTGAGTTTCAGCACTACTTATCATCCTCTGACAGACGGTCAGTCTGAGAGAACAATTCAAACTCTAAAAGATATGTTAAGAGCTTCCTCTATGGATTTCAAAGGTTGTTGGGATCATCACCTACCTTTAGTGGAATTTTCTTATAATAATAGCTTTCACTCCAGTATTCAGATGGCTCATTATGAAGTTCCCTATGGAAAGAAATGCAGGACTCCAACTTGCTGGGATGAAGTTGGGGAAAGAAATATTTTAGCACCTGATCTTGTTGATGAGATGGCAGAAAAGGTCTGATCTATTCAGCAACACATAATAGCAGCTCAGAGTTGACAAAAAAAATTTCCGACAACCAAAGAGAAGACCTAGATTTTGAAGTGGGTGATAAAGTCTTCTTACGAGTATCTCCTTGGAAGAGAGTAATGAGATTTGGAAAGAAGGAAAAGTTGAGACCTAGGTATATAGGTCCTTTCGAAATACTGGATCGTGTTGGCAAGGTAGCTTACTGATTGGTGCTTCCACCGAATCTCTCTCAAGTTCATGATGTGTTCTATGTATCGCTCCTGAGAAAGTACATACCTGATCCTTCATATGTACTCAGCTCATAAGTTGTACCACTGGAGCAAGATCTTTCTTATGAAGAATAGCCGATAAAGATTCCGGATCATAGCGAAAAAGTCTTATGGAACAATACCACTCTCTTGGTGAAAGTTTTATGGAGGAACCACCAATTAGAAGAAGATACATGGGAGCTGGAGGATATGATGAGGGAGAGGTATCCTCATCTTTTGTTACAAAGTGATGAATTTTGAGGGCAAAATTCACTTTAAGGGGGGTAGAATGTAACACTCGAGATTTTTATGAGAAATATTTTGTTTTTATAGAATCTTTCACTGCACACAACACTAGCTTGGGTTTCTTTACATGTAATCGTGACCTTACCCAATAGCTTGTGTTGTACGCAATACCGAGTTTCACTAAACAACAATATGCTATTAAAATATTATTAAAACTAGACGTTATGAATAGTAATACCCACTTTTTGAAATTTTATAAATTTTATCGTTCAAAATGGACTTCATTTTTGGATTCGGAATATCGAAATTAGACTAGAGTAAAATTTCGGTATTTTTCTGAAAACTTTCAAATTTTGATGAATAGTGAAAACACTGGGTTACTATTTAAAAAACGACTTTTTATTTAATTAATTATTTATTTTTATTTAAATTTATTTTAGTTCAAAAATGATACATAATACCTATATAAGTTCAAATTAATTCATTGGAGTTATTTTATAATAATTTTAGATATATAAAAATTTTATTTAACTTTTCACCGTCTTTTACCCACCTCCTAGGAAAATTTGCAAATTCACATAAAACTTAATTTTACCTCTTCTGTGAATGGAATTTTGAAAATCCGAGAGACACAGTTAATATCAAGGACTAAAATGTGGTTCAATGAGATGAAAATAATTTTTGGTGAATATTAACTTTTTACTTTTTTTACCACGGTTAAAATTAAATAGGGTAATTAAGGGTAAAAATGATATTATTATTATCCTAACACATGTCCTAATTCTATTGGATAAGTGTAATTCAACCAAGAACAAACTTAGGAATAAAATATGACCATTTAGGTTTACTTGGATTATATTAGGACATTTAATATTATTTTATTCAAAGAAGAGTTAAAATAGATAAAATCAAACTTTAATAACTAAAACATTTTTAATATAGGGTTATACGTAAGATAAATTGGACTATAAATATTAATTAGAAAGATAAAAATATTTCCTACATAATGGTATTTTATTTATAAGTTTTATACATTAAATAATTTAATTTATTTATGACACAATGATGATGTAGTAATTATCTTATTAATGAAATATTAATATAATTGATGTTATAAATACCCAAATAAATGTAATTTGAGACTTTTTATGAATTCCACTATTTTTGTAGGTCAATATGACATGTTATTATTGATTTAATTAACTTTGTTCGAACTAATAATCCTGTTATGATTTTCACAAAAATCAAGTACCAAATAGTGTCAAAATTGACATAAAATAGTTTTTTAAAAAAATATTATATTATTAATTGTTATTTTATTCCTAAAAATATAAGGCTTGGCAAAATGACTTATATAAGGATATATATATTAATAATGAACCAATTGGGGTTCTTTTGGCTTGTTATAGTATGTTTATTAACCTTATAGTGTAAGAAAACAAGAAGACATAGTAAAAGTTAAATTATTTAACTTATAGTTAAATCTAAATGATAAGGTTAAAATAGTAACCTAAACTTGTCCAAAACCCATTGTTTGAGAGGATTTTGACCCCTCCCCACCTTATATTCAAAATAAATCAATTTGGAGCTATTAAAAACCGAATATGACTTTATAATAAAATAATATTTTATGTTTTCCTAAGGTGCCCTCTCCTCCCTTATAAAAGGGAACCTCCTACCTCTCCTACTCACACCACTTTGAGCATTCATGATTGGCCAAACCCTGCCAATTTCTCTTCTCCACTTCCCTAGAAACATCCTAGAGGTTCGGGTCTTCTTCAAAGACCAATCTTAGTGCCCTAAGAGGTGGTTTCAAAGAGGTGTGTTGAAGAAGAGGTAATATCTGTTACCAATTATTCAAATTTATTTCTTCTTATACTTATTATTCTTTAGTTGTTTCATTATGATGTAATAATATCAGTATCACTCATATACTGATATTTTATTATAAATATGAAACAACTCTATTTCACCTTCTATCCATCCTGAAGAAAACGAAATCACTGCGCGTGCGTACGTACGGAATACCGTCTCCATGCCGTGGTGTAATCTTTTTTCCACCACCACCTTACTTGGATGGGTGTAATGATGTAAATAATAACTATACATGATTTTTTTAAAGTAATATTGATTATGAAATAGTATACATACACTTCAATACAATTCCATGATCATGGGAACGATATCATCGCTCGTGCGTACGTACGGCCTACCATCTCCACGATGAGATGTGACACTTTCTACATGATCTTCATTACATAATGATTTTATAAATGAATTTAATTAATAAATATGATATATATTACACTAATGCCATTCTGGAAATGAGGTTTCCATAACCTAAAGATAATAATAATAATTTATTCAAAACACGCATAAGAACAAAAAGCAATAAACACCCGAATAACAAGTAGCAATGAAATATTACTAATAAGAAGCTAAGAATATGACCATATATGATATAATAACAATGATTATGATTCTGGAATAAGTCAATGACATTATTTAAATCATTATACAGGAGGTTCGGACACTTACGAAGGAAATCGTACCTAATGTAAGGGAAAACTCGCAATCTCAATTTTTATCCGAGATTGTTTATAGTTCGGTAATTACTGGGGCATATTTATCATCCAAATCCATGTTTCGTCAATATTTAATATTATTTATATCCTCCTACAATTTTTTAAATAAAATTTTACCCATTGGTATGTTTTTAGTAAAATATATGAAAGGAATATTTTGTCGTTTTTAGTACGAGGTACTTTTTGACTTTTCCGGCCAAAGTACGAGAAGAATGTTTTTTTAACTTATATGGCATGAATGGATTTTTAGAACATTATTTCCTTGAAGCTTACTTTACAGGTTTTCAAGTTTATTTTTAATCAACTTCTTTTAGTTTAATATTATATGACATGTTAAGAAAGAAAAAAAATTTGAAGTAGAAAGATATTTTCCTCAAGAATGGAGTTCAAGTGTTTTTTCAAAATTATTTTCCATCTAAGATAATATAGGGTTCTGTTTCTATCCCTATTTTTGCATTTATTTGATTATGTTATGATGGAAATATTTTAATGAAGTCATTTTATCTTATATGGATTATTTTATGATGGCACAATGTTTAAGAATCCCATTTTTATTACATGGGTTATGCTATGATGTATGATTTATGATTTTGTGGCACACATAAGAATGGTTTCATTATGAGATGGGTGGGACCTATATCTCCCTCCAATGCATTGGGTAATGATTTATATCTCATGAGATAGACATGGCTGGAATGGCAGGTTAATCTGGTTCAGTGAAACAGGACTGAAACGAGGAGTGAACTTGGTTCAGAAATGGACTTTTCCTGCTAAGATTGTCTTGGAAATGAGTCTGGACTACTAATAAATTATTCTCTATGATTATGTGTGTATGAAACTTAGTTTCATGTTTTAAGTTATGATTATTTGGGATTACTTTTCATTACTATGATTTATCCCATTACATGATATTATGACCTCTTTTGCAGGTTAATATTTTCAAAATGTTATGTTCTTATGAATATGATATGACTGATATTTTTTTTTTTTACCCTTACTGAGAATTTGATCTCACCCTTTTATATGTTTTATTTTCCCTAGGTCAGGAATAAGGATATTAAGTTGGATATTCCAAAAAGAGACTATAGATATGATGAAATAAACGGGAGACAATGTATTTGATTTTATGAACCAGTTGTTTATGTTTCCCAGTTTCTAAAGACACTATACTTATATGGTCCTTTCATGGTTTTGTTATATGTTGTAATGAGTATGCTTGAACTCTGAAGTAATAACAATTTATGTAAAGTATAGGTCGTTATAACTTCCGTGAGAGATTTAGAATCGCAATGAGTGGGTACCGGTTAGGGTTATTTTTAATAGACGGGGAACACTTTTAACAGTGCTTTCAAAAAAAGTGATGATAAATATCTCTTTCATCCATGTTAAATTGATAAGCGCTGATAAAAAACATCTTTATAAGTGCTAATATTTTAGCGCTAATAAATATGGATCTTTATCAGTGCTAAAATTTTAGTACTGATAAAGGATTTATTTAAATAAATTTATTATATTTTTATATTTTTTAAAAATATGTGATTATTTATTTATAATTATATAAATATTTTTAAAAAAATAAAAATTATTTATTTATAATAATTAAAAATATATAAATTTATAAATATATTAAATATGCATTTATAAATATATTTATTTATAAATATATTTATTTATAAATTTTTATTTACAAATATATATTTAACATTATTAGTGGATATATAATCTTAAATCAATTCATTTTAAAAATGTTTAAATTGAATAATTCAAAATGAGTGCACTTTACAAATATTGAAAAAATGGCTAAGTTTTATTAATTTTATATAAATTATTAAATATATATATATATATATATTGAAGTAAAGATGAAAACATATAAAAAATACTAAAGAATAATAAATAAATAAATTTAAATAAAAAGTACAAAATGATTAAATTCAAAAAATAAAATGAAAAATAAAATAATATTGAAAATTAATACCCTAACTGTAAAAGTATTAAAAATTAATAAATAAAATTTACTGATTAAAGACATAAAATATTAAATGTATCATGTTAACAATGAAATTCAAAAATATACAAAAATTTGAATAAATTACATATATATTAGGCATATTTGTTTCAATATATTGAGTAAATATATTTGTGTGTGAATTTGTATATAGACTATATTAATTACACATATATTCATGTGAAATCAATATAACACATGATGTTTGATATATGTTAAATACGAAAAATCAAACAACATTAAAAATGAAGAAGACATTAATATGATTTTAAATAACATTTTATTCATTATATATATATTTATATTTAATATATATTATTTATTACTTTCTATAACTAATATATATATATAATATACATACTCATTTTTATTAAAAAAAATTCATCATTAAATTTTTAAATAATTACTTAATTTATTTATTTTTAATTTTTTTTGTTCAATTATATATTCATTTTTATATCTACATTTAATATATATTATTTATCAATATTTATTATCTATATATGTATATTAAATTTATTCATTTTTATCAATAATTATTTAATTAATAAAACATTTAATATTTTTATTAATTTACTCATTTTAAATTTTTATTTGTTTAATTATTTAATTTTATTCATTTTACATATCTATATATTTAATATATCCTATTTATTACTTTTTAAAATATATATATATGTTTATTCATTTTTAACAATAATTATTTAATAAATGAAATTTTATAAAAAAATAATTTTATTTTTTGAACATTTATCAACGCTAATAAAGTGTTGATAAAGATTACCATTCATCAGTGCTTTATTTTTAGCACTCATAAAGGGTAACGTTTATCAGCACGGAAAATAAAGCGCTGATAAAGGGAAACCTTTAACAACACAAAAATAAGGTGTTGATTAAGGTGACCTTTTATCAACACTATGAAAAATGTGATGATAAAAGGTACCCTATATAAGAACTTTTATTTAGCACTGATAAAGTTCCCCCTTTATCACGACATATTTTGACGCTAATAAAAATGAACTTTCTTAGTGAATTTTTCTAGCACTAATAAATGTTGGCACTATTAAAGGCTAGTTTTTTACTATTGTCTCCTCCATTCTTCAAAAAAATTATCACCCAAGTTCAAAAAATCCCTACCCAATACTTTACCCAACATCCCTCTATATTTCCTAGATATAATTATTTTCTTAGAATACCAGTCATAGAAGGCTTAAGGTGTAAGAAAATGGGAAATATCAAAAAGTTCAGGTTACACCAATTTTTGATTTATTTTGTTAAACTATTTATACAATTTAGATAAATTAATTAAAATAAAAATGTAGAAGAGAGGGGAACCAATTTCTAGGGGTGTTTTGGCTAAATAAATTCATCCTTACTTGCAAAAAAATCATATTAGATAGTTATGCAACCAAATAGTCTTCTCAATAGATGAAATTTTCATTCCCATTCAATCTACCCTAGAATCACAATTATTCATGGTCATAAGAATTAAAATAATAGGATTTATAACATTTATATTTCAAGAAAATTAGAAGAATAATTCCATTCAATGGCCAGGAAAATATCATTTCATTCTTATTGGGGTCTGTTCATTATAGAAAAATCATGGTTGATGATTCAACCAGGAATAAAATAGGTGTATAGGCACAATTTGATATTATCTCATAAAATTATTTCTAAAAGAAAAGGTAAATCAATATATGATGGTACAGACCCCCTTTAAATAATTCCACTCTCCCTTATGGGTTTTAGCCAACCATTGTTGGGTGACTACAAATGAATATTAAACCCAAATCCATAGGAGATAGACTAATAAATAATGGGAATGAAGAAAAAAATGAATAGAATAGAATGATTGAAATTAAAATAAACACCATTTGAGGTCACATGAAATCATAAGCAATAAAAGAATAAAAAATAAAAAGAAAACCTATCTATGGTAGTTCAAAACCCTACGACAGCCTCCAAGTGGTCTCACTTCCATCTGGGAATGGAATTCTCGATTCCCTTGGCTGGACTCCTTATTTATAATCATGTAAGTCATAATAGGGTTCAACTAGGTCAAAATTCATTTTAATGACTTTCTAGGGGTCAAATGGAATTATAACCATCAAAGATTTGTAAAAATTCCCATTTTTCTATTGTGTCAAGCATTTACACGAGGTGTAAAGTTTACACGGCAAGTAATATTTCACCACATGTGTCAAATTCATGACCTGCAGCCTTTTGGGTCATCTTCACTTGTTTCATGTCATGACACATATGTTTCATATCATGACACATGTTGTACTCATTCCATCTTGGTTTCCTCTACTTCATGACTTTTACTTCTTCCACCACTTGCACTGGTTCATGACAGGTAATGAATATTCAAAATTTATAGTCGTTTTTTAACTTCGGGATCCTTCTTTTGCCTTGGGTATTTAGTTATGTTCCTTGGATTATCTTCATTATCATGGAAAAAATATTCTATGTTGTTCTATGAATTTCCACATTTCCCTTCATATGCTCTAAATGCTAATCATGCATAACAATACAAAAAACATAAATATCAGGGCATCATATCATTTTTAATCAATTAATATCCAATGAAAAAACATATAAAAACCCATCCAAATATATATTCAAAATAGATATATCAATAGAGAACCAATCCTCTATGATTATGATGAGGATGTGAAAACATCCATTCAATAGGATACAAATTACCTATTGGAAGTGCTGGTTGAAGGTGTCCAAAAAGAATTAATAAAATATAAATTTAAAGAAAAAAATGGATTGGTGATTCTTATACATTCTAAGTAATAGATTTTGGGGGAATCCTTAAACATTAATTTATCAAAGGAGTAATCCAATATAATGATCGAGAGAACACTACTAGTTGATATTAATGAAGAGAAAGAAGATTGGGTCAGCAAACAGAACCGAATTTTTTCACATGGAATCAATTAGGGGAAAATAATTTTAGAGGATTATATTTAAACCTTGTATAAGATGTACTATCAAATTGAGGACATCATCAAAGATTATCAAAACATAAAGGTTTCGACTATCGAATAGAGCTTTTAAAGGGTGAAATTTTTTAACTATTTTAAACTTTTTAAGTATAGCCTGGTGACTTATTATGTTGTTTGAAGTCTGGTGTTGGCTGAAAAGTTGTATTGTTTTCCACTTTTAACTTTAAAGTGTCATTTGAAATAAAAAAAAATAACTATATCAACAAAATTATAAATGTACTCTAACACCAATCAATCGCCCTAATGATGATATTATAACTCCATTACCTTATCCACTTTCACAGCCTCAAAAAAACACTATTGGCTGAATAAGTCCTTTAAAATATCCTAATAAAGGACCCCATGGGGCTTAGTCCTTAAAATATACTTCCACCACATCCAAATATAATCCCTTTGAATAATTCTATCAACTTAATATTGAGATACTCATTAATCTAAATAATAAAAATGATTCTTTCAATACTCCACAACTATTATTCATCTTCACAAGGATCCAGTTTTCCATAAAATAGAGGAGGATTAAACTTCCAAAACTCTAGAAAAGGTCTCTAGGTTCATCAACTAGGGGATTCACTTTTGGGAAATCTCTTATAGTTTCCCATTTAAAATCCATATATATTTTATGGGGGAATACCCGAAATAAATATTAAATAACAAAAGTGATAAAAAATTAATCAAACTCAAACCATACCCAACCATAAGTAAAATAAAATTCAAAAAATCACACTATAAGACCAAAACACAATCACCTAAATGATATTAATGATTTATTTTGAAACTATTTTTAAAATCCCACATATTTATCTTGAAAATTAAAAACACCACTAAGAAATCATTTTTACTTTTTCCATAAACCCCTCATTAAAATAACTTATTCATTTCTAATCACAGCATTTATTTTAATTCACATTAGAAAACCTTTTTTAAAATATCAAAACCTAACATTTTACCAATTAAATAAATTTTATATCATAAGTACCCTATATGATTTTAAAATTCAAATTTATTTCTTCTTAAAACTATCATTAATATTTTTAAACACTAAATAAACATCACCCCTTTTTTATAATTTTCTTTATTAACTTTAAAATTGACTGTCACTATTAAAATCTATACTATCTTTCAAAATACATTAAAACCCAATGCAATTAGTTCAATGTACCACACATAATATGACTTTACTTAATAGAGAATGGTTTTTATGCATGGACCAACTACATGTCTAGGCATTCCATGAGTTAGTAGTGTAGTTTCCACAGATATTTATACAAAACTAAGAACTTTGGAGTTGCATGCTCTTCCAGACCGTATTAGGTAACCATGTACCATCGTTTAAACTCTAATTTTCATCCCCCAAATAATATAAATAATTTAAATAACCCATAAATCATTAATAAAATTGTGGAAACAAATAATACATAACAGTATATACCATAAATAAATGAACAAAACTCAAAACTAAGACTCAGAACCTAACATACCCTAGTAACTCAAGGCTCTGAATGAGAAAGATCATGTGGGGATATTCTCTAACCTAACTCTCAATTCATAAAAATCATAACTCCAATATACTAGACACACCCAAATAAAAAATGGTGATCCAATAACCTAATCCCTCTTATGAATCTAGGCTCTAATTCTATTTTCCATAAACTAAATCCAGTACATTCCTAAACTGGGAACCCGAATTCAAGCCCACAGAATGCATGGGGTGTGTTCCTAATAACCCTATGATAGAAACTAATGGTTTGGAGAATAATGGAATCACCATGGTGGGAGAATAACAATATAGGTTTTTCGGATTTGATGGGTCATTCGTAAATTGTATAATACGTAACATCCTGACCAATGTAATTTTTCCACTAAATATTGACATTAGAGAACCCAAAACCCAAAAATATTATCTTTACAATTTAAATTTATATTTAATTTAAATATGACCATCAAAATGATACATCTTCTTAGGATATTTCTTTGAATATATTTTTGATTGTCTGGTAGACCCATTTCAAATTATTGTTGTTGTGATTATAGGATCCAAGTGAATAATCCTTCTAGTTGTGATTCACATGTGCTCCTTTGATTTTTGAACCATAATCAATGGAACATAGGGTTCTAGAATTTCATATCAATAATCTTGTATTTTTTGTCTCAATCACTATAATATCCTTTAGGATTAAAGGTTTACCTTTTGAGCTTCTCGTTCTTAAGAGGAGGAAAGAAGAAGGAATTCAATATAGAAGTATGTTGTGTGCAATAATTCTTAATTATTGATTTTAAAATTAACCCTAGAAAATAGACATAACTATCTATTTATAGACCTAGGGGTTGGGTTAAAATATTATTTAATTGTGTACCGAACCTAAAATAATATAATAAACCATTTCTGGCCCCATGCCAAAAAATTATTATTATTATTATTATTATTATTTTAATTGCATGTGAATATTATCATAATGATAAATATTATTTTTCTAGCATGTAAATTAATATTTATCACCACACGCGATCTTGGTCTACTTGGATTCCTCATTATTTATTTAATACCAGAAAAAATCTTAAATTAAATATTTATTCATAAATTAATATTTGTTATCGCTGGAACATAAATTAAATTATTCTTCAGTATTGAGAATAATATTTATTATATTAATTAAATTCAAATAGAATTTTATTGAGATCAATGAAAACCCTTAATGTGTGTTCCTATAGGATTAATTCTCATTGGCATCAAATGGCCTTACCAAAAGTATAAGATTAGTATCTAGAAATGGTTCATGGAACCTAAGAGAAATAACTTGATGTCATAACGTCAACAACCACATACAAACACTCATTTTTTAATATAATCCCTTCATCACAGTATCTCATCATAAAGGTTTCCCATTTATTTCATAAACCAGTATACTTGATAGGTCTTTATTTTATAATCTGAAATAATAATTTCATTAAACCATGGACATGGAATTTAATATGTTGGTTCAATTCCAATAAAAGATAAAATATATTATCTTCCATAAATATTGAAGGGAAAATCCTTCATTTAAGGACCCATTATTAGCATGTCATTCGAGATGCACCAAATGTACCCTACTTATCACAAACATATGTCATCGAATTTTTTGTTGGTAAATGTAGTGAATGATTCATAATAGGAATCAATGATAATATTAAAGTATAAGGACTAATACACATACTCATAGATAGTAATATCTGAAGACACAAAAACATGTATAATTCCTATTGATGGGCATATTAATATAAGATCTTCTCATTGAGATTACAAGAGAAATATTCATGAGAATAAGTTTCATCTGTTTATGAATACTCATACCTAATAGTATATATAATTTGTTCCCTATCATAGTATATTATCTAATCATAGAACTATATTTTGTAATATCATCAGGGAACATTAAGGTTATCATCATTTTGGAGAACTGCTATGACCTTATCAATGTGGAAGATACCCCAAGACATTATTACATTAATTTCATATAGGAAAATAAAAAATATGCAATAAGATGTTTTTATTAATAATAAAATATTAAAATATACATTTAATCAAATTATAAACAATTGGTTTTAGAATAATAAATCCAAAAAACTCACACTTGTACTAGAGCTAACTTCTTACGACTTTCATTCCACTAGACCTCACATGATTATAAAGTTTTTTCTGAGTAAATACTTCAGTCAATAGGCCCTCCATGTTGTCATTGGTAGATATTCTACACACTAAAAATCCACCTCTCTAAGAAAAATCCCTCAATATATGATACTTTTAAATTATATTCTTCATCCACCGAGGGGACAATGGATCATTTACAAGATCCACCACTATAGTATTATCATAATAGATTGTGATAAGGTATTTACTATTTGGTATCACTTCAACACCTTTAATGAAGTTGTGTATCCAAACTGATTCTTTAGCTAACTCTACATCATTAATATATTCAAAATTGTCCATATAATCTATGAACATCGCTTTTCTGAGAAAATTCATCCTATAACACCTATTTTATAGTGAAGATGTATTACATTTGTGATTTTAGATCATTTACATACATTTAGAAAGTAGAATCCACACATCCTTTAATGACTAGTTCCTCAACTCCTCCATCGACTAGGAATATATCTTTAGTAAACCTAAAATTTTGAGGATTGTATTGACTATTATCCAATGGTGGTCACCTTGGCCATCTTCAAATCTTCCAAATACACTTAGGTTGTAGGTGACATCTATCCTAGTATATAGGATAGAATACATGACTTACCCAATCAAAGATATGTATGGAATCCTTTCCATTCCCTGTCTTTTCTCAAGTGGCTAAGGATGATTTTTCTAGAAAGACAAATTCTGTGTGCCTTTTGAAACAATCCCCTCTTGGATTGTTTTATACTGAATCTCTTTAGTATCTTGTCAATATATGTACCTTGGCTTAGGCTGAGAATCCACTTGGATCTATCATGATGGATCTTGATCTTAAGAATATATACTACTTCCACTAAGTCCTTCATAGATAAGAATTTATTCAAACAAGCCTTAAATACTGTAAGATTGATATTTCATTTTCAATAACTAATGTTTTATTGATATATACTATTAATAAAATGACCACACTCTCACTATACTACTTATAGACAAAAGTCTCATATTCATTCTTTCTCATACCAAATTTTTTTATTTCTTTTCCAAATTGAATGGTCCATAACCTAGATCCTTTCTTTAATCCATAAATGTATATTTATAATTTAAAAACCTTTTTGGTATCCTTTGGTTTCAAAAACTATCCGGGTTTTTTCATATAGACATCATCCTAAAGGTTCTTATTATGAAAATATATTTTGACATCTATTTTCCAAATATCATAGTCATGGAAAGCCAAAAGGGTGGGTATAATTTTCATAGATTTTAGTATTGAAATGGTTTAAAGGTTTTTTCATAGTCTATTACTTTGTGTTGTTTGAAACCTTTTACAACCTTTCATTCTTTATATGTACTAACTTGTCCATCCATATCCATTTTATTCTTTAATTCCCAGTTATAACCAACATACTTTATATCTACTATATGATCTACCAAAATCTATACCTGGTTTTAGTACATAGAATACATTTTATAATTCATGGATTCTAGCCACTGGGAAATATCTATGCCATTTATTTCTTCCTTGTAGTTTATAGGATCATTGTTATCAACTAATAATGATTCACCATCCTCAGTGACTAGAAAATTGTATCATTTTAGTTCACTAAACTCTCTTTTACTTGTATGATGTACTTGTGTCTTAGGATATTCTTCTTACATAGGGATTCATGGAATGTTTTCCTATTCTATCCCTTATTTATCTTAATACAGTACATTATTGACATCTATTTCTCCCTCCTATTGTCTCTTTTAGAGAAGTGATCCTTCTCGAGAAATTTGGGATGTCTTTCAACCACAACCTTTTTTGTATGAAGGGTTTTTATGTAGTATCCTCTTGTTTCCTTACGATATCCCCTAAAGATACTCTATGTGCCTCAAGGTGTAATTTTTTTTCCTAAATAGGCTATAACAAATGATTAACATCCCCGCACATCAAAGTTTAACAATACAAGTTTCTTTCCACTCAACAATTGGTTTTAAAAATATCTTCTACATTAGTTGGCACTTAGTTTAGTATATATGTATCCCTAAAATGATAGTGGAAGACTCACATGACTCATCATTTATCTCACCATATCTAACAAAGTTTGATGCCTCCTTTCACTTACAATATTCCAGAGAGGAGTATATAGAGATTTGAGTTGAGATAGAATCCCTAAATCCTATAAATATTCAATGAATTCCTGATTAAGATATTATCCACCATGGCCTATGTAGATTTTCTTAATCTACTTTCTAAGATGGTTATCAACTTCATTCTTAAATTCCTGGAATTTTTCAAAGGAATCTAACTTAAACCTCATAAATAAAGCATATCCATATCTAATTAAGTCATAAATAAAATTTATGAAGTATGAATACCGACCAATTTATTCCACTAGAAATGGTCCACACAGATCAGTATGAAATAATTCAAGAGTCACATTGTCAATTTCACCTTTTACTCTAAATAGGGCATTAGTTAATTTTCCGTGTAAATAAGAATCACATTCACCATGTTGTTTTAGTTCAAAAGAATCTAAATATCCATCTTGATATAATTTATTCAAATTATTTTCATATACATGACTTATCTGGTGATGCTAAAGTTGGATGTGGTATGAATCATTTGAACTAATTTTTTTATCGATTTCTTTTACTTTGTCATGAAATCAAAATCATAAGTATAATTATTTAAATGTGTTTTACTGTGATAAATGATATTATTATAAAATAAGAAACATTTATTCCAAAATATGAAAATAAATCCTTCTATATCAAGTATGGATAAATAAATAATTTTTTTGGTAATAGATGGAACGTAATAACAACCTTTTAAAACCAAGATCATTCCATGTAGAACCCTTAGGTGGTAGTCCATGATAGAAAAATCAGTTAGTTTAGATCAACTGGATACACTTACATCTACCTCCCCTATGTAAATATTTCTAAATCTACTTTTTTCCTATATTTGAATACATATTTGATCACTGCAAGCTGTATATAATACCCAATTTTTAGAAATAAGTAAATTTCACTTGGTAAAAAAATCACTTGAATTTTCCCCTTCATTATCTTCTTGGGTTCACTTTTTATTCTAGTGGACATTCTTACCTCATGTGAAACAGATAGTATCTTATTTACTTTATTTTCCCTTAATCATTCTCTTTATAGAAGGGAGTTATGAAGAGTCTTTGGACTTAGATCTCTTTTCTTGTCCTTTCCTTTTATTCTATATAAGAACAGAAGTACTTTCACACTTCATTTTTTATCAACTTGGAAAAGATGAGTGAATGGATCAAGAAACAACTTCTCAATGTAGTTCATATTTAAATCAAAAAACTAGAGAAGATATGAGGGAGTGATGAAATAATGATTTATGTGCACAATTTATGAAGGATTTTAAATTCTAGAGCCACTATCCACTCAATCTCGCCAATGATTTTTACTACATAAATCCCAGATGATGCATCATCTCCATGATTAATCTAAAATAGAACTCTGGATATCTCAAACCAATATAGACTAGCACTCTCCTGATATAAATAAAGAATATGATCAAGCATGCTATAAAAATTCATGTCTTCATGAGACTTTATGAGTTTACTAAAAAAATGAAAATGAATTAAATATTTAACATCAACCATGTCACTAAAGTGTTTTTCATAGACAGTGAACTATTCATCACTCTCCTTTTTAAAATGAGGATCGGTTAATGATAATTCTAGCACGTATGATTTTTTTCACAGAGAAACAGAACCCAAAGGTGTCTGAACCATTATTCCAAGTTACTACATAAAAATAGATTATATTTTTCTAATATTGATCATAGGGATAATGTCGATAGAAAACTTTCGATTTTCTATATTTATAAAATTGTTTATTATTAGTACTTAATTTGATTAAAATTTATGCGATACTGAAATGAAAGGCCAATTGTCGCCTATCGACCGGTCAAGGTTCCGGTGCTCTGCTAATATTTATAGCAGCACTCGGGTCGAATCCTCAGTGATGATACTGTGTAATAGTCGTTTGTTTTTAGTTAAATATATTTTGATTCGAGGGTTTGTTTGCAGAGCTTAATTGAAATGATTGATTCATTAAGATTGATTTAACAATTTGATAAATATTGGGGTGAGTTCATCATTATGTAGTTAATCTTGTGATATCCTTGAGATTTTCTTTATATTTCATTTAAATTAGCACTCATGTCACAAGTTGACGTTGATTGGAATTCCCAAGTGTTGAAGCTTTAATCCAAGCCTTAAATTAACTAGGATTATAATCCCAATCAGTGATTGTTTATGGTATTGTATTCATGGTTCCAATAATCCCTGGAAACCACGCGTTAAACAAAAAATGTCATTAATCCATGACATGCTAAGTCCAACATACACAATGTTAATTCAATGAATACTCATCGTGCAAAAGCTCTCAATCGCTTAACATACCTAAATTATAACTCCCCCAATGAGAGATTTAATCAGCCATTAATATGTTTATTAATCTGGTAATATATGTTTATGGTGATGAATTATAAAGAAAAGAAAAATAAAGGTATTAGAAAATAGTGGTACGTCAAACACACACACACGAACAATGATGATAATTAAAAACTGATTTTCGATTGAATGAGGAAGAAACATAAGGGAAGGGGATTCAACTTAATTTAAACTATTTTAAGAAAATTAATATTAAACTACATAAGGTGGATGAGAATAAGATATATTGAATAAGAAACTTGCATTAAAACAAAATTACAAAGGAAAGGACTTAAAAAAATTACAGCAATGAAGAACATAAAAGTAACTGAAAATAAAGAGAGGATAAAAGGTCTCTCAAGTAAAAATGTGAGTATGGAAGATCCTCCCAAGCCATTTCCAAGGCTTCGGTCATGCCAATATGATCTCCTCTCTTCTAAAATTCCAACCCCTCTCAAGGAGAGAAGGGGAAAGTATTTTTAGCCCAAGGAGTGGATTGTTTGCATTCTCAATCTGTCCCTCCACTTCAATTTCCTAGTTGGCAATTCAGCCAGCCAAATATAGAGACATATCCTTCTTCAAAGTTGTATATAATAACGTTTTCCGACTACTCTCAAAATTTAGAGGAATTTGGACATATGTATCCAATGTTATGGCCGGATGATTAAACAATTTTAATCTGTCCATTTCAATCCAGTCTTTTTGAAGTCCAAAATGATAAAGGGTTTTTGAATGTTATGATGCCTTTAAAGCCGAATGATTTATTCAAAAAAGTCAGCTTACTCTATATCCTCTTTCACACTGAAAAAAATCAGCTCTATTTGATGCTTACATCATGAGTTATGTCATGAATACTATACTAATTTTAATTCTCAGCCAGAATGGTGGGCTGGATTTCAAAGCTTCATTTGGGCCACTTGTTCTTGGAGTTGGGCCTTGAAATTTTTTTCCAATACACCATTAATTATCCCCCGAACTTGGGAGGAGAATAAAATAATTTGGACTTCTTGATTGAGCCCAGAAATTAAATATTCATGGCTAGTCCAGTTTCATCACAGATTCTATAGGCCTCTTTGTGTGGTCCATATGGGACTTAAAATGGAATAATTGGCTCATAATACCTTCTAATGAAATGTTTTATATTGAATTATTAATCCTAAAAAACAATAACCACACAATTTTGATCCGTTGGGGGAGAGTTATAAATAAAATACTAAACTGACTCAATTGGACTACTTCTTAAAATGCTCAAAAATTAGACTTAGTATTAAAACAATAATATTTCACCCAAATTATGCACATTTCATATAAAATCAGTAAAGGGAGTATATAATAAGTCATGAAAATATTAATAACATCAAATCCCCCACAATTAGTCTTGTTCATTTCCACATGTGCAACAAATATAAAAACATGACAAAACCATTTTCACTCACCAACAAATATTAAAATTTTGTTTTCTTCAATCAGGGGAGGTTTAGACTATTTCACTCATCTATTTTGAATTCCACCACAATTTGTTACAGAAACAATGTTCCAAAACTAATTCATTTTTTCATGCTCAAATTTAGAAATGTAAAATGTGGACACTCAAAACTCACACCTCTCAAGATGATAAAATTCATTTGTGGAGGTTCACTCTTTCACCAACCAAAAGTGAAAATATTAGAGTTTGAAAAGATCTCTCATCTTCAAATCCCTATCCAAAGTGCACAATAATCAAGATGTATTTTTAAGGGGTTTTTCTGTGGCTATGGGATGGTAGGAATATAATGTCCAAGAGAGAGAAGAAGAGGGTTAAAACACCAACATAGAAAAAGCATGCACATTTTTTTGAAATAAAACATGGAAGGAATTGAAAACACATATTTACAAGGGAATGATTGTGAATAAAGACACAATAGAGGAAGAAAGTTTTAAGGGGATTAGAAGATGAAATATTTACAAACCACAAAACTTCTCCCAACAAGAATATAATGCAAGTGTTCTTTTTTTCTTTTTTTTCTTTTTTTTTGAAAGTTGACCTTGAAATAGATCTCACACTCATATCTCAACCCATGTTTGTTCTACTCATGACACTAATTATAATATTTATAACAAGATCAAATGTTGAGTAAGAGTGATTTTTGACCTACCCAAGACAGAACCCATTTTTCATTTTTTTGATTTTTTTTCATCATTTTTCATTTTTTTGAACACTTGTCAATAACATTTAAAAAATTACATAAATGGAAGTACATTACATTCCCCAAAACACATTGAATGACAACCTCTCCCCGACACTGAAATGGATGCTTGCCCTCAAGCAGATGATAACTCGTTGAAAATCAATAATAGGGTACCCCAAAAATGAAATCCATTCCCCCCCCCACACTTAAATTTCAAAAAATTATGTAATGAAAATTGATGTTGATATTGGGTGGGAAAAGGTATTGGGCTTGTAATGTGGATATCAAAGAAAAGGTTTTCATATGCTTGAAGGGGCTTTCAAAAGAAGGATTAATGTAAGGGAAATGAGAGGCTATTTGGCTATTGCGATTCTCAGGTGGTTCAGAAAATGCCTCTATCGTATTAATGCACACTAAGGTAGGAAATTCTGCTCGAAGGTCCAAAAACTCAAGACTCACAAATGGGGGTGAAAACAGAAATTTTTAAAAGATGTACATAGGTGGACTTGGAATGAAAGCAAATTTTATTCCTCACGGTTTGGGAAAATCATTTCCAAATCAAAAATTGAGCATTCAAAAAAATTTTAATTTTGACACAAAATTATTTATTCAAATTCATGATGAAAATACAAAATTTTTGAGATGAAAACATTTCTGTGAACTCCCCAAAATGGTAGGAAAAAATTTCAAAACTTGTTTGTGAGTAAGCATGAATCTTTATTTTTTTGTATTTTTTTAAGTGGTTGTTTTTTTTTTAGTTTTTTTTTTGTGTTTTTTTTGTGTTTTTTATAAAGATACGCCCACACAAAAGAGAAAGTGAAAAATAAAGGTTTTGATAAAAATTGGTAAAAAATAAAATAAAGAGTAAGAAGAAGAAATAGGTAGAGAGAGGAAGAGATAGAGAGAGTTAAAGGGAAAGAGGTGCCCTTGGTTTGGATTTGGCGGGTCACCATCTCCATATAGTGGTAGGTCAACTGGAGAAGTTGGGGATCCAGTGGAAGTAGATGATGATCCAGGATTGTGCGTCTTCTCATGGTGATGCTTTAACCTATGTTCATTAATTCTGAATGTCCTTTTGGAAGAGGGGTCTTGGACTTGCACTGTACCAAATGGGTAAATATTAGTAATAACAAAAGGACCTTACCAACATGAATTAAGCTTACATGGGTGAAAAAAAAATCGAGAGTTGAAAAGCAATACCTTTTCACCTTCATAGAATACCTTTCGCAGGATGTGTTTGTCATGGAGTACCTTAGGCTTTTCTTTGTACAGAGTGGAATTCTCATAGGATTCAAGTTGAATCTCCTCCAGTTCAGCCAATTGCAACAATCTTTTTTTCACCCGACTTTTCACAATCAAAATTATAGTTTTTAACAACCCAAAAAGACTTATGTTGGATTTCAACTAGTAGATGACATGCTTTACCAAAAACTATCCTAAAAGGAGACATCTCAATGGGTGTTTTATAGGCAGTTCTATAAGCCCAAAGTGCTTCACCAAGTCTTTCAGTCCAGTCTTTTCTGGTGGGTTTTACAATTCTCTCAAGAACTCTTTTCACTTCTCTATTAGAAAGTTCAGCCGTGCCATTTTTTTGGGGGTGATATGTTGTTGAAGTTTTATGTACAACCCCATTATTTTTTAAAAGAGATTCCATGGTTCTATTATATAAATGGGTTCCTAAGTCACTGATCAAGGAACGAGTCATGCCAAATCTATGGAAGATGTGTGTCTTTTGGAACTCACTAATAGTATGTGAATCATCCTTTCTAGTGGGTTTAGCCTCAACCCACATAGAAACATAATCAACTAAAAGAAGGATGTATGAGAATCCATTGGAAGGGGGAAATGGTCCCATAAAATCGATACCCCAAACATCGAAGATCTCACAGAAAATTAAAGGATTTGGGGGAATTTCATTTCTCTTTGAAATTGGGCCAAACTTTTGGCAAGTGGGACATGATTGACAGAACTCATGTGAGTCCTTGAAGAGTGAAGGCCAGAAGAATCCAAAGTCTAGAACCTTTCGGGGGGTCCTTTGTGGTCCAAAGTTTCCACCTCCAGGAAGTGAGTGACATAATTCTAATATGGAAGAATGTTCATTTTCATCGACACATCTCCTAATTACCATGTCATACCCAGTTTTCCAAAGTTTATTTTCATCCCAAAAATAGTATTTTGAATCACTTTTCAACTTCATTTTTTTCTTTTGAGAAAATTTCAGGAAAAACACCAGAAACCAAGTAATTTACAATTGTGTCATACCATGTTATCTTTGGAGTGAGAGATGAAAGGTGCTCAGTGGGGAATTCAGGGTCGATGATTTCAGAATGAGAAGAATTAGAAATTCTACTCAAGTGATCAGCCACAGGGTTTTATTTTCATGGTATATCTTTTATTTAATGTCAAAATCTTAGAGCATTAGGATCCATCTTATTAGCCTCGTTTTGGAATCACTTTTCTTGAGTAAGAACTTTATAGTATAATGGTCTGTGAAGATAATGATTTTGGAACCTAAGAGATAGGTCCGGAATTTATCTAAGGAAAAAACCACGGCTAAAAGTTTCTTTTTAGTGATAGTGTAGTGAGATTGAGTTTCATCCAATGTTTTTGAGGCATAATAAAATACATGAGGAATATTTTCTCTTCTTTGACCAAGAACATCCCCAACAACTCTATCAGAAGCATCACACATCAACTAAAAGGGTAAGGAAAAATCTGGGGGTTGGATTATTGGGGAAGACATAAGAGCAGTTTTGATTTCAATAAAGGCTCTCTTACAAACCTCATCAAAATGGAAAGTGACATCATTTTGGAGCAACCTAGTGAGTGGGAGGGAAATTTTACTGAAGTTATGGATGAATCTCCGATAGAAACTAGCATGACTGAGAAATGAACAGATTTCTCGAACAGAAGTGGGTGGAGGAAGTGATTGATCACTTCAATTTTGGCAGGATCAACTTCAATACCATCTTTTGAAACTATGTGCCCTAGAAAAATCCCATTTGAAACCATGAAGTGACATTTTTCAAAATTTAACACAAGGTTACACTTGACACACTTGTGAAGGACTAGAGAGAGTGAATGCAAGCACGATTCAAATGACTCACCATAAATGGTATTGTCGTCCATGAAGACTTCCATGCAGTGTTTGATGAATTCATAAAACATACTCATCATACCCCTCTGGAATGTTTCATGATCATTGAAAAGGCCAAAAGGCATTCTTCTATATGCATATGTTCCAAAGGGGCATGTGAAAGTAGTATTTTCTTGGTCCTGAGGTGTGATTGCGATTTGGAAGTAACTGGTGTATCCATTAAGAAAGCAATAGTGTGACTTTCCAGCTAATCATTCTAGCATTTGATCAAGGAATAGAAGAGGGTAGTGATCTTTTCTTGTTTCTACATTCAATTTCCTATAGTCGATACACACACACCATTTGTTCTTCACTCGAGTTGTGACTACCTATCCATGATCATTTGTGACAACAATTATCCCACCCTTATTAGGTACATCTTAAATTGGACTAACCATTCACTATCAGAAATTGGTTAGATAATACCATCTTGAAGAAGCTTGGTGATCTCTTCCCTAAATACCTCATGGATGAGTGGATTGATTCTTCTTTGTGGTTGTCTAATTGGTTTGGATGACTCCTCAAGATGGATGTGATGCATGAAAAGGGCAGGGTTGATTCCTGGTATGTCATCTAGGGTCCATCCTATGGCATTTTTGTTTTCTTCTAACACCTGAATAAGTTTTTACTCTTTGATTTCAGTAAGTGAAGCAGAGATATTGACAGGATAAGAGTGATTATAGAAAAGGAATTCATATTTCAAGTGTTCAAGCAGAGGTTTTAGATCAGTCTCATATTTTATTTTTGGGTTAGACAACTCAAGAATGGAATAAGGGACTTTAGTTGCTTCAGATTCATTCTCCTTAATACTTTCCAAGGTGGAGTAGTAGAGATCAGAGTTGATGTGGGATTCAAGAGAGTTTTCAAGATCTTCTAGATTGATAGAGTCTATGAATGAAAGGTCCACATCAACTTCACCATTTATGACTTGGTTAATCATGGTGAATATTTCACAAGATCCGTTGACATTAGAACATGAAGAACATGGTGGATTTGGGTTTGATTGACTCTTAGAAGTGTCCTCAGAAGCATGGATTAAGAATGTAGAGTGATCCTCAGATGGGTATTGCATGGCTTGGAAAATGTTTAACTTGACAAGTTGGTCACTGAATTCCATGGATAAGATTCCTCAATGTACATCAATCTTGGTTCTCACAGTCAAGAGGAATGGTATTCCTAGAATTAGGGGAGATCGAGAAGAGTTTGTCTCACCTTCCACGTCAAGGACATAGAAATCAGCAGGGAAGATAAGATCATTCACACGGACACGGACATCCTCAATTATTCCCTCAGGACTGGTTGTTCTTCGATTGGATAATTGAATAACAAAACCCTTTGAATATAAGGGACCTAGACCAAGGTTGGATAATATGGATTTGGGCATGACATTAATCTAGGCTCCTAGGTCTATGACTGCATCATCAAATTTGGAACTTCCAATTTGGCATGGAACCGTAAAGTTCCCTAGATCTTTTCACTTTATGGGAATAGATTTCTGGGTGGAAACATTTTCAAAGGTCCTAATTTTACTTTTTTGGGTGCACAGTTCCTTAAGAAACATGGTATACTTAATAATTTGTTTGATGGAATCTAAGAGGGGAATGTTGACATCAACACGTCTAAACATGTCGTGCATTTTTGGATCAGGTTCAAAATGAATTCTTTGGCTTAGAAACAGCTTGAAGAAAAGGAATTGGATTCCTAAGTGGAATAGAAGGAGGTGAGGGAATGGATTTAGATTCATTTTCAAGTTTCTATTCATTTTCATTTTCTAGGTCAACATTCAAAGGAGGGTTTGAGGACTTATCTTGAGGTATAGAAATTTTATTTTCCGATCTAAGTGAAATTGCACTTACATTACCCTTGGGGTTGGGTAATAGTTGAGCTGGAAGTTGGGAAGAATTAGATGGTTGCTGCTGACTAAGGTGGGATGCCAGTTGACCAATTTGGGTTTCAATGTTCATGAGGATAGAACGGGTGAAAGAGGCAAGATCTTCTACTGCACTTTCCCATGGTTTCTTATAAGAAGAGGCTTATCCCGAATTGGGATTACCTTGATTTTGGTTCTTGGGAAAGCGATTGTATTGGTTTTGGAATTGGGAAGGCTCACTAGGATAATGGAATCCCGAAGGAGGATTGTTCCTTTGAGGTTGAGGAATAAAAGGATAAGGTTGATGGAAGTTAACAATACATTGACCATATTGAAACTGTTTTGGGTTTTGAGGATGGAATTTAGGAGGATGAGATATGGGATTACCATACATATTTCCTTGGTTATAGGAAGAAGATAAGGGATCAGAGTGAGGTTGGTTGAAGTTTCTAACAAACTGACCTAATAGTTTAGGGTTGGTGTTCTGCTAACCATATGAAGCATTGAGCTCTATTGGTCTAGATGAATTGGATTGATCCTCTAGATGTTGTGTACATGTGTTAGTTGGATGAGATGGAGATTTGCAGATTCCACAGTTTTTGACTGGTCCAGGAAACATTGATTGTGGAGAAGATGAGGTTGGGGATTTGGTAGCCACAACTAGTTGTCGCACAAGACCTGTAAGTTCACTCATCCACTCGATCATCATGTTGGCTTTATGGATTGATTGTCTTGATCTTGTTTTACTTGAGAATGTGCTCGAGTATGTAATTGTTGTGTGTTTGAATCCATGTTACTTATGAGATCTCTTGCAGATGCAGGAGTTTTATCAACAAGAGCACTGCCACTTGTGGCATCTATGAGATTTTTCTCCATAGCCAATAACCCCTCATAGAAGTATTGAATCAAGAGTTGGTCAGGGATTTGATGGTTTGGACAGGTTGCCACAAGATTTTTGAACCTCTCCCAGTACTCATGGAGTGATTCACTTGGGAATTGACGTATACAACTTATTTCTTTTCGAATAGAATCAGTACGAGAAGCAGGAAAGAATTTCACTAAGAAGAGTCGCTTCATGTCATTCCATGTGGTTATGGAACCAGGAGGTAGGTAGTAAATCCATGACTTAGCAGTGTCATCTAGGGAGAAAGGGAATGCTTTAAGTTTGATTTGTTCTTCAAAAACCCCTTGAGGCTTCATGGTAAAGCACACCACTTGGAACTCATTAAGGTGGAGATGTGGATCCTCACTGGCTAGCCCATGGAAATGAGGAAGAAGTTGAATCAAACCTGATTTGAGTTCAAAGTCAGCCTCTATGTTTGGATATTTAATAACAAGAGGTTGGTAATTCATATATGGGGTCGGGAGTTATTTAAGTGTTTGTTCCCTAGGATTAGCCATATCTAATTCAATTGGTTGGACAAGGACTGGTTCTTGAATTATTAGATTATCTCTTATGTTCCTCCTAAGTTGGCGAAGTGTTCGATCAATTTTAGGGTCAAACAAATCTGAGGGATTGTTTGGAAGGCTATGGGGCATTCAGAGTGATTTTTGAAGAAATAGGAAGACGGGTTTTTCTTTGTATTTTTCAGTTAATGATTTTTATGAGAAGACGGGTTTTTCTTTGTGTTTTTTTTCAATTTTTTTTAATTTTTTTTGATTTTTTTTACAGTAACCAGAAACTAATGACTACTTAAAGAACCATCCCCAGCAATGGAACCATTAGAAACTCACGGCCGATTTTCTCCTATCGACCAGTCAAGGTTCTGGTGCTCTTCTAATGTGTATAGCAGCACTCGGGTCGAATCCTCGACGATGATACTTTATAATAGTAGTTTGTTTTTAGTTAATTGTATTTTGATTAGGGGGGTTGTTTGCAGTGCTTCAATGAAATGATTGATTTATTAATATTGATTTAAAAATTTGATAAATATTGGGGCGAGTTCATCATTAGGTAGTTAATCTTGTGATATCCTTGAACTTTGCTTAAAATTGCATTTAAATTAACACCCATGTCACAAGTTGACGTTGATTGGAATTCCCAAGTGTTAAAGCTTTAATCCAAGCCTTAACTTAACTAGGATTCTAATATCAATCAGTACTTGTTTATGGTAGTGTATTTATGGTTCCAATAATCCATAGAAACCACATGTTAAACAAAACAAGTCATTAATCCTTGACATGCTAAGTCCAACATACACAATGTTAATTCAACGAATACTCATCGAGAAAAAGCTTGCAATCGCTTAACATACCAAAATTTTAAATCCACCCAATGAGAGATTTACTCAGCCATTAAGATGTTAATTAATCCAGTAATATATTTTTTTGGTGATTAATTATAAATAGAAGAAAAGGAAATGGATTAGAAAAGATTGGTACGTCAAACACACACACACGAACAATGATGATAATTAAAAATGGATTTTCGATTGAATGAGGAAGAAAAATAAGGGAAGGGGATTCAACTGAATTTAAAATATTTTAAGATCATTAATATTAAAATACATAAGGTGGATGATAATAATATATATTGAAGAAGAAACTTTCATTAAAACAGAATTAAAAAAGGAAAGGACTTACAAAATTACAACAATGAAGAACATAAAAGTAAATGAAAACAAAGAGAGGAGTAACGGTCTCTAAAGTGAGAACTTGAGTATGGAAGATCCTCCCAAGCCTTTGGAAATTCTTTGGTCGTGCCAATATGATCTCTTATCTTCTGAAATTCCAACCCCTCTCAAGGAGACAAGGGGAGAGTACTTATAGCCTGAGGAGTGGACTGTTTGCATTACCAATTTGTCCCTCCACTTGCATCGCCAAGTTGGCTATACAGACAGCCGAATATCGAGAAATATCCTTATTAAAAGGTGTAGATAACAAATTTTTCCGACTACTCTCAAAATTTGGAGGAATTTGGACCTATGTATCCAATGTCATGGCTGGATGATTAAACAATTTTAATCTGTCCATTTCAATCCAGTCCTTTTGAAGTCCAAAATGTGAAAGGGTTTTTGAGTATGAATATGAATTCAAAGCCGAATTATTTATTCAACAAAGTCGGCCACCTATATATTCTTTTTCACACTAAAAAATCTCATCCAGATTGGATGCTAACATAATGAGTTATGTCATGAATACTATACTAATTTTAATTCTTGGACAGAATGGCGGGCTGGAATTAAAAGCTTCATTGGGCCCCTTGTTTTTGGTTTTGGGCCTTGAAATTTTTATCCAATACTCCTTTAATTATCCCCCAAACTTGGGAGGAGAATAAAAGAATTTGGACTTCCTGATTGAGCCTAGAAAATAAATCTTCATGGATGGTTCAGTTTCATCACATATTCTATAGGCCTCCTTGTGTGGCCCATATGAGACTTAAAATGGAAGAATTAGATCATAATCCCTTCTAATGAAATGTTTTATATTTAATAAGGAATCCTAAAAAACAAAAACAACACAATTTGGATTATTAGGGGGAGAGTTATAAATAAAATAGTAAACTGAATCAATTGGACTACTTCTAAAAATGCTCAAAAATTAGACTTAGTATTAAAACATTAATAT
Organism: Viscum album; assembly: GCA_963277665.1. Taxonomy (NCBI): domain Eukaryota; kingdom Viridiplantae; phylum Streptophyta; class Magnoliopsida; order Santalales; family Viscaceae; genus Viscum; species Viscum album. The sequence continues at coordinate 993,855,657 of OY728164.1, forward strand.
TTCACACAAATTATGAACATTTCATATAAAATAAGTAAAGGGAGTATATAATAATTCATTAAAATATTAATAACATCAGATACATATTGAATTTAATTTTATAATGTCTCGCACTATTTAATCAAGTCTAAAAGGCCCTCGCCATTGAATTCAAAATGCCCTATAATGGTAGACATTCTAATGTAAAGGATCCATATTTTATTTTTTATAATGAAATTGTAGACCATGAAAATTACAATAAATTATATAGGTAGGCAGTCTTGCCAAATGAAAAATGGAATCTATTTGTTTCATTGAGTTGACTCCCCAATCCAGGGATGCTAACTTGGATTTCTGCAACACATGCCCCCAAATATTTATTGAAAATATGTTGGCCATTAAACCCAATAAAAATTTGGCTTTTTGAACCCACTATGTTAGATAAGACTTCTCAGTAATTATAAGTGCCCCCAACTTAGGCTAAAATAACGCCTTAATTTTGGGTTCATCTTAATTTAGATGATATATGGATTAAATAACTTAATATTAACTTGATGTATTTTCTTTTATTATACATAATGGTTTCACGTTTCATTACTTAAATGTATTTTTAATATTAAATGGATTTTACTTAAATGGTTAACCATGTTTTGATAAAAACTCCCTTGATCCATCAATTTATATTCCATTTTTTGGCATTCATTCATTTATTTATGAGATCATCGTATTACATCCCTAAAATAAATAATTCATTGGATATAAATAAATATATAAATAAATGACCCAATCATGATCTTATCTAACAATATATTTATTGAGAGGAAAATAAATTAACCACTGAACCAAGAGAAGACTCATTGTGTCAGTCTTGGCATGAGTTGTAGTATTCCACCTATCCAAATTTGTATTACCTGGGTTGGTATAATATTAGTTCCATCTTGATCCACCACCAAACCTCTTTGGATACTTCTTTTATTACAAGTATTTATAACTCACATTCAAGAGATGGGAACCAAAGGATTGGATAGTGATAATTATATAAATAACCTTGGACACATGGGTCCTACATAATAAATATGGAAGGGAAGACTCATAGGCCATCATATTTAATTTAATAATTGATAATTTTAAAACCAAGTAATAAATTGAATTAAATAAAACCAACACATACACAGTTCTTGGTCATGACCATGAACGGTCATACATTCAACAAATATAAAAAATTATAGTGGATAACATTCATCTCTATTCATTCTTTATTATTAAAATAAACACACATACATTAATTAATTAATTAATTACCTTTTATCTTAATGGACATAAAAAACTGTTGTATATTTCCATCATAATGGCATTCATGGAAAATAATCTTCATGACCAATAACAACATATAATTACAATAAATTAATTGATCAATTTTAATTTTTTAAAAACATTCTTAAATTTTTAAACACATCGGGTTTAAATCAATGTAACATGGTTTTAATAATACAATTAATTATTTATGGTAATTTTATTATATCCTTTATTGGAAAACTATATTTCGTGTAATTATGATCTACACATCATGTACATTGATTGTAATGTTATTGGGATAAATACCTGGGGTTTCAGCATGAACCTTAGCTAGACTACATGATGTGTTCTAAATAGGTGATTCACATGTATCTCAACTTTTATATGTTTATAAAACCCACCGAAGAAATTGGAATTTTTTTCAAACATGAGACAACATAGCGTGTACTCCAACTAGAGACCATGTGTTCCACTAGTGATTTTTCCACTTGACTCACTGAATTCCTTGGTGTGTACTTCAGAAACGCTAGTAAATGAACTATACGTCATGTTATATGGATACACATTATGTATTTCATTAATGTTTTAGGTTGTCTATAGAGACACAATTTTTTCCTTGTAAGACTTTGTAATTTTTATAAGAAAATTTCTAAAGCTGGGAGTTGTGTTGGTGCAGAATTTTGAGGCTCGAATAGCCTCAGTATAGACATATTAAATATATTAAATATATTATATCATGCATGTGCATTTTTTGGAAATATGTAATAAATCATGAACAGGGACTTTGATCATAAATTTGAGATCATGTTTGTGTTTAGAGCATGGGTTTTACCCCAGCTGCGATATAATGTTTGTCAGTGTTGGGCACCCAGTTGAGGGAATGCATCAGCTGGTGTGTTGATGGTTTATTAGTTTGTATAATTAAATAAATAAAATAATATATCCATCACACTTTAAGGTTCCATGTGCCGGTACCAAGTTGGATGGATAAGGAAGTATGAAAATTTTGTTGTTACAGAGTGTTGTCTTTTGTTGTCAAAAATCTAAATCAATTCACTTTGTAAAGAACTTGAAAATCAGACGATGCTTTTCTAATTTGTATTTTACAATCATCTCAAGTTTGGAGAACTTGTGGTGCAAGACGTATGAAGGATAAAGAGAGTAAATATGGTTTTTGTCAAAACACATTTCAACATCATAAATTTCCATAAAATGACAAAGGCAAGAAGAAGGTGTGAAAGTGTTGTAGAGGCGTGCATGTCATATATCAAAAATATCATTATTTCAGAAATATGGGAAAGGGGAGAAAGTGGCGTGCAGGTATTGGCGCGCAAGTGGTGGCGTGCAGGTGGTGGCGCGCAGTTTGTGGCGCGCAGGTTGTGGAGTGCAGGTGGTGGTGCGCAGGTGGTGGCGTGCAGGTTGTGGTGTGCCGGTGGGGGCACACGGGTGGTGGCGCACAGGTATGGGTGCGCAAGTATTGGCGCGCAGGTCTAGGTCACGCAAGTCCTCAAAATGCCTATAAATAGATGACTCACCTCCTCATTTCTTAAGGCTCAACACTTGAGAATTATCTTTGAGCTCTGGGCGCATAGGTAGAGAGTTGGGCGCATAGGTTGATAGTTGTTAGAAGGCGCGCAGGTTGGGGCACACAGGTTGGGGGCGCACAGGGTCCATGAAGGCAGCATGTCTGAAGGGCAGTGCGCGGGAAGAGGCGCGCAGGTTCTCGGCGCACAAGTCTTGGTCGCGCAGGTCAAAGTGGGCACGCACGCTGCTTTTCTCCAGGGGTTCCTCCTAGCTTCTATGTAGGAAAGAAGAAGAAGAGGTTTGCAAGTATAAGGCACGTAGGTATAGGTCGCGCGGGTCTAAGTGGGTGTGTAGGTTGTTTTTCTCTAGGGGTTCCTGCCAACTTCTGGGTAGGAAAGTGAGGAATTTCTTTGAAAGATTTGATTTGTGTAAGCTTATTAAGAATCATTGATCCATTGTATTACCCTATTTGTGCTAAGTGGGAGCACATGCACTGTTGGATTGTTTTCAAAGTGATACACAAGTGTAAGTGTATATCCTACTCGTTGTATTCCACATCAAAGGATTGTTTTCTAGTCGATTGTGTGGTACTGGATTGTTTCTGTACCATACCAAGGACGTAGCTAATCTTATTGAGTAGTTAACCTTGTAAATCTTTTGTTCCTGTGGTTGTGTGTGTTCAGCAGGGAAGAAACTCTTTAACAGGAGGCGAAGGTTGTTTTAAAAGGGGAAACATAAAAAGTAAAAATATATCACTGATTCACCCCCTCCCCCTCTCAGTGATACTTGGATTTTGACTGAGAACTTCAATTGGTATCAGAGGGACATGTTCCCTTCGTTTATTCTTTGCTCAAGTTTTGATGGAGAATCTAAATTGCATGAACAGTAAGGGGATTCCGATTTTTGATGGAAAGAACTATCACATCTGGAAAGACATAATGATGCCTTATCTTATGTCTCTTGGATATGAAGTTCTTGAAACTATAACAGATGGATTTCTTAATAGTGATGATAAGGTTCCTCTTACTCATGTCGATAAGAAGAATCTTGAGAATGATGGAAGAGCTAAAAATGCATTACTTTCATCTCTTTCTGAGAGTTAATTTTTAAAAGTGAAAGGTGTTGCTACAGTCAAAGGAGTCTGGGACAAACTGAAAAATATCTATGAAGGAAATACAAAAGTGAAGAAGGCTAAACTACAAATCTGGAGACTGGATTATGAAGACTTTAAAATGGTAGAATCTGAATCTATTGGGGATTTCATTCCCAGGATAAATGATATTGTCAGTACAATCAGATGTCTAGGTGAAACGTTGGGGGATTCTACAGTTGTCGAAAAGATATCAAGAATTATTCCAGACAAATTTTATGATAAAGTTTCCTCATTGGAAGATAGAGACCGTGAGACATTATCTCTGGATGACTTGCATAGCGCTCTCATTACTTATGAAATGAGAAGGGAGAGTACTATGAAGACCAAAACAAAATCAGATAGAGAAATGTCATTCAAGGCTTCAAAGATAGAGAAGTCAAAGAAGAATCTTATTGAAGATGATGCTGGTTAATCTAATTATGAATATGAGGCATGTAAAAATTTTCATGAAATTTTCTCCTTGTTTTCTAAAAATGTGAAAAAAGGTACAAGTAAATACAAGAGGAAACATCCCTTGAAATGTTTTGAATGTGGATCTATTGGTCACTTTGCGGATAACTGTCCTCAAAAGAATAAAGAAGAAGATAGTGATGATAATGAGAGATGGACAAGAAGGTCATGGAAGAAACAAACAGAAAAAGATAAATATTATTCAAAGGGTAAGGATAAAAAATTCTTCAAATAAAAAAGAAGAAACTTTTTATCTAGAGATGAAGAAGAAGATAGCGAAGCTGAATCTGAGAAATCGTCTATAGAGAAAGCTAGAGAGATACCTTTATTGCAGTAGTGAATAATGAAGATTACGGGAGAAACAGTTCTGAAGAAGAAGAAACTCAACTTAAATATCATCTGAAAGAATAGTTGAAAGAATGTTTGAGGAAGATCAGAAGGCTTGAGAAGGAAAAAAAAGTTGATAAATGAAATTTCCACATTAAACAATCAACAAGGTTTTCCTGAGGTGAAAATCAAGATGGAAAAATAGATTGATGATCTGAAAATTTTTCTTGAGAATGCAAAGAATCGTAATGATCATCTTGAAGTAAATCTGGAAGAAAAAGAAGAAGAGTTTGAACTGTTCCAATAGAAACTATCCAAAGCTAAAGAAATGAATGTCAGTTTCAAACATTCTATCTCAGAAGTTGGTGAATGTTCTAGTAAGAATAAACCAAAGAAGGGTCCACAGAATTTACCTTCAAAAGTTTAAAGTAAATATAGAATTGGTTCTAATATGAACAAATTTGGAAAGTCTATGTATGTGTCCAAAGTCAGTAATGATTAAAAATCAAAAGTACATAAAAATATTGTGTCCAGAAATATTTCTACTAATTTTGGTACTGATAAGTTTGAACAGAAATTTGAGCTGAAAAAGAAAGTTACGATTGAAAACAGAAAGTTTGATGGTCAGCAGAGTTCTATTAAGAAGGCCGTTGATAAGAATGTTCACAACTCTGGTCAGTATAGAAATTTCAAAGGAAAATATTCATTCTATGGTTACTGCTGGTATTGTAGTGGATTCGGACACACTACAAACATGTGATGGTTTAATCAACAACATTACAACTATTACACAAGTTTTGAAAGACAAGGATTTAGGGGGATTCAATCCGTTCAAAATAGAAAGTCTCTGAATAAATTTCAAAAGATAACTGAGAATACTGGTGTGAAAGTTGAGAATAGGTTCCAAGCACTAGAAACTATTTTTGAAATATGTGATTGACCTGGACATCTTTCCAAGGGCCGCCTTAGTGTGTTACCAGAGCGACAAAATATTCTTAATAATTCTCAAAAGCCAGAGTTTTTAAAAGCTAAAAGGGACAGGTCTGATAAGTCTGAAAAGAAATAGTGCATGGTTGTCTGGCCATAACACATTGACTTGGATATTAAATTGGATAAATCACAACATAAAGTAAAGGAAAAGGAAGAACAAAAATCTATTGTTGTTGAAACAGCTTTGAAAGCTACAAAAGGAGAACGTCCATGGATTCTTGATAGTGGATGTTCCTCTCATATGACAGGAGACTTAAAGGTGCTGAAAATGTGAAAGACTTCAAATAAGGAACAATGACATTTAGAAATTATGAATCCTTAAGGATAAAACGTATTGGATTGGCCATTATTGGAAAAGAAAAGATGAAATCCAGGAAAACACTATATATTGATGGGATGAAACATAACCTGTTATGTTTGTCACAACTCTATGATGAGGGAAACAAAGTAATATTCAGAAGAGATGGATTTTTTTTTTGAAAAGTGAAAGTGATGGAAATATAGTTACAAGAGGCCAATGTACAAGAGGGAATCTATTCTAAGTTGGTGGTGTGCAGAACTCTTGTTACATGAGTGTTGTGGATGAAAATAAATTATGTCATAAAAGTCTGGGGAACATGTGTCTGAGAAATATGTGCAAGTTATCAAAGAGAGATAGTGTTTGGGATATGCCTAATTGATCAAGGGAAAGAGATTGGTGTTGCACTATTTGTGAGAAAGGGAAGATTACTAATTCTATGCACAAGAGAGTTGAAATTCACTCAAAAATACCATTGGAACTTATACACTCAGATATATTTGGACCAATGAGAAAGAAATATTCAAATGGAGATAAGTATATCATTACTTTCATTGATGACTTTACTCGCATTACTTGTGTTATATACATGAGACATAAGTCAGATGCTCTGACAATGTTTAAGAGTTTCAGAAGGAAAGCAGAGAAGGAATGTGAGTATTTAGTGAAGAAGTTGAGAATAGATAATGGTGGTGAGTATAAGAATGAAGAGTTTTAAAGTTATCTTGAGAAACATGGAATTATGAATGAGTTCAATTCACCATACACACTTCAAAAAAATTGGGTGGCAGAAAGAAAGAATCGAAGTCTGGTGGAAATGGGGAGAACTATGTTACTTGAACATAGTCTTTCTCATTATTATTGGAGGAAATCCATGAGCACTACTGTGTATATTCAGAACTGATGTTTCTATAGGCCAAACTCATATATGAATCCATATGAAATGTTCTATGGAAAAAATCCAAGTCTCAAACACTTTAGAGTCTTTGGGAGTCCATGTGTTATAAAGAATAAAGGTGGAAACATGGGAAAGTTTGAGCAAAGAGGAGATGATGGAAATTTTATTGGATATTCTCCATAAGGAAGAGGATATAGATGCCTCAATAATGAAATAGGAATAATTATTGATTCTTCATATGTAAAAGTTGTTGAAAATGCTAAGAAAGAAAAGCAGTCATATGTGGATGTCGAAGTCGAGGAGGATAGATAAGATTTTGTTAACAATTTTGATAATGCATCAGACTGTGTTAATCCTAATCAAGAAGAGGAATCTGACTCATAGATCTCAAGTTATGAGGATGGAGTTCAAACAACTCATCCTAGGTTGAGGAAGAAAGTGGAGGCTCAAAACATTATTGGATATAAAAATCATAAGGTCCAAACAAGAAGAACAACAAATGCTATATCACATACTTCTCTTTATTAAAAAGTTGAACAGAATGATGTAAAAGAAGCATTTGAGAATCCAAAATGGGTTCATGCTATGAATTAAGAGCTTGATCAGATAGAGAAGAATGATACTTGGGAACTTGTACCCAAGCTGGACAACAAGAACATTATTGGTACAAAGTGGGTTTTCCAGAATAAGCTAAATGAAGAAGGTAAAGTAATAAGAAACAAAGAAGGATTGGTATACAAAGGGTATTCACAAATTGAAGGAATTGATTTTGATGAAACCTTTTCTCCATTGGCAAGATTAGAAACAATCAGAATCTTACTTGCTATTGCTGCACAACGAGGTTACAAAATCTTTCAAATGGATGTAAAATATGCATTCTTGAATGTTGACCTTGACGAGGATGTTTACATTGATCAACCTTGTGGATTTTTTATTGGAAAGGATGAAGGTTATCTGTTCAGGTTATAGAAGGATTTATATGGGCTAAAACAGGCTCTGAGAGCATGGTATTCTAAATTAGATACTTGCTTAAAGAAGATGAACTTTAATAAAGGGAGAGTTGACAGCAATATTTACATCAAAGAATGTCATGAGTTTTTACTGATCATTATTTTCTATGTCGATGATATTATATTTTCTAGAAATGAGGAAAGATCATGTGAAAAATTTGCTAAGGTGATGAAGAAGTTATTTGAGATGTCCATACTAGGAGAAATGAAGTACTTTCTTGGGCTACAAATTTCATAGAAGAAGAATCGTGTTTTTCTGTCTCAAGAAAAGTATGCTAATGAACTTCTTAAGAAGTTTGGCATGGAAAATTCGAAACCAGTTTCCACACCGATTTCAGTGGGAACGAAGTTGTCTAAATGTAGAGAAGTCAAGGAAGTTGATCAGAAAGAGTTTCGAAAGCTGATTGGAAGTCTGTTGTATTTGGCTGCCACAAGACCTGACATCGTCTATGTTATCACTTTATGTGAATGATTTCAGTGTGATCCTAAAGAATCACATTTGATTGCTGGAAAAATAATTCTCAGATATATCAAATGCACACCAAATTTTGGAATTAGTTATGATGGCTCTGGAAATATTGATCTATTCGGGTATTCTGATGCTGATTGGGCAGGAAATGTTGATGATCGAAGATCCACATCTGGTGGAGTTTTCTTTCTAGGGAAAAGTTGTGTTAGTTGTCATACCAAGAAATAGAATTCAATAACTCTTAGCATAGCTGAAGCTGAGTATGTTGTTGCAACTCAATCTTCAACACAACTGATGTGGATGAAGACTCAGCTGGAAGATCTACTTGTTGAAGTAAAGCTACCATTGCTTTTGGGTTGTGATAATCAGAGTACAATCAATCTTACAAGAAATTCAGTACAACATTCTCGCTCAAAAAACGTTGATATAAAGTACCACTACATAAAAGAGAATGTGGAGAAGAATGAATTGAGGTTGGAGTATGTTTCTACATCTGAACAAATTGTTGATATATTCACAAAATCGTTACCAAAGGAACCATTTGCAAAATTGAGTTTGAACATGGGTTTCCAACCTCCTTCTCATCAAGGTTAAGGTATGTGTTTCGGTCCCCTCTCTCTTCTTACCTTTGGATAGTGTTTTCAAGGGGGAGAATTGTTTCATAAATCTATCCTTATGGAAGCATGCATAAAGGGGGAGTTGTGGGTAAGCTGTGAATCCAGCTTGTATGTGTGTGAACTATTATAACTGTTTGTTGGAGTGGGTGTAGGAAACAATGTTTTTTTCCAGAAAATTTGACGAAGTAAATAATTATGAGGTAGAATCTTGAATGATGATCTAAAGAAGGTTGAGGAGGTACGCTTATGAGATTTCATAGTCACTGCTTTTGGACAGCATGGTTTTGTCTGTCAATAATTCTTGTTTCCTACAATGAGTTAGCTCAAGTAGTCTTAGAATTATTGATAAGCAATAAATTTCTTATGGTTACAAAGTTTAGTGATTTATGAATCATGGTTGAAAACAAAATCCAAAGGGGGAGATTTTTGGGACCAATTTGGATGGATAAGGAAGTAAGAAAATTTTGTTGTTACGGAGTGTTGTCTTTTTTGTCAAAAATCTAAATCAATTCACTTTGTAAAGAAATTTAAAATCAAATGATGATTTTATGATTTATATTTTACAATCATATTAAGTTTGGAGAACTTGTGGTGCAAGACGTATGAAGGATAAAGAGAGTAAAGAAGTGTTTTTGGAAAAACACATTTCAACATCACAAATATCCAAAAAATGAAAAAGGAAAGGTGCGCAAGTACTATAGAGGCGCACAAGTCATATTTAAAAAATAGCATTATTTTAGAAATATGGAAAAGGAAAGAAAGTGGCGTGTAGGTATTGGCACACAGGTGGTGGCGCGTAGGTGGTGACGCATAGGTTGTGGTGCGCAGGTGGTGGCACGCAGGTGGTGGCGCACAGGTTGTGGCGTGCAGGCTGTGGCACGCAGGTGGTGGCGCGCAGGTATGGGCGCGCACTTATTGGCGCGCAGGTCTAGGTCATGACAGTCCTCAAAATGCCTATAAATAGATGACTCTCCTCATTTTTTAAGGATCAACACTTGAGAATTATCTTTGAGATTTGGGCGCGCAGGTAGAGAGTTGGGCGCGCAGGTTGATAGCTGTTAGAAGGCGTGCAGGTTGGGGGCGCACAGGTTGGGGGCGCGTAGGTTGGAGGCGTGCAGGTGTTGGCACGCAGGCTGCACGAAGGTAGAACGTCTGAAGGGCAGTGCGTAGGAAGAGGCGCACAGGTTCCCGGCATGCAGGTCTTGGTCACGCAGGTCAAAGTGGCCGCGTAGGATTCTTTGCTCCAGGGGTTCCTCCCAGCTTCTGGGTAGGAAAGAAGAAGAAGAGGCGCACAAGTATAAGGCACGCAGGTATAGGTCTCATAGGTACAAGTGGGCACGCAGGTTGTTTTTCTCCAGGGGTTCCTGCGAGCTTCTGGGTAGGAAAGTGAAGAATTACTTTGAAATATTTGATTTGTGTAAGCTTATTAAGAAGTACTGATCCATTGTATTTCCCAATTTGTGCTAAGAGGGAGAACACTCACTATTGTATTGTTTTCAAAGTGCTACAAAAGTGTAAGGGTATATCCTACTCGTTGTATTCCACATCAAAGGATTGTTTTCTAGTGGATTGTGTGGTATTGGATTGTTTCTGTACCATACCAAGGATGTAACTACTCTAGTTGAGTAGTGAACCATGTAAATCTTGTGTTCATGTGGTTGTGTGTGTTCAGCATGGAAAAAACTCTTTAACATGAGGTGAAGGTTGTTTTAAAAGGGGAAACTTAAAAAGTAAAAAGATATCACTGATTCACCCCCTCCCCCTCTCAGTGATACTTGAATCATGACTGGGAACTTCACCATGAACATAAGTAGAGGTGGATGTTTCTCCCTTATGTGATGAATAACCTAAATATGAACTGAGGGAGATGAGGTTCCACCAAACTCTATTTTTGATGGTAATCAACACCAGATTGAGGTGTACAAAGTTCCAGACCTCACATTAGACCTAAGGCTTCAGAGTTTCACCATGAGGTAGGTGAATTTATTATATTTACATCCCAATCCTAATATATTAATTTGTTAGGGTTTTATATCCCTATTATGATTTCTAGATAACCCATAAGGGTCGATTTTAATCACATGGAGTGTAGTGAAGGAGAACAGGTCATGTTTTCTTCCCATTTAGGTAATATAAACTTTTATAACTACACTATATGTACTCAAGCTAAACATTGTGTAGTGAGGATCAACATTGTGGTTGGGTACATGGGTCAGCATGCCATATAAGAGGGAATGGTCAAGTTGAAGTACACGACCAAAACCTGGGTGAACATGTTTTGGAGGAAACATCCAAGAATCTAGGCTTGGGATGGTCCAATAAGAACATTCCATGTACCAAGGGTATACTCCACGTGTCGTGACATGGCCATTCAGGCTGTGTGGGAGAGGTTGCATTCCCTAGTGATCAGGTATGGTTGCACAACATGTAACTGGATGTACACACCATGTATCCTCCATATAAATGAAAAGTACAGTGAGAGGAAATGACTAGGTTTTAGTGTCAAGTGACATGCCATGTATTATGGGTATATACTATGCACTCCCATCTGAGACTTCTCTTTTTCACATATTCATCTTTAGGATTGTAATGGAGGCCTGTGGGTAGCCTATCCTGAGTAGTTTTCCATAAAAAATGTAATGGTGGACATATTTTTTATGTTAGTTATGTGATTCGATGTGATGACAGTAGGACGACATTGCTAGAAATGTTTAGATCAGCACTAGGTGGACACATTTCATTGGTATGTTCTTATGAGGGTACATTGTGGAATTATGTCCTAAGCATAAGATTGTGACCCCCTTGATGGAATTGGTTTAGATAGAGTTTTTGTAACCCTTTAAGAACCCTAAGGTGGGATCCTCTATCACATTTTCATCCTAAGAAGGGTTTATGGTATCATTGTGAGCTTTATAAACTGGAATTAATCCCCTGCATAGAGGGTTATTCTTGTAGGGTTTATGGTATCATCATCTATAAGATCCCCTACTTAGATTATTTTCTAGAATTATGTTTTTGGTGTCCCATCGTAGTCCTGGGTGTGATCTTCTAACTTTGTATCATGGTTCTGAGTCTCATTATGTTTTTCAGTATCCCCTAACAGAACTGGGTGCGATCCCTTATCTGAGCATTACAATCTCCAGAGTTTGATATTGAGTTTTTAGTTTCCCCCAATGGTATGAGGTGTGATCTCCTATCTGAGTTTTGAGATCATATAGGTTATTGTAGGGTTTGTGGAGTCATCCATGAGACATGGGTGAGATCCCCGAGCTGAGTATCAAGATCTACTAGGTTCTAGTGATACTTTTTTCATTGTGAGGCTCCATGATCATGTTCTCTCAGAAGTACACCATTAGGGATGGAAGGGATGATCCATAGTCTTAGTGATACCTAATGGGTGTGATCACTTGGATGAGTTCCATTGAGGTTGGTATTTCTCATGGATTGAGTTCTCCCATATTAGTGTTACCCTCAAGACTCGTATAGTATACTATATAAAGTTGTATAGTTGAGACCATAAGATTTTGAGTCTAAGGTGAGTATATCTAGGTTATTTTTGGAGTCCTTTATATAATTATCATATCTTTATTGACAAAACATGTGGTGATGAGTTGACTAGTCATGTGTATCCAATGTGTGGATATAGATATTCTTTTTCTCTCTCACTAGTGTTTTCTATACCCTATGGTTATGGGTTGAAAAAACTATTTCCTTTCATTTTCCCATTTTATTTTGGATTTATGGGGTTCCTACTAGGTATTATTATACTAACTTCTGCATGGGATCTGTATAAAGATGTCATTTCTTATACAGAAAAAAGTCATTTTGATGGAGTCTTAGGAGGACCCAAAGTAGGTGGAGCATAGTGAACTAAGAATATTTAGGCATGTACTTGTGGTTTTATTTGATAGAAGTCCCGATACACTAAAAAAGTTGAATGATTTTAGAAATTTCTAGTGGGATTTTATTTTTCCCTTTAATATTATACATTACTTTTATTATGCTCTAATTATGGGATATATATGTAGGCATGAATTTGGTATTAGTTGTATTATTATATCTACACTATTTTATGGAGATGGATGTGTGTACATACATACAAGTGCTATAGGATAAAGATTATCATGTGTGTGATATTCCTACTTAGTACTGGTCACCAGCCCTTGGACTATTGGATGTGGTCTTGGGGTATTCAACCTCATATCTTCATCGACTAGGTGGACCATGGGGGGTCAGGTCATGATAGAGTGGTGTTAGAGTGGGTTCCACTTTGGGACCGCAGTGTTGATATTGTATAGTTGTGAGATTGTTTTGTAATTTTTTGGAAATAGTGTTAAAGTTTTTCAAATTTACCTTTCATTATAAAGAATCCAATGTTTGAGTGGTAGTCAGTGAATCTATTCACTATGACTTTAATAACCTTCTTGTTGACTTAGAACTTATGGTAACTTATTATAGGGAAATGTTGGTGCATGTGTCATATAGGACTTAGATGTGGTTTCCATTTCCTTCATGAGTTATCTCCCCTGATATACTCTTTGATCATAGTTTATCTTTATTTTATTTTATTATTCCACAATGATGATAACCATCTTGGGATACATGGAATGATTTTGATTATGGTATACTTAATGATGAGGCATCGGTGTAGGGGTATGAATAGGAGGCGGTATCTCTGGGTGGTTTTCCATTTGATCTTCCACCCATTAAGAAGAAAATTGGGTCGACAGTACTAGTTGAGGATTCCCATAGGCCAAGTGTGCTACATGAGTTTCAAATATAGAGACCTATTAGGTTTTGAGGTCATCTAGACCACTAGGTAGCTGATAAATTTATTGAGTTTGTCACGTGTGTTTTATTTCTTTTTAGGAAACCTCTCGATCAAATGGTGGTGGTAGTAGTGAGTCTTAATCAGGGATCTGTGGGGGAATGGTGGAGTCTAGGTAATCAGTCACATGATGAGACTATTCCCACTTATAAAAATTTTGAGTGCATCTTAAGGGAAGAGTTTTATCCAACCATGTTTTGATTGGAAAATATCTAGGAGCTTCTATAGCTTCATTAGGGAAGCATGATCATGGCAGAGTTTCCGAACATGTACATTGATCTTTCGGAATACTCTTTAGATATGGTTCGAGATATTTTTTTCTGATCATGAACCTTTCATCAGGATATACACCTCTATATCAAGTATTCAGTGATATCTCTAGGCATTCCAACCTATGTTGGGGTGCTTGAGTGGGCCATGGTAGTGGATATCTTTTTGGATGATCAGATTCCAACTGTTAGTGTTGGGAAAATAAGATAAAAACCTAGAAAACTGGTATATAATGTTGGGATTAGGGATCTAGGTATGCGATACACATCAAGATACGATCCTAGGATAGACGGTCTATGGTTCGGGGCACATTCTCCAGTTCCAGTCAGTTGTGAAACAGGAGGTGTTTCACTTCTGATAGATGATAACATCTCATGTGGGATTATATGAACCATCATAGTATTGATAGATATATGGTTTAGGGACCTCCCTAATTGAGATAATGACAATAACAAGGAGTTTCATAGGATGAAAGACATGGTAGAGGGTCGAGGATATAAGTAAGAGGTGGAAGACGATTCTATTTTGTTACCAAAATTACCCCCAAGTGGCCTATGCCAAGATGAGGGAGCTAGAGTATGGGGATAGGGATAGTTGTAGGTCTCAGAGGCTTATGACCCAGAGCCTCTAAGGATTATTAGAGGTATGATTTGTATCATTTATAATTTTTTAATAGTATTGTTATATATATGTCTCAGATTACCTATTCTAACCACTTCTTTCACGAGGATTATCCAATGTAACTTGGGATATTGGTGGAGCCATTTTATAGTGATGTTTTACATGGATTCAGACTCATATGAAATAGGGACACTTTCCCTACCAAGAAACATTCTTGTGATGTGATAAAAAATGGTGTGGGTGAGTTAGTTCCTCCTAAAGAGGAGAGTGTCAAGGTGTGGTGGATGAGTTCCTTGGAATTGTGTGTTAAAGGAATATTGGTGTGTTAATTTGTTGGATCAGGTTCTGGTTATAGTGAATAGTCAAGAAAGCTAAAGGACAAGCTTTAGGTAGAAGGGGATTCTATCTTGGAGTCTCAAGTATGGTTCAAGGTATAGTATGTGTCCTTACTGACCTATATACCATTATTATAGAGTCATGAGCCACATTTTCTTCATTATAGCCCTTATTCAAGGCCAAGTGATACAAGTGGATCCTTTTTTCTTTACCCTTATGCTTTGAGGATCAAGATAAGTGGATTGGGGGTCCATGTGCTCTTATCATTTGGTGAGACCCAACTCTAGAGGGGATTGATATCATTGAATAGAACCTTTCTGTAGTGGTAGATAGAGACCCTACAATGTTTATAGAGTGTATATTGGTTTTCTACCAACCTTGCTTAGATGGTTTCTGCCAGTGGGTATTGAAGATTCCTAGGTGTCTGGGATGAATTTTTTCTCATTTTTTGGGAATTGATCCTAGGAAGAGTGGTATGTTTTCATATCTGGGAGAATATAGGTGGATTTTATCAGTTTTCTAGTATGACACTTAGATTAGTAGATTCTATGAGGATCATGTTTTCTGTAGTGATGGTGGATCTTAGGAATTCTTTCTAAGGTCATGTTACATTTATCTCCCCAATGAGATTTAGACCTATACATAGACTAGAACCCAGGTAATACCCTAATATTTGATATAGTATATCAATTGGATCCCATTGAGCTTTATGGGCTAGAGTTACAATTAGAGGTTTCCAGATGAAAGGATTTTTAATACCCAATATGTTCACTTGGTTAGACTTGTGTATTTCACCTAGGAGGTAGATGTGAGACTTAAGAATTGGGTCCTTCCACCCTTTTTGGATTATTTCATGGTAGTATTTTTTTCCCTCATGTGAACGATGTCATAGTTATACACAAGACACTTTAGGTTGGATTCTAGATATTCTCCAATAGTATAAGTATATTAGAGAGCTCTCATAGAGATAGGTATGAATTCAAGAGGTTAACTTCTTCTAGTATACTTTCTTATACATGGGTGTGATAATGTGCTCAATAGATGTAGGTGTTGAGCTATCTTGAGATCCACCTAAGGGTGTGTTTGTAGAATCATATTATCATAGTAAGTATTTTTGTCTTCTATTTTTGAGCTTGTAAACAAATAATTTGACCTCTTCCCAGTTGAACCATATGGTTTAAGATGACGCAAATGTATCTAGTTAATGGTGGTTACCCTTATTCTATTTTTTTGAGGTTGGTAAGAACTTCTATGAGATTCTATCTATGTGGTCTTGTGTGACTAGATATCCACTGGACATGTTCTTAATGGATTTTATGAAGGTGGGGAGTAATTCATCTATTCAAGGATTGATAATGAAATCAATCATGTTATGATGTTAGGTTTTTAGGAGTTTTTTTCCTTAGTAGTGCACCCAGGATAGGGGTGGTTGTACTGAGATCCACTAGAATCAGGTGTGGTGGAAAAGTATGAGGAATTTCATGACATTTTAGGATTCCTTTATAAACTGAAAATGGTGGCCTTTGGAGTTCATCATGGAGATATTATGCTCTTGGATATAATTCTTCATAAATGTTTCGGGGAATTAGCTAGGTTGGTTGGCTAACCCTGGGGTTCATATACCCTTTCTTAACTTTTAGTGTGAGTTAGTGAGGTGGTGTACCACTATACTGTATGAATACAATTAGACTGGGTTCTTGTTTTTTTCCACCTTTTATAGTTGAGGATACATGTGCGTGCCTTATTGTATAATGTCGACCTTGGTGATCTATGTCACTACTAGAAAACCAAGTTATACCCATGGTTCTCTAAAAAACTATATTTATAGTTCCCACTATACCCATGCTTTTTTAAACCATTGGTATAGCTTTCATTGAAAAAAAAATTTCATGGGAAGGACCTCTACCCATGGTTCTCCAAAAACCATGGGTATAATTCACCCCTATACCCATGGTTCCTAGAGAACCACGGGTATAGCTTGCATGGGGAAATAATATAAGGAATTACTTATACCCACAGTTCTCCAAAAACCATGGGTATAGTTCACCCCTATACCCGTAGTTTTTCTAAATCAGCAAAATATGTTTCACATTAAATTTTTTTTTCTGGGAACCACATATACCCACACTATTAGGCACTGAGTCAACACAAAATTATGATGCCCAGAGAGCCTCAACGTAGATATATTAAAAATTTTAAATATATTTTATCAAATGAACCATTGTTTTTTGTAAATGTGGAGTAACTCTTAAATAGAGTCTCAAATTGAAAATATAAGGCCACAGTTGAGTTGAAAACATGTTTTTTACCCCATGCATGACATAAATTTGTACTGGTGTTGGGTTCCCAGTTGAGGGCATGCGTTGGTAGGTGTGTTGATGATATATTAGTTTTTCTAATAAAATAAATAAACTAATATATCCTCCAAATTTTGGGTTTAAAGATAATAAGTAGAGGGGTGAGGTTTCTCCCTTTCATGACGGATGACCCAATGATGAACTAAGTGAGATGAGGCATTTCTGAACTCTATTCTTAATGGTGATCAACATAGGATCAAGGTGTAGTGGGTCCTGAGAATCATGTTTGGCCTAAATCTTTGGAGTTTCACTATTTTATAGGTGAATTTATGATATTTACATCTCAATCCTCATATATTCATTGTTTTAAGGTTTTAGATCCATATTATGACTGATAGAGGTCCCCTGGGGGGTCAATATGTGGATTTTTGGTAAAAATAAGGGGTTTTAGGAGGCTCTTAGGTGTTTCCCATTCAAAAATCTTGATCACATGGCATGTAGTGTAGGATCACATGTTGTGTGTTCTTACCATTAAGGGAAGATGGAATTTTTGGACTACACAACATGTACTGGTAGTACATGAAATGTATAAAGGCTTATCTATGTGGTCAGGGACATAGGAAGGCATGCCATATAAGGGGAAATAGTGGTGTGTAAGTACACAGCAAGGTCCCAAGTGCACACAAACCATACAATATAGCCAAGGACATATATTTATTTCTGTCCAAGCGGAACATTCCATGTTCCAATGGTAAACACCATGTGTGGCGATATGGCTAGTCAGTTCATGTGGGCATGGTGGCATGCCCTGGTGATCGAGTAGGGTTAGACACCGTATAAGTAGATGTACGCATTGTTTATCCTACTTATACATGTTGAGTGTAGTGAGGGGACACAACCATGTTTTAGTGTATAGAGAAACATTGTGTACTATGGGTACATTCCTTGTACTCGCCTCAAATAATTATCCCTTATATATCTCTGTCTTCAAGACTCGAATGGAGTCATAAGATCAGCCTATCTTTAAGTAGTTTTCCATGTAGAACATGATGGTAGACATGGTTTTTGTGTTAAATATGTGACACAAGGTGATTCTAGTGGTAATCTATTTTTAACAACATGTAGATCAGAACCTTGTGGGTGTGTTTCCTCAGTACGTTCCTCTAAGGGTATAGTGTGTCATTATATACTAAATGTAGGATTGTGATCCACTTGATGAAACTGGGTTAGAAAGAGTTTGTTTATCCCTCTTAGAATCCTATGGTGGGATCCTATATCACATCATATTCCTAACTTGGGGTTTTAGTAGCAGCATGACCTTTATGCATGGACGTTGATGCCCTACTTAGATGATTTTTAGTAGGTTTTGTTGTATCATCATCTATATTATCCCCTACATGGAATATATTTTCAAATTGGGTTTGTGGTTCCCCCAAAAATCAGGGTCTTGATCCCCTATCTATATATCATATTTTTGAGTCTAGGTAGGGTTTTGGTGTCCCCCAGTAGACAAGGTTTTGATTTACTATTTGATCATTATGATCTCTAGAGTTCCATATTGGGTTGTTGGCATCTCCCAATAGTCTTGTGTGTGATCCCATATCTAAGTGTTGAGATCGTATGGGTTCTAGTAGGGTTCTTGGAGTCCCGCGTGAGGCATGGGTGAGATCCCCTTGCTCAGTATCATGATCCACCAGGAGCCGATGAGTCTTTATTTACATAGATAACCAACTATCATGTTCTCACATTTGTATGTCATTAGGTATGGTAGGGATGAGATATCGAATTAGTGATACTTGATGTGTGGATCACTTGGATTAATTCTATAAGGGATAGTGGGGCTCATGGGGTTAGTTCTGAAATATCATTGTTACCTTTGAGAATCAATTATAATCTTTTGGCAGGATATATGGTTGAGACCATGAGACATGGAGTCTTATGTAAGTATATCTGGTTTATTTTAGGAGTCCTTTTGATATATATCATATATTGATTGACATAACATGTGGTGATGATCTGACTAGTCATGTGTAGCTGATGTGTGGAGTTGGAGATTCTTGTTCTCAATCTCTTGGGGGGGGGGGGGGTTTACCCTCTAGATATAGGTAAAGAGGGTTATTTCTATTTAGTTTCTCCCTTTTATTTTGGGTTTTTGGGGCACCTATTGGGTATTTTTATACTCACCCATTCATGGGATCTTCCTACACATGTCATTTTTTATTCATATGAAATTAATTTTGACATTGTCCTAGGAGGACCTAAAGAAGAAACATCATGGTGAAATTGAAAGACTGAGGTGTGTACTAGTGCTTGAATTTGACCACAACACCCTCTTACTGAGTAGGTTATAAAAAAACTAATTAATCGTGGGATTGTATTTTTTCCTTTCATGCTTGTTAGTACTTTTGTTGTAGTCCAATTATGGGATATAGATATATTCATCCATTTGGTATTAGTTTTATTATTATCTCTACACTGTTTCATGGATATGGATATGTATGTGTGTGTATAGGTACCACGTTATAAGGCTTATCATGTGTGTGACATGCCTACATAGCACTGATCACTAGCCCCAAGCCTATGGGAGGCAGTCTTGTGGTAATAAAACTCAGTTATTTTCTTGCTAAGAAGGCCCTAGTGGGTTGGGTTAGGACACTATCAATCTCATACAGTGTCAAACCATGTATTTTACCATGTAGTTAGCTTGAATTTGACTATTAAACCGTGTAGACAACATGATGTGTATACCGACTACATGTTGTGTGATCTGATAAGTTATGTTCTAGGTTCACCTAATCTATATGCAGTGTGCAATAAATTCACTATGTGTTGTTTCTAATTAGTGTGTCATGAATCCCATAACCTAGATAGGTGTAGTTCACTAGGGGTACTCATTGTGTACTCCATAACATGTCTTGTAACCCAGTCTTATCAACCAACATTATTGAAACTTCATGATGGAATCTATGTTTTTTATTTATATATTTGTATACCTTTAATAAAATATAAACCATTAATAATGAAATTAAAATTTTTAAATCATGTTAATTAAAATCATATTAAAATGAAAAATTTAGAAATGAAATATCTTACCACTATTGTGCACATAGATTTAAAATCAAATAAATAATTATAAATTTAAAATATAACCTCCCTCTGATACAACTTCAAGGTTCTAGGTGCAGCAGAAGCACCCTAGTGGGTGAATATCCATATAGGTTTTTTTTAGATTTGATGGATCATTTTAATATTTTATAAGATGTAAAAATCATAAACAATAAACTTTTCCCACAAAATATTAATACTAGAGAACCAATAAACTGGAGAGAGAATAATTTCATGTTAAGTTTATAATTAATTTAAATTTTATCGGAATAAATTAAAACTTTTCATAGGATCTTTACTCAATGGTGTTCTTGATCATCCAAAATATCCTTTTCATATTACCATTGTTTCACTTGTTGGATCAAACTATAGAATCCCTCTAGTGGTAATCCACATGTGACCCTCTAATCTCCAAACAATCACTGATGTAACATCAGGTGAAAACATGGAATATCAATCGTCTGGTGTTGTTTATATTGAATGCTAAAATATACATCAAGATTGAAGTATTCTATTTGAATCTTCTCATTTTTTAAAGGAAGATAGAAGATGGAATTTTATAGATAATTATTTTGTGCACGACTGTTATCAATTCTTAATTCTTCAATTATCTATACAAATAGTCATGGACATATTTTATAGAGTTAGAGATTATATTAAAATATTATTTAATTATGCATAGACCTTTAAATAATATAATAAACCATTACCGACCTCATTCCATATAATAATATTATTATTATTATATTAATATTTTTTTTCTAATTGGATTAATGATAAATTTATTTTACTGTCTTTTAAATTATTATTTAACATAGACCATGATCATGGTCCGATCAAATTCCTCCTCATTTATTTAATTCCTGAGTAAATATATAATTAAATATTTATTCAAAAATAAATATATACAATTGTTAAAACATGAATAAAATCATTCCTTGTTCTTTAGAATAATACTTATGCCTTTAATTATATTCAAATAGAATTTAATTGGGATCAATGGAAACATATAGTACATGACCATCTAGGGTTATTTCTAATTGGCATTAGGTGGGATTGCCAAAAGATTAGGATTACTATCTAGAAATGGGTCAAGGAACCCAAGAGAAATAACTTAATGTCACAACATTAAGAACAGTATACAAACACTCATTGTGTAATATAATCCCTTTATCACAATATCTCATCATGTAGGTTGTAAAAATGTTTCATCAACCTATATGATTGATATGTATTTCATTGACTATCTAAAATAAACACATCATTACACCACGGTCATGGAATTTAATGTGAAGGTTTATCTCCAATAAAAGGACCTAGATGTCAGCTTTTGTAAATATGGGAGGGATAAATCCTTCCTTGACTGGTCCATTATTAACATGTTATTCGTGATGAGCCCAACATACCTTACTTGTAACGACCCAATATTTTTAAAAGGAAATTACTTTCTTATAAATATTTCATAATCACATTAACTACTTAGTGCTATGTTACCCTTAAAACATAAGTTTGTGACTTATGTGATGTTTAAAAATCCGACATACACAGTCGCGATTAGTAAGTTATTTAGAGTCCAATAAGAAAAACATAATTTTTGGTGAATAGTAACCTACCCTTATGAATAGTAACATACCCTTATGAATAGTGATATTCCCTAATTAATAGTAACCTTACCTATGATAATATATAAATAATATTCAACTTGAAAGTATGATATAACTATATTTTAGAATAAGTTAATGAATGTTTTAAAACTGGTTTTTGATAATAAATTATGATTTTAATTAAATATTAAATTAATAATATTTAGAAAATTATTTTTGAAAAATGGACTTCATTTTTGGATTCTACACGTCGAAAAATGGTTAGGGTGAATGTTTGGGATTTTTCTGAAATGCTTGATTTTTTTATGAATAGTAAAATACGGTAATTCGCCGTATACATACATTATAAGCTAAATAGACTATTCATAGAATCGTGGATGATGTTACCAACCTTAATCCAAATTCACATGATAAAATTACTATTCTTGTACGTGTAATACTTACTATTACTTGTCTTGTCAATAAATAATAAATTAAGGAGTTCTATATTAAGAAATCCCCTCTCTCCTCCACTATAAAAACCCCCTCTCACCCCCCCTCTTCCAATCACTCCTCTCAAGCCTTGTTCCTTATCCAAATTCTGTCCAAATACCCTCCCAACCTCCTCTCCCACGTACATAAAGCTTTGGTCTCATTAAAAGACCAAAACCTCCCCCTTAAGGAGGTTCTCAAGGAAGTTTGGTTCAAGAGGTAAATTCCTCTTTTCAATTCTTTGTCTTTCCATTCAAGTTCATTTGTTTTATTTTTCTATTACCTATATTTATCCAAATTTTGTGATTAATCCTGTACCTTATATGTACTGGAATGTTTTAATGATAGTGTAACAATTTTTAATCATCTCCCCCTTTTTACCTTCTTTTATACTAGTAGCAAGAACATCATCCGAGATGTGTCAATTTTACACATTCAACAACGATGGACTTTAGATTTCTTTTATCATTATAAATTCTGGTCATGAAACAATTATTGTTGTGGTTTAACAAGATTATTATATATAATATAACATATTTAAGATTCTGTAATCCCTTTGTTCAAATGGTGTTAGGTTATAATGAAAAATGAGTTCTTTGTAATCAAAACCCACAAATTAACTAAAACAATTATCATTAAAGTTTTATATGATAATTCATACTCGTTCCATGTAACCAAGTTATATAAATAAAAAATAACACCTATTTATGTTCATAAATAATATATAATTTCAATTCTGGAGATTTACATCCATTCCACTTCATTACTTAAAAACAAGTGAACCGAATATGAAAATAAGAGAAACGAACACTCCAAAATGACGAAATTCAATACCATAACTTATCAATAAAGACATAAATGACACAACCAGAATTATGGAAAACTAAATACATGTCTAATAGGTTATGAAATAAGCTATTACAAAGTATAATTTCATATTCCAGGAGCGTAAGTACAAGAACGGAACACGTTTGGAGTTAAGGTAAGGGTTTCTTCATCTCACTTCCATTTTCGTGAGATTTTCCATATTCACTACTAATAATTTTGTATAGTGTATGTATACTAAACATTGATTTCACATATCACTAATATATTTATCCTCATGGTATTAAATCTATAATTTTTATATTATTAATTTTTGGGTCATACAAATTGTTTGATTACAAATTGGTAAGGGTTTCTTCATATCACTTCCATTTTCGTGAGATTTTCCATATTCACTTGTAATACTTTTATATGGTGTATGTATACTAACAACTGATTTCACATATAATTAATATCTTTATCTTAATGGTATTAAATCTATCATTTTTATGTTATTAATTTTGGGTCATACGAATCATTTGATTACAAAGTGTAAGGGTTTTCCCACCCGAACTTCCATTTTCATTCGGGATACTTTCATTGTCTAATTACCTCGATGTAATTATTATTTATTGTTATGTATTCATCATATATTCTGTGTGAGTATCATATATATTTTTACAAACCATAATACTTCCTTATTTTATGGAAAGTTACATGTTTTTAAATGAACTTTCAAAACTGTTTCCAAAATACAAGCTCGATTTAAGGGAATTTCTCAAATTCTTATCTATTTTCAAGGGAACTCTATAATCTGTTTTTGATAACCATTATCATAAATCACTAATTTTATTATGAAAATACTATATTACCTCACTTATGGTTTTATACAAATATTTTTCCAAAAGAAATCTTCTTTTCAAAATAAAAGAGTATTTATCTCAATAATTGCTTAATGATTTTTTAAGAGTGTTTTCGTCTAATTCAACACTTTTGTTGATTCCATGGTATTATTGGGTTTAATAATTTATGAAGTCATCTAGAATATTTTATTCAATGGTTTATAACTAACTCCATTGTGCATGATCTGTCCTAAAACCATTCACCACATTATTCTGAATGGTTAGTGTTTATGTTCAATAATTGGGGAAAGTTTGTTACATTTCATATGATAGTTTCAATATGAATGTATATGTTGTTTATGTTTATCCCTGCTCATGTAAGGAATGAATTGGACTTATTATGTGATGTGTGGGGCCCGCTATAGCCCCTATATGAATCAGTAGGTCTCATGAGATAAATAGACATGGAATTGGCCGAGGCCTTTCCCAATGTGATATAGATTTTGGCCGAGGCCTTAATCATTAGATGTCTTGGTCGAGTCCTTTACCAATGTGATATAGATTTTGGCCGAGGCCTTAATCATTAGACGCCTTGGCTGAGGCCTTGAAAAAATGTTTCAAAATGTTTGTCATTATGAATTCTATCATTATGAGTTCAACTATTGATATTTCATGTTGTTATTCGACTAGTATAATACCCATGATTATGTTTTATTATGGAATTATTTACTCAACTCATATTCCTGCCATAATGTGTTCATGTTTATTATTAAAGGCATGTGTTTTAAATTATTCACCATGTCTAATGTTTATATTATCTTCCGCTGTATTTTTTACTCTTACAAAGAATTTGAGCTTAGCCCTTTCTTATGTTTCATTTTCTCAGGACATGAAGAAGTATTTTATGAATGACTTGCAAGCATGATCTATGAGATGTGATGACTCTAGTGGAATAAATTAGTGTTTTTTCCTTTCCTTATGTAAATTTTAACTTATTTATGTATCTTGTTTCCAATAATACTAAACTACTTGGTCCTTTGGGATTCATATTCCTTGTATGTATTCCAACGTAATCAAATAAGGCACCAACTCTGGGCAACTGGGGTCAGGTCCTTACATTACATTCCACAAACATATGGTGTCAGAGTTTTGGTCAATAAATATAAGTTCATGACTCATGAAATTAATCAAGGAAATATTAAATTTTAAGTACCATTATTCATTCTCATAGATAGTAATATCCAAGGACATATAAACATGTTAAATTACTACTAAAAATCATATTCTCATAATCACCCATACTAGATATTTCTAAGTGAGAACTTCATGAGAAGAAGCCTCGTCCACTTATCAGGAGTCAAACCTAGCAGTATATATATATTGTGTGACATATCATAGTATTTTATCTGACCATAGAACAATATTTAATAATATTTTCTTTCTACTTAAAGGTTCTCATTATAACTGGTAACTGTTATGACCTTATCATTGTGACACATACCCTAGGAAATTATTACATAAAATTCATATAGAGAAATGAGCAATATGTAATAATATATTTTATGTAATATTAAAATATTTGAATATACATATAACAAAATTATAAATAGTTAGTTCTATAACACCAACTCCAACATAAACTAGTTTCTAGGAATCAAATACAAATTCATAGGAATGATTTTCCCAAATAAATTGGATTTAATGAGCATCAAATTACTTCCAGAATTTATAACATGACCCATCCATATACTGTAATTCCATGTTAAATGAATTGAACATTCTTAAAAAGAAATGAAATACATACTGAGTATAATAATAAATTAAATACCTGCTCAAAACAACACATACACTAACAGTATAATTAAATGAAAAAAGGGTCTTACTTGGTCGATATAAAAAAGATACAAAACTAAAAAAATACCGGACCAGAACTCCACATAAATCCACTTGTCACCATCAAAAATCAATACCTACATCACTCTATGAGTAATTAGATACTAAACCTAAAACTAAAGTATGATAGGCATGAGTAAAAAATACAGTATTTACTCCAAAAAAATACCCCACATGCATTAACTTTAAGTAAAAGTTCCATTTAAAGTTTGTTTTAAATATAATTAAAAAACAAAGTTTTTCACTTTTTACACAAAAAAAATAAAATTGTGAATCAATTTTTATTTTAAAATTAGTTCCATTGGAAACAAATGACATTATCTTTTTTAAAGATAGGGTTCTTAAAAACTTACATATGAAAACCGATGCTATTGAAAACATTATTTGAAGTATGTTTATGTATAAAAAACAATAAAGATGTTATAAAACGATTTTCCATAAAAAATTAAATCAACAATTACTTTTAAAACAAAAGTCTTTAATATAAATAAGGATAAAATGTAATAATAATAAAAGTATCAGTAACAAGTCAAGGTAAGTGGAAACAATATCCAGCCTACTATCATAGTAATAAATATCAAGTAAACAATATAAACAAAAAATTACAAATGATCATGGTATTACCAAGGATTCAAGAAGAAAGTCAAAATATACTAAACATGGTCCATCATATTTGTGTGACTGATGCAATCTAAAATCCTTATTGCTCATTCATACCTAATGTGGACTAACTAATAGAAAACTCTCTAAGTATAGTAAGTCCTAAGAGGGGAAACTATCCAGAGTATGATCCTAAGATAGAGTGTCATTTGTTCTCATAAGTTCCTATAGATACTCTCAATTCCCATGATGTATATAAAATAGGGGTGACCCAATAGTAATAATAAAAAACAATATGCAAATAGATACACCAAGAATAAATCAAAAGAAAACCCCATCCCTAATCACCATTCTTAGGAATAGCCTTGTACTTTAAAAATCATCACTTTAATAATCATTTCCTATACCAGGGACACTCTCATCCATCTCAAAATAAACTAGGAAAGGGGAATATTAAAAGGGTTTTTGTTTCATTAATAATATCCTCTTTAAATGTGCCAACCATGTCTTCCAACCATCCTTTAGAAACCAAGTTATAGAACCCCTTTTAAAAGAACCAAGAACACATTAAAATTTCAAATAAATGTTTAGAAATCACTTTTAAAACCAAAATCATATCTTAGAATATCAGAACACATTAACAAACGTCATTATTAATTTTATCAAACATATATTATTTTTGGTTTTATAAAACCTATTTGATCAAAGATTTTAAGCAGGAAAACACCATTTCACTTCATGAAATAAAATTAGAAACCAATTTCCTCCTTTCTCAATTACACTATCATTTTTAATACTACCATAATAAATCTAATACAAAAATTTTGAAACATAAGAAACCAATGGTTCTCAAATTAATAATTAATACATGGAGAAATGTACCTCAAACCGAAGTCGAACAATCTAGAACTTCAAATATGAGATAAATGAAATATGTAAGACACTACACATACCCTAAACATAAAGATTCATTAGGCACAAGGTCTCTCACACTAGATTCTGAATAAAGACGAACCTAATAATGGGATAAAATGAAAAAACAAAAGAAAAAGAGAGAATTAATAAATATAGTATGAAGGGACTTAATCTTGAAGAACCATCTTCAAATTAGGAATAAATCCCTTGGATTCACTATGGGATGGAGTGGAGATGGAGGAGGATGTGTGCAAGGGGTGTGGTAATTTAATGGGATACAAATAGTGGCTTATGGATAAAAAATAAATGGGGATAAAAAGGTTGTTTCAAACCTTTTATAATTATTGAAATGTTTTATGGTTGGCCACATGATTTACCAAATCATGCACAAATTGTGTAACTTTCACTGGGAACACCAAGATACCCACATGATTTGGCCACACATTCAAACAAACATTTCTCTAACTACATGAAATGGCCCTAATAAAAAATTTAGGTCACTCTGAAACTTGTCTCATAGTTTTGATTGATCGTACCCAAGTTGTGTGATAGTACCCATATGCACCAAGTTCTTATGCGGTTTCATTTAGGTTTCGAATTATTTGGGATCATCTTTTTGATACTCATGAAAACTAAACCATGAAAGAGGAAAATAAACTGATAAATTTTCCTATGTAATGGGAAACATATGGTTTCTCCCAAACTATGAACACTAACCATGTGACAAAAGGAAAAACACTCCCCAAAACTCAAAATGTAACTTTGAAACTTCTAAAACTTGAGGATAAATCCATGAAAGAAATATTATATTAAGTAAAATAAAGGTCAAGGTTTGATAAGTCAATAAATATGAAAATAGTATAATAATTATGGAAAATTTATATAAAATCACTAATTCAATAGGTTACTTAGTAATTTCAAGGCCATCGATATAAACTGATGATCCATAAATCCATCCCTAGGTCTAATAAACCTCATTCGAGTCCATACTCACCTATATTATGAAAAAACCAACAATTTAATAAATTAAAATTTTAAAACTAAAGTTCCAAATCAACATAATAAATTTATAACTCATTTATATACCTCAAAATGTTGAAACCTTGAGAAAAAGAGTCTGTTTTTCCTCTGACACACACTTAGTCCTAATCCATAAAAAACCCCAAATTAATCACCCAAATAAATGATCACATTCACTAAAAATCATCAAAAATAAAAATTAAATATGTGTAGATAAATATTTTAAATAAAAAGATGAATTCAAACTTCATTACCTCCTCTCAGGATATCCTCTATGATTTGCACCTAGAAGTCCCATCAAGCGTGATGATTTCACTATGCTCCAATGAGATCATCTCTCTAAAATTGTAGATGACTATTCCAAAATTTGAGGGAAATGTAGAAAAGGAAAATGGGGATGTGAGGGAGGGATATTATAGTAGTTTTTCATGATGAACCACTCCATAATAATCCATATAAAATAAGTATTAAAGGGAAGTAAATGGGTGTCTAAGGAGATATCTCCCTCCTCTCTCATGAAACTACAAGATAAGAAACTCAAGGAGGGTACAAATATAATCCCCTTAAAATTAACTAAAATTACCTTGAAAAAATAGTCATGTGGTGAGGTCATCATGTGATATTAAGGGTATTATAATGACTTCCATCTTGGCAAAGGGGAAACCCCTCAGCCTAACATTGTGACAATGTAACCCTTCTAGGTCATGGAAAAACACACTATAGAATGAACCACCAACAAGGATTATCCTACCTGGTGTTATATTCCTTGTATTGGAATGATTTACTCCAAGTTAGATTTTCCATCACTCAACTAACACATATCATAGAAAGACCCCTCCAAGATTGTAGAATAACCTCCACCTACAGTTCAAATTCTAGGTAAGGTTCATCTAGATCCCACTCCAACATTCACCGAGGCTCCCAAGACACCACCCTAAGCTCTACACACATCCAAAAACATATTCTTGATATTTCCAACAATTATTTTCTTGATTGGAGACCCAAATCATGAAACACCCCTTACATAAAAAAATTAAATTCCATTAGATTCCACAAACAGTAAAAACATGGATCACTAAAAAATACTCACCAAAATGATTCTCATCCTAGTGAATCTATGGTATTACTACAACCATATATCCCAACATGAAACCATAATAAATTCACAACTAACTATCCATATTCTCTCTCTAAATGATCAGTATGATTCAACTATGAAACTCCCACCACTAAACCATGATACATCGACTATGTTTTCAAAACTTCTTGTCAGGTCCTCAAACCACCTCAACTACATCCCAAACGATTATCCAACTATGGTTTCCACCTCACTGAATACAATTCCAAATAAAACACCATTAAGTCTTGTTATTCCCTACTTTCCCCAAAAAACACTTGACCTCACCTTTCAATGCATTGCTGCTTCACTGTTCCACTTGAACATGATGTCTTAACACTATAAGACATTATTAAACCACCCAAACATATACACTAAAGCCCAAAACCAACTCAAGGTATAATTACATTGTTTTATTCTCTACCAAACCCTCAAAACATCATGTTATACCCACAATTAGTGATGCACTACCAATCTGAGTCCTTCACTAATGCAAGTATCCATCCAACACCACACCTAAACTCCCAAACATGGTTTATCCACAATACACCATCCCACTACCCTTTCAACAGACCACCAAATTTTTACACTACCCTCATTACTCTTATAACATAAGGTTTATATATATGAAACTAATAAGATACTCCCCACTATAAGATAATCACCTCACTAAACCCAAAATTATATCATTGATCGCCTGTGCCATGTCCATTACCAAATATAATGGTTGGATGTGACCTCATCTCTCACACCCAAGAACCAATTTACAACACCAGTCAATAAGAACTAATATAGTACTCTGCTAAACCTAATGATATCAAAACACTAATGTGCCACCAATTGATTCATCCCAAGTCTTATGGGGATCCCCACTATAAGACTCTACTCAAAATGCTAGTTCTACCTAATGGTGCTCCCAACATCGGAATATTGTTTGGAAGTCAACTCCAACATCTAATAGTCTAATCAATGAAACTACCAACTCACATCTGGATACTCAATACCAATATCTATATCCACTTAATGATTCTACAATAGGGGATCTTCTGAAACAACCCTATAATACCTTCTGAATATACAATCCAATGCCCAGTGTCATACATGGTCAACCACTAAAAAAGTGAACTCTGTCTGTATAGAAATCAATATCTTTTTCCTAACACTTGAAAATATCAACTCCACACCTTCCAACTTCATTTTTTGGTTCCATTAAAGCACATAATAATATAAAATCAGACATTTAAAAAAAACTAGGTCACTCCTGGCAAAAACATATCAAAATCCCAAGAAACCAAGTTCACACAGGTATCAGTCATTCATTTAAAAAATACATTAAAATAATTTACACAAACCAAAACTCAAATAAATTTTTCAAAAACCCTTTTTTATCAAAGTGTTTTTATCAAAAACAAAAATACTAAAATTCACAACCTAACCGGTCCCTTTCCATAAAATTGTTCTCAATTTAGAGACTATTTTGAAATAAAATTTCAAAAAACTATTTGAAATATATTTCTGAAAACCAATTTTCTTTACTTTATCTTAAAATAAGAAAATACCAACATATTTTAAAATCACTGATCCATGGGACATTTCATATAAAACTATCTTATAAAACCATTTCATTCACACCATTTTCCACCATATTTGTTTTTTATTTCAAAAATAGTTTTTCTTTTTAAAATATGGTCTTCTCAAAAACTATTCAACCCAAAAATTATTTCCATATAGAAGATAAACAAT
This sequence comes from Viscum album, assembly GCA_963277665.1. NCBI lineage: Eukaryota > Viridiplantae > Streptophyta > Magnoliopsida > Santalales > Viscaceae > Viscum > Viscum album. Next base: position 993,887,134 of record OY728164.1, read on the forward strand.
AAAAAACAGAATTAGTCAAATAATACCCTTTAATACACTTCAATTTAATCACCTATTATAGTTTAATCAAGAAAAAAAGATTAAAAAACATAAATAACTCATTATCTCCCAGATGAGCCCTTTGACTCATCCCAAGCCTCATCCATCTCACATTGGATGCATTGTCCAACCAAACACCTCAATCAACTTAGAGTGCCTACTCCCAACACTAGACATCCCCTTAAAACTTGGGTATCAATCTATGTCATGTTTTATATGAATTTTCTCAACATACTTCCTAATTCATGATAACCTATCTCCACCACTAACAAAAAATTTACAATCCCCAAATTCTCTCTAATACCATTTTGTAATACCCTGGCCTAGTTCACTCAAATTAAACCCGAGTGGGGAAACTATGTGACATAAGGCACACTTTCCCATATTCAAGAGGTTGATGACTAGTGGAAATGACTTAAAACACTCATGGGGAGACTATCCCCTCTAAAACAGGGCTCAAGGTTTAAACCAAAATCTACTGAAAATTTTGCATGACCCTCCTATATAATAGACATCCAAAAAACATAGAGACATAAAAAAGGATCCAATAAGGTCCCAAAATTTCAGTATAGATATCATTAAACCAATATATATGATGAAAAAACATCACAAAGTCCTATTAGAAAAAAAATAATCTAGTAATTATAAAAACATAACTATAATAACAGCACCCCGGTCAGTACACATAATGAGAAAAAAAACTAAAAAGTAACTACATTGCCTCTAACCCAACTCATATGTTAATCCTACCATATCTATATTCTACAAAAACTAATAATGGAACCATATGTACAGCTCCAAGTGGTAATAATTACCTAATAGAAAATAAGAACATATATCCATATACATCAAAACACATGTTGTATACAAATATAGGGGTGAGTCCAATGACCTAGTAGTAATCCAAAATCCCTCAAAACTATTGAGATATGATATGATCAAGTGGATGTGAAAATAATATGTGTGTGTGTATGAGGTGAAGAAATTATATTGAAACACACCCACCTATAAAACATAACATACAATGCCCATAAATCATGAAAGTTAGGAGATCTTGTGAAAACCAAGACACCACAACACCTAACCATATTTTCTTTGGATTAATGTTGGAAGGAAGGGAGTCCCCTCATGACACAATTATGAAACCATACCCAAATATGTTGGGTAGGAAACTTGAATATGTCTAAACCACTACATGAAGACTCTGGGTATAGTAAAAGAATAATCATTACCCATACCCGAAGATACAGGGTAGTGTATCTAGTAATGTTTTTACCCACCCCTTATCTCTCAAGGGAGTTCGCATGTTAAAAATATAAATCATTCCTTCTCACTCAAGGGATGATTCTCATGAAGTTTCTTGGGAAATCATTCTCAGTTAAGGGAGTTTGTGCATCCTATCTCAATCCATGCCATAGTATATTAGGTTGTCCTAGAATTCATACACAATTAGGAACCCATCTAATCCATGGTAGTCCTTTGAGAACCTTCTCACTCAAGGTAGGTCTGAGGCCCTCAAATCAACACCCCCACTCTATAATCTATCACCAATCATGATCACATGAAATACAAGAAGGTTATGTAGTGAAACTAATAACTCAAACAGATTTCCTCTTATTGATCCCATCGGTGCTCAAATCTCTACCCTCTATGAGATCGACTACATCATCAAAACCCATGATAGGATTTGATTCCAAATTCCAACATCATTGTCCAACTCACTTAGTGATAAATCAATATGAAACATGTAACCCACTATTTATTCACAACAAGGGTCACACACAAATCACTAATTCATTATAAAATAAGGAATCACCCACACAATATCAAATATAAAAAAACAACCCTACCAAGTCCTTCTAATTTTCCTTTATAAATCAATACAAATACACTTTTAAAAACCAATTAAAAGGGATTAATATTCCATATTACTTAAAATGGTCCCTTGGAAAAAATGTCATTTATATACTCTTTTAAAAGACCCATTTCTATTTTGAAAACCCATTTCAAAAATCATTATCAAAATAATCCATTTGGTTTTAAATTTATATTTCAATAAAATCATGTTTCTAAAATAAATTTTAAAAAAACACTTATTTTTTAAAATCCAACTTAGACCACTACACAATTCATAAAGAGGTCCATCGGTACACTTTAGACCAAGTAATCTACAATAAACTATTTAATATATTATGTGTTTCATGTTTACTATTATGTCTATTTGAGTCTATCCCAATCTATGTTGTGGTCAAAAAAGTAAATAAACATGAAAAAAATTATAATAATAATGTAATATGAACATAAAATTACCAATTAAACCATAAAATTTCCAAATTCAAGTCCACCTACCTTAATCAATGATATATAAATGTATACCAAGCTCATACTTACCTATTATGAGTCAAAAATAACCTATATCATCAATAAAAAATTGTAATTTAGCAAATTAAATATTTCAAACTAATGTCCCAAATCATTATAATCAACTCTCAACTCACCGAGCAACCTCAAAGTGATGAAACCATGAGAAATGGTGTGTGGTACACTCATGACACACACCTAAACCATGGAAACACAAAATAAAAAAAAATTATTTCCCAAATTTACTATAAATTTTACTAAAAATACTTGAACCCCATAATTAAATCCAGGTAGAAACATACCTCAAAAAAATAATGAGTTGATGCTTAATTACCTTCTCCTGATACATCCTCTTGATATGGAGACAAAATCATCATCATGAAAGATGATTTCACTATGCTCTAGTGAAATTGTATCTTTGAAATCCTAGATGAAAACCCCAAAATCTTGGGAAAATAAATAAGAGAAAAAAGGTGAATAGGAGAGGGGCGTTACCTTTATTCAATATGATGAACAAATCTTGAGAAACCTACACCAAAAGACTACCAAGTGGAAATAAATGGAGTGAAATGGGAGATCTCACTCCTCCTAAAATAGATTAGGATTCAAGAAATATGAGGGGGTTAAAAATAGTACCCCTTCCAAAATAAAAAAATTCCCTTAAAAGAAAAAATCAGTGGTTAGGTCATGGAATGTCTACCCTCCAGGAATATAGACAACCCCTCATATTGACATCATCATAGAACAACCCCTATAGGTCATGGAATTATACACTGCTAAAAAAACATCCATGAGGCATATCCTCCTTCATATAATTACATCCATAATAGTGGTTCAACTACCTCTCATGTAGAAGATCCACCCCTCATTCAACGGTTTTCATAGTGATACCCCTCCTAGGTCCTGATGTGACGTCTAATTACAACATAAATTTCAGCTAAGAGTCACACTGATCCCACTCTAAACCTTATCTAAGAAATAGATACAACATATCATCCTCTAACCAAGTCCAAAAACATTCTCTTGATATATCCAAACAAAAGATTATTGATTAGATTCTTAATTCAAAAATTGTTCCCTCATCTAGACCAAAAATTCAAATCATAGGATTCCACAACCATTAATTATGGGAGTCTTTACAAAAGTAATACTCATATAGGAGGAGTTTTATCCCTTCGAGTGATATGATAAATTTAACAAGGTTTATACCATATAAATAATGACCCATACATGTATTGGAATTCACCAAGTATGCAGTGGGTAACGATATAATTATATAGGATATAAGATAATGAAAGATGACACAACATATTATGTATAAGAATTGACATACCATAACATCCCAAAATTCACCAAACTATGAATAAAGTGTGTGAAAACTATGTATAAATGAGTATTTAAAAAAATATCCTAATAGGCTGAAATAGTGTACCCAAACGTGGATACTCACTTAAAGTATATCAGATATATCTCACATTCCATTAACCAGTTCATATAGAAAAAGCTATAAAAAATACCACTTGTCCTCTATGAAATTTGTGTGTGACTATCTCTTATAGTTAGTCACTCTGCCATTGCCTAGATTATAGATAATAGTCTACATGAATCTCATGAGGGGATATATAGGTCATGATAGTTAAAATTATTTTTGTCGGGTATTCCACAGAAGCATTAAAATAGCTAAATTAAAAAACATTCCACTAGATAGTTATTGTATTATTAGATCCAGTGTAGAAGTACCAAATTATTAATATAAGGATCTCATGTAATTTTATTAATAATGAAAACTAAATCAAATAAATACCTCATTTTAATCATATATGGTGGTAAATTCTTCTTGTTGATGATGATAATTGTATAGAGGATCCAAAGAGGTAACCCTGTACGCATCCATCAAAAGCCTACTGGTATGTTGATTTATGGTCTTGAGGAGATAAAATTAATAATCGAAGTAGTTTTTTATGTTCTTTTGATCATCAAATCACTAATTACATGACTAGTTATTTGGATTAGTGTTTTAAAAAATCCTTCTTACTCACTCTAAGAAATTATGGGGTTGAGGGAGAGACTCTCAATTTAGTGGGTGAAATAGTACCCATGGATTTAGGCTAAATTTGGAAAAATAAGTCTGATAAAACTAATTAAAATTACACTTTTTTCCTTTAATATGTTTAAACTTTTAAATAAATATTAAAAAATACTTATTAATTAGTAAAAATTTGACAATTGTCATAAATATTTTATCATTAACTTATAACAAAAAAATCATGACACATGATAAAATATGAGTCATTAACTCAACTAGTTTCTCCCTAGAATTATTTAATAGACCTTGAATAACTAATATTCATTTATAAAATATTTTCCTTTGTATCCACATAATATCTTGTGATAAATTTAATAAATTCAGTAATTATTATTCTAAACTCAAATAATATCTAATTTATTTATTTTCATATAATCGTTCATATGTGGAAATTTCTTAACCCCCATCATGGGGCCACCATTATCTAAACTCCGACACATTAGAATTAGTAAAACTTTTGAATCCACTTAGTGTGTGACCCTAGAGGTTCTTATCTCAATAATGGTGATTCATACTCATAAAACATGAGTAGATCCTAGCAACACATCAAGTCCTTTAAAGAGATAAGGTTAGGAAATATCAATGAAAATGTCTCCTACCAACAAACATTGTTTAACATAATCTCTTTGTCCCATGATATCTCATAAAGAAGGATTCTTATCTTTGTGTCATATTCTTGACATGATTTCTTTATTATTTTTAAACCATACTAGATTGGATTACTTTCTTCTACCATGGTCATGGGTTTAATGAAGACACTACCATTATGGTAAACAAGGCCCAAGATATCTCTTATTATAATTAGAAGTGATCAATATTTTTTATTAATCAATCAATGTCATATCATCAATGATGTACTCGATGAAAGCTACCATGACACAAATATAAACTATTATAGTTTTCATCATTAATTAAAGTACATCATTAATTATATATATTAATAACAATATCATGTTAAGAGACCAGTACAAATGTTCACAAATAGGAAAAACTAGTGACATCCAAAACATGTGGTGTTATTATTAGCAAGTCAATCCTCGTGATTCCATATACTTTATACCATAAATTGTAAAATTTGAGAGAATTATAGTCAATTATTATGATACCCGAGCTCATGATAGTTAAACATAATATATGTCCCTTTATAATGATATAACTAGACCATAGGATATATATTTAAAATTACCATCACATTATCATGAGATTCTAATTATAGCTAGGAACTACTATAACCTTATGGTACGGTAAGTAATCTAAGGACATTACCAAATATATACTATATTCCAAAGAAATATTATTATCATGGTAAGTGAAACACTTTTATATATCAAGGTGTACACATGAAAAAATAATTTAAGTACACATTCAATTTTAGTGAAGGTAACCCACTCTAACAACACTCCCACATACACTAAATCCAATGGTTAAACACTCTCAATTCACTAGCTTTGATATGATAACCATTATTCTGATGAGATGTGCCTTTAGTTAGGGGGTCCACCATGTTATCCTATATCGATAATATACTAACTATGACTTCACATATTTGAGAAAAATACCTTAATAGATGAAACTTTTGATATATATTATTTTTCCTCAGGTGTGATATGGACTCCTTAAAAAATACCACCACTACAGTATTATCATAGTATAATATAACATGGTCTTCAATACTAGGTACAACACCTTTAATTGAGTCAATTATATGTATTAAAACTAATTAATTTCTATATTGGAAACCTCTATATATTCAAATTTTATTATAGAATCGGTGACCATAGGTTGTTTTGTGATAAAAAAATATCACTAAACCACTATTAAGTGGAAATAAATAGTATGGATATTATTTAAGATCATCATGTTCTATTTTTAAGTTAGCAATAGTGTATCCTCGCACTAATAGCTTTGCGTCTGTTCTATATACTAGGAGCACATCCTTTTTAACTCTCAAGTACTTTAGTATAGTTTTAATGACTAGGCAATGAGTCCATACTTGATTTTATTGATATCATCTCACCATTATTAAAGCATAAGAAACATCAAACCTAGTATATATAATTGCATACATGATAGCTTCCACTATTAAACCATAACAAACTCCACTCATTCTGTTTATCTTGAACTTTTATATGGAAATATTCTCTTAGAAAGATTAATTCCATGTGACATTGGGTAAAATCCTCTCTTATATTATTCCACAGTGTAAATTTTGAGTATCTTTTCAATGTATGTATTTTGACTTAGTCTGGGTATCCTTTGAGATCCATCTTGATAGATTACAATCCCCAAAATATAGGATGTATCACCTAATTCATTCATGGAGAATAATTTATTCTAAAATGTCTTAATTGACTGTATGACTTGTACTTATTTTATTATTAATAAAATATCATCAACATATAATACTAGAAATTTTATAAAACTCCAACTAAACTTCTTATAGACACATCACTCACTTCCATTCTTAATGAAACAAAATTTTCTTATGGACTCATAAAAAAGAACATTCCATGATTTTTATTACTTATTTAATCAATAAATGTTATTTTATATGTTTTATACTTTATTTAAAATAATATATATTAAAAACACATTCGTTTGAGTCATATAGACATTTTCAACCAACTTCCTATTTAGGAAATCAATTTTTATTTCTATTTTCCAAATCTCATAATCATGGAATGATTCCATTGCATGTAATATTCTAATGTATTTTAGAATTGATTCTGGTGAAATTATTTCATCATAATAAATTCCTTGATGTTTTTCTAAAAACCATAACAATAAATTGGGATTTATTGGTATTTAATTTACTGTCCATGTTAATATTTTTCTTAAATATCCATTTTCACCCATTAGGTTTTACATACTCTAGTGGGTCTACCAAAGTCCAAACATGATTTTAGTATAGTGAATCCATTTTATAATTCATGGATTCTTTCCATTTTGTGGTATATATTCCATTTAATACTTCATTATATGTAATATGTTCATTATCATCTAGGAAACATGTTTCACCTGAATCGATGATAAGAAAACTGTATATATATATATATATAGTTATTTAAACTCTCTTATAGACCAACATGTTACTTATTCTTATGCAACTTCTTCTTATCCCAATATTTATTATAGATTTTATTCTCATACCAACTCTTGTTCATAGAGAGAATCAATATAATTGATATAAATCCATCCCCTGTTATTTCAATTGGAAACACTACTAGAAATTGGATCTATACCCACATCCCTATACCATTGGTTTGGAGGCCCATTTTTATAGATTACTTATTCCAATGGTTTTGTAAAACCATTGGTAAAGGTATCACATAAACTAATGGTTTTAAAAAAACCATTGGTAAATGTACCATATAAATTCACTATGCCAATGATACACCAAAAACAATTGGTATATGTATCACATATACCAACGGTTCTAGTAAACCATTGGTATAGGTCCTAATAATTTCAGGTACCCATACCAATGGTTCTATAAAGCTATTGGTATAGGTATTTGAATTTTTTATGAATTATTTTTTCAAATAAAATTAAATACATAAAAACTTAAATTACTTTTAAATATACATTTAAATTTTTATCAAACTATATTCACAGGAGTCATTTTGGCTTATTGGTTAGGTCATTAGATTATAATTGGGAGGTGTTGTGATCAAATCCCAGCTTTATTTTTTAAAATTACTTATTGTAATGATTTTTCTAAAATTCTGATATATTTATTTCATATGACATGTACCAATAGTTTGGAGACCATTTTTATCAGCCAATTATACCAACCATTTTCCCAAAAGCATTAGCATAGGTATATCCGAACGGGAAAATAGCCAACGGCCCTCCAAACTATTGGTATAGTCTTTTTTCCAATAGTGAAATGTGTTCCCATTTAAAAAATATTGAAATTATTTCCGTAATTAATTTTTATCTAAAGGGTTATATGGGTAATATAATTTAGTTTCCTTAGGATATCTTATAGAGAAACACTTCTTTCTTAGAGATTCCAGTTTTTTCATTATGTATTGTCTTGCAAAATGCCTAGAATCCCCATACACATAAGTGTAAATACCAAGTTTCTTTTTAAACCATAATTCATATAGAATCACATCTTTCACATTATTTGGTATTTATTTTAGTGTATATGTCATTGTCTTTAGTTTATATCCCCAAAAGGTTATGGTATAGTTTCATGACTCATCATCAATCAGAATAATTCTAGAAAGGTCTGATAACTCTATTTACTTACACCATTATACTAATTTGTATAAGGAGGATTTATTTAAGAGTATATCCCACACTCCAAATGATCAAATAATTATTAGTTAATATATTCCTCATCACATCAAAATAAAATTTTCTCAGTATTATTCCCAAGGATATTCTCTGTTTCATTATTATATTCCTTCAAAATATTAAATAAATATAATATTAAAAATCATAAATAAGAGATATATATATATATATATATATATATATATATTAAAGTGATAAATAAAATTAATAGTGTGTAAATATCCACCCCCTAGATCTACAAGAAATGGACTACATAAATCAATATGAATAAATTCCAAAAGTTCATTTACCCTTTTTACTTTCCCACTAAAATGTGTGTTGGTCATTTTTTTAAAAACATTTCTTGAATACGTCTAACACTATTAACCAAATTGAATCTAAATACCCAAATTAATATAGTTTATTTTAATACATTTTTATTTCCATGGCCAATCCTAAATTTCCATAAATTTGGAGGATATGATTATTTATTACTTTATTTATCATTGATTTCCAAAACCTGTTTGTCAAGTCCAAGTATGTATAAGACATTATAAATATGTTTCATAACATAACATATGTCATCCTTATAAATGAAAAAACAATTATTTCCAAAACTTGAAAAAACAAATCTCATTATTTCTAGACTCAAAACTGAGATAACGTTTTGGAAATTGAAGGAAAATAATTATTATTATTAAATAAAATAACTAAATCACTAGGTAGAGTAAATTGATAATCCTATACTAGAAATTTCACTAGTCATGCACCAATTTCTACCTATATATCCTCCCCACCTTTTGTTATTTTCTTATATCTACTTGGTTCCTATATTTAACCAAAAATGTGTGAAACACAACCTATATGAATTCCCCAAATTATACAAATAGATAGACATAATTCAATGATAAATTTACCTGAAATTGAATTATCATATAGCTACTTAATCATAGATCTGTAGTTATTCTTCCAACGTCCTCTCCTTCCACATGAAAATAAGAAAACATCCTACTCATTTCACCCCATCTATATCAATTTATTTTATGAGGGATGGTGCATTGGTTCCATTATCATTGTTTTATCCATTGATACATTTTTCTTTCCATTCATTTTATTGTTCACCATAAAAACTAAAAAGGTTTTATTCTTGATATCCTAGTCATGTTTTATATTCTTTTCTGATGAACATGTATTTAAATTATTCATGTTATTTATATTAATGATGAAGGTCAAAAAACTAATTTTTAAAAACATTATAATGATATTGGTTTATAATTTTGGTTTAGTGTAAACCCTAGGGATTCCAATCTATCAATTTACATAATCATATTAAGCACACGAAATCATGATTGATTCTTATATCCTCACATATACATAAATAATGTGTTAGAGGTCTCATAATATTTTTTCCCTTTCTATCTCCTAATATAATTCTTGGAGATGAGTATGTATATTTTATGCATCCTTTTGTATATGCATTTTGTATAATTCATTGGACTTGGTGGATAGCATGACACATAGGACAACTAATATATCATCAATAGGATTATCGTAGGTTTATTTTTCTATATTTACAGCTCCATAGGAAGGCTCAATAGGAATTTAGGACTCCAACACAAATAGTTTCTCTTCTTGGAATATTAATATATGAAAAATTATATACCACTCATGGAAGGTGTCATGAATTAAGATATTTTCATTATCCATAATTGATTGCATTAATAATGAGTTGATTGTAGTGATTTACATTTTACCTATAAAAATATATTTTTTGTAATTTTACTAGATTAAAAATATTATATAAATTATTTATTAATTAATCTATAAATGTCTCCCAAGATTTTATCTAATCTTTATATCCCTGAACTACTAGATTCTTAATATTCAGTCACTTGACTATGACATTACTTAGAGTGTTTTAGGGTAAGATTTTGTTTATGAAATAACATAAATTAATGGATTCTTGATATATTTAGTGTATTACCAACTCCTACAAATACTAGAATTGTATTTACTCATTGTTTTTCCTATAACATTTTAATAAAATAGTTATGGATAGTTATTTAAAGAAAAATTTGGTTAATTTGACCCATAACTCTCATAAGAACTCACTAATAGTAGGTGGAACTCTAAAATATGGATGATGAGTGCCTCATACAAATATATTTGTTCAAATTAAATTGATTGAAGGCTTTTTATATTATTATTACTTTATGATATTTTCTATTTTTTATCAATAAATTAATTATGATTCTATTGATCATGATTATTACTACGTGATATCACTCATAAAATTGACCATGCATAAATAGAAAACATCCATCATGTTTTATTTATTTTTATATATTAATTCTTGTTAACTATTATATGTGATCACCTATAAACTATACATTCATAAAAATAATTAATCATTCATATGATAAAAATTAAATGATGTGATCATGAACTATTTCTAATGGTTGATTTTTTGAGTGAATGATGGACCAACTAAGACATAGGGGTAACTAATTCATTCATATATGACTCGAGTTACATCACTCACCTCACCCAATGCATCGATATCAAGTTTTTTCCTTTTCTAATCCTTGATGTAAATTCCACTTTTTTCACTCTTTCCATTATATAATAATACTTACACATAGGTGAATGTGTCATGGGGATACAAGATATGTATGATAATCTTTCATATGGACACACAAAACCATATACATATAATGATTTTGTGGGAAAATGTGAATATCTTCATTTATTAATTAACTATTACAGACTTGTTAGGTTGTAATAGTTAAAAAAATTAATGTTAATTACTAAACATACATTAGCTAGTCTAAACTAATGATTAGTTAATAGGCATTAAACACATATAATAAAATAAAATTTTATAATAATTCTTCATAGGGTAATTAATTATAAACTAAAATAAATGAAACTAGTTTTAATTCTTAATATACAAGTCCAATAGTAGTCGAAATAGTTTTATTAAATTCCAAATTGTTTTAAACATTAGTATAAATTTTTTCATATGTTTCTGGGAATTATTAGTCATATCAATATAATTCATAGTGGATTTTTTCTTTATAAACCTATATGGGTTGGGCTGGTTGGGCAGAGCTCGTCCAGACCCAACCCAAGTTGAGCAGTAGCAGTGTTCCCTATGCAGGGCACACAAGGGGTGGTGGCTCCTATAAGCACTTCCTTGGTATTAATTCAATTAAAATAATAACTACCTGATTATGGGAACCTATATAGGATACCCTAGTCAATGGGATATATTTTTCAAGCAATCTCTATTTATTTTTCTACTTTTAAAAAATAAATTTGTTTGTTTAGTGGTTGACAAAAAATCTGCAACCCCCTCCCCCAATCGAACTTCCTTCTTCACCCACACTCACCAACAACCAAATTGTGGAAATTCCTACACCCCTCCTAATCAATATATATATATATATAATTATTTTTATTTTTAACACCCAAATTTCATATAGATCCTCAATTTACCAAATTTTGGTCATACAACCTCTGATCGACACATCCTCGATGGCGTTGGGACCATATCAATGCCCTATATTTCAATTCTAAAAAATTTAATTTAAATTATGACTTAAGCAATTATATAACCACTTTGATAGCTATTCTTACTAATGATTATTCTATAGAGGTGTGAAAATAGATTAATTTTAAACATTCTCACTGAATTGACATTATATCATCATATCTAGTAGAGTATTACATAGTTATCAATGTGAGTATCTCAGGTAATTAAATTAAGAATGAAAGTAAAACAAAGTGACACCTCAATCAATTTATACATGTTGTTTCATTCTAGTAATAACTAATAATCATTTATTTAAGGATCTAAAGAAATAACCCTTCAGATCATCCACACATGCTTCAAAATTCTACTAGTACATTGATCTATGTTCATTAGGTGTTAGCCTGGATAATTAATGGGGCATTCGACATACCTATGATCACCAAATAATGGATTACTTGATATGTTAAGGAGATCTTGGATTAGATTGATCTATACCCTTCTCTCTCACTCTAAGGAATGAGAGTTATAAGAGGGAGGATCTCAAATTAATGGGTGAAATAGTGTCTATAAATATGGCCTTATTTTGGCTTAAATAGGATGGTTAAAATTAATTGAAATTTCATTTTGGTAACTTAATAAATTTAACCTTCTAAAGAAATCATATAAATAGTTATGACCTAGTAATCATATCATAATTATTATAAATATTGTATCATTTAATTGTGAAATTAAAAACATGTTGTGTGAAAAAAAAAATATGAGTAATTAAATTGAATAATTTATCTCCTGAAATATTTAATGGACCCTGAATAATGAATATTCATTTGCAAAAAAAAATCCATGTATTCCCTTAATAAGTTAGGATTACATTAATAAATTCAATACTTATTATTCTAAACTCAAATAAAATTTAATTTATTTATTTTATTATGATCATTCATTCTTGAGAATTTCCGGACCCCAATCCCGAAACTCACCATGTCATAAACTCTAATTCATTATAATTGGACATTATTTTGAAAGTAATTAGTATATGGCCCTCTAAGAACTTATCTCAATGGTAGTGAGTGATACTTTTAGACCATGAGTGGTTCCTAGAAAGACATCAAGATTCTTAAAGAGATAATTTCATGTCATAAAAATAAAAAAACTCTCTTATGAATATACACTATGTAATATAATCTCTTTCTCTCTTGATATCTCTTAATGAAAGATACATGTCATTATTTCATCACCCTCTTATGCTTTATCTATTATTTAATTTAATATACTATATGTAATTACATTATTCTACCATATTCATGGTTTTATAAAATCTATAGCCATCCTGGTTAACTAGGGAAAAGATTTCACTTCCTATTCTCAAAAGCATCAAATAATTTCTTGATTATTCAATCAATTTCATATCATTGGTGATGAACCTATCACAAGATACCACACCACAAACATAAAATATCATGGATTTCATAACAAATCAAAGTGCATGGCCAATGGTAAATATTAATAATAATCTCATTTCTAGAGAATAAAAAAAAATATACGTAGGAATGATCAATAATACCCAGAACATGTGGTTTTCTTATTAGCATGTTAGTCATTATGATATATTGTACTTGAGATAACCAAAGGTGAATTTCATGAGAAGAAACCTCAATGATTATGAAACCCCAACACCTGATAGTATAACATAATATATTTCCCATCACAATGATGTATCTAGAATAAAGTATATATGTTTAAGATTACTTTTTTATTGTATTTATGATCCCATTATATCTAGGAACTATAATAACCATTCAATGTGGCATTTAATCTAATTAAATTACCAAATATGTAGTATATAAAAATATAATATTACAATCATGGTAAGTAAAACACACACACATAGATTTATATTTATATACATATATATATATAAAGTTTTATCCATGTAATGATAATCAAAGTACACATTTTATTTTGGTTTATGGAACCAACTCTCACAATAACAACTCAATAGTGTTGGGACCAAGTGGGTGAGAGATGGTTTTTCGAATGCTGAAAGAAGTGGTTTGCAGAATGTTTTTTATTTTATTATCATGATGAAAAATAACCTTACTTTGTATGTTTTTGTGATTAGAAGAAGGAGTATTGGACTCATAGTATCATAGGAATATTTCTTACAAAAGTCCATCAAATACAGTTTTTTATTCTAAAGCTAATTTCAGGGTGAAATTGTTTTTGGACTCCTATTTCTAGAATGGATTTTTTAGGAATGGAGTGGGAAGATGTATCCAATTGATAATATCTTTAGATATGTTTTACATAAAAATATGATGATACTTTTCTAGGATAAATGTTCTCAACATCATAAGCTGACTAAAAACTTATCATCCAATATTTTTACAATAAATGGGGAGAAAACATGTTTGGGAATACAAAGTTTTTCTCCTAAAAGTTATAGGAAAATAAGTCTGATGATTCTAGGATAATATCAATGATTTAATCATCATGAATAATTCATGATACAAGATAGAGTTTGTGTAAGAAAATAGAAATTCTAATTTCTAGTGATTTTATGAAGTTAATGTTTCTCGATTGTATATCATCAGTTTGAGAAGTACCAGTTGAGGGAGTTTTTTGAAGTCTAGGTTTTTGAATTTGATGAATTTGGAAGTTTTTAAAAAGTGTTGATCAACCAATACATCATATTGGATGATCCATCAGTTGAAAAAATTTCATATTATGAACCAATAATTTTTTGATTTAGAGAAACACTATATTTATTGTTGACACTGATCAATCATGTGAGATGAAGACTTCAATCCATCTGATGGATTGTAGAAATTGATTCATCATAAAAGTGTTTATAACTAATAAGTAATTAGATTCAAAGATCCATCAATGGTAGGACATCATAATTCCTAGGTTGTATCAACTGAGGAGATGTTGACACTGATCTATCAGAAAATAAAATTGATACTGAGTCATCAAATGATTTGATTAATCATATGTAGTTTTATCAGTCTAATGAATTTTTAAAAAATAAAGAAATATTTTGATAAGGGTTATTAAGTATTTAGAAGTTTCTATGTTGTTTATTAAAAAAGGTTTAGTTGGATTGGATCATCATGGTGAGAAGTATTTTTAATTGATTGTTTTCAATCAAATCATGTATATTGGAATGAAAAATAGTGTTTTAGACTGAGTTATTTTATAATATCAATATATGTTCTAGATAATTTCAGAAGATTAATAAATAATTCATAAGAGTTCATAATCCTTGATAAATGGTCAAATGATGTTTTAATTTCCAAACTTATTCTAATCTGTGAAATGTTTTGAGAGGAAAAATCATGTTGGGTTCCAACATTTCCTATTTTCATTACACCTATATAAAGGGTTCGATGTACAATGATCTATTACATTTTTCACATCCAAATAAAGTAGAGTGATGGAGTTTTTTCAGATATAATATGTAGAGTTAGACTTACAAATTAAAGAAGAGTTCTTAAGAAGTTGTGTTCATGATTCACCGGATTGGACTGAATAATATGACTAACCAATTAGACTTGTTTTTGGATTGACTAATCAGAATTGTTTCCAAACTGAAAAATATGATTGAAGAATTGGAGTGAGTGATCAGAATAAGTTTTTTATGAAGTCTAGAGAAGTTTTTCCTACCTATTACTAGGTAATAAAGTGAAAAAAATATAAATAATTACAAAATTTTAATTTGTTTAAGTATCTTAGAGACATATTATGAACCTAATGGTGAAGGATTATAAACTTATTACAATATCTCATATAAATCATTCATACTAAAAGAATTACATTAACTTTTCTATTAATCATAGTGATACACAAGTGTAAGGGTATTTTCTAATTGATGTATCCATACAAAATGATTTTTGTCTAGTGAATTTTGTGGTATTGTATTCTTTTCAACCCATGCAAAGGGCTAGTTACTCTTATTGATAAGTGAACCTTGTAAATATGTATGTTCCTCTAGATATGTATTTTTTTTGTTTTTAGTAAAGTGATAAATCTTTAATAGGAGGTCAAGGTTGTTATACAAAAATGATAAAATAAAAAAAAATTATAGCATAGACTCACCCCTCCACCTCTTAGTGATTACATGGATCCCGGTTTAGCCTTTTCAATTGGTATTAGAGGAATGTTACCTTAATTTACACTTTTATTAAGTCTGAAGAGAAGTTTCTATTAATAATTTTAATTATTTTAATAGTAATAGGATTCTAGATTTCAATGGAAAGAACTATAATATATATAAATATAGAATATTTTCATATCTTATATCCTTGTATTATGATGTTCCAGAGGCGGATATGGATGGATTTATACCGTGAGATGAAAATGTTACTTTGAAATTAAGATCAGTTCATTAATCATCTGAATTTATCACTCTCAATAACTTGTATGTTCTTCTTCATCCCCTTCTTCATTTTGATCTTCATTAAAAAATGTTGACTACAAATACAACCTTATGCACAAAGTGGTCCCAAAAATCTCTCCCTTTGTATTTTGTTGTCAATACTGCAAATTACTCCTCAAAAGGATGTGTTAATATCAAAATGAGAATCTTCTCTATCCCCCTTACTTTGATTTCAATTCCCCCCCCCCCCCCTTATTGACAAGAAATACAAAGTTAATGGGGAAAGGGTATCGATCCATACATAAGAAATGTACCATCAATCATTTCAGTCTAATTCTACTCGAGCAATGCTCGGTGTAGAAAACAAGAGGATTTGATTTAGACAACATGGTTGTAAATTATTCATTGATCATGATACCACATGAGATGATAACTCATGTACTTTGTCTTCAAGGTTTTTCCACTTTCATTCTAGGCTGAAGAAATTGAATGTGATGTGGATTAATCAACCTGAAACTCCTGCACTCACTTCAAAAATAGATCAAAACCATTCAAGTGAAATTGGTGGGATATGTGGCCTTGGGGAACTTTCATTCTTCTTATGTCACTGATTAATTCAGTTACTCCCCCTTTTTAAAATGATATTCATTATGAGTAACCTAGGAAGCGATATTTATAATTGACATACCTTTTCTAATAACATGATCTTTATGAAATTTCCAGAGTAATTAAACTTAATACCCACTGATGTTGATATTGATTGAAGTGATAATTCTGGAATCTTTTTCATTTGTCTCTCCCTCAAGAGAAACACTCCTCATCATCTTCATCAAGGGTGGTCCTTTTCAATCTAATCTTTAAATATCAATTGAATAATCCACCATGTATGGAAACTTATTCAGCTTAACTATCAAGAGTTGATAGCATTCGCTACTTCTCGGGTCCTCTCCCTAAGAGTATTATTTGCCTTTAATTCCCTGTATAATCTGAAAAAATAAATTACACAAATGATTAAGGGAATAAGATGGTTCCTTCTTACTTCTTCAATGTGATAAGAAAATCTAAGATGGTTTTCTCAACTAGGATGGTCCATTTTTGCTGGTCTCCATGCTCTCACATCTGAGCATTTTTTCTGATCTGTACTGATGTGACATGGATCTCTTCACATTATATTCTACTTTTCATGGAGAGTTGTTCTTATGAACAATCATCATTAATGATACATTATTACTCCTTTTAGGGACTTCTTTTGGCATTGGTATTAAGGTTAGACAACCTTTCTCAATATGACCATATTTCATACATCTCTCACACAGAACTTCTTTAACATGTGTGTTTCCTTTGGTTTTCACTCTCTCATGCACTTTTTCATCATCATGTGAATGTTTTCCTTTTCCTTTAGAACCAACCTTGGCCTTTTCATCTTCAAGTTTCCACATTCTTTCCAAATATTCTATCCAAATGACCAATATGTCATTTGTAACTGTTGCACTAGGTTTGAATCTTCGACATTGGTTCATCTGAGTGTTATCCCTCTTAATTGATATTTTGGATGAATTACCCTACAATTTCATGGAACTAAAATATATGTTCTTCTCATCTTCCCTACTTGAGATCTTCTTGGGAAAATTTTTGTTCAAAATATTCTTCTATCTTCTTCCCAAGGTAGTTGCTTCATAATTAGCTGGAATCAGAGGTCTTCTATTCTTATCAACAATGAATGCTTGTTGATATGGGCATGTACCTACCTTGTGACCACTGCCATCGCATACATAACAAATGTTATCAATCATTCCAAATATTTTAGTGGTATACAGATGCTTCTGGACTTTCAAATATTTGTTCTTCTTATATGGCTTTCTTCCCTTTGATATAGCTTTTCTCTGTGCTTTTTCATTTAAGGGATTGTACCAACAATCTAGTGCACAATTCCCAAATTTGTTATAGCACCAAAAATTACCCACAAATCTGGTCTTCTTGATATCTTTTATATAACTTTTTTGGACATTCTTCTTAATTTTTTGTTCTATATCTAGGGAACAATCTTTCAGCTTTTTCTTCATATCCACCCTAGCAATGGTGGTAGGTTTATTCTCCTCACCGTTTCTCATCTATACTTGTTTAAATTTTTTCTTACAACCTACAATTTTTGTAGAAATATATTTAGAAACAATAGTACAAGTTTGTATGGATGGTACCTTCACTTTCTCATCTACTTGTGATAGATCAATGAGTGATATTATGATTTTTTTATCACATGTCAGAGGTATTTTGAAAATGGAATATTCCAGTGAGCATTGAGTAGAAACAGAAATTATTTCTTGAGATGGATAATCAAGAGTTTTCATAATCTTATTGTCACATGTTGGAGGTATTCCATCTTTATAATACTCCAGTGATCATTTAGTACCAGCATCAACTGTTTCATTATTTTTTGAAGTCTCAATATGTGTCTTCTCAAAATTGGTTAACTGAGCATCCAATTCTAGACATTTACGATTGAGAATGACCATATGATCTTCAATCATATTCATCTTCTCTTCACAATCCTTAATTCTAAAAACATCTTCTTCATGAAAAATCAATTTATTCTGAATCAAAGAGTCATTTTCCTTGATCTTCATGGATATCCCTTTCAATTGTAGACCCTTAACATCAGGGAAATTTTTTAGTTTCCATTCAAGAACATGGATCTTTTCTTTGAAGTCTTTCTAAATCTCTCTTCCTCTTCAACTTCATTGAGCCATTTTGATGTATTTATTTCATGTTTCCTCCTTGTTTCTTCAAATTATTCAATCTGCCTAAAGAGATTATAGAATTCTGATATTTGTTCTATTAAATCCTTTTCTATATTGTCAGCTTCACTTTTCAGTCGAGTGATCTCAACCTGCATGCATTGAAATATTATAAAAACATCAACAACTCTTTCTTCAAGAATATCATGTAGATAGGTTCTTAATTTCTCCTGGTCACTAGAAAGATCATGTGAGCTAAAAATCTGATCAATGTCACCACTTGTGATAGAATACATATGTTTGGTGGAAACCAGAGTCATCTTCTCTTTACTTTCCAAGCCTGATATTTCATCATTATTGGAAAGGAATGGAGAACGAGAAACATCATCTCTATTTTTTAATAGGTACTTATTCAACTGTCTATTCTCTTTCTTGTTCTTCATGGCCTCGCTGAGTATATACTTCTGCTCAAAGATAACTGAGCTTTCATCAATACTACTCTTCATTATTGACTTAGTAAAGAAAACTCAAATCCTTTTCTAAATAGAATAACTAAAAAGTGTCTAACATATTTGAACCTTTTCCTCTGATACCAATTGAAGGACCCCAGACCACCCTTAGTGGGGGTGAATCAGGGTGTCAATATTTTCTCTTCTTTATTGGATCTTGTTCCCGTGTTGGTAGGATCTTATTTAAACCTGTATGATGGATATGTGAAGTAATTAATACATTCACATGAATAAGTACAACACAACACTTTTTACTTGGTTTACCAATAAGGGCTATGTCCAATGAGTATACGCCGACAGGTTTTCAGTCATACCAAATCCCACTAATCCTCAGTGGTTGTGAATTACGATGATTCAAGAATAATCACTATGTTACAGACACACTTACTTTACCAAGGTACAGGGATAGCCTACTGCTTCCCTCAGATCACTTCCGTTGACTCCCCATAGCTCAATGACTTGGGTGAGGTCTCACTTAGTTTATCGACTTGAAGGTCGCTTCAACATATTGGCATGAAAATTCATTGTCTCTATTCACCACAAGACACTTCTTGTATTGAAGTCCCAAATTGATTCTCCTTTATATTTTGTTTTCTCCTTTAGCGCAATTACTGAATGCACTATAACTTATTCCCCATTTTCGCTAGAATAAAAAACTCCCTTTATGAGGTCTTCATTTCCATGAATTGTCCCTAATTATGAATACTATCTCTAATCTTCATACCACGCCAACTCTATGCATTGAGTTTGGTCCACGTATCTCACCTGCTCTGCGTACCATGCCTGCTCAGCGTACCACGCCTACTCTGCATATGGCCTTTTCTCCATGTACTGCCTCTGCTCCACGTATTGTGCCTTCTCCATTCCCCACACCTTCTCCGTGCACCACACTTTCTCCTCATACTGCGCCTGATCCACGCCTCGTGCCTACTCCGCACACCAAACCTTCTTCATGCACCGCTCCTACTGCATGCACCGCCTTCATGTATCGCCTCCATATACACCCATTGCATTCCACCTCTATATACCACCTTGGTTTACTGTTTCTTCCTTCCGTGGACTTATTCTTTAAATTATGAAAATTATTTTATCTCCCACATACCACTTTTTCTTACGCAAAATATTTTCCATGTACTACTACTTCCCATTTCATGAACCATCTTTCACATACCACTTCTTCCTATGCATAATCTCTCTTTTTACCACTTTAGGACTTAGTTGAGTAATTCCACAATAATGATATTTTCTTATAAATTCACTCTCATTTAATGATGGTATTAACACTCCTTATATAGGAAAATAACTCTGCAAATTTCACTAACCTCTTTACCCAAATTTTCAATGTGGGAAAAACTTCATCGCATACTGAACTCCATCAGCATATTGTAAGTCTCAACCATGTTCCTCTCATGTTTCATGAACCCCAAAAATCTCTCCATCCTTCATCACTCCACGTACCACATTCCTTCACTACGCACCATCATTGCGAACCATTTTTCATGTAAACCTTTAGCATTCCGCGTACCTTATGCCTTCACTGTGTACCATTGCTGAGAACTATTTTCAGTTCCGTGAACCGTTCTGTGAACCATTCCTCCTTCACCATGTATGGTCTTGCAAACCATTTTCAGTAGTATTTCTCTTACTGCATTCCTTCACCGTGTACCAATACTGTAAACTGTTTTCAGCTCTCTGAACCACTTCATGTACTGTTTCCACTACAAGGTACACGGTAGCGAACCATTTATGGAACATGGTATGTGATCCATGTTCTGAGGTATGAAATTAGTTTCCTTGATGATTTCCTTTTCTGTTCCACATATCATTCACTCCTATAAAGAATTCCTTCCATTTACAAAAATAATATCCCAATTTAGAGGTCCAAAAATTTGGCAAATGCTGAAAATGGCACCACTACAAATATAAGATTATGAAAGAACACCCTTTCTTCTTCACTGTCATCTTGCTTCTTCAAAGATCAGTAAATTTCATCATGAAATCCTTCCATCATGATATATACTATTTGAACAATCAGTTCTAGGATCGTCAAATTCTCTAGGGAATGTACTGCGACTTCCCTGTCTTCGAGAAACAACAGTCATTCCAGTCAACAGTGAATATGACTGGAATCATCTTCAAACTCTGTATGATCATTCTTAAATCTTCAAATATCCACATGATCCCTCATGAAATAATTCATGTCTCTTAATGTATGATCTTGCATGGTTTCTTTGAACAGTGAGATGTTTTGTGATCACTTTATAACTTCATGCCCTTTAACACTCTCAAGGATGGTTTCATTGTTGTTGAAAATGTATCACTATTGATACATGTACTTTGAACATAAGTTCAGTTCATCAATCATATGAATTTATCAATCTTAATAACATGGGGGTTCTTTTCATCTTCTTCTTCATTTTTATCTTTATTGACAATGTTTGACAACAAATACAACCTTATACACAAATTGGTCCCAACAATTAGACCCCCAGATTCATGAAAGATTTATATAAAAAATATATATAGGAAATAAAAGGATTTTTTGTGATAATTTGTGGGATATGGTTGATGATTCTTGTCGATCTAGGATCCAGGAGTGATCTAAATGGCACGGAAGGAGAAACAACATTGTGTGGGATTCATGTGGGAGGATCATAACACTAATTTCCTGCCACCAGAGGGACAAAATCATTGTAAAAATACATATCCCTTTAGAAATGGGAGTACATTAGGTAGATCAGGTGATGGAGGAGCTGGATATGGAATGCCATAGAAAATATGGAGTTTCTTAAAAAAAATCGACTACATGTCGTGTAGTATGAATAACACACAGCTTGTAGTACACCTATTGTTGCGTCTCTAGGGTTTTAGAAAAGATAAGGACCACACATTGTGTGGATAGGAAATAAGGCATGTGAACCTCCCTATGTAGACATTCCATGTGAAATAAACACATGGGTAGGACCCTATGGGGGAGAACATATTATGTATCAGAATACATAGACACAACCAAGGAATACAGACATGGCCAAGGTACATGGACACAACCAAGATAATGGGCGTGACCCTAGGTGGTTGATTCATTGAATGTAGTCCCATTAAATTTTGTGTAGGGATACATAGGTAGTGATTCATTTACTATTAGGAACACGGTCAAGTAGCAGGGTGGGACTACACACCGTGTGTTTCCCCTTACACATCATGCAACCTCTTTTTTAGAAAACTTCTACCTATAATATCTCTTTCATTGGGAATTTTTTTACCCATATGTAGCCTATCCTAGGTGACATTCCATGTAGAACATTATGGCAGCCTTATTAGTGGGTTTTTAGATACAATGTAAGATGTTCTGGTAATGACTCTTCTTTAGGAAATTTCCAACGATGGAAGTGATTGGGAAAGATCATTAGATACATTATAGTGGCACCCTCCTACTGGGAGTGGAATGGTTCCTAAACCATTATATTTTCACCCTCCTATGAAGACAAGGAATGGTTCCTCTATCGACTATCAGAGTAGCACCCTCCTTATAGGTAGGGCATGGGTCCTCATCCATTAGAGTGGCACTCTTCTGCTGGGATAGGGCATGGGTCCCCTATCAACTATTAGATTGGAACCCTCCTATTGGGTAGGTCATGGATCCTCAACCAGTACAGTGGCACCATCCTTCCATGATAGGGTATGGGTCGTCTATGGACTACCAAAGTGGAACCCTACTTCTGGGAAAGGCATGGGTCATCCTCTACACAAGATAAGAAATATACCCTCAATGAAGATGATTTCCACCATACTCTAGTGAAAATTATTAGGAACCCTAACCAAAATTGGACTGAAGTTTGGGATTTCCATGGGAAATTGAAACAAAGGGAAAAAGGGAGAGACTTACCCTGAATCACTACAAAAACTATCCCCTATCAAGGAGAACAAATGGGGAGGGATATAGGGGGAGGAACTATTTGTAACTCCCTACCCACATTCACCTTATCGACTAAAATAAGGGAGGTCAAACCCCCCTTATATTTATTATTTTTTGAAAAAATCCCAAAAAACACATTTCGCAACATGACCACTATGGTCACACAATGAGTGGTCAACTATAGTATTTTTATAGTATCCCAACCACATGTCATTTATTTATCACCCTCCCAAACACCTAAGACACCATCTAAGCCTTAAATAATATTTATAAACAATTTTTAAGGGAGTTGAAAATATCATATTCTAAATTTGTGTTCGGGTTCCCAATATGAACCCCTCACCATATCAAAAATTCAAATTCCTTTTCAAAACAATGACTAAAAATATATGTGTTGTTATAGATAAACTATAAATTATAATATATTGTTTATATTATTCATAATTATGAGTGATCATCCAAATAAAAATTTAGCTTCCAAAATTTTGAAAAACAAAATAAAAAAGGAGTTATGTGGAAAAAATGGATGAGTTCTATTCTCTTCTGAGATTCAGGAAGATTGAATCATATAATATATTTCATAGGATTCCTTCTATTATTGGTAATTATAAGAAAGAAGTATTTGATTCAATTTTTTATGATGTCCATCATCAATATTATTTATTTTATTGAAAATAAGAAAGAAAACTACAAGGGGGAAAGTAAGAGAAGTCGAGACCAAAGGGGGTCGGAAGTAGTGAAGGTCGAGGGCATCCCCTCTAATGATATTCAACCCCTCCAATTTCAGGATGTTCAATTAATAGAAACAAGAGACACCAGAACCTTGGCCCATAATGAAAGAAAGAAAATCATCCACCATGTTTCCTTCACACCACGTATGTCTTGGGACAAGTTATTTCTTCGGAAAAAACATTGGTGATCTTGGATTCATGAATATGCATAATTTTAACTTATCTCTTCTTGTAAAATAGTTTTGGCGGTTATTTTATACTCCATAATCACTTTTTAAAAATATTATTATTGGATAATTATCTTACTTAATTTTTTTTATAATTAAAATCGAAGATATGGACCATGTTATTAATGGAATAGTATTTGGGCATCAAAATCACTTTTTATTGAAGCTCTCTGTTAGTGAATTTATAATGAGACTATGTTAAAATTTTGGAAGGGTTATTTATTATTAGATGTGTAAAATAATTTTCTGTATTATTTAATTCCTCCATATATAGAAGACACTACAGTAAACTATTTTTTAAATGATAAAATGTCATGATGGTTTTTTGTATAAATTTTTTTAGTTTTTTAAAAGTTAGGATAAAATTATTCTTTCCATACTAGATAATCAAGACCAAGTCTATGATAAAATTTTCTAGATTAATTCAAAGGATTTTTCTTATTCTTTGAGAATAATTTACCTTTAAAAATAAATATAAATTAGTTCATTAGTAAAAATTCTTGGAAAGTAATTTTAATAAGGGATTTTCTCTAAAAGTATCACATTTTTTGAGGAAGCTATGTATTGAATTTATTCCTACATTAAAGTTTCATTTAATAATACATATTATTACTGATTATATATTTCATTTTTTCAAGAGTTTTTAAAATTGGTTGTGTGATAATTTTTTAGTGTAATAAGGTAAAATTCAATTTCAATAATTGGGGTAAGCTTATTGCAGTCTTACCGTATCATTCATTTACTACTAATTAGATTATTATATTTTTGATAAATTCATAGAAACCATTTTTTTAAAGAGGTTTGATCATTAGAATCATGGGTTTTAAAATAGTGTAATGATAATATTTTTAATGAGAAATTATTTCCAAATGATATTTGGATTCACCGGGTGTTACTTTTTGAAAGTTTGGTCGAATGGAAGTAAAGAGGTTATTGTTTTTTATACAGTGAGAGAAGGGTATATGACCATATATTTTTTCCACCACCAATAAATAAATTTAACATTAATATTAATGATTTAATTTTTAATATATTAATGTTGAATATTGGTGTGGTGTGTGGATATTATTTTTGGAAAGTGGAAGCCTCCTTGCATAAAATATTTTTTTTTCCAAATGGAGTTTTTTAATTATTGATTCATATTTTATTTATTCATCTTTAATGATTTTTTGGACCCATGAGTGGATAATAATTATTATTAAAAGGTATTATCAATAATAATTATAAATGATCATTTATGGTACTCCAATTCTTATATCGGTTGGAAATGTAATGGTTGAAATTTCAAATGCTTTTATAGAGTTTAATTATTGATAGTTTTATTTTATATAAAAATTTGGAAACCAAGTTACTCATTCATTAATTCATTTCCATTATTATCATAAGGATAATATTATAATAAGATGTGTCCTAAGACCTTCGGGTCATATAATCTCCTAAGCCTACTGGCCATGTAATCTCTAAGCCTACAAGCCTTGTAAGGGTTCTCCCTAATCCCTTGAAAGGGGGGTTATCAAAAATCAATAAAAATAAAGACCTTAGGGCCATTTCGGTGATAGGTGGTTTTCCCCTGTTAAGTGATGTGATAAATATAACAAGGCACATGCCTTATAAGAAATTACCATCCAAGTATTGGAAGACATAAACTATGAAATAGGTAATAATGGATGAAGATGGGATAATTTGCAATTCAATATGACATGTAATAATATGTATAAGAATAAAAATACCATAACAGTCCACAATTCCCCAAAATTTCTAAAAAGTGTGTAAGATTGTAGAAAAACTATGTATACATGAGTATTTAAAGGCCAATATAGGATAAGAGGAAAAATTAGTGTTCCCATGTGTAAATCATATCTTAAAGTATATCATGGATAGCCCATGTTCCATCATCCAATCCATGTAGAAATATATACAAAAATCATAACTCATTCTCCACACTCATTGTGTGAAACTAGATCAAATAGATTATTATGTTACCTTTAACTAGATCATGAATAATAGATTTTTCATACCTCCCGAGAGGGGCCCATGTAGGGCTAGATTATGGAAACTCATTAAGTCGTAACCACCCCAACCTAAAAACTAGTAATAAACTAGAGTATATGTTTTCAATATAATAAATCTATAAGAATAAATAAATATCAATCACAATAAATTACAAAAGGACTAGGAATATTGGTTGATATTGAAAAGTAATTCCCTATAAGGGAGTCTCTAATCTTTCATACCTGCTTCGAGCCCTATTTCATGATTTAAGTTGACGATCCAAGGTCATCTTATATGGGAGGAAAAACTATTACCTATAAATAGCTCAAACATGTACACATATGTACCCAAACATATGTGTACATGTGTGAAAAACAAGTCTGAGTATAAGAAACCTATATCAATTACAAAATTTCAAGTACTACTAGTCAAAGAAATCTCATAGAACATCCTAAGGAATAGGTTAATGGGTATAATTAGTCATTTCAATAATATCCCATACCAAATCATCAACTTATATAATGAATCAAGTCCCAAAACCCATACCAAGTGATCAACCTATACACTATCAAATAAGGACCTAAAAAAACTCATATAAAAAATATACAAATTATAAAATTCTATCATGAATAAATAATTAAATATTAAAAAACATTGATAAGCATATAAAGCATAAAAAGAAACGCCGATATGAATTCACCATAAAAAATAATGTATAATAGCCAATTAAATGAAATTTCCCATATTATTCTCATTATTCTTGGTCAATTTAATAGTTATTCTGACCAAAACAAAAAATGGAATGAAAAATTTTAAGTCACAAAATTTAATAAATAATGACTAAGTGAAACCGAGAGTAACATATCAAGTCCCTTTATCTATAATATGATTTTGGAAAAACCTTTATTAATTTTATATATATTTTTTTATTATGTTTACACATCCCAAAACTATTGATAGTATAAATCTATATAGTTATGAAAGGAAGAAGGCGTACACCTCCCAATTAAATTTTATGTTGTCCTTTTTAGGTTCTTTGTAGAAGAGTGATTCCATGTAATGATCAAGTATACCACATAAAATAAATTTTATCTAGTTCATAAATGGACCCATTAGAGGTTATAAAATCTAGAAACTCATGTCATGAGATTACCTTAAATTTAACTTGAAAAATTATCTACAAATGATAGCCTAAAAAAATCTAAGTAACATGAAATATTAGACTTTACCTAGAGAGTTATAGGGGATATTAGACCTGCTACCTCCAAAGGAAGAAACAAAAGGGTAGAGAATTTATGGAATTTTCTTATTGAAAGAGATCATAAACCTCCAACTAGATCCTCTATAACTAAGGAAGATGATGAATCCCCATTGAGAGATTAAAAAGAGGGGGATAGCATAAAAGAGAGGGAAATTAGATTAAAAGATACTAAAATCCTGATACTCCCTCAATTTAGGTATAATTTTAGGTTTAAATGACAAAAATACCCTTTTAAAATTTAATTATCCTAAAGAATCTACTAGTTACCAAGAAATAATCCACCTTGTACCAGATAGACATAACAGAACCACTAGATCCACCAAAACACTACTAAGTACCTGGTACAGAGTCACTGGGTACTCAGTGCCTTCTCCAACCCGCTCTCTTTTCTTTTCTTCCACCAACTCCTCCTAGAACATGTCTAACCTATTTATAACTCAGAATTACTACCAAAATATAATACATACCCAAATTTAAATAAAAAATTTTCCTTCAATGAGTAATCTTCTTTAAAACCTCCCCACTATTAATTGTATCATCTCTGATAAGCTTCAACTAGCTTCTTAAGGTAATATGTTTAGTCATTGAATCCTCATTTTAGCTTCCCAATCCCATGATTCACCTTCGCATCACCTATACTATAGATTTATCCAAACTAGAAGAATCGTCTATATTTCCAACACCTTTTTAATTCAATATATAATGTATAGATGATTCTATTTTTAGGATTCAACAACATAAATAATTTCATCATATTTTATCACATTTATAGTGTCATGAACGAGTATTTGAATCCATCCAACCATACGACCGACCACGTCCATAGTGTGTCCAAAAGAGAATTCCCAATCCCCAAAGGTTGGAAACTAATGACTGGGAAATGAATAACTCTTGTGGGAAGAATTTTCCCATGGGAAGAATAATCAACATCAATAAAACATTTCCATAGACATGACAATGATCATACATAATAAACTATACAAAAGGGGAAAGTACATGGTCTAAGAGAATATTAAATTTATAATTATAACAAAACAAAAATAAAAATATGTTAGGGGACCAACTAAACAAACAAAACTTCAACTCGATATATGAGGATTTACACCCACCATGCCACCATCATCAATTCCCGCCAAAGGAATAACACTAACAAGAGTACCTTCCACCACCTCCAATGAAATCCTTACCTTTAACTGATTCAGACAAAAAAATTCTACATACACTCAAGGGGTGAATGTAGGATGTGATATCACTTTCCCATTATGATACGACTAGATTTTCATTCATAGCTATTATGATATAAATAAAAATTCTAGTTTTGAAAAAAAAGATAAATTTAATTTTGAAACCTGATTTAATTTTGACGGAATGAAAGAGATGCAAGAATAAATGGAAACTAGTAAAAACACAACATAATAAACATGGGAAATACCTAAGTATCTATAGTTAGTGGGGATATAGGATCCTCATACTCTCAATGATCAAATGTGGGCATGAAGTTCTATCACATCCTTGATCCAGTCCATCCCCATCATTAATTGTGTAAGTGTTGTAATGTAATCCTACTAGGTAGGGATGGTCATGACTATATTACATGTCCATGTCTTCCTATCTAGGTACCTAGGAAATCCATGTTCTTCACCCCACTTATCAAACCCTAAAAATACTATTGATCATAGACCAAGTTATCACATATAAAATCATTTCATTTCCAACCATTTTCCGTAGGGGATAAACCATTTCAAAGCCTTTTACAAACACAAAAACCTTGAAAATATCCCATTTTTACATACACACAATTTTATAACACTTTTATAAATAGAATCAAGAAATTTTAAATCATCAAAAAAATAACACAACATTCAACCACCTATAATTCTTATTTAAATAAATATAATTATATTTAAAACCACAATCCAAGATACTTGGGGACCCTACAGAAGAAAGAACATGCCAACAATATCAAAACCTAAAACAAATGTTTTTTATTGAACCCATTTTAGGTCACTACAACCATTGTATAGATGGAAACCAAAAAAAGAAGGGAGAAAGGACCAAGAGAATAAGAGATAATACACTTAATTGAAGGATATGTAAGGCATCATAATAGATGGATAAGTTGAATTGGTTAACTAAGGGGGTATGAGGGTTAAAATGTAGGAGGTATATTTTTGGAAAACCATTTTTTTCCAAAATTGGCAGGCCGCATATTTTTTCCACATGGTCTTCCAAATCATGCACCAATTGTGCAGGTGCCTCTATTCGAATAGGGAAATGCTACATAGTTTGGGTCACATGGTTCCACATACCGTGGGCCTAATCATGTCGTCACTCTAGAGTCACTATCTAGGACACACAAGTGAATGGGGGCTTGGAACATGGTTTGGTCACCACATATGACCAAAACACACCACAAATATCAAAATATAAACCAACAAAATATATATTTAATCCATTATATGTCACCACAATCACCAAAGAGAAGTAAACCTAGGAAAGAAGGGATAAGATACCCAAAAAAAGATTTTAAAAGGCACTTACTTGAATATTTCTATAATATCAATGAAGAAAATACCCAAGATTCAATTCCAAGAAGAAGTTGGAGGAGAGGGTAGGCATACCTAAGGCTGTAGAAGAAGAGTGGGGTAAATGAGGGGTGAGACTGTTAAAATCATGGATGGTTATTTTGTGGAAAAATCAAAATTGAGATGGTCAAGTTTTTTGTCCACGCAGTTTTTCCACACAGTCTACCAAACTGTGTACCAAATGTGTGGGTGCCTCTTTCCCAAAAGGGGGTGGCCACATAGTTTGGGTTTCATGGTTTCAGAAACTATTCAAGAACTCTAGTGACATTCTCTATGATACATTTTTTATTAGGGTGTCTTTTCATGGTTTCAACTAACCACGTGCCAACCATGCACCAACCTATTTCCCTCCAAAAACATCCATTTTTTAGAGAACCCATAAAATATATGAAATAAAAGGTAGGTCAAAATGAATGAAAAATACTTGAAAAAAACACCATGGGTGTGGAAATTCTCCAAACCATTACACTTTCCACCCTAAGAAAGTCCACCCATATTCTGACCAAAGAACAAGTGAGGTTACTATTCCTCTGCTCATGACTTTCATTCCCATATATTGTAATCATCATTCCAATGATACCATAGGACCTAAAAAATAGTATAGATTTTCCCCAATGTACTCTCACCTTGTTATCCACAATTTGAACTAGGTTCTTGGTCACTGAAAGATCAGGTTCCAGCTCAATTTATTCCAATATAATCACATGAGATGGATCTATATTATACCTCTTTAACTATGAGATGTAGAAAACATCATTAATTGACACCAACTAATAAGGAAAATCAAAATTATATGACACCTTACTGATCATATTAGTGATTTTTAACGGTTTGAAAAACCTTTGTGTAAGCTTCCCATGTTTCCTAAGATGGTGATAACCAAAGAGAGGTGTCACCTTTATAAACAAGTTGTTACCCATTGAGAATTATGATGCTCAGTTTTGATGATCAGTATAGGACTTTTAACTACTCTCAGATATGATCAAATGCTACCTGGGCATCTGAAACATTCTAGTCATATCCTGTATGGTGTTCGGACCCACTAATAAGTTTCACCCACATCCTTACAGCATAGAGGAGACCAAAATGGTCAAAAAATATATATAATCAAAAGTATCTATCTTTATCTAGGACTGATAACTTTTGTTATATGAAAATTCCACTAATCCAATATAGTTTTTCCATGAGCCACCAAATCCTAACCTGAAGGGACACAACATATCTTCTTCTACTTGATTCACCCATTCTATCTGTCCATCCATCTGAAGATAGTATTTCATACTAATCCTGAACTATATCCTTATTTTCTTCTGAAGACCTTCCTAGAACAGAGAGGATAAATGAGGATCCTTTTAGAGATAATAGCATAGGTCACACCATGCATCCTCATGATCTCCAAGATATATAGCCTACCCATCTCTTTCACATTAGTTGTATCTTTTATCAGGATAATATGGGAAGATTTTTTCAGTCAATAAATAACCAACCAAATTCCATTCCTTCCCTAAGTTGTATGGGGTATCCCAATAATGTAATCCATGGATAACTCATCCCATTTCTAAGTTTTAATAGGAATATTCTAAAGAAATCCTAAGGGATTATACCGCCCATCTTTAACTTGTTAACAAATATTGGATTGAGATAAAAATAGCCTATATCACAAGAAATACCTAGCCACTAGGACAGATGACACGCATCATAAAACATCTTGGTATCTCTAGTATTAATTTCCTGGTAATATTGAGGGAATTCCTACATTATAATCTTTTAAAGAGACATTGACATAGTAGAGTGTCACTTGAAGAAAAAAATACCATCAAAATAGAAAGACCAGTCACTAGGAACCTCCATGCAATTTGGGAATTGGGTAGACCATTGGAACCACTAATATCTAGGATTATCCTAACAAATAATCTCTATTAGGGAATAGGTAAATTTTATACTAGGAAAGATCATGCCTCTACTCTATTCCTCGGACTTTAGGTGCATATGAGTAAAAATCCCCATCAAATCCCATTAACTATTGAACATCTTTAGATCATAGTTAAGAAACTTGCAACTTAAAGAATCATCAACCACATTTCCAATACCATGGGTGTATAAAATATCAAAGTTGAACCCCTGAAGTTACTTAATCCATCATTGTTGTCTCGAGTTCAAATCCTTTTAGAAGAAAATATAGCTCATGATTTAGGGTTTTGAGTCGACTATAAATATCTCCTTAAAAAGATAGTGATTCTAATATTTAGGTACATGCATAAATTATGTAATCTCAATGTTTTGGATTGGGTAATTTATTTCATGTGGTCTGGATTGAAGTGAACCATATGCAACCACATGGTCACCCTGCATAAGCACATAACCAAAATCCTTTCCTAAAGTGTAAAAATAGACTGCATGACCCTATCCATCCTTAAGTAAACTCATTATATGGGCGGTATTCAACAACCACATAAGATCATCAATGGATTATTTTCATTCCAATACACACACAAACATCTCCCATTTTTGATTGTGGGATGTTATAGGCAATGAAATATGAGATAAATCCCTAAAAAATTGCCTATATTACCCTACCAAACCTAGAAAACTCTTGATCTCAAAGACATTATTCGGCTCCACCCATTGCGTCACTACCTTGAACTTTTTTATTCCAACTAAAACACCATATTCTGATATCACATACCCCATAAACATAACTTCCCAAATCCAAAAAACTACACTTTCATAATTTAGAATAATAGTGGTGGTCTTACGGCATAACCAGAACTACTCTAAAATGATGCTTGATCTCCTATTTGGAACTCAAGTGGAATAAGATTTCATCTAAAACCACCATGAAAAATGATTCGAGGTATCTAGGAAACAACCAGTTCATCAGATCTATAAAAAACCATGAGATCATTTTTCAATCCAAATGACATTAACAGATACTAAAATGGTCATACCTTCTTGCGAAAGTGGTCTTACGAACATATTCTTCTCTCACGTTGACCTTGGGATTTCCAAAATGGGATTAGATCTATGAGAACTATATTTATTCTTTTATATGTTTAAATAGGTGTTAAATGTTATTCAAGGTCTATTTATTCTTGATGGTGACCTGATTCATCTTTTGGTAGTCAATACACAATTAGAGTGATCCATCGGCCTTCTTAGAAAAAATATTGAAGAATAGTAAGGAGAGACATTCTGGTGAATAACCCCATTGAATTCCAACTATTAATGTTGTAAATTTAGGTCCCTCCACTCATTTTGGGACATAAAATATGAGGAAAGAGATATCAGTTGTGTCTTCAGTGTTAAATCAGTGATAAACTCCACATCCCATTCTAGATGTAAACATGACAAATCCTCTGGGAATACCTCTAATAATTAACTTACCATGGATGGAAATCCACACTTCAAGACTTCCTCATAATCCTATAGTAATAGGAATGACACCTAATAATAAACACAACATATCTTCAGAAGTGGAGGTCTAAATCGTTTAGATCGTGGATCCCATTCTCCTAGAAAAAACTCAAGTGATCCCATATAAGGATTTTAAAGTAACCAAATGATGATATCAATCGATATAGGCCTTGAAATACATCATTAATTCATCCCTAGGATCAAATCAAAGAGTTATATCTCCTAGATAAGGAAACCCCATTCCAACTCAACCTATGAAAAGGATAAAGCACATGACTGAAAAAGAAAACCCTTCTTTATTCTTCTTCTAAGAGGAATAATTAACTCCATATCATATGGCATATGATCAATTGATGGTTTCAAAAAATACAAAATTATAGCATAAATATATGAATGAGAAGAACATGTATCGAATTAATTAATAATAATTGATGATGAAATAAGAGCATTACTTAAAAATTTCACAAGACATGCATCTAATTCCCCCAGTGCCTGACCCATAACATGAAGGTGATCTTCTCTTTTTGTGTAATTGATTGACTACTGACCTGCAACTTGACCTTAAGCTAGCTTTTCACATAAGAACATGCATCCCTCCTATTATTCCCACTAGAATAAGAACCCATATATCTGAATGCATTAGACTAAGTTTATGTTCCCTTGTGCACTATATATCCCAAACCACTCTTGGATAGAGAGGTATTATTATAGAAGTATTTTAAGTGACCAAGGAATTTACTCTAATGGTAAAGATTGGGTGGAACTGGACACATCGACTGCATATTCCATAATTTCCAACACTAATGGAACATAATTTATCCACCACTTGTGAATTCTGAAGAAATAGGATGGGGTGGATTTTTGGAGCTACTAACACCCTTCATTTCTTAGAATTAACAATTTCTATTCATTTTAAACAATACAGTTATACTATAGTTTAGTACTAGAAACAACCTAGACAATCCTAACATACCCTCTATGTTGATCCACAATATCAAATTTTAGTCAAACACCTCATCAAACATCAATAATACCTAAGACAAAATGTTTGACCAAAACCCATTTCAATCATTTGGAATTTAAGTCATTCATTGGAAGACACCTTAGTGGGAAAATGGACTATCTCCATGAAATATTTGGTATAATCCAACACCAAATACTCTCCCTAAAGGAGTTCTAAAAACCCTCAATACATGGAAAGGTAAAACATATCAGGGTATGACTACTCATTAAAGATGATCTTTATGTTTTTCTATACCATTTTCTCATGCTTTCCAACTAGAACCACTGACTCCCACCATCGATGACTGAGTCCTTCTAATATAAATCCATTACAATTTACCTTAGCAACCTCAAGAGTCTTGAGGAATTAAAAATCCTATCAATCATCTCCACATAGTATTTTTTTCATCCTAGATATTAGTGATTCCTCATGAGGATGGTGGATTTTACTTGAGAAACTTCTGAGACCAATCCTTTTTCAGACCTGGTTTGGTTTACCTAGCCAGATTAGGACTAGATCTATCTCCCTGATCTAGAGTTCAGATAATCTAAACCAATGCCTCAACTAATCTCTAATCGACTAGTGATGGATAATTCTATCTAGCCTCCTCTTATGGAAATACAGGAGGCATATATGGAGAAATTTTACCACACAAATAAAAAAAAGAGAAACAATCAATACATGAACCCATATAAAATCAAATAAACATGATAAAACACACACATAAATTGAAATAAAATCACTACATATTAAACCACTACACCCTACCTCGGTAACGTTTCCCAGTCTATAGGCTATGAATTACACCTATAGAAGGATTCAAACCAAAACCTCAGACTCCCATGGTATCCCAAGGCCTTTAATGAGGTGTATTTTCTAAACAACCCACTCAAAACAAAAACATCAAGCCCTATCAATCCTATCTCTTATATATTTATACTTTCCCATATAATAATACCCAAATAAAGGGAAACCATTATCTGATGCCATTTTTTCATGAACCAGCCCATGCTTCCATCAAACCCAACACCCAACCTAATCTAGTGAATGGCCCAAAGGGCGTTTCTGATCCCAACAGGTTGAAAAATAGTTCTTGTCCATTGAATAACTCATTTGGTAACTATTTTAGCACGATAAAAATAATAAATATCCATATTCAACATCAATAAAACATTTACATAAACATCACAATGATCATCCATAACAAATCTATAAAAAGGGTAAAGTATGAGGTTTAATATAAGATTTCATTTAAAATTATAACCAAACCAACATAAAAAT
Source organism: Viscum album (assembly GCA_963277665.1). Taxonomy (NCBI): domain Eukaryota; kingdom Viridiplantae; phylum Streptophyta; class Magnoliopsida; order Santalales; family Viscaceae; genus Viscum; species Viscum album. The sequence continues at coordinate 993,923,468 of OY728164.1, forward strand.
GGATTGGGACCAAATAAATAAAAAAATCCACCTTCTGACATGATGGTTGACACCCACCATGCCACCACCATAAACACCTTCCAAAGGAATTCCACTAATAAGAGAACTTATCACCACCTCCAAGGAAATCATTTTTGTTACTTGAGTTAGACAAAAAAAGTTCTATATATACCCAAGTGTTGTATGTAGTGTGTGAGATCACTTTCCCAATAGGATCCCACTATATATTTCATGCATAGACTTTATAAGAAAAATAAAAATTCTATTTTTGAAAAAAAAAATTAATTTCAAAATAAGATTTAATTTTGAAAGAAAGAAATGGATGCAATAATAAATCTAAATAGGTAAAAAAACAGAATAAGTACCATGGGAAATCCCTAAGTATCTTGGGTTAGTGGGGACATAGGATCTTCATACTCTTTGTGATCAAAACTTGATGTGATGGTATATCCCCTGATCAATCCAACTAATCCCCATCATTAGTTTAGTTAGTGTTGTAATGAAATATTACAAGGTAGGGAGGGTCATTCCTAGCCTACATGTCTTAGTATGGAAACCTAGGGATCCAAGGTTCCCATGTTCTTTACCCCATTAATCAAACCATAAAAATACCTTTTTCACAAACCAATACATCGCATTCCAAATCATTCCATTTCGAACCATTTCCTATATGTTATAAACCATTTTAAATCATAATACACACACTAAAACCTTGGAAATTACCAATTTTCATGCACAAACACACATAATTTTAGATCACATTCAAAAATAAAAGAAATAAAATTTCAATAATGAAATAATATCACAACATGGAACCACATACCTTTCTTCTTGAAATCACAACAATCTGGTTGAAAACCGCAAGCCAGTATGAGTGGGGACCCTAAAAAAGAAATAACATGCCACAAATATCAAAACCTGAACCAAAAAAATTATATTATACCCATTATAGGTCACCACTACAATAATAGATAAGTAAACCCAATAAATATGGGAGAAGAGACCAAGAGGATAAGATAGAAGAAAATTAAAAGTATATTTCTTGAATATCAAAGCAAAAATCAACCCAATATTAAATTCTAAGAAGTAGGTAGAAGATATTGGAGGAATTCTTAGGGCTTTAGAAGTTGAATGGGATAAAATATAGCGTTATGAGTGTTAAAATTGGGGAGGGGTATTTTTGGAAAACCATTTTTTCAAAACTAGGGTGGCTGCATGATTTGGGATTCACAGTTTCACAAACCATGTGCCTAACCATGTAGGCACTATAGTGCAACTATCTGATCCACATGGTTTACTGATGGGTTGGAACATGGTTTCTAATAAATATTTTCCAGCGTTTTTTTACCCTCTATCCCTAAAAAATATTTTTCTTGAATAACACATAAAAATATATAAAACAAAAGGTAGATCGAAAATAAATGAAAAATAACTTGAAAAAATTGTGGGTGTGGCACAAAGGGTCAAGATTGTACTTCCCCAATTGAGATGTAAAAAAAATGTTCTATATTTCCCTAAATTTAGAAGTTAAATCCAACTATAAGTAAATTTATCTAATATAGACCAATATTTCAAAGTTCCCAATAAATCTCACTGTAAAATTCTTTATCCTTCATATATAGTAGTGGCCTAACCTCAATGAGACTTTGAGGAAGACATAATCACCCACCTAAAATATCAAAGGTTACCTATAATTATACCCATAGTAATTCTAATTAATTTGAGTGGTTATGAGATAATTTTGTATCATCTTTACCCACTAGGTATTCTCTTGGAAAATGATAGTCCCAATCACAAAATACTCTCTTAGCTCTATCCAATATAATGGGGAACAACATGGCCAATCATAGTGAGATTCAATGGGTTTCATTTGAAATGAATACTAGTAGATGTTATTATATGAAAACACAAATAAGAAAAGGTTTCCATCCTGTGATCCACTGAATTCAATACTTTACACTCATAGAATATACGTCTAAATGTGAATGTTCTACTCAGATAAACCTTCAGTAAGTGGTTCAAAGACAGTACTGATATTTACCGATTAACCAAATTCTTGTTGTAGTCATTGCTAGAATTGAGATTTAAATTTTGGATCCCTATTAGAGATAATTATATAAGGTTCATCACGAAGTTTCATGATATCTCTAACATATAGCTTCCAAATATCATAAACTATAGAGGCCTCTTTGGTGGAAAAGAAGTGGTTCATCTTAGATAGATGATCCATGATCACTCATATTGCATTATGGCCTCTTATTGATCTCTATATAATAGATATGAAATTTAGTGTTATCTCATACCATATTCGTATCTGATACTAGATGTGGTTGAAATGTACGTGTAGGAATTTGGGTCTCCACCATTACCTACTAACAGGTAAGGTGTATAGAAATGAATCATGTGGTATCTTATTTCATGTCAGTCCACCATAATTGGAAATGAGTGTCACATACATTTTCATGATTCTAGGGTTCATAACCCACTAAGAATCATGGTATTATTCCATCACACTTTCTCTTATACTATTTGGGACAAAAAAACATACCATGACCATATAATAGATATGAATAATACTAGAATTAACCATCAATGATCTCCACATCATTGAGTTTTTATTGAATATTGGTATAATCAGAACATGATATCTAGGAGTGATTGACCTATATCACAATAGAGGACACAAGTTTGATATGGCATAAGGGAATTCCACTATGATCATTAACCACATCATAGTAGATTTTATCTATAAGAGAAATTATTCATCACTCATCATCGTCTGTCATCACCTTTTGAGGGAAATCTTTTCATATAAAAGAATATGAAATGATAATGCCCTTATCTAAAGCATATTGTATATCAATATTTAATGATTTTAGATATTACACCCAATATTATTATAAAATATTCAAGTCTCATTGAGAAAATTTATATTTCAGAATCTTTAGGCCTATAGACCCCACATAGTGCTCATTATAAATGTAGTGACTCTAACACTTCAAAAAATGAAAAATGTCCTTCATTTATAGGTCATGGGTATGGTATTTCTATTCATGAAGATTCAATTTTATAAAAACATAAATTTATACCAAATGATAATGAACCAGACTACATCCAAATTCCACTGAAGAGGCATTACAAAACACATTGAATACCTTACATAGATGAGGTATAATAATAATCTAAGTAGTGGTTAACTGATCCCTTACCTCCTCAAAATCTTATTCAAATTGGCCCAACTAGAAAAATTTTGATCCTTTTTTGGTTAAGGTTGTAATAGGATAAGACATCTTGGAAAAATACAAAATGGAGTGGTGGAGATAGAGTTTGAGCCAAAGAAAACTTTTAACTATAAATAAATTTATTGGAATGTTCCAAGACACCACTGACTCCAATCTCTTAGGATCCATAGAAATAAAATAATTATATATTATATTCTTGAGGAATATATCTCTTAAATATATAAGGAAATTTTATATAACTTATCAAAAAATTATGTTTTTATAATGTGTCCAGAATAATATGATTTTGTAAGGAATTACTCATATCATGACACTTGAATAGAAAGATATTTCATCCACAAATACAACTATGTATATGAATAAAAATGGATGAAAATTTTGATTCATAAAAGAAATTAATATTATAGGAGTATTCATTGGTCTAATGGGAATTAATATATTATCAAAATGAAAATACTAGTTTCAAAAAACTATCTCTATAATATCCTCATTCATAACTCGAAGTTCATGGTAATATGATTTATGGTCAATCTTTGAGAACCTCCCATCCCAATTTAATTGATAAAATAGATCATTTTTTGTGAAAAAATGTTAGTAATTATTAATCCTAACCAAGTTATGTTTTAAATATTCTCCATATATCAATAGTATCTCATTAACTTTCTTATTGAAAAATACTAGAGAAACCCATGTAGAAGTGCCCAATCTGATAAACCCTTTATAATCAAGTTCTTTTAGCTAAATCTCTAACTATATCAATTCTATTAGACATATATAATATATAGGGATTGATATCATTTAAGTTACTATTAATTAATCAATGTTAAATTCCACTTATCACTTTGAATGTAGTAATAAGAATTATTTTCGGAACACATCAAAATATAAGCCCAACACAAGAGGTAGGACTTATTGCTCCTTAACATCAATTACTCTAATTATGAGACAAACCAACTCAATTGTGATCAATCTCACCTTCTATTGATCGGGACCATATCAACCATCCTTGAACCTTAACTCACTATGAAGATTGTATTGGTACCAATAGGAGATTAAAAATATATTCTCCTATTATAGGAGTAAATACATTCACATAATAAGGTTAACCATTCCATTTAAAAAATGAAATCAAAGGAATTAAAACTAAAAACCAACAAAATATCATATATTTACAATGGATTATACTAACAAGGAACCATATGGACACATTTTTCTCTTCTCAATCCTCTTTTCTAAAGGAGTATCAAAACTCATACATGATGATAGGTCTTTCATAGTAATATCATGAAGTAATACCAACTGATTAGAAATAAAATAATACTATGAGACTATATCAAATAAATCACAAACTTGTGTAGGAGATACAAATGTGGTACCTCTAATATTAGATGGATCATCTCTCATATCAACTAATTATCACTAAAATTTTATGATCATTATAAGGGTTTATTTTACAATCTCATTCTCCTAAGGATTGTTTATTCTTAAATCTCAATTGAAGGAAATTATTTGATCATTGTCTAATTACCCCATATCATTTTATCTTAATCTAGTTATTCAGTATATTTTCACTTATTAGTTTCATTTTTTACTCCTTAGTAATTAAAATTATTGATTAAACATTTTTAATAATATCCATCTCCATTTATCTCTTTGATCATAAATCTATTTTCTTCTAAAACCATGTTATTGAAAAATGATTTCAAAAATATTTTTAACCCTATAAATGATTTATTAAATACATTTCTACCAAATTTTTTCTTATTTAAAAAATAAAAGTAATCTTTACGTCATTTTCAAAATAGTACCCTTTTTTATTTTAATAAAAAAATGAAAGGCATATTTTTTTTAATGTGTATGACATGAATAAAATTTTGAGTCGTCATGACCACTCGAATGTTTTAGAACTTATTTAATATGTTTTAAAGGTTAATTTCAAAAAAAATTATTTTCAAAATGTTTTTTGAACTGTTAGGTTAAAAAATTATTTTCAAAATGAAAAGTATATTTTCCTCAAGAATTTTTTTAATAATATTTTTATCGTATTTCTATTCATCAGTGACAAAATCCCTTTATTCTTACTCCAATGGGTATATGATGTGTTGATACCATAATTATTCTTTTTATGGATGGTTTCTGATAATTTTTATGAAGGAAACTATTGGAATTCAATTCCTTGATTCATTTTTGTAGTCATTAACTTTCCCTCGAATTATTCATTTTTCTATGGACATTACATTTTTCTTAAATATCCATATTATTTATCATGGATATTTTTATATCTTAAACCATATATCGTTTCTATATATGGTGTTCTACATTGAAATTTATTTGTTAATCTGGGAAAATATTGACACATTTTTATTCCATATTCAATACTGATATTCGATAATAAGGTTCATTTTTCCTGAATTAAATCTATAATTCAGTATATGAGGAATTCTTTGTACATGAAGACACAGGTGAGGCTCGGTTATAGATATCCCCTTGATGAATTAGTTGTCCCATGAGGAAAGTCATTAATGCTAGCATGAAATTAGTTGGCTAAACAAAATGATTTTGTACCTAGTAGTTTTAAACTATCTTGTGAATGTTCTTAAGGGTATAGGTATCATGTTCCTAAGACATTATGTCCAATAATTAAATATAGACTTCATTTAGAATTAGGTTATTATTATGAATGAGATGTTTTCTATGATATTGTATCTGGATGAATTTCATTCTTAGTTATTGATTAAATTCCATATTTTTTTAGTTATTTACCCTTCCATATTGATTATTCTATATAAATTTTTGATATTCATGTTATTGATTAAATGGATTGATTTTTTAGTTATTTACCATGAAATATTTATTATTATACATGATATTTTGACATTGATATTATCTCTGGATGCACTTCCTTCTCAGTTTATGGATTAATGTAATGGGTGTTCCATTATTTACCATTTCATATTGATTGTGCATAATGTTTCATGATTTCTTCCATTGTAATTAACCCTTATTGATCATTAGATCTCACCCTTATTTTTTTCTTTTCATGGGAATACATGAAGTGCACTATATTTGATATGAAATGATATTCTGGAGTGAATAATTATATTCTTAAAAAATTATTTTGTAAATTTTGTTTTCAATTATAATGAAAGAATCAACTACGTATCTATTTTTTCAAGGATTATAAACTATTAGGTCCTTCAGGATGCAATTGATGGTATCTTATTCTAAGTTAATATATCAAGAAATCAGATCTAGGATACTAGGGTGAAGGTCACTATAGTTTTTATACTAGGAATTTTATAAGAAATATTGGAAACAAGATTTAGAAAAATATAGATTAGGGAATATAACCTTATTGTAATCTTTGAGGATAAGTATAGAAGAACATCCTAAAGTTTTGTTAAGGTATATATTATGTATTTTTTTCTAGAAATACATCCATATCTAGATACTAAAAGTGGATGTGGTTGTGGAAATGATGTACCTAGGAATAATAACTCCCAAAATGGTGCATTGAGATTGACCTGGTTATCACATGGTGCATAAAATCATGCCTTACTATTGCACCTAGTTTGAAAATCTTGAGGTATATGCCTATTATAATTCACATTTTCTTTACAAAACATTATGAAGGATTTGAATGGATGATGAAAATGAATATCCTAGGTTAAAAATAAGGTGTATTATATTGAAAAGAGTGTTTCTAAATGTAATGGGAAAATGATTTATGTGTGGAGAGGAAGAGACTAAATAAATGAATTGATGAGAAAAAAATGAAGCGTATAATGGAAGAAAATAAATCTCATCCTAGGGATCCATTTATCATACATTGTCTTAAATATAGTGGGCCTAGGAATTATTTGAGTCAATTACCTGCTCTAAAGGTTAAACATTATACCATAGAAAAATTTTTAAATAAAATGGATGAAGTATTTATGAATTGGGATTCAATAATTAAATATTAAAAGTATTTTTACCAATTGAATTTTGGTAATAAGTATCATGAAACCTATAAGGATTGTGTAACATTTCACAAGCATATATGTCTTAATTTATGTAAGAGTTATGGATACCACCATGGGTTTATGATTTTAATGTTTATTATAAGTTGAAAGTCTTAAACACCCATTTTTAAAACTTGGTGGTAAAGATATAATATTATTAAGGATATATTTGGAAACATTTGTGGAAATAAAACCTGTTAGTTTATTATATGAAAGATTTATTCGAGTAATAATGCCTTTAATTATTTTGGGATTAAAATTAAAGGTATTTGTAACATTAGAGTCTCATCATATCTTTTATTTTGTAGTAATCATGGGGCATCAGATTTTGGGAACTTTATAGGAATTATATAAATATAGTTTTAGAAAAAAGACAACTCACATGGAGGGTGACTACCCATTGCATCTGAAAAAGGCCATGAGGCTTGAACCCATGATGAAATAACTATACGGTTTTAGGTACTACCACTAATGTACATTATATCCTACTTAATATTTCATTATTTTTAGTTAAACAATTTGAAAAATAAATATTTATGATGAACCAGGGGTGTTACTTTTTAGGTTTGGATATCAATTTCTTATATTGGATGACTTGTACTAACCATATTGGATTTGTAAAATATTTAGGGGTAGATGGAAAGAATTTTCACTCTTTTATGGATCTTATGTTCCATTAAAAGTGAATCTTTTTTCTTCATTCATAAAAAAAATTATTTTTGGATCTTTATTTCTTAGAGTAAGGGATAAGTTAGAAATTGATCAAAGAACAACCAATGGATGAAATTGTCCTTATGAGATAGAAACATATCAAATAAGGATATTATGTTATATTCTTAGATATTATAATAATTCCCTAACTTTATTACATTCATATCTAAAGAATCATATGGTCTTTTAAATCGTCATAGATTTATGGTTTTTAAGCCATTAACTTTCCATTGATCATTCACTTGCTTATGATCAATAACCTATACCATTTTCTATAACTATTTATACTTTTATTACATGTACATAACTTAAATTTCCACTAATATTCTAATACATAGAAACATATTTAATTATTATCTGATGTGATCTCTGTACTTCCATTTTTCTCTTATCAAGAAGATGTTTTATCAACCCTTCTCATGATGTTGGATTTCCATAAATGTATTTTCAAATGTTAAACCCTTGATTACCAAGATCAAGTTTAAATTTTAAGGATGAAATTTAAATAATGTGCATAGGATGTAACACCCCAATAATTTACAACATATTTATTTTATAATAAATTTAATTTCATTAATAACTTGCAATGAACGCAACATCATGTTTAAACAAAAAAGTGATACTTTATTTAAACATTACCATTTTAACCTAGCCATTAAATTTCTTATTATGAATAGTACTAAATAAATTATGAAAAATATATATTTTACATATGTACATTTTATATATATTGATTATAAATTAAAATAAGAATCATTTATAAGAAAAAGAAATGTTTTTTTGAAAAAAACAATATTTTTTCTAAAAGACGGTTTAGTCACACTTTGCGAAACTAATTTAAATTTTATCACTTTTAGAAACTTTAATTGAAAAAATAAAATTTATTTTTTTAATAATAATATAAAAAATTTATATGTTTAATTTTTTGTATTTTTTTGAAATATTCCGCTTTTATGAATAGTGAAAAATATTAAATTTTAATTTAAAACTGCATTTTCGTTTAAATTATTTACAAAGTAAAATTATATATTTATTTATTTAAGTAAAATAAGTTAAACTTTATATAAATTATTAAAATTTCTTTATTTTAAATTATTTTTAAATTTAATTTTGATTTAAAAAACTTAGTAAACTTTTGATCATTTTCACTTTAAAAACTCTCTTTCTTATCATGTTTGTGGGATTGATTCTAAATTATATTTTTTATCTTATGAGATTTTAATTTTTAAAAGTGGATTAAATATTTGGAATCAGCATAATTTATATTTTAAAATAAGTTAAAATTAATTTTTATGAAAAATGAATAGTGAAAATAGTAAAAATTATTTACTACGATTAAGGTGAAAATGAATTTATCGGGGGTTAAACTAAAAATATATGGGATAAAATGACATGAAAACATGTCTAAAATATATTTATTGTGTATGTTTAGATCATATAATATCTATGTTTAGAAAATAATATATTTTTGACACTTTTTCTTATGAAAAACTTGGGTACATCGTTTTCTTTCAAAATATTACAAGTGTGCCACTCACCTAACTTATAAAAGGTCTCCCCCTCCCATTTCTTCTCAATACCTTAAAAACCCATTTGGTTCATCCAATACCTAACAAAATAAATTGTAAAATTCAATACCCTCATCCTATAATCCTTAGTTTGGTCATAAATCAAACCTAGGAATGCTTTTGGAGTAAACCCAAGGTGTTCACCCGAATAAGAAGTAACGTTCTTCAACAAACATTTTTATTTTATTTCTTCTTCAAACTCCATAAATTATTATTAAACCGTGTTTATATAATAAAAATATTATATTAAATATCATTAGATATATTTATGTTATGTTAATTACCTAAAATCATCTCCACTTCTATCAAATGGATTATGAAATCATCATTCGTGTGTACGACTGACTACCGCCTCACAAACTGATATCATTGATTTTTCCATTACCACCTCTCATAGTTGGTTATTATGATGAATATATATTATATATATTATATATATAACATAATTATACATATTTATTAATTATATCATATATTCCATCTTTAGATTCAATGTTTTAAGATATATGATAATGTTGCTCATGTGTACGGCGAACTGTAGCCTCGTGAAGCGATGTGGTTCATTTTTCACTAATTTTTTACATGGATTATAATAAGGATTAATTTAATAAATATATATTATACATGAAATTATTATTATATTCATGAAATTGTTATCATTATGGGAATATAATAAATTATTTTCTTTCTTACCTTTTTACTCACTTAAAAATGATAACATTGTTCGGGTACATGTGGACTACCACCTTCACGAAACTATGTGAATCTCTTTTCATCACCACAATATATGGATGATATATATAAGTTTATTTAATGAAAAAAATTGGTCATTATTATATTATTATCATATGTAAATATGAATCATTATTTAGCATCGTTCCATATTGATTGATGGAAAATTGAAATATTACTCATGTGTATGTACGGCCTAAAGTCACCATGATAGTAATGTGGTTCCTTTTTCATAACCATATTTCATGATTTGTTTTAAAAGTATAAATGATTTAAAATTATGATAATTATTTCATTATTTTTATTTTATAAATGATATATCCATATAATATCTCCAAGGATATGATCATTTGTGATGAAACAGGAATGAGAAATCGATGCAATTAACACTCAAAACTATTAAAATAATGAAATATTATTAACAGGAGGGAGATAATATGTTATAAAAGGATCATATATTATATTATAAATATTAATATGGTTATTTTATAAGTTAAAACACATGTAAAACCAAAATATAGGAGGTTAAATAATGTTCAACCAAAAGGAAGCATGCGGTAAGGGACTTCATCTCAATTTCCCTTTATTGGGGCATATTGTAATGTTATTCACCTAATTTATTTTATATGGTGTATGTATTTCTCATTTGACATATAATATCATGATTCATTGATAATTTATGGAATTTTAGGTTTAAATTTGAATTATTTAATCCAAGTTGATTTGACTTATGATTTACTAAGAGGTAAATAATTACATAACTCAATTTGTTTTCAATGGTTTATATTACTTCTTCATTGTCTTTGATATTATAAGATTATATGTGTAATGAATTTTAATTATATTACATTTTATTTCCAATTATTTTCTATGTATTTAAATTTTATTCACATAATAATTCCATTTAATAATTCACACTTCAATGTTATGGTCATTATAAGGGTTTATTTCAAAATCTCATTCTTATCGAGATTTTTTACTCTTAAATTTTTGTTGAAGGAAATTATTTGATAAATGTCTAATAATCCCATATAATTTTCACCTAAGATATTTATTCTTTATATTTTCATGCAATATTACCATTTTCACTCCTTTTTCTGGAAATATTTGATAAAATATTTTTAAGAAAATCCGATGACATTTTTATCTTTGGTCAAGATTTTGTTTTATTCTAAAACAATGTTTTCCTAAAATTTTTTAAAAGATTTTTTGATCCTTAAAAATGATTTATTAAATACATTTTTATCCATTTTTTTATTTTAAAATATTTGTACAATGGTATCTTTATATCTTTTTTAAAATAATGCATGTTTTTATTTTACCAAAAAATTGAAAGGAATGGTTGTTTTAACATGTATGGAATGAACAAAATTTATAACCATCATGAACACTCAATTGGTTTAAAACTTCATTCATATGTTCCAAATTATATTTTTAAAGAAAATTATTTTCAAAATGTTTTTTGAACTTTTATTTTTAAAATTTTTTTTTTAAAATGAAAAGTATATTTTTCTTAATAATGTTTTTATAGATCTTTTTATGGTATTTATATCCATAAATAAAAACAACAATTTATTCTTAATCTAATTGGTATATGTTTTATTTATACGATACTTATTATTTATATATAGGGTTTATGAACATTTTTATAAAGTAATGTATTTATATTCACTTCCTTGATTCATTTTTGTAGTTATTAACTTTTCCTTGAATTATTAACTTTCCAATGGAAATTAAATGTCCCTAAATATACATATCAGTTATCATGGATATGTTTATTTCTTCAACCATGTATAATTTATACATATGGTGTTTTATATTGAATGTCATTTATTTATCTAATTAAATATTGAAAAATCATTATTCCTTATTCAGTATAGATATTTGATGATAAGGCACATTGTTCATGAATTAAATCCATAATTCAATATATGAAGAATTAGTTGGACATGCATACATGGGTGGGGACAGGTTATAGATATACCCTCAATGCATTTTTAGTCTCACGAGGTGAATAAGCAATTCTATCATAAAATCAGTTTTCCAACCCAAATTAGTTTGTACCCATTAGTTTTAAAATTTTTTGTGAATGGTCTTGGTGGTAGAGGTATCATGTGTCTGAGATGTGATGTAAAACAATTAATCTTTGTCTTTATTCACAATTTAGTTATTATTATCCATGTTATTTTCCCTATGATATTATCTATGGATTAATTTCATTCTTAGTTTTTGATTAAATGACATTTTTTTAGTTATTTATATGTCCATATTGGTTGTGCATTATCTAGTTATTATAGTAATGTTATTGATTAAATTTCATGTGTTTTTATTTATTTACCTTTCCATACTGTTTATTATCCCTGATATTTTTTCATTGATATTATCTATGGATATACTTCTTTCTTAGTTTATTGATTTTATGGAATCTGTGTTTTATTATTTACCTTGACATATTTATTATGCTTATTGATTCGTAATTAATTCCATTGTACTTAAAACTTATTTATTATTTAACATCACCCTTATTTGTTTCCATTTTCAGAATTCATGAAGTGTACTATGTTTTATATAAAATGGTATTATATAAAGAATAATGATATTCTCAAAACAAATGTTGTAGTTTGTATTCCAAAATGTAATTCTCGACTCGAGTACGTATCTAGTTTACCAAGACTACTAAAATATTCAGTTATTTGGTATGATATTCCATGTATCTTATTCCAATTTAATAAATTAAGACCCTAGATCTAGGAAACTGGGGTTGGGGTTTCTATGAATATGTCGTAAATCCATGCCAAATAAAATAAACATTTTTATAAATAAATTAAATCCAAACACGGAATAACATTAAATAGACAACCTAAAAAAACATACCCGAACGTACAAATTAGATACACAATGGGTTTTTCTTCAACTATAAAACAATTATATGAAACTAAAACAAATACCCAACCTAATATCCCCATGGATCCATAAGTCACCTTCTAATTTAAATACCACCAAAACTTTATGAGCAAGAAAATACTGAACATGAAATTGAAATATGATATGTATGAGTATAAAAATTAGTAGGTATTCTAACGAAACAAAACCCACATGCATTACCTTTGCATAAAATATCTATTTCAAGATAGTTTTAAATATAACTAGAAAACATAGATTTTTATCTTTTATCTTTAAAACCTAATAGCATTCCACTTTCCTTTAACATTAAAAACAGTTCCATTGGAAACATTAGGTTTTATAATTTTTGAATAGAGGGACCTTAAAAACTTACATATGAAAATCATTGTTATTGAAAAAATTGTTTGAAATATTTTTATGTATAAAAGATAGTGAAGAATTCAAAATCCATTTTCTATAAAACATTAAATATGTAGTTTATTTTTAAAATTACAGTGCAATTGAAATAAGGAGTGAATAAATTAATAATAATAGATGAAATAATAAGTCAAGGGAAAGATGATACAATTTTTAATATACTATTACAGTAATAAAGGTAAAGTAACCAATATAAACAACCAATTTTAAATGATCATGGGATTAACTTGGAACTTAAGAAATAGTCTATAACAAAAAAACATGATTGGTCATATCATCATTCCGAATTCAATCTAACATCCCTAATACTTGATTTTACCCAACATAGATTAACCAAAGGGAAAATCCCCATGAAATGAAAATCCTACTAGTTTAAACTATCAAGAGCATGATACTAAGTTTATATATCATATGTACATAGAAGTTACACTAGGTACACTTGGTTCTATTTATTCATATGAAATGTGGGTGAGAAAATATTAATAACAATCAATAATATAAAAATATATATATCAAGAATAAATCACAATAAATCCTCACCATTGAGAACCACTCTTAGTAATAACCCCTTAATTTCAAAATCATCACTATATTGAGTGTGTCCAATACCAAGGAAACTCTCATCTATTTCAAAACAAACTAGTCAAGGGGAATATTATGAGGGTATTTTTGCATCAATAAATTCCACTTTAAAATTTTTATTTAGTCCTCCAAACCATCCTTTGAAAAAAAATTCATAAAACCCATTTTTAAACAACCAACAAGACCATAAATTTCAATGAAACACTTAGTAATCACCTTTAAATTCAAAAAATATATATTATTATTAAAAATAATTAATAAATCCTATTCAAGAATTTTATCAAACATCATGTGTTTCCAATTTTAAAAAACATATTAGTGATAATAATTTAAGAAGGGAAACACCTCTTCACTTCAATAAAACCAAGTAAAAACCCATTTTTATCTTTTGTAATTCCATAATCAAATTTAATAATGATATAATATATCTAAAAAATAATTTGGAAACATAATCCAGCATTGTTTCTCACATTAAAGGTCAATACATGGGGCAATTTACCCCAAACCAAATACGAATGGTCTAAAACATCAAATACGGGAGGAAAAAAACCTAAAATACACTCCAAATACCATAGAAATGAAGATTTATAAGGAACATGGTAAGACCCTTATAGCGGGTTTCATACAATGAAGAACATAAAAATGGGTAATAAAAAAACAATAAGAAAAAAAGAGAGAAATGATGAAATAGTAGAGGAAGGGACCTAAACTTGAAGAACCAACTTCAAATCACAAAGAAATCCCTTGGATTCACTATATAAGTTAGTGGAAATGGAAGAGGATGTGAGTATGGGATGTGGGACTCAATTGAGATAAAAATAGAGTCTATGGAATTAAAAATCATGAATGATAAAAATGAAATTTCAAAAATTTTAGAATTATGGGTAGGTTTCATGATCAGGCCACATGGTTTACTAAACTATGTGTCAACCATGAACCCTTCATCATAATCCCCTGGTAACCCACATAGTTTGTCCACATATTCACTCAAACTATGTTCCAATCATGTGAAATGGATCTTCTAAAAACTTAAGGTCACTCATATTCTAGTCACATGGTTTCCACTAACTATGCGCAAGTCGTGCACCTATACAACTACGCACCAATATCTCACATGGTTTCCTCTAGGTTTCACACTATTTCATCTTAAATATGTGATTGTTGAGAGGAATAAACCATGAAAGATAAAAATTAAATAGAAAAGGTCCATGTTTAAGGGTAACATCAGGGTTTCCCCTAAAATATACTCACTAATTGTGTGATAGAATGCAAAAGACTACCCAAAACTCAAAATTTAACTATGAAACTCTTGAAACTTATGGTCAAGGACAAGAATGAGTAAATAAATAAATAATATGTAAAAACATTTCTGGTTGGAAAAATTATCCCCACCATAATATAATATACCCCCATAAATCATTGGTATATTTAGTTGATTAATGGATAGAACAAGGTTCAACCTCTAAAACATGAGTGGATCCTTAAATAAAAAGAATTCCATGAACAACATCAAGATAAAACCTTAAATGATAAATAAAATGAACAAAACTCTACTTCAAAACATAATCCACTTTATGAATAATATCTAAAACCAAAATCAATAGCTAGGAACTGTATACTAAAATGATCATCCACATGGTTCCCCAAGATGGATCACTATGGGGGTCAAGGTCAAATTACTATAGTGGTCTCCCCACCATATTATAATTCCTCTAAAACATCCATCCCCTAAAGAAAAATATTACACCCACATACTCTAATAGTAAAATAAAAGAAACCACAAATGATAATAATGGATCCAAATATACCCAACAATAATCCAAAATTTCAACAACAGGCACTAGAATTAGGATAACCTAAAATAAAGAATAAGTAATATAAAATGAATATAATAAATAAGGAGCGACGAATACCTCAAATAGACACTTAATTTACATCCATTCTAGTATGTTAGAATAGGGATTCCTTTAAAGGGGTAGATCAGGATCCACTCTTTTTCTGAGACTCTCATTTATAAATCCTCTAAATATGACCTAAACATCCAAGACTATGATAGGACTTCAGATATTTCTAGCATGAAGTCTTTTTATAACCTAGATTTTAACACATATGGTATATTGGTGTCTTGTACCTAGAAAAAAGTCAATGAAAAGATACTATAATGCCTCTTGATAAACCACCTGTCTACTTAGACTCATACCTCTTCCTATTTCCCTGAATTTAATTTCCCTCTCCACTTTTAGTAATAGTGGAAGTACCAATCCCCTCAATCACTCCTTAAAAGACCCCTTCAATCTAAATTTACTACCTCATCACTTCTATATAAGTTTTAAAACTGAACTCCAAAACTCTTGATTGAATATTTGGATGATGGAACCTTTCCAAATGTCATGACTTCTAGGAATTCTCTATTTTTAACTCCAAAATTAAGGGAAATAGATAAAGAAAAGAGTTTCCTTCTTTGTTTAACATTTCCATGTCGATGACATGGCTGCTCCACCAATGCCACCCCCCCCCCATATCATGGGGGTCTATCCTAATCCCTCTAATCTCTTGGCTTCAACCTTTCCTCCACTTCATTGACCTGCGTCATCTTCCCAGCTTACCATAATTTGAGGTTTTCACTAAAGTTTAGTTACCTAAATATGATGTTCTTTAGATCTCAATCTCCCCCTCTATAATTCACTAATACCTATTAGCTAATAATTCTAACCCTTTTGGGACACTTTGGTACGATTATTCTCTTAATGTACACCTTTAATATGTACATATATATTTCTTAGTGTTTTCAATATCAATCGATTTTTGGGCTCCTGGATCCTGAATATTTTTTTATTTGAATTTTGAAAATAATTCAACTTCATTTCATCCTATTTTAATTCTTGATTCTCCCTATCTGCTTCCACTTATCAATTTTTGTATGTTTATTTGATTTCCAATTTAAATGAGACCCTCTCATATTGGGGATTTAGATCACCCACCTGAGTCTTTTTCTCCCATTATCGAACATGGTGGTTCTTATGTTGATTGGTAACATGGTGGGACAATTTCTTTTTACTGAGGATCATACCTATGACTTATTTCACCCAATTTCTCCTCATATTTGTATTGAAGTTTATATCACCAAATCATCGACTGATTTCATCTTCATTCATCTTGATGGAAAATTAATATGGAAGTATAATGTTTTATATAAATCTTGGGCACCTTTTTGTTTGACTTGTAGATTTTTGGGCCATGATACCTCTGAATTCTACAAAGGGTTGAATTTTGTTCCTTTTTTGGGAATTCCATCAGGAATATCGAGTATTTAAGGTAATGAAATTTCTACCTCTCATGGAAAATGGTTTAGGCATATGATTTCTAAACCGAGAGTTATGGATGTCTTTTCTAGAATGATACATTAATTTGATTGAATAAATATGGATTATCGGGTTATGGAAGTGGGTGGGAAAAGCACCTATGTAATTTTTCCTTACTATACATAGACAATGGATTCTAGAAAATAGGGTTAAGGGGTTTTGGCTTAATGATGTTTTTTGACCTATCACTACATCTGGTACTAAAATTAGTGGTAACATGATTACTTTAGAATTGTACAAGATCTTATATCCTCATGTTTTTGGTTCATGAATAATTCTAGTTTATATTGTGGAATCCAATACTATTTAAATGGGTCCCCAAACATCTTATGGTCCAAAGGAAGGAGAATCTCAAATGTAGGTGATAGCTGAGTTGAAGGATCCCCCTAACTCAATCGAGCTTCACAATCTCGTCACTATCTTCGATGGAAATGAGAAGGGAGGATCTAATAAATAATGGTGAAATATATTCATTCATAGATGGAAAAGGAAACATGATGTTTCAATCTAGATAGAACCAGAGTCAAGCAATAAAGTGTCTAACTCGCAATCCACTTTATATTGTGAGTAGGTTCATATTGAATCAGTGCCTATATGGTATGGATTGAGCAATGATAAGAAAGGTATATATAACTCTAGATATTTTACAATCAGTGAAGGGAAAAAATATAGAAACCATAAGGATTATTCTAACTTACCTAAGCCCATGTACACAATATCTTTAGGTAAACTAATTCATTCTGAGGTAGTGGCATGTTTGATTATTTTTGAACCTATCACATGTGCAATTCTTGAGCCTGAAAATATGGATAAGATATGATGAATTCATAGTATTTCATTAAATCCATTGGGTGTGGATAAAATTAGAAATTTATTTTCTTCAGAACCATACTCACTACAAAGGAATAGTATAGAAGAAGTGTAGGGTCAATCCCATAGAGAGAGGGGAATAAAATGATGATAAGTCCTAACTACAGGTCAGGTTACTCCAATTTTTGATTGATTTTATTAAATTATTTATGAAATTTATAAAAATTAATTAAAATAAAAAAGTATAATAGAGGGGAATTAGATTCTAGGGGTGTTTTGCTAAATAAATTCATCCTTACTGGAAAAAATAATCATATTAGATATTTATGCAACCAAATAGTCTTCTCAATAGAATAAATTTTCATTCTTGTTCAATATACCCTAGACTCAAAAAAATTCATGATCAGATGAATTAAAATAATAAGATTCATTACATTTATATTTCAAGAAAATCAGAAGAATAATTCCATTCAATGTCCATGAAAAATCATCTCATTCACGTTCAGGTTCGTTCATTATAGAAAAAATATAGTAAATGATTCAAACATGAATAAAATAGACGTGTAGGAACAATATGATATTATCCCATAAAATTATTTTTAAAATTAATGGTAAATCAAACTATGATGGTACACACCCCCTTTAACTAATTCCTCTCTCCCCTATGGGTTTGATCCAACCATTGTTGAGTGACTCCCAATGAAGATTAAACCCAAATCCATAAGATATAGACTAAGAAATAAAGGGAATGAAGAAAATAATAAATAAAAGAGAATGATTGGAATAAAAATAAACACCATTTGAGATCACATGAAATCATAATAGTTAAAAGAATAAAAAACAAAAAGAAAACATATCTACGGTGGGTCAGAACCCTATGACATCCTCCTAGTGGTCACACTTCCATCTTGGAATGTAATTCCTGATTCCTATGGATGGAAACCTCATTTATAATCCTATAATTCATCCTAGGGTTCACCTAGGTCAAAAAAGGATTTTAATGGATTTCTAGGGGTCAAATAGAATTTTTCCCATCAAAGATTTGTAAAAATCCCCATTTTTCTACTATATCAATCATTTACACTGTGTGTAAAGTTTACATGGGAAGTAATCTTGCACCACATGTGTCAAATTCAGGACCTACATTCTTTGGGTTCATCTTCATTTGTGTCGTGTCATGACACATATGTTTCATATCGTGACACATGTAGTATTTATTCCATCTTGGTTTCCTCTACTTCGGGACTTGTAGTTCTTCCACCACTTGCACTAGTTCATGGAAGGTATTGATTATTCAAAATTTATAGTCATTTTAAACTCTGGGATCCTTCTTTTGGCTTGGGTATTTAATTATGTTCTGTGTATTTTCTCCATGATCATCCAAAAATATCTGATGTTGCACTGTGAATTTCCACATATCCCATCATATGCTTTAAATGTCGGTCCTGCATAAGAATACACAAAACATAAATATCAGGGCATCATATCATTTTCAATAAATTAATATCCAATGTAAAGACATATAAAAACCCATAAAAATATATATATTAAAAATAGAGATATCAAGAGAGAACCAATCCTGTGTGATTATGAAGAGGAGGTGAAAACTCCCATTCAATAGGTTACGGAGTGGCTGTTGGAAGTGTTGGTTGAAGGTGTCCAAAAAGAATTTGGAAGATATGAATTTGAAAAAAAATGGATTGGTTATTCTTATACATTTTAAGGAATAAATTTTGAGGGAATCCTTCAACATAAATTTATCAAATTATGAATCTAATAGAATGATTGAGAGAACACTACTAGTATATGTTAATGAAGAGAAAGAAGATTGGGTCAGAAAATTGAACTGAATTTTTTCACATGGAATCAATGAGGGGAAAATTATTTTGGAGGAGTATATTTAAAAATTGGATAATATGTACTATCACATTGAGGACCTCATCAAATATTATTAAAATATGGAGCTTTAAAATATCAAATAAAGCTTTTATAGGGTGAAATTTTCTAACTATTTTAAACTTTTCTAGAATATCCTAGTGACTTATTATGTTGTTTGAAGTCTGGTGTTGGATGAAAACTTGTATTGTTTTCCAATTTTACCTTAAATGTGCCATTTGAAATAAAATTATTAACTACATCAAAGAAATTATGAATCTTCTCTAATACCAATCAATCACCTTAATAAATATATTATAACTCCATTACCTTATCCACTTTCACAGCCTCAAAAAACACCATTCGATGAATCAGTCCTTAAAAATATCCTAATAAAGGTCCCCTCGGGGCTTAGTTTGTAAAATATACTTCCACCACATCCAAATATGATAGCCATGAATAATTATATCAACTTTATATTGATATACTCATTAATATCAATAATACCAAGGATTATTTCAAAACACCACAACTAGTATTCATCTACACAAGGATCCAGTTTTCCATAAAATAGTGGAGGATTAAACTTCCAAAACTCTAGAAAAGTCTTCTAGTTTGATCAACTAGATGATTTTAATTTTGGAAATCACTTATTTGTTTCCATTTAAAATCCATATATACTTGATGGGGGAATACTCTAAATAAATATTAAATCACAAATGTGATCAAAAATTAATCTAACTCAATCCATACCCAACTATAAGTAAAATAAATTACAAAAATAGCACTCTATAAGACCAAATCACAATCACCTAAATGATATTAATTATTTATTTTGAAACTATTTTAAAAATCCCACATATCAATCAAGAAAATTAAAAACATCACTCAGAAATCATTTTTACTTTTTCAGAAAACCCCTCATTAAAAGCACTTGTTCATTTCAAAACACCGCGTTTATTTTAATTAAATATAGAAAACATTTTTTCAAAAATAAAAACCTCACATTTTACCTATTAAACTCAGTTTCTATCATGAGGACCCTATATTATTTTAAAATTAAAATTCATTTATTCTTAAAACAATCATTAATATTTTTAAACACTGAATAAACTTCACCCCATTTTGATAATTTTCTTTATTAACTTTAAAATTGACCATCACTATTAAAATCTATACTATCTTTCAAAATCCCATAAAACCCAATGAAATTAGTTCAATGTACCACACATAATATGACTTAAGAGATAATGGTGTCTATGCATTGACCAACTACATGTCTAGGAATTCCTTGAGTTAGTCTTGTAGTTTCCACAAAGATTTATAAAAAACCAAGAATTTTGGATTTATATGATCTTCCAGACCGTATGAGGTAACCATGTACCATTGGTTCAAATCTCATTCTCATCCCCCAAATAATATAAATATTTAAATAACTCTTACATCATTAATAAAATTTTGGAATCAAATAATACATAACAGAATATACCATAAAGAAATGAACCGAACTCAAAACTAAGAATCACAAACTAACATACCCTAGTAACTCAAGGCTATGAATGAGAAAGATCATGTTGGTATATTCTCATACCTAACTATAAATTCATGAAAATATTAACTCTAATATACCAAACACACCCAAATCACTAATGGTGATCCAATAACCTAATCCCTCTTATGAACATAGGCTCTGATTCCATTTTTCTGGAACTAAACCTAGTCCATTCCTGAACTGGGCACCCGAATGAAATCCTGCAACATACCCGGGGTATGTTCCTAATCACCCCATGCTAGAAAATTAATTATTGTATCGTAATTGAATCAAATTTGTGGGAGAATAACAATATAGTTTTTTCAGATTTTATGGATCATTCTTAAATTTTGTAATACGTAAACATCATGACCAATGAATTTTTTTCACTAAATATTCACATTAGAGAACCCAAAACCCAAATAGAGTATATTTAAAAGTAAAATTTATAATTAATTTAAATATAAACAACAAAATGATACATATTCTTAGGATATTTCTTTGAATATGTTTTTGATTCTCTAAAAGACCCTTTTTAAATTATTGTTGTTGTGATTATAGGATCCAAGTGAATAATCCTTCTAGTTGTGATCACATGTGCTCCTTTGATTTTTGGACAATCGTCGATGGAACATTGGGTTCTAGCATGTCATATCAATAATATTTTATTTTTTGTCTCAATCACTACTGTATCCTTTAGGATTAAATTATTCCCTTTTGAACTTCTCATTCTTGAGAGGAGGACAACAGAAACAATTCAAGAAAGAAGTATGTTGTGTGCAATAATTCTTAATTATTGATTTTAAAATTAACACTACAAAATAAACATAACTATATATTTATAGACCTAGGGTTTAGGTTAAAATATTATTTAATTATGTACCGACCCTAAAATAATATAATAAACCATTCCGGACCCCATTCCATAAAATTATTATTATTATTATTATTATTATTATTATTATTTTAATGGTGTGTGAAAATAATCATAAAGATAAATATTATTTTTCTAGAATGTAAATTAATATTTATCACTACACACTATCTTGGTCCACTTGGATTCCTCATTATATATTTAATACCAGAATAAATATTAAATTAAATATTTATTCATAAATTAATATTTATGATCACTAAAACATAAATAAATTTATTCTTAAATATTGAGAATAATATTTATTACATTAATTAAATTAAAATATAATTTTATTGAGATAAATGAAAACCCTTAGTGTGTGTCCCTCTAGGATTCATTCACATGCATCACATGGGCTTACCAAAAGTCTAATATTAGTATCTAGAAATAGTTGAAGGAACCTAATAGAAAGAACTTAATGTCATAACATCGAGAACCACATACAAACACTCATTGTGTAATATAATCCCTTTATCACAATATCTCATCATGAAGGTTTCCCATCTGTTTCATCAACCTATATGCATTATAGTTCTTTATTTTATTATCTAAAACAATAATTTAATTAAACCATGGCCATGTAATTTAATATGTTGGTTCAATTACAATCAAATACACAATATATCATCTTCTATAAAAATTAAAGGGAAAATAATTCCTTGAATAATCCATTGATAACATGTCATTTGGGATGCACCCAATATACCCTACTTATCGCAAACATATGGAATCAAATTTTTTATTGGTAAATGTAAGTGCATGGGTCCTGACAAGAATCAATTATAATATTAAAGTATAAGGACTAATACACATACTCATAGATAGTAATATCTGATAACACAAAAACATGTATAATTCCTATTGATGGACCTATTAATATAAGATCTTTTCATGGAGATTACCAAGAGAAATATTCATGAGAATAATTTTCATATGCTTACGAGTAATCATACCTAATAATATATATAATATGTTCCCTATCATAGTATATTATCTAATAATAGAGCTATATTTTGTAATATAACCAGGGAACATTAAGGTTCTCATCATATTGGAGAACTTCTATGACCTTATCAATGTGGAAGATACCCCAAGAAATTATTACATTAATGTCATATCGAACAATAAACAATATTCAATAAGATGTTTTTATTAATAATAAAATATTCAAATATACATTTAAACAAATTAAAAACAATTGGTTTTAGAACACAAACTCTAACAAACTCACACTTTTAATAGATCCAACTTCTTTTGACTTTTATTCCACTGGACCTCACATTATTATCATGTTGTTGCTGAGTAAATAATTTAGTCAATAGTCCCTCCTTGTTGTCATCGGTAGATATTCTACACACTGAAAATTCACCTCTCTAAGAAAAATCCCTCAATATATGATACTTTTAAATTATATTCTTCATCCACGGATGGGACCTTGGCTCATTTACAAGATCTGCCACTATAGTATTATCAAAATAGAGTGTGATTAGGTATTTATTGTTAGGTACCACTTCAAGATCTTGGATGATGTTGTGTATCCAAACTGATTCTATAGCTACCTCAAAAGATTCAATATATTTAAAATTGTTTGTATAATCAATAATCATCGCTATTTTGAGAACTTGTATCCTATAAAACCTCTATTGATATTGAATATGTATCACATTTATGATTTCAGATCATTTAGATATATTTATAAATTGAATCCACACCTCCTTTAATGACTAGTTCCTCGTCTCCTCCATCTACTAGGAATATATCCTTAGTACACCTAAAATTTTAAGGATAGTATGTACTATCATCCAATGGTGGTCACCTTTTCCATCTTGATATCTTTCTACTACACTTAGGGTGTAGGTGACATCTATCCCAATATATAGGATAGAATACATGACTAACCCAATCATAGATATGTATAGAATCATTTACATTCTCTATATTTTCTCATGTGGCTAAGGAATATTTTTCTTGAAATTTGAATTCAATGTGACATTTGAAAAAATACCCTCTTTGATTGTTTTATACTGAATCTCTTTAGTATCTTGTCAATATATGTACCTTGACTTGGGCTGATAATCCTCTTGGATCTATCATGCTGGATCTTGATCTTAAGAATATATACTACATCAACTAAGTCCTTCATAGAGAAGAATTTATTCAAACAGGACTTAACAGACTGTAAGATTGGTATTTCATTTTCAATAAGTAATGTGTCATCAATATATACTATTAATAAAATAACATCACTTCCACTAAACTAATTATAGAAAAAAGTGTAAAATTCATTATTTCTCAAACCAAACTTTGTTATTGCTTTATCAAACTGAATTTTCCATAACCTAGATCCTTTATTTAATCTATAAATAGATCATTATAATTTAAAACACTTGTTAGTATCCGTTGGTGTCAAAACCTATTTGGGTTTTTTCATATAGACATCATCCTAAAGGTTATTATTATGAAAATCTGTTTTGACATCTATTTTCCAAATATCATAGTCATGGAAAGATATAAGGTTGGGTAAAATTTTGATGGATTTTAGTATTGAAATGGTTTAAAGGTTTTTTCATAGTCTATTCCTTGATTTTGTTTGAACCCTTTTGTAACCAGTCATTCTTTATATGTACTAACGTGTCCATCCATGTCCATTTTTTATTTAATTCCCATTCATAACCAACATAATTACATATACTATAGGATATACCAAAATCTATACTCGGTCTTAGTACATAGAATCCTTTTCATAACTCATGGCTTCTTGCCAATTGGAAACATTTATGCCACGTATTTATTCCTTATAGGTTATAGGTTCATTTTTATAAACTAATAATGATTCACCATCCTCGGTGACTACAAAATTGTATCATTTTAGTTCTCTAACCTCTCCAATACTTGTACGATGTCCTTGTGTCTTAGGATATTATTCTTACATAGGGATTTATGGAATTTGTTCATATTCTAAACCTTAAGTATCTTAATCCAAGACTTTGTTTAATTTAATCTCTATCTTCCATTATCTATTTTATAGATACAATCCTTCTCATGCAATATGGGATGTATTTCAACCACAAACATTTGGTATAAAGTTTTTATAGTAAGTATCTCCTTGTTTCCTTACAATATCCTCTAAAGATACTCTATGTGCCTCAAGGTGTAATTTTTTTTCCTGAAGAGGCCATAAAAAATGATTTACATCCCCACACATTCATGTTTGACAATACAACTTTCTTTCCACAACACAATTGGTTTGGAATAACTTCTTCTACTTTAGTTGTAACTTGGTTTAGTATATATTTATCCTTAAAAGGATAATGGAAGACTCACATGACTCATCATTGATCTCACCATATCTAAAAAGGTTCTCCTCTCACTTACATCATTTCACTGAGGGGTATATAGCGATTTGAGTTTAGATAAAAAACCCAAATACAATAAATATTCAATGAAGTACTGATTAATATATTCCCCACCATGGTCTTAGTAAATTTTCTTAATCTAATTTCTAAGATGGTTCTCAACCTCATTCTTAAATTCCTTCAATTTTTCAAGGGAATCTAACTTATACCTCATAAATTAGACATATCCATATCTACTTAAGTCATAAATAAAATTTATGAAATATGAATACCCACCCTTTTCTTTAACTATAAATAGTGCACACACATCAGTATGAAATAATTCAAGAGTCAATTTTTACATTTCACCTTTTACACTAAACAGGGATTTAGTTAATTTTCCTTGTAAACAAGAATCACATTCACCAAGTTGTTTTAGTTTAGAAGAATTTAAATATCAATATTGATATAATTTATTCATATTATTTTCATATACATGACCTAGTTGGTGATTCTAAATTTGGATGTGGTATGAGTCTTGTGAACTACTTTTGTTATCAATTTCCTTAACTTTTTCATTAAATCAAAATCATACGTATCATTATTTAAATGTGTTTTACCATTATAAATGATATCCTTATAAAATAAGAAACATTTATTCCAAAATTTGAAATTAAATCCGTCCATATCAAGTATAGATACATAAAAATTATTTTTGGTAATAGATGGAATGTAATAACAACCTTTTAAATCCAAGATCATTCCATGTGGAAACCTTAGGTGGCAGTACCTGATAGCCACATCAGTTAGTTTGGATCCACTGGATACTCTTAGATCTACCTCCCCTCATTAAATCTTTTTAAACATACTTTGTTTTTATATTTGAATACATATATCAGCACTGAAATCTATATCTAATACCCAATTTGTAGAAATAGATAAATTTAACTTGGTAAAAAATGCACCTAAAGTTTCCCCTTACTTCTCTTCTTGGGTTCAATTTTTCTTCTAGTGGACCTTCTTGCCACATGTGAAATAAATAGCATCCTATTTACTTTATTTCTCATTGATCTTTCTCTTTATATAAGGGAATTATGAAGAGGCTTTGGACTTAGAGATCCTCACTTGTCCTTTACTTTTATTCACTATAAGGAAAAAGGTATTTTCACACATCATTTTTTTTATCATCTTGGAAAAGATGAGTGAATGGATCTAGAAAAAACTTCTCAATGTTGTTTCTATTTAAATTAAAAAAACTAGATAAGCTATGAGGGAGTGGTTTAAAAATGATTTTGGTGCACAATTTATAAAGTATTTTAAATGCTAGATCTATTAGGCACTCAATCTGGCCAATGATTTTTACTACATGAGGCCCAGATGTTTCACCCTCTCCATGATTAATCTAAAATAGAACTATGGATATCTCAAACCATTACAGTCTAGCACTCTCCTGATATAAACCAATAACATGATCGAGCATGCTATAAGAATTCATGTCTTCATGAGACTTTATGAGTTCACTAGGAAAAGGAAAAAGAATTAAATATTGAACATCAACCATGTTGCTCAAGTGTTTTTCATTGATAGTGAACTATTCATCACTCTTCTTCTTAGGATGAAGTTCGAGTAATGATAATTCTAGCATGTATGATTTTTGTTCACAGAGCAATAGAACCCAAAGGTGTCTGAACCATTATTTGATGTTACTATAAGAAAATAGATGATATTTATCTAATATTAATCAATGTGATAATGTAGATAACAAACTTTCCATTTTCTATATTTATAAAAAAAATTATTATTAGTACTTTATTTGATTATAATTTATGTGATACATAATGAATTTAATTTTGTAATGTCTCTCACTATTTTATCATGTCCCAAAGGCCCTCACCATTGAATTAAAAATGTCCCATAATGGTAGAAATTCTAAGGGAGAGGATCCATATTTCATTTATTATAATTAAATTGTAGTCCATGAAAATTACAGGAAAGTATTTTGGTAGGCGGTCTTTTAAAAAGAAAAATGGAATCTCTTTATTTCATTGAGTTGACTCCCTAATCCGGGATTTCTAACTAGGATTTCTACAATACATGCCTCTATATTTTTAATGAATAGATGTTGACCATTAAACCCAATAAAAATTTGGATTTTTGAACCCACTATGTTAGATAAGACTTGTTGGTAATTATAAGTTCTCCCAATGTAGGTTGAACCAATGCATTAACTTTGGGTTCATCTTAATTTAGATGATAGATGGATTAAATGACATAATATTAACTTGATGGATTTTGTTTTATTATGTATAAACGTTTTATATTTCATTATTTACATGTATTTTTAATATTAAATGTATTTTACTTAATTTATTAACCATGTTTTCATAAAACATTTTTCACATGATCCACTTATTTATATTCTATTTTTTGACATTAGTTCATTTATTTATGAGATCGCGGTATTTCATCCCTAAAATAAACAATTCATAGGATATAAATAAATATATAAATAAATGATCCTATAATGATCTTATCTAACATTAGATTTACTGAGAGGAAAATAAATTAACCATTGAACCAAGAAAAAACTCATTTTTTCAGTCTTGGCATGAGTTATAGCATTCCACCTATCCACATTTGTATTGCATGGTTTGGTATCATCTTAGTTCCATCTTGAACCACCTCCAAACCTCTTAGGATACTCTTTTTATTACAAGTATTTATAACTCACATTCAGGAGATGGGAAACCAAAGGATTGGTTAATGATAATTATATAAATAACCTTGGGAACATAGGTCCTACAGAATAAAAAGGGAAGGGATGAATCACAGGCCATCATATTTAATTTAATAATTAATAATTGGAAAACCATTTAATAAATTGAATTAAATAAAACCAACACATAGACAGTTCTTGTTCATGCTCACGAGTGGTCATACATACAACAAATATAAAAAATTATAGTGGCTAAAATTCATCTCTATTCATTATTTATTATTAAGATAAACACACATACATTAATTAATTAATTAATTACCTTTTAACTTAATGTCTATAAAAAATATCTTGGATATTTCCATCATAAAATCATTCGTGGAAAATAATCTTCATGACCAATAACTATATATAATTACAATAAATTTATTGATCATTTTTAATTATTTAAAAACATTATTACATTTTTAAGCACATTAGGTTTAAACCAATGTAATATAGTTTTAATAATACAATTAATTATTTAATGTAATTTAATTATATCCTTTATTGGAAAACTACATTTTTTGTAGTTATGATCTACACATCATGTAAATTTATTTTTCATGTTCTAGGGATAAATGATTGGGGCTTCAGCATGTACCTCAGCTAGACTACATGATGTGTTATAACTAGGTTCTTCACATGTATCTCAACTTTTATGTGTTCTTACAACCCACTGAAGGACTTGGAATGTTCTTGAAACATGGGACAACATATTGTGTACTCCAACTACACACTATGTGTTCAACTAGTGATTTTTTCACTTGACTCATTGAATTCCTTGGTGTGTACTTCATACACACTAATTAATAAACTATACGTTATGTTAGATGGATATACATTGTGTATTTCATTAATTTATTAGTTTTTCTATAGCGACACAATTTTTTCAATGTAAGACTTTGTAATTTTTCTAGGAATATTTATGAAGCTAGGAGTTGTGTCGGTGCAGAATTTTGAGGCCCGAATAGCCTCAGTGTGGACATATTAAATATATTAAATATATTATATCATGCATATGTAGTTTTTTGTAAATATGTAATAAATAATTAACAGAGTCTATGATCATAAATTTGAGACCGTTTTTGTGTTCAGAGCATGGGTTTTACCCCAGCTGTGATATAATGTTTGACGATGTTGGGCACCCGGTTGAGGGTATGCATCAGCGGGTGTGTTGATGGTTTATCAGTTTGTATAATTAAATAAATAAAATAATATATACATCCCAATTTTAGGTTCCATTCACATAATCAGAGTTAGAAATTTCTCCCTTATGTGATGGATAACCTGAGGATAAACCGAGGGAGAGGATGTTCCACCAAACTCTGTTCTTGATGGTAATCAACACCAGATTGAGGTGTAGAAAGTTTCAGACCTCACATTAGACCTAAGGCTTCGTCATTTCACCATGAGTTACGTGATTTTATTAGATTTACATTCCAATCCTCATATATGAATTTCTTATGGTTTTATAGCCCTATTATGATTTCTAGAGAACCCCTAAGGGTCGATTTGTGGATTTTGAGTGAAAATAAGGGGTTTCAAAAGGCTTGTAGGGATTTCCTATTCTAAAATTCTGATCACATGGAGTGTAGTGAAGGATAACATGTCATGTTTTCTTCCCATTTAGGTAATATAATATTTTAGAACAACACTATATGTACTCAAGCTACACATTGTGTAGTGAGGCTCAATAGTGTGGTTGGGGACATGGGTAAGCACACCATGTAAGAGGGAATTATCATGTGGAAGTAAACGGCCAAGTCATGGGTGCCCATTTTTTTGGAGAAAATGGCCAAGAACCTAGGAATGGGATAATCCAAGATGAATATTCCATGTACCAAGTGTATACTCCACATGTGGCGACATGGCTAGCCAGGCTGTGTGGGAGAGGTTGCATTCCCTAGTGATCGGGCAAGGTTACATGACAAGTAACCGGATGTACACACCATGTATCTTCCATATAAATGCATAGTATATTGAGAGTAAATGACTAGCATTCAGTGTCAAGATACATGCCAGGTATTATGGGTGCACACTATGTACTCCCATCAGAGACATCACCTTTATGCATCTCTATCTTTAGGACTCTAATGAAGGCTCGTGGGTAGCCTATCCTAAGTAGTTTTCCATATAAAATGTAATGGTGGCCAGATTTTTTATTTTAGATATGTGATTCAATGTGATTATGGTAGGACAACATTTCCAGAAATGTGTAGATCAGCACTAGGTGGACGCATTTCCTTAGTATGTTCTTATGAGGGTACATTGTAGAATTATATCCTCATCATAGGATTGTGATCCCATTGATGGAATTGGATTAGATGGAGTTTTGTATCCCTTTAGAAGCCATAATGTGCGATCCTCTATCACATTTTATTCCTAAGCATGGTTTGTGGTATCATTGTGAGCTTTATAAACTAGCATTGATCCCCTGCATAGAGGGTTGTTCTAGTAGGGGTCATGGTATCATCATTTATATGATCCCCTACTTGGAGTATTTTCCAAGATTATGTTTTTGGTGTCCCATTTCAGTCCTGGGTGTGATTCTCTATCTTTGTATCATGTTTCTGAGTCTCAATAGGTTTTTCAATGTCCCCCAGAAGAACTGGGTGTGATCCCCTATCTGATCATTACAATCTTCATAGTTCGATATTGGGTTTTTGGTGTCCCCCAATGGTCTTAGGTATGATCCTCTATCTAAGTGTTGATATCTTATAGGCTCTAGTAGGGTTTGTGGAGTCATCCATTGGGTTCCAGTGAGACTTTTTCATGGTGAGGCCCAATTATCATGTTCTCTTAGAAGTACACCATCAGGGATGGAAGAGATGATCCATAGTCTTAGTGATACCTTATGGGTGAGATCACATGGATGAGTTCCATTGAGGATGGTATGGCTTATGGATTTATTTCTCCCAGATTAGTGTTACCGACATGACTCATGTAGAATACTGTGGAAATTTGTATAGTTGAGACCATAAGATTTAGAGTCTAAGGTGAGTATATCTAGGTTATTTTGGGAGTCATTTATATATTTATCATATAATGATTTACATAACATATGGTGATGAGTTTACTAGTCATTTGTATCCAATGTGTGGATGTGTATATTATTATTCTCTCTCACTAGTGTTTTATATACCCTCTGGTTATGGGTTGAGAAAATTATTTCCTTTCAGTTTATCCCTTTTTATTTTTGATTTTTGGGGTTCCTACTGGATATTATTATACTCACCCCTGTATGGGATCTGTATAAACATTTCATGTATTATGTAGAAATAAATCATTTTTATGGAGTCTTAGGAGGACCCAAAGTAGGTGGAGCATAGTGATCTAGGCAGATTGAGGCATGTACTAGTGGTTTTATTTGATAGAATTCCCCACCCACTAAGAAAATTGAATGATTTTATCAATTTCTAGTGGGATTTTATTTTTCCCTTTAATGATTTATATTAATTTTATTATACTCTAATTATGGGATATAGATATAGGCATGAATTTGGTATTCATTGTATTATTATACCTACACTATTTTATGGAGATGGATGAGTGTATGTGCATAAAAGTGCTATAGGTTAAGGATTATCTTGTGTGTGATATTCCTACTCAGTACTGGTCACCATCCCCAAGACTATTGGAGGGGGTCTTGGGGTAGTCAACCTCATATATTCATCGACTAGGTGGACCCTGGGGGTTAGGTTTTGACATAGTGCTATTAGAGTGGGTTCCACTTTGGGACTGTAGTGTTGAGATTGTATATTTGTGAGATTGATTTGAAATTTTTGGAAATAGTGTTAAAGTTTTTTAAGTTTATCTTTCTTGATAAGGAATCCAATTTTTGAGTGGTGGTTAGTGTATCTATTCACTATGAGTTTAATAACCTTCTTGTTGACTCATAACTTATTGTAACTTATTGCAGGGAAATGTTGGTGCATGTATCATATAGGACTTGGATGTGGTTTCCATTTCCTTCATGAGTTAGCTCCCCGGATATACTCTTTGATCGTATTTCATCTTGATTTTATTTCAGGATTCCACAATGATGATATCCATCTAGGAATCCATGGAAGTATTTTAATGATGATATACTTAATGATGAAGCATCAATGTGGGGGTATGCATAGAAGGTGGTATCTCTGGGTGGTTTTCCATTTGATCCACCACCAATTAAGAAGAAATTTGTGTCAAAATTACCAGTTGAGGATGCTCATAGGCCAAGGGTGCTACATGAGTTTCAAATATAAAGACCTCTTAGGTTTGTGGGTGATCCATACCACCAGGTAGCTGATAAATGTATTGATTTTTTCACGTGTGTTTTCTTCCTTTTTAAGAAACCTCCTGATCAGATGGTGGTTATAGTAGAGAGTCTTATTCAGGGATCTATGGGGGAATGGTGGATTTTAGGTAATTATTCATATTATGAGACAATTCCCACTTATAAAAATTTTGATTGGATCTTCAGGGTAGAGTTTTATCCAACCCTGTTGTGATTGGTACATATCCAGGAGCTTCAACAGCTTCATTGGGGATGATTTCTCATGGAAGAGTATTCAAAAATGTACATTGATCATTCACAATACTCTTTAGATATGGTTTGAGATATTTTTTTATGATCATGAAGATTTAAGGAGGGTTAATATCTGTATATCAAGGATTTAGTGATATCTCTAGGCATTCCAACCTATGTTGGGGTGCATGAGTGGGCCTTGGTAGTGGAAAACTTTTTGGATGATCATATGCCAACTGTTAGTGTTGGGAACATAGGAGAAGAAACCTAGAAAACTGGTAGATAATGTTAGGATCAAGTATATCGATATGAAAGACACTTCAAGAGACGATCCTAGGATAGACTGTCTATGGATCGGGGCTCATGGTCCAGTTTTAGTCAGTTGTGAAAGAGGCGGTGTTTCACTTGTGATAGATAGGAACATCTCATGTGGGATTATCTAAACCATCATAATATTGATAGATAGATGGTTTATGGACCTCCCTGATTGAGATAGTGATAATAAAAAGGATTTTCACAGGATGAAAGACATGGTATTGGATCGAGGAGATAAGTAAGAGGTGGTAGATGATTCTATTTGTTACCAAAATTACCCCCAAGTGGCCTGCGCCAAGATGATCGAGCTAGAGGATGGGGATAGGGATAGTTTTAGGTCACAGAGTCTTATGAACCAGAGGCTCTAATTATTATTAGAGGTATGATATGAATCATTAATAATTTCTAATAGTATTGTTATTTATATGTATGAGATTACCTATTATAACCACTTCTTTCATGAGGATTATTCAATGTAACTTGGGACATTGGTGGAGACATCTTATTGTGATGTTTTACATAGATTTAGACTCATAAGAAATAGAGACACTTTCCCCACCAAGACACATTCCTATGATGTGATACAAAATAGTGTGGGTGAGTTAGTGCCTCCTAAAGAGGATAGTGTCAAGGTGTGGTGGATGAGTTCCTTGGAATTGTTTGTTTAAGGAATCTTGGTGTGTTAAGGTGTTGGATCAGGTTATGGTTGTAGTGTATAGGAAAGAATGGGAAAAGATGAGCTTTAGGTAGAAGGGGATTCTATCCTGGAGTCTCAAGTATGGTTCAAGGTACATTATGAGTCTTCTCTAACCTATATACTATTATTATAGAGTCATGAGCCATTTTTTCCTCATTATAGTCCTTGTTCAAGCCCTAGTGATACAATTGGAGCCTTTTTTTCTTTACCCTTATGCTTTGAGGCTCCAGAGGAGAGGATTAGAGGTACATGCACTCCTATCATTTGGTGTGACCCAACTCTAGAAGGGATTGATATCCTGGAATAGAACATTTCCGTAGTGGTAGATAGAGACCCTACAGTGTTTCTAGAGAGTATATTGGTTGTATTACACCCTTGCTTAGATGGTTTCTTCCATTGGGTATGGAAGATTCCTAGGTTTTTGGGAATATTTTTTTCTCATTTTTTGAGAAGTGATCCTAGGAAGAGTGGGATATGTTCACATCTGGGAGAATATAAGAGGATTTTATTGGTCTGTTAGTTTGACCCTTGGATCAATAGATTATGTGAGATTCCGGTTTCTTGTAGTGATGGTGGATCTTAGGAAGTCTTTCTAAGGTCATGTTAGGTTTATCTCCCCAATGAGATTTAGATCTCTACATAGACTGGAATCCAGGTACTACTATAATATTTTTGATTGTATATCAATTGTCTCCCATTGAGCTTTATGAGCTAGAGTTGCAGTTAGAGGTTTCTAGATGAAAGGATTTGTAAGACCCAGTATGTTCACTTGGTTAGACTTTTGTTGTTCACCAAGGAGGTAGATGAGAGACTTAGGAATTGGGTCTTTCCACCCTTTTGGATCATTTCATGGTAGTCTTTTTTTTTCTCATGTTCATGATGTCATATTTATACATAAGACATTTTAGGATGGATTATAGATATTCTACAATAGTACTAGTATATTTTAGATCTATCATAGAGATAGGAATGGATTCAAGAGGTCAACTTATTCTGATATGCCTTCTTATACATGGGTATGACAATGTACTCAATAGAGGTGGGGGTTGTTCTATCTTGATATCCACCTAAAGGTATGGTGGTAGAAGCATATTATCATAGTAATTATTTCTGTCTATTATTTTTGAGCTTGGAAACAAAGAATTCAACCTCTTCACAGTTGAACCATATGGTTGAGGATGACGTAAAATGTATCTAGTTGATGGTGGTTACCATTATTCTCTTTTATTGAGGTTGGGAATAACATCTAGGAGATTCTAACTCTATGGTATTGTGTGACTGGATATCCACTGGACATGTTCTTAATGGATTTTCTAAAGGTGGGAGTAATTCGGCCATTCAAGGATTGATGATGACACCAGTCATGTTGTGAGGTTAGGTTTTGAGGAGGTTTTTTCCCTCAGTAGTGCACCCAGGATAGGGGTGGTTGTACTGACATCCACCAGCATTAGGTGTGTTGGAAAAGTATGAGTAATTTCAAGACATTTTAGGAGTCCTTTATAAACTGACAATGGTGGCCTTTGGAGTTCATCATGGAGATCTTATGCTCTTGGATATCTTGCTTCATCAATGGTTCAGGCAATTAGTTGGGTTGCTTGGATAACTCTAGGGTTCATAGACCCATTCTTCAGTTTTTTTGTGGGTTAGTGAGGTGGTGTACCACTATACCCTATGACTATAGTTATACTGGGTTCTTGTTGTTTTCCACCTTTTTTAGTTGAGGATACATGTGCATGCCTTATTGCATAATGTCGACCCTGGTGATCTAGGTCACTATCAGAAAACCAAGATAAACCCATGGTTCTCTAAAAAACCATGGGTATAGTTCCCCCTATACCTATGGTTTTTTTAAACCATGGGTATAGCTTTCATAGAAAAATAAAATTTCATGGGAAGGACCTATACCCATGGTTCTCCAAAAATTGTCGGTATAGGTCACCCCGATACCCATGGTTTTTAGAGAACCGTGGGTATATATTGGATGGGGAAAAATATAAGGAAAGACTTATACCCATAGATCTCCAAAAACCATGGGTATAGGTCACCCCTAAACCTGTAGTTTTTCTAAATCAGGGAAATAGGTTTCACATGAATTTTTTTTGTGGGAAGCATATATACCCACACTATTGGGTGCTGAGTCAGCACAGAATTCTGGTTCCCAGAGACCCTCGAGGTAGATATATTAAAATTTTTAAATATATTTTATAACGTGAGCAAATTTTTTCTATAAATGTAGAGTAACTCCTAAATAGAGTCTCAAATTGAAAATATGAGACCGCAGTGGAGTTCAGAACATGTTTTTTACCCCATGTGTGACATAATGTTTGTTTGTGTCGGGTTCCCAGTTGAGGGTGTGTGTTGGTAGGTGTGTTGATGATATATTAGTTTTTTTAATAAAATAAATAAACAAATATATCCTTCTAATTTTTGGTTTCAAGAGAATAAGGAGAGGGGGGTATCCTCCCTTTCATAACGGATGACACAATGATGAACTACGTGAGATGAGGCACTGCTGAACTATATTTTTAATGGTGATCAACATAGGATCAAGGTGTAGTGGGTTCCAGGCATCTTGTTGGGCCTAAGTCTTTGGATTTTCACCATTTTATAGGTGAATTTATGATATTTACATCCCAATCCTCATATATGTATTGTTTTAAGTTTTTAAGGCCCTATTATGACTGCTAGAGGTCCCCTTGGGGTCGATCTGTGGATTTTCGGTGAAAATCAGGGGTTTTAGGAGGCTCGTAGGCGTTTCCCATTCAAAAATCCTGATCACATGGAATGTAGTGTAGAAAAACATGTTGTGTGTTCTTACCATTAAGGTAAGATGAACTTTTTGGACTGCACACTGTGTACTTGTAGTACATGCAATGTAGAAAGGCTTAGTTGTGTGGTCGGGGACATAGGAAAGCATGCCATGTAAGGGTACATAGTGGTGTGGAAGTACAAATCAAGGTCCCAGGTGCACATGAACCATAGGATATAGCCAAGGACATAGTTTTAGGTCGGTCCAAGAGGAACATTCTGTGTTCTAAGGGTAAACACCATGTGTGGTGATCTGGACTCTCAGTTCATGTGGGCATGGTGGCATGCCCTGGTGATCAACAAGGGTTAGAAATCGTATAAGTAGATGTACACATTTTTATACTCTTTATACATGTTGAGTGTAGTGAGGGGACACAACCATGGTTTAGTTTGGAGATAAATGTTGTGTACTTTGGGTACATTCCTTGTACTCACCTTAGAAAATTATTCGTTATGCATGTCTCTCTTCAAGACTAGAATGGAGGTCTAAGAGAAGCCTATCCTAAGTAGTTTTCTATGTAGAACATGATGGTGTCCTTAGTTTTGGGGTTAAATATGTGACACAAGGTGATTCTGGTGGGAATCGGTTTTTAAAAACATGTAGATCAGAACCATGTGGGTGTGTTTCCTTGGTACGATACTCTGAGGGTATAGTGTGGCATTATATCCTAAGTATAGAATTGTGATCCACTTGATGGAACTGGTTTATAAAGATTTTGTGTATCCCTATGATAATCCTGGGGAGGGATCCTATATCACATCATATTCCTAAGTGGGGGTTTTAGTATCAGCATGAGCTTCATGCATGGGCATTGATCTCCTACTTAGATGATTTTTCAGTACGTTTTTTGGTATCATCATTTATATGATTCCATACTTGGAAGATAGTTCCATATTAGGTTTGTTGTTCCCCCAAAAATCATGGGCTTGATCCCCTATCTATGTATCATGGTTTTGAGTCTTGGTAGGGTTTTTGGTGTCCCCCAGTAGACTTGGTTTTGATCTCCTATTTGATCATTAAGGTCTCTAGAGTTCCATACTGGGTTGGTGGAATCCCCCAACAGTCTTTTGTGTGATCCCCTATCTAAGTGTTGAGATCATATGGGTTTTAGTAGGGTTCATGGAGTCCCGTATGATGCATGGGTGAGATCCCCTAGCTCATTATCAAGATTAACTAAGTTCCAGTGAGACTTTATTTACATAGATAACCAACGATCATGTTCTCCCATATGTACTCCATTAGGGATGGTAGGGATGAGATATCAACTTAGTGATACCTGATGAGTGGATAACTTATATTAATTCCATAAGGGGTAGTGGGGATCATGGAGTGAGTTCTTAAATATCATTGTTACCTTTGATACTCGAATAGAATCCTGTGGGAGGCTATATGGTTGAGACCATGAGACTTGGAGTCTGAGGTAAGAATATTTGGGTTATTCTGGGATTCCTTTTGATATATATAATATATTGATTGAAATACCAGGTGGTGATGATCTGACTAGTCATTTGTAGCTTAGGTGTGGAGTTGGAGATTCTTGTTCTCAATCTCTTGTGGTTTTTTTACCCTCTAGCTATAGGTAAAGAGGGTTTCCTCCATTTAGTTTCTCCCTTTTATTTTGGGTTTTTGGGGAACATATTGGGTATTTTTACACTCACCCTTTCATAGGATCTTCCCACACATGTAATTTATTATTCATATGAAATTCCTTTTGACATTGTCCTAGGAATACCTAAATAAGGAAGATCATGGCGAGCATGAAAGACCGAGGTGTGTACTAGTTTGTGAATTTGACTACAACACCCTCTTACTGAGTTGGTGGGAAACTTTTTTTAGTTTCTCATGGGATTTTATTTTTCCCTTTTATGATTGTTAGTAATTTTTTTTGTACTCTAATTATGGGATATAGATATATTCATCCATTTTGTATTAGTTTTATTATTATTTTTGCACTGCTTCAGGGATATGGATAGGTATGTGTAAGTATAGGTACCACGGGATAAGGCCTATCATGCGTGTGATATTCCTACTCAACACTGATCACCAGCCCCAAGCCTATTGGAGGCAATCTTGTGGTAGTAACACTCAGTTATTTTCTTGCTTAGAAGGCCACAGTGGGTCAGGTCAGGACACTATCAGTCTTGTGTGGTGTAAAACCATGTATTTTACCATGTGGTTAGCATGAATTTTACTACTAAACTATGTGGACTACATTATGTGTATACCGACTACATGTTATGTGATCAGATAAGTTATGTTCTAGGTTCTCTTAATCTATATGTGGTGTGCAATAAATTCACTATGTATAGTTACTAATTAGTGTGTCATGAAACCCATAAACTGGATAGGTGTAGTTCACTGGGGTACTCATTGTGTAATTTGTCTACACGTCGTGTAACCCAGTCTTACCATCCAACATTATTAAAAAATTGTGATGGAATCTATTGTTTTTATTTATATATTCTTAGACCATTAATAAAATATAAACCTTGAATAATGAAATTAAAATGTTTAAATGTTTTAAATTAAAATCATATAAAAATGAATAATTTAGAAATGAAATATCTTACCACTATTGTGCACATATATTTAATATAAAATAAATAAATATAATTTTAAAATATAACCTCCCTCTGATAAAACTTGAAGGTTCCAGGTGCACAGAAGCACCCTGGTGGGTGAATATCCATATAGGTTTTTTTATGATTTGATGGATCATTTTAATATTTTATAAGATGTAAACATTATAAACAATAAAATTTTCAAACCAAATATTAATATCAGAGAACCCAGAACCTAGAAAGAGAAACATTTCATGTTAAATTTATAATTAATTTAAATATTATCAGAATAAATTAAACCTTGTCATAGGATCTTTTCTCAAAGGTGTTGTTGATCATCCAAAAGACCCTTTTCAGATTACCATTGTTTCACTTGTAGGATCGAACTATAGAATCCCTCTAGTGATGATCCACATGTGACCCTCTAATCTCCAAACAATCACCGATGTAACATCAGGTGAAAACATGGCATATCAATCATTTGGCGTTGTTTGCATTGAATGCAAAAATATACTTCTAGATTGAAGTATTCTCTTTGGATCTTCTCATTCTTGAGAGGAGGAGAGAATATGGAATTTTAGAGATAAGTATTTTGTGTGCAACGATTCTCAATTATTAATATTTCAATTAACCATACACAATAGTCATGAACATTATTTTATAGAGCTATAAATTATATTAAAATATTTTTTAATTGTGCACAGACCCTTAAATAATATAATAAACCATTACTAACCTCATTCCATAAAATATTATTATTATTATTATATTAATAGTGTGTTCTAATTGGATTAATGATAAATTTATTTTACTGGCCTGTAAATTATTATTTATCATTGACCATGATCATGGTCCGATCAAATTCTTTATCATTTATCTAATAACTGAGTAAATATATAATTAAATATTTATTCATAAATAAATATATACAATCATTAAAACATGAATAAAATTATTCCTCATTATTTAGAATAATTATTATTCCATTAATTAAATTCAAATAGAATTTAATCGTGATCAATGGAAACATATAGTGTGTGATCATCTAGGGTTCTTTCTCATTAGCATTAGGTGGGATTTTCTAAAGTTTAGTATTACTATCTAGAAATGGGTCAAGGAACCCAAGAGAAATAATTAATGTCACAACATTAATAACTATTTACAAACACTCATTATGTAATATAATACCTTTATCATAAGGTCTCTTCATGTAGATTATACAACTATGTCATCAACCTATATGATTGATATGTCCTTCATTGACTATATGAAATAAACATATCATTACACTATGGTCAAGGAATTTAATGTGATGGTTTAATTCCAATAAAAGGACCTAGATGTAAGCTTCCATAAAAATGGAAGGTATAAATCCTTCCTTGACTTATCCATTATTGACATGTCATTCATGATGTTCCCAAAATACCTTACTACCCTTGAACATAGGGTGTCATAGTTTTGGTCAATAAATATAAGTGCATGACTCATGACATGCATCAAGGAAATATTAAATTTTAAGTACCATTATTCATTCTCATGGATAGGAATATCAAATGACATATAAACATGTGAAACTCCTAATCACAGACCTATTCACATAATCTCTCATCTTAGATATTACCGAGTGCGAACTTCATAAGAAGTAGCATCATTCACTAATCCAGAGTCAAAACTAGTAGTATATATATATATTTTGTGCCCTATCATACTATGTTATCTTACCATATAACTATATTTAATAATATTTTCTTGCTACTTCAAGGTTCTCATTATAGCTGGTAACAGCTATAAACTTATCATTGTGACATATACCTTAGGAAATTATTACATCAAAGTCCTATAGGGAAGTGAACAATATGTAATAATATAGTCTAAGTAATATTAAAATATTGGAATATACATGTAATAAAAGTATAAATAGTTATCTCTATAACACCAACTCCAACATAAACTAGTTTCAAGGAATCAAATACAAATTCATAGGAATGGTTTCCCCAAATAAACATGATTTAATGAGCATCAAATTTCTTCCAGAAATTCTTACATGACCCATCCATATACTGTAATTCTATGTTAAATGAAATGAACATTCATAAAAAGAAATGAAATCCATACAACGAATAATAATAAATTAAAAACCCACTCAAAACAACACATACAATAACATCATAATAAGATGTAAAAATGGTCTTACTAGGTTGAAAAAAATGATACGAAAATAAAAAATACACAACGAGAACTCGACTTAAATCCAATTTTCATCATCAAAACTCAAAACCACCATCACTCTATGAGTAATTAGATATTAAACCTAAAACAAAAATATGATAGGTATGAGTAAAAAATACAGTAGTTATTCCAAATAAAACACACCACATGCATTACCTATAAGTAAAAGTTCCATTTCAAGCTTTTTTGAAATATAATTAAAAAACAGTGTTTTTAACTTTTTACTTCAAAAAACAATAAAATTTTGTATCAATTTTTATTTTAAAACTAGTTCTATTGGAAACATAAGGTATTAACATTTTTAAAGAGAGGGTCCTTAAAAACATACATACAAAAACTGATTCTATTGAAAACATCATTTGAAATATGTTTATGTATAAAGGATAGTAAAAATGTTATAAAAGAATTTTCCATAAAATGTTAAATCAAAAATTTCTTTTAAATAAAATATTTTAATGTAAATAAGGATAAAATGTAATAATAATAAAAGTATCAGTAATAAGTTAAGTTAAGGGGAAACAATATATAGTCTACTATCATAGTAATAAATATAAAGTAACTAATATAAAAAAAAAGTAAAAATGATCTTGGTATTACCTAGGAGTCAAGAAGAAAGTGAGAATTTACTAAACATGGTCCATCATATTTTTTGACTGATGAAATCTAATAGCCTTATTGATCATCCATACCTAATGTGGGATAACTAAGGGAAAACTCCCTAAGAATAGTAATTCCAAAGAGGGGAAACTATCAAGAGTTTGATCCTAAAATAGTGTGTCATTTGTTCACAAAAGGTTCCTATAGATACTCTCGATTCCCACAATGTATATAAAATAGGGGTGACCCAATAGTAATAACAAGAAACACTATGAAATATGATACAGCAAGAAGTAATCAAAAGAAAACCCCATCCCTAATCATTATTCTAAGGAATAGCCTTGTACTTTAAAAAACATCACTCTAATAATTGTTTCCTATACTAGGGACACTCTCATCCATCTCAAACTAAACTAGGAAATGGGAATATTAAAAGGGTTTTTGTTTCATTTATAATATTTTCTTTCAATGTTCCAACTAGGCCTTCCAACCATCCATTAGAAACCAAGTTATATAACCCGTTTTAAAATAACCAAGAACACATTAAAATTTCAAAGAAATGCTTAGAAATCACCTTTGAAACCAAATTCATCTCTTAGAATATCAGAAAACATTAACAAAGGTCATTAAGAATTTTATCAAACATATATTATTTTTGGTTTTATAAAACCGATTTGAGCTAAGATATTAAGTAGGGAAACACCTTTTCACTTCATGAAAAAAAAAATAGAAACCAATTTTCACCTTTATTAGTTACACGATCATGTTTAATACTACCATAATACATATAAGACAAGAATTTTGAAACAAAAAAAACCAATGGTTCACAAATTAAGGGTTAATACATGGTAAATGTACCTCAAACCGAAGGTGAACAGTCAAGAACATAAAATACGAGATAAATGAAACATGTAAGACACAACACATACCCTAAAAATAAAGATTCATTAGGCACAAGGTATATCACCCTAGATTCTGAAAAAGTACGAACACAATAAGGGGATAAGAGGAATAAAAGAAGAAAATGAGAGATATAATAAATATAGTAGGAAGGGACTTAAACTTGATGAACCATCTTCGAATCAAGAATAAATCAATTGAATTAACAATGGGATGGAGGGGAGAGGGAGGAGGAGGTGTAAATGGGGTGTGGTGGTTTAATGGAATAAAAATAGTGGATTATGGATAAAAAATAAAGGGGGATAAAAATGTAATTTAAAACCTTTTAGAATTCTTGGCAAGTTGCATGGTTTGGCCACACGATTTACCAAATCAGGAAAAAATTGTGTACCTTTCACTATGAACACCTAGATACACATACGATTTGGCCACACATTCCCACAAAATATTCTCTATCCATATGAAATGGCCCTAATAAAAACTTTAGGTCACTCTCAAACTTATCTCATAGTTTTTATTGACCGCACACAAGTTGTGCGCTAGTACGAATATACACAAAGTGCCCATGTGGTTTCATATAGGTTTCAAATGATTTGGGATCAAATATGTGCTACTCATGAAAACTAAACCATGAAAGAGGAAAATAAACTAGGAAATGTCCCTATGTAATGGTATGCACATGGTTTCTTCCAAAATATGCACACTAACCATGTCACAAAAAGAAAAAACTCCCCAAAACT
The DNA here is from genome assembly GCA_963277665.1 of Viscum album. NCBI lineage: Eukaryota > Viridiplantae > Streptophyta > Magnoliopsida > Santalales > Viscaceae > Viscum > Viscum album. The sequence goes on from OY728164.1 coordinate 993,967,570, forward strand.
CAAAATGTAACTTTGAAACTTTCGAAACTTGAGGATAAATCTATGAAAGAAATATTACATTAAGGAAAATAAAGTACAGGGTGTGACAAGTTAATAAATATGAAAATAATATAATAATTATGGAAAATTAATATAAAATCACTAATTCAATAAGTGAATTAGTAATTTCAAGGTGAACTACCTAAACTAATGATCCATAAATCCATCCTAAGGTTGAATAAACCTCCTTTGAGTCCATACTCACCTATATTATGAAAAAACCAACAATTTAATAAATTAAAATTTTAAAACTAAAGTTACAAATCAACATAATCAATTTATAACTCATTGATATACCTCACAATGTTGAAACCATGAGAAAAAAGAGTGTGGTCTACCACTGACACACACTTAGTATTAAGCCATAAAAACCCCGAAATTAATCACCAAAATAAATAATCACTTTCACCAAAAATCATCCAAAATCCAAATTAAATATGTGGAGAGAGGTATTGTAAATAAAATTATGAATGAAAACTTTATTACCCCCTCTCAAGATATCCACTATGATTTTCACCTAGAAGACCCATCAAGTGTGATGATTTCACTATGCTTCAATGAGATCGTCTCTCTAAAATACTAGATGACTATACCAAAATTTGAGGGAAATGTTGAAAAGGAACAAGGGGGTGTGAGGGATGGATATTATATTAATTTTTTATGATGAACCACTACCTAATAACCCATATAAAATTATCTCCAAAGGTAAATAAATGGGTGGACAAAGAGATTTCTCCCTCCTCTCTCTTGCAACTACAAGATAAGAAACTTAAGGAGGGTAAAAATATCAACCCCTTCAAAATGAACAAAAGTACTTTGAAAAAATAGTCATGTGGTGATGTAATTGTGTAATATTAAGGGTATTAGAATGACTTCCCTCTTAGAATAGGGGAAACCCCTCAGCCTAACATCGTCACAGCATAACCCCTCTAGGTCATGGAAAAACACACTATGGAATGAACCACCCCCAAGGATTAGCCTCCAAGGTGTAATATTCTTAGTATTGGAATGAATTAATCCTAGGTAGGTGTTCCATCTCTAAACTAACACCTATCATAGCAAGACCCCTCCAAGAATTTAGCATGACCTCCACCTACATTTGAAATTCTTGGTAAGGGTCATCTAGATCCCACTCCAACATTCGCTGAGGTACCCAAGACACCACCCTAAGTTCCACACACAACCAAAAACATCTTCTTGATATTTCCATCAATTGTTTTATTTATAGGAGACCCAAATCATGAAACACTGCTTACTCAAAAAAATTAAAATTCCATTATATTCCACAACCAGTAACAACATGGATCACAAAAAAAATATCACCATAATGGTTCTCATCCAAGTGAATATATAGTATTACTAAAATCATATATCCCAACATGAAACCATAATCAATTCACAAATAAATATCCATATTCTATCTCTGAATGATCAAAATTATTCCACTATGAAACACCCACCACTGCACCCATATACATCGATTATTTTTTCAAAAATCCCAATCAGATCCTCAAACCACCTCAACTGCATCCTGAATGATCCCACTATGGTTTCAACCTCACTGAATCCAATTCCAAATAAAAAACACCATTAATTCTTATTATGTCCTACTTTCCCAAAAAAACACTTGACATCACCATTCAATGCACTGCCGCTTCACCATGCCACCTGACCATGTTGTCTTAACACCCTAAGCCATTATTAAACCACCCAAATACATACACTGAAACCCAAAACCAAATAAACATATAATTACATGGTTGGATTCTCTACCAAACCCTCAAACCATCATGATCTACCCACAATCATTGATTCACTACCAATCTAAGTCCTTCACTAATGCAAGGACTCCATCCATCACCACACCCAAACTCTCAAACTTGGTTTATCCACAATACAGCATCCCACTACCATTTCAACCAACCACCAACTTTTTCCACCACCCCCATAAGTCTTATAACATAAGGTTTATACATATGAAAATAATAATATGATCCCCACTATAAGATAATCACCTCACCAAACCCAAAATTACATCCTCGATCACCAGTTCCATGTCCATTACCAAACATAATGGTTTGATGTGACCTTATCTCTCACACCCAAGAACCAATTTACAACACCAGTCAATAAGCATTGATATAGTACTCTGGTAAACCTAATGATCTCAAAACACTAATGTGTCACCAACGGATTCATCCCAAGTCTTATGGGCCTCCCCACTATAACACTCTACTAAAAATGATAGTTCTACCTAATGGTTCTCCCAACATAGGAATATTGTTCGGAAGTCAACTCCAAATTCTAATAGTATAATCACTGAAACTACTAACTCACATCTCGATACTCAATCCCTATATCTATATCCACTCAATGTTCCCACAATAGGGGATTTTCTGAAACAACCATAGAATACCTTCTGAATATACAATCCAATGCCTAGTGTCATACATAGTCAACCACTGAAAAAAAGTGAACCTGATCTATATAAGAATCAATCTATTTTTCCCAACACTTGAATAGATCAACTCCAGACCTTCCAACTTCATTTTTTGGTACCATGAAAGTACATCATAATATACAATCACACATTTCAAGAAACTAGGTCACTCCTGGCCAAAACATATCAAAATCCCAAGCAACCAAGTTCACACAGGTATCTGTCATTCATTTAAAAAATACATTCCAATAATTTACACACACCAAAACTCAACGAAAATATCCAAAACACCCTTTTTAATCAAAGTGTTTTTATCAAAAATAAAAATATTAAAATACCCAACCTAACTAGTCCCTTTCCCTAAAACTATTCCCAATTTCGAAACCATTTTGAAATGAAATTTCATAAAAAAACCATTTGAAATATATTTTCCAAAACCCATTTTCCTTACTTTATCTTAAAACAAGAAAATCCAAACCCATTATAAAATCACTAATACACAGGCCATTTCATGTAAAACTATCTTATAAAACCATTTCATGCACACCTTGTTCCACCGTATGAGTTTTTTCTTTCAAAAATAGTTTTTCCTCTTAAAACAAGGTATTATCAAAAACCAGTCAACCCAAAAATTATTACCCTATAGAAGATAAACAAGAAAAGAACAATTTTTCAATGAATACCCTAGAATCCACATAAATTTAATCACCCTTTAAAACGTAATCGAAAAAAATAATAAATTATAATTTACATCAATTAACAATGGATTCTGCTAAGGACACATATTAAAAAACACTAACCATTGGCATATGAATCATGACCTAATCATGAAACTTTTGTGACACATAAATTACTCATTATCTCCTAGATGAATCCTATGAATCATCCCAAGCCTCATCCATCTCACATTGGATTCATTGTCCAACCAAACACCTCACTCATCTTATATTGCCTAGTCCCAACACTGGACATCACCTTACAACCTGGGTATCAATTGATGGCATGTTTTATTAGAATTTTATCAATATACCTCCTAATTCATGATAACCTATCTCCACTACTAACAAAAAATGTTCCATCCCCAAATACTCTTTAATATCATTTTGTAATACCTTGGTCTAGGTCACTCAAATAAAACCTGAGTGGGGACACGATGTGACATTTGGAACACTTCCCTATATGCCATAGGTTTATGACTAGTGGAAATGACTTAAAACACTAATGGGGAGACTATGCCCTCTAAAAAAAGGCTCATGGTTTATACCTAAATCTACTGAAAAGTTTTCATGACCCGTCTGTATAATGGACATCTAAAAAACATGTCGACATAAAAAAATCCAATAAGGTCCCCCAAAGTTAAGTATACATAACATTAAACCAATATATATGATGAAAAAACATAACATATTCCTATTAGATAAAAAATAAGCCAGGAATTATAAAAACATAACTAGAATAACAGTACACCGATCAGTACACATGTTGTGAAAAACTGAAAAGTAACTACATTGACTATGACCCAACTCATATGTTAATCCTATAATATCTATAGATTATAAAGCCTGATAATTGAACCATATGTCTAGATCCAAGTGGTACTAATTACCTGATAGAAAATAAGAATATTTATCCATATACATCAAAACCCATGTTGTATACAAATATAGGGGTGATTCCAACGACCTAGTAGTAATCCAAAATCCCTCAAAAATATTGGGATATGATATGATCAAGTGGATGTGAAAATTATATATATATATATATATATATATATAAATGGGGTGAATGTAGTATTTTAAAACAAACCCACCTTAAAACATAACACACAATGCACATAAAGCATTCAAGTTAGGAGATCTTCTGATAACTAGGACACCACAACACTAGACCATATCTTCTTCCGCTTAATGTTGGAAGGAAGAGTGTACCCTCATGACACAATTGTGAAAATATACCCAAAGATATTGGGTAGAAAATCTGACTATGTTTAAAACACTACTTTAAGACTCTAGGTATACTGAAAAAATAATCATTACCCATACACGAAGATACGTGGTTAGTGTATTTAGTAAAGTTTTTACCCATCCTATAACACCCGAGATTTTTATGAGAAATATTTTTGTTTTTATGGAATCTTTCACTAAACACAACACTAGCTTGGCTTGCTTTACATGAAATCGAAACCTTCCTCGATAGCTTGCACTATACGCAATACTGAGTTTCACTAAACAATGATATGCTATTAAAATATTATTAAAACTAGCAGTTATAAATAGTAATACCCACTTTTTGAAATTTAATAAATTTTATCTTTCAAAATGGACTTCATTTTTGGATTCGGAATATCGAAATTAGCCTAGGGTGAAATTTTGGTATTTTTCTAAAAACTTTTAAATTTTGATGAATAGTGAAAACACTGGGTTACTATTTAAAAACTGAATTTTTATTTAAATAATTATTTATTTTATTTAAATTTATATTAGGTAAAAAAATTAATACATAATACCTATATAAGTTCAAAGTAATTCATTGGAGTCATTTTATAATAATTATATATATATATATAAATTTTATTGAACTTTTCACTATCTTTTACCCACCTCCTAGGAGAATTTGCAAATTCACATAAAACTTAATTTTACCGCTTCTGTGAATGGAATTTTGAAAATCCGAGAGACACAGTTAATATAAAGGACTAAAATTTGGTTCAATGAGATGAAAATAATTTTTGGTGAATAGTAACTTTTTACTTTTTTTACAACGGTTAAAAGTAAATATGGTAATTAAGGGTAAAAATGATATTATTATTACCCTAACACGTGTCCTAATTCTATTGGATAAGTGTAATTCGACCAAAAACAACCTTAGGAATAAAATATGACCATTTAGGTCTACATGGATTAGATTAGGACATTTAATATTATTTTATTTAAAGAAGAGTTAAAATAGATAAAATCAAAGTTTAATAACTAAAACATTTTTAATATAGTGTTATACATAAGATAAATATGACTATAAATATTCATTAGAAAGCTAAAAAGATTTAATACATAATGGTATTTTATTTATAATTTTTAGAAATTATATAATTTAATTTATTTGTGACACAATGATGATGCAGTAATTATCTTATTAATGAAATATTAACATAATTGATGTTATAAATACCCAAATAAATGTAATTTGAGACTTTTTATGAATTACACTAATTTTTTAGGTTAATATGACATGTTAGTATTGATTTAATTAACTTTTTTAGAACTAATCATGCTGTAATAATTTTCACAAAAATAAAGTACCAAATATTGTCAAAATTGACATAAAATAGTTTTTAAAACAAATATTATATTATTAATTGTTATTTTATTCCAAAAAATATAAGGTTCGGCCAAATGACTTAGATAAAGATATATATATTAATAATGAACCACTTGGGGTTCGTTTGACTTGTTATAGTAAGTTTATTAACCTTATAGTGTAAGAAAACAAGAAGACATGATAAAAGTTAAATTATTTAACTTAGAGTTAAATCTAAATGATAAGGTTAAAATAGTAACCTAAACTTGTCTAAAACCCATTAGTTTAATTTATTTAGACCCATCCCCACCTTAGGTTCAAAATAAATCATTTTGGATCTATTTAAAACCTAATATGACTTTATAATAAAATAATATTTTGTATTTTCCTAAGGTGCCCCTATCCTCCCTTATAAAAAGGGAACCTCCTCACTATCCTCCTCACACCACTTTGAGCATTCAAGATCAGACAACCCCTGCCAATTTCTCTTCTCCACTTACCTAGAAAAATCCTAGAGGTTCTGGTCTTCTTAAAATACCAATCTTAGTGCCCTAAGAGGAGGTTTCAAAGAGGCGTGTCGAAGAAGAGGTAATATCTATTACCAATTATTTCAAATTTATTTCTTCTTCTACTTATTCTTATTTAGTTGTTTCATTATGAAGTAATAACAGAAGTATCACTCATATAAGGATATGTTATTATAAATATGAAACAACCCTATTTCACCTTCTATCCATCCTACGGAAAATGAAATCACCGCGTATGAGTACGTACGGAATATCGTCTCCACGCCGTGGTGTAATCTGTTTTCCACCACTACCTTACTTGGATGGGTGTAATGGTGTAAATAATAACTATATATTATTATTGTAAATTAATATTTATTCTGAAATATTATACATACACTTCAATACAATTCCATGATCATGGGAATGATATCATTGCTCGTGCGTACGTACGGCCTACCGTCTCCTCGATGTGATGTGACTCGTTCTACATGATCTTCATTACATAATGATTATATAAATGAATTTAATGAATAAATATGATATATATTACACTAATACCATTCTGGAAATGAGTTATCTATAACCTAAAGAGAAGAATAAGAATTTATTCAAAACACGTATAAGAACAAAAAGCAATAAACACCCGAATAACAAGTAGCAATGAAATATTACTAATAAGAAGCTAAGAATATGACCATATATGATATCATAACAATTATTTTGATTCTGGAATAAGTCAATGACATTATTTAAATCATTATACAGGAGTTTCGGACACTTACGAAGCAAATCATACCTAAGTTAAGGGAGAATATCGCAATCTCAATTTTTATCCGAGATTGTTTATACTTCGGTAATTACTGGGGCATATTTATCATCCACATCCATGTTCTGTCAATATGTAATATTATTTCTATCCTACTACAATTTTTTAAATCCAATTTTACCCATTGGTATGTTTTTAGTAAAAGATATTAAAGGAATCTTTTGTCGTTTTGAGTACAATGTACTTTTTGACTTTTCTGACCAAAGTACGAGAAAAATGTTTCTTTTAACTTATACGACATGAATGGATTTTTAGAAAATTATTTCTGTGGAGATTCCTTTACAAGTTTTCAAGTTTATTTTTAATCAACTTCTTTTATTTTAATATTATATGACATTTTAAGAAAGGAAAAATGTTTTTGAAGTAGAAAGGATATTTTCCTCAAGAATGGAGTACAAGTGTTTTATCAAAATTATTTTCCATATAAGATAATATAGGGTTCTGTTTCTATACCTATTTTTACATTGATTTTATTATGTTATTATGCAATTATTTTTATGAAGTCCTTTTATCTTATATGGATTATTTTATGATGGCACGATGTTTAAGAATCCCATTTTTATTACATGGGTTATGTTATGATGTATGATTTATGATTTTGTGGAACACATAAGAATAGTTTCATTATGATATGGGTGGGACCTATATCTCTCTCAAATTCATTGGGTAATGATTTATATCTCATGAGATAGATATGGCTGGAATGGCAGGTTAATCCGGTTCAGTGAAACATGATTGAAATGAGGAGTGAACTCGGTTCAGAAATGGACTTTGTACACTAACATAATCTTGTAAATGAGTCTTGACTACTAAGAAATGATTCTCTATGATTATGTGTGTATGCCACAAAGTTTCATGTTTTAAGTTATCATTAATTGGGATTACTTTTCATTACTATGATTTATCCCTTGAAATGATATTATGACCTCTTTTACAGGTTAAGATTTTCAAAATGTTATGTTCTTATGAATATGATATGACTAATATTTCTTTTATTTACCCTTACTGAGAATTTGAGCTCACCCTTTTGTATGTTTTATTTTTCCTAGGTCATGAAGAAGGATATTAATTAGGATATTTCAAAAAGGGACTCTAGATATGATGAAATAAATGGGAGAAAATGTATTTGATTTTATGAACCAGTTGTTTATGTTTTCCAGTTTCTAAATTCACAATACCTATATGGTCCTTTCATGGTTTTGTTATATGTTGTAATAAGTATGCTTCAACTCTGAAGTAATAACAATGTATGTAAATTATGGGTTGGTATACATCTCTTATCTCTCAAGGGAGTTCATACTTTAAACATCTAAATCATTCCTTCTCACTCAAGGGATGATTCTCTTGATGTTCCTTGGGAAATCATTCTCAGTCAAGGTAGGTTGTAAATCATATCTCAAGACACACCTTAGTATATTAGGTTGTCCTATAATTCATACACAATTAGGAACCCATCTAATCTGTGGTAATCCTTTGAGAAACTTATCACTCAAGGTAGGTCAAAGGCCCTCAGATCCACACCCCCACTGTAGAATCTATCACCAATCATGATCACATGAAATTCAAGAAGGGTATGTAGTGAAACTAATATCTCACACAGAGTTCCTCATATTGATCCCATCGGTGCTCAAATATCTACCCTCTATGAGCTCGACTAAATATTCAAAAACCAAAATGGGCTTTGATACCAAATTCCAACATCATGGTCCGACACACTTAGTGATATATCAATATGAAACATGTAACCCACAAGTTATTCACAATAAGGGTCACACAAAAATCACTAATTATTCAAAAAATAAGGAATCAACCACAAAAGATCAAGTAGAACAAAACAACCCAACCAAGTCCTTCCAGTTTTCCTTTAGAAATAAAGACAAATACAATTTTAAAAATCATTTAAAAAGGAATCATATTCTATCTTACTTACACTAGGACTTGGAAAAAATGTCATTTAAACACTCTTTGAAAAGCCCCATTTCTATTTTGAAAACCCATTTCAAAAATCATTCTCAAAATCATCCATTTTTATTTAAATTTATATTTCAATAAAATCATGTTTTTAAAATAATATTTTAAAAATAAAACCAATTATTTTTTAAAATCCAACTTAGACCACTATACAATTCATAAAGAGGGCCATCAGTACACTTTAGACCAAGTAATCTCCAACAAACTATTTAATATGTTATGTATTTCATGATGACTATTAGGTCTATGTGAGTCATCCTAATCTATCTTATGATCAAAAAAGTAGATAAACATGAAAGAAAATATAATAATAATGTAATATGATCATAAAATTACCAATTAAACATGAGAATTGTCAAATTAAAGTCCACCTACCTTAATCGATGATATATAAATGTATATCATTCACATACTTACCTATTATGAGTCTAAAACCACCTATCTAGTCAAAAAAATAGTAATTTAACAAATTAAATATTTCAAACTAATGTCTCAAATCATTATAATCAACTCTCAACTCACATAGCAACCTCAAATTGTCAAAACTATGAGAAACAGTGTGTGGTACACTCATCACACACTCCTAAACCAAGGAAACACAAAATAACCAAATTTATTTCCAAAAGTGACTCTCAATTTTACTAAAAGTACTTGAACCCAATAATTAAATCCATTTAGAAACCAACCTCAAAAAAATAATGAATTGATGCTCATTTACATTCTCTTGATACATCCTCATGATATACACACAAAATCATCATCATGAAATATGATTTCACTATTCTCTAGTGAAATTGTCTCTTTGAAATCCTAAATGAAAAACCCAAAATCTTAGGAAAATTAAGAAGAGAAACAAGGTGAATAGGGGAGGTACCTTACCTTTATTCAACATGATGACCAAATCATGAGAAACAAATACCAAAGGACTTCCAAGGGGTAAGAAATGGAGGTAAATGGAGGATCTAACTTCTCCTAAAAGTGATTAGTATTCAAGAAATATGAGGCGGTTTAAAATAGAACCCCCTTCAAAAATACTAAAATTACCTTAAAATAATAGACTAGTGGCTAGGTCATGGAATGACTACCCTCCAAGAAGAGGTAAAACCCCTCATATTGACATCATCATGGCACAACCCCTCTAGGTCATTGAAATATACACTGCTGAAAAAAACAGCCATGAGGCATAGCATCCTTCATAGAATGACCTCCCTAATAGTGGTTATACTACCTCTCATGTAAAATATCCATCCCTCATTAAATGATTTTCTTAGTGAGACCCCTCCTAGGTCCTGATGTGACCTCTAATTACATCCTAAATTTCAGCTAAGAGTCACACTTATCCCACTCCAAACTTTACATAAGAACCAGATACACCATCTTATCCTATTACCATGTTCAAAAACAACCTATTGATCTATCCAACCCTCAGATTCCTGATCAGAGTCTTAATTCAAAAACTGTTCCCTGATCTAGACCAAAAATTCAAATCATAGTATTCCACAACCCTTAATTATGGGAGTCTTTAAGTAATTAATACTCATATGGGAGGAGGTTTCTCCCTTTGAGTGATATGAAAAATTTAACAAGTTTTATACAATATAATGAAAAACCCATACAGGTATTAGAAGTCACCAAGTATGAAATGGGTAATTATAGAAGTAGATAGGATATAAGATAATGAAAATGACATAATATAATATGTATAAGAATACACATGCCATAACATCCCAAAATTCACCAAACTATAAACAAAGTGTGTGAAAACTATGTATAAATTAGTATTTAATAAAAAATGGCCTAAGAGGCTGAATTAGTGTACCCAAATGTGAATACTCACTTAAATTATATCATATGTATATCTCACATTCCATTAACTAGTTCATATAGAAAATGCTATAAAAATGACCACTTGTGCTCTATGCTATTTTTGGGTGACTATCTCTTATAGTCAGTCACTCTCCCATTTCCTACATTATAGATAATAGTCTAAATGAATCTCATGAGGGGACATATAGGTCATGATAGTGATAATTATTGGTGTCGGGTATTCCATAGAATCATTAAAATATCTAAATTAAAAAACATTCCACTAGATAGTTGTTGTAATATTAGATCCAGTGTAGGAATACCAAATTATTAGTATAAGGATCTCATGCAATTTTATTAAAACAGAAAATTAAATCAAATAAATACCTCATTTGAATCATAGATGGTGGTAAATTCTTCTTGTTGATGATTATAATTGTTTAGAGTATCCAAAGAGGTAACCTTCCACACATCCATCAAAATCCTACAGGTATGTTGATTTATGGTCTCGAGGAGATTGAATTTATAATCGAAGTAGTTTTTTATGTGATTTCGATCATTGAATCACTAATTACATGACAAGATATTTGGATTAGTGTTCTACAAAGCCTTCTTACTCACTCTAATAAATTATAGGGTTGAGGAAGAGACTCTAAATTTTGTGGGTGAAATAGTAACCATGGATTTATTCTAAATTTGGTATAAATAAGTCTGATAAAACATATTAAAATTTCACTTTTTTCCTTTAATGCGTTTAAAATTTTAAATAAATCTTAAAAATGAGTTAGTAAAAATTTAACAATTGTCATAAATATTTTATCATTTAACTATAACAATAAAATCATGACCCATGATAAAATATGAGTCATTAACTCCACTAGTTTCTCCCTTGAATTATTTAATGAACTTTGAATAATGAATATTCATTTATTAAATATTTTTATTTGTATCCAGTTAATATCTTGTGATAAATTTAATAAATTCAATAATTATTATTCTAAACTCCAATAATATCTAATTTATTTATTTTCATATAATTTTTCTATGTGGAAATTTCATAACCCTCATCCTGGGGCCACTATTCTCTAAACTCCAATACATTATACTTGGTTAAACTTTTGAATGCACTTAGTGTGTGACCCTAGTGGCCCTTATCTTGATAATGGTGAGTCATAATCATAGAACATGAGTAGTTTCTAGAAACACATCAAGGCCCCTGAAGAGATAAGGTTATGATATATCAATGACAATGTCTCCCACCAAAAAACATTGTTTAACATAATCTCCATGTCCAATGATATCTCATAAATGAGGATTCTTATATTTGTGTCGTTATCCTTACATGCTTTTTTTATTCTTTTTTAACCATACTATATGGGATTCATTTCTTCTACCATGGTCATGTATTTAATGAATACACTAACTTTTTGGTAAATAAGTCCCAATATATCTCTTCCTATAATTAGAAGTGATCAATATTTTTTTGTTAATCAATCAATGTCATATCATCAATGATGTACCTGATACAAGCTACCATGACACAAATATAAACTGTTATATTTTTTATCATGAATTAAAGTACATAATAAATTATATATATTAATAATGATCTCTTGTTAAGAGACCAATACAAATGTTCACAAATAGGAAAAACTAGTGACATCGAAAACATGTGGTGTTATTATTAGTAGGTAAATCCTCATGATTCCATATACTTTATACCACAAATTGTAGAATTTGGGAGAATTATTATCAATGCTTATGATACCTAAGAACATGATAGTTAAAAATCATCTCTCTCCCTTTAGAATGATATAACTAGACTGTGGGATATATATTTAAAATTACTATCACATTATCATGAGATTCTAATTATAGATGGGAACTACTATAACCTTATGTTACGGTATGTAATCTAAGGACATTACCAAATATATACTATATTCCAAATAAATATTATTATCATGGTTAGTGAAACACTTGTATATGTCAAGGTATACACATGCAACAATAATTTAAGTACACATTCAATTTTAGTGTAGGGAACCCACTCTAACAACACTCCCATATATACTAAATCCAATGGTTAAACACTCTCAATTCACTAGCTCTGACATGAGAACCATTATTCTAATGAGATGTGTCTTTAGTCAGGGGGGCCACCATGTTATCCTCTATCGATAATATACTAACTATGACTTCACCTCTTAGAGAAGAATACCTTAATAGATGAAACTTTTGATATATATTATTTTTCCTCAGGTGTGATCTAGACTCATTAAAAAATACCACTACTATAGTATTATCATAGTATAATATAACATGGTCTTCAATATGAGTTACAACACCTTAAATTGAGTCAATTATATGTATTAAAACTAATAAATTATCTATATTGGAAGCCTCTATATATTCTAATTCTATTATATAATTGGTGACCATAGGTTTTTTTGAGATTATAAATATAACTACACCACTGTTAAGTGGAAATACATAGCATGGATATTATTTAAGACCATCATGTTCTATTTGTAAGTTACCAATAGTATATCCCCCCATCAATAGCTTTGCATCTCTTATATATACTAGGAGTACATCCTTTGTACCTCTCAAGTAATTTAATATAGTTTTAATTACTATCCAATGAATCCATCCTAGATTTTATTGATATCAACTCACCATGATTAAATAATAAGAAACATCAAACCTAGTATATAGAATTTCATACATGATAGATCCCACTATTAAAACATAACAAACTCCACTCATTCTATTTATCTTCAACTTTTATATGGAAATATTTTATTAGAAAGATTAATTCACTGTGACATTAGAAAAAAATCTCTCTCATGTTATTCCACATTGTAACTTTTGAGTATCTTTTCTATGTATGTATTTTTACTTAGTCTGGGTAGCCTTTGAGATCTATCTTGTTAGATTATGATCCCCAGAATATAAAATGTATAACCTAATTCTTTCATGGAGATTTATTTATTTTACAATGTCTTAATTGATTGTATGACTTGTACTTATTTTCTTATTAATAAAATTTCATCAACATAAAATACATGAAATTTTATAAAACTCAAACTAACCTTCTTATAGAAAAATCACTCACTTCCATTCTTAATTAAACCAAATTTTCTTATGGACTCATTAAAAAGAAAATTCCATGATTTTTATTTTTTATTTAATCAATAAATGGGATTATGTATCTTTTATAATTTACTGACAATCGTATGTATTAAAAACCCATTAGGTTGAGTCATATAGACATCTTCAACTAACTTCCCATTTAGAAAATCAATATTTATATCTATTTTTTAAATCTCGTAATCATGGAAAGATTATTTTTCATGTAATATTCTAATGTATTTTAGAATTGATTCTCATGAAATTATTTCATCATAATAAATTCCATGATGTTTTTCTAAAACCCATAACAATAAATTGGGATTTTTTGGTATTTACTTTACTATCCATGTTAATATTTTTCTTAAATATACATTTTCACCCAATAGTTTTTACATCTTCTTGTGGGTCTACCAAAGTCCAAACATGATTCTAGTACATTGAATCCATTTTATAATTCATGGATTCTTTCCATTTAGTTGTATATATTCTATTTAATACTTCATTATTTGTAATATGTTCATTATAATCTAGGGAAAATGTGTCGCCAAAATCTATGATAAGAAAACCATATATATATATAGTTATTTAACCTCTCTTTTAGACCTACATAGTACTTATGCCTATGTAACTTCTTATCCTACTATTTCTTATATATTTTATTCCCATACCAACTCTTTTTCATCTAGAGCATCAACATAATTGATATAAATCCATCCCCCGCTATTTCCATTGGAAACACTACTATAAATTGGATATATACCCACAGCCCTATACCATTGGTTTGGAGCCCATTTTTATAGAGTACTTATACCAATGGTTTTATAAAACCATTGGCAAAGGTATCACAAAAACCAATGGTTTTAAAAAAACATTGGTAAAGGTTCCATATAGAATCCCTATTCCAATGATTCTCCAAAAACCATTGGTATATGTATCACCATTACCAACGGTTCTAGTAAACCATTGGTACAGGTCCCAAAAATTTCAGGTACTCATACTAACAGTTCTCTAAAGTTGTTGGTATAGGTATTAGAATTTTTTATAAATTATTTTTACAAATAACATTAAATACATAAAAATTTAAATTAATTTTAAATATAAATTTAAATTTTTATCAAACTATATTCACAAGATTCATTTTGGATTTTTGGTTAGGTTATTGAAGTATAATTGGGAGGTGTTGAGATCAAAACCCAGCTTTATTTTTTTTACATTACTTATAAGAATGATTTTTCCAAAATTCTGGTATAGGTATTTCATATGACCTATACCAATGTTTTGGATACCATTCATATCATCCACCTATACCAACCATTTTCCCAAAAGCATTAGTATAGGTATATCCTAATGGAAAAATATCCAATGGCCCTCTAAACTATTTGTATAGTTTTTTTCCAATAGTGAAATGTATTCCCATTTTAAAAATATTGAATTTATTCTCATAATTAATTTTTATCTAAAGGTTTATATGTGTAATATAATTTATTTTCATTAGGATATCTTATAGCGACACACTTCTTTTTTAGAGATGCATGTTTTTTCATTAGGTATTGTCTTGAAAAATTCATAGAATCCCCATACACATAAATGTAAAGACTAAGTTTATTTCTAAACCATAATTCATATGGAATCACATCTTCCACTTAATTTGGTACTTATTTTAGTGTATATGTCATTTTCTATAGTCCATATCCCCAAAAGGTTAAGGTACAGTTTCATGACTCATCATCAATCAGGATATGTCTAGAAAGGTTTTATTACTCTAGTTACTTACACCATTACACTAATTTGTATAAGGAGGATTTAGTTGGGAGACAATCCCACAATTCTTTAAATGATCAATGAATTATTATTTAATATATTCCCCACCACATCAAGAGAAAAGTTTCTCAATATTCTTTCCAAGGAGATTCTCTATTTCATTATGACAGTACTTGAAAATATTAAATAAATATAACTTAAAAATACTAAATTATATATATATATATATTAAATTAATTGATAAAAGTAATAATGTGTGAATATCCACCCCTTGGATCTACTATAAATGGGCCATATAAATCAGTATAAATCATTTACAAAAGTTTTGTTACCCTTTTTACTTTCCCACTAAAATGTGTGTTGGTCATTTTTTTACAAACTTACCTTGAATGTGTCTTATAGTATTAACCAAATTGAATCTAAATACCCAATTTTATATAGTTTATTGAAATAAATTTTAATTTCCATGAATAATCCTAATGTTCCATAAATTTGTACGATATGATTATTTATTACTTGATTTATCCTTGATTTCCAAAACTAGTTTATCAAATCCAAGTATGTATAAGAAATTATAAAGATGTGTCATACCATAGCATATTTTATCCTTATAAAAGAAAAAAAATCCAAAACTTGAAATAAAATCTCATAATTTCTAGACTCAAAGCTGAGATAAAGTGTTGGAAATTTAAGGAAAATAATTATTATTATAAAATAAAATAACTAAAGAACTTGGTATAGTAAATTGATAATCCCAAACTACCAATTTCACTAGTCATGCACCAATTTCTACCTAGATATCCACCTCACCTTTTGTGATTTTCTTAAATCTACTTGGTTCCTATATTTAACTAAAAATGTGTGAAACACAACCTATATGAATTACCCAAATTATACAAATAGATAGAATTATTTCAATGATAAATGTATTGGAAATTGAAGTATCATCTAGATACTTCATCCTAGCTCTATAGTTATTCTTCCAGTGTCATGTCCTTCCACATTAAAATCAGACAACATCCTACTCAATTCACCCTATTTATATCATTGTATTTTATGAGGGATGTTCCATTGGTTCCATTATCATTGTTTTATCTATTTATACAATTTTATTTCCATTAATTTTATTGTTCACCATAAAAACTAAAAAGTTTTTGTTATTGATATCCTCATCTAGTTTTATATTCTTTTCCAATGAATCAGCAATTAAATTCTTTGTGTTATTTATATTAATGATGAAGGTTAAAAAACTAATTTGTAAAAACATGATAATGATATTGGTTTATACTTCTTGGTTCTATTTAAACCCTATGGATTCCAATATGTCAATGTATCTAATCATATTGAGCTTAGGAAATCCTAATTGATTCCCATATCCTAACATATACTTAAATAGTTTGTTAGAGATCTCATAAAATTTTTCCCTTGATCTCTCCTAATATAATTCTTGGAGATGATTATGTATCTTTTATGCATCTTTTTTTATATTTATTTTCTATAATTCATTGTACATGGTTGATAGAATGATGCATAGTCCATCTAATATATCATAAATAGGATTATTGTAGGTTTATTTTCTACATTTCCTTCTCTATAGGGAGGCTCAATAGGAATTCAAGACTCAAACACAAATTGTCTCTCTTCTTGGCATATTAATATGTGAAAAAACCTATACCACTCGTGGAAGGTGTTATGAATCAAAATATTTTCATTATCCAGAATGATTGCAGTAATAATGAGTTTATTATACTGATTTCCATTTGACCTATAAAAATATATTATTAATAATTTAACTAGATTACAAATACTATATAAATTATTTATTTATTAATCTATAAATGTCTCCCATGATTTTATCAAGTCTTTATTGCCCTTAACTACTAGATTCTTAATATTCAATCACTTGAGTATGCCACTACTTAGAGAGTTATAGGGTAAGATTTTGTTTGGGAAACAATATGAACTCAGAGATTCTTGATCTGTTTAGTGGATTCCCAACTCCTACAAATCCTAAAATTGGATTTACTCATTGTTTTGCTTCTAAATTTTTTATAAACTAGTTATGGATAATTATTTAAAGAAAAATTTGGTTAATTTGACCCATAACTCTCATAATAACTCACCATTGGTTAGTGGAACTCTAAAATATGGATGATGAGTGACTCATACAAATGGTTTTGTTCAAATTAAAGTGATTGAAGGATTTTTATTTTAGTATTACTTTATGATATTTTTTATTTTTTTCTCAATGAATAAATTTTGATTCCATTTATCATGATTATTACTATGTGATATCACTCACAAATTTGACCATGTATAAATAGAAAACATCCATCATGTTTTATTTATTTTTATCTATTAATTTTTGTTAACTATTATATGTGATCATCTATAAACCATACATTTATAAAAATAATTAACCATGCATATGATAAAAACTAAATGTTGTGATCATGAACTATTTCTAATGGTTGATTTGTTGAGTGAATGATGGACCAATTAAGACTTAGGGGTAATTGATTCATTCATATATGACTCAAGTTACATTACTCACTTCACCCAATTCATTGAGCTCAAGTTTGGTCTTTTGCTAGGCCTTGATGGAAATTACACTTTCTTCACTCTTTCCATTATATAATAATACTTACACATAGGTGAAGGTGTCATGGGGATATGGGATATGTATAATAATATCTCATATAACACAAAAAACCTTATACATATAATGAGTTTTAGGGAAAATGTGAAGACCTTCATTTATTAATTAACTATTACTGACATGTCAGGCTGTAATAGTTAAATAAATGAATCGTAGTTACTAAACATACATTCACCAGTCTCAACTAAGGATTCGTTAATTGGAATTAAACTCATATAATAAAATAAAATTTTATAATTATTATTCTTAGGTGAATAGTTAATAATTAAAATAAATGAAACTAGTTGTAATTCTTAATATACAATTCCAACAGCAATCAAAATTTTTTTATTAAATTCCAATTTTTTTAAAATATTAGTTGAATTTTTTTTCCAATTTTTCAGGGAATTAGTAGTCCTATCAATAGAATTACTAGTGGTTTTTCCCTTTCTAAACCTATAAGGGCTAGGATGCTTAGGCAGAGCTCATCCTAACCCAACCCAAGTCGAGCAGCAGTAGTGTTCCCTATGTAGGGCACACAAGGGGTGGTGTCTCCTATAAGCACTGCCTTTGTATTAATTCAAATAAAATAAGAACTCTCCAATTATGGGCACCTATATAGGATCTCCTAGTCAATGGGAGATCTTTTTCAATATAAAACTATTTATATATATAATTTTTAACACCCAAATTTTATATAGATTATCGGTTTACCAAATTTCGGTCATACGACCTTCGATAGAGACATCATTGATGGTGTCGGGACCATATCAATTCCCTACATTTTAATTATAATAAATTTAATTTAAATTGTGACTTAAGAAATTATATAACCACTTTGATACCTCTTATTAGTACTGAGTATTATGCAGAGGTGTGAAAATATATTAATTTTAAACTTTCCAACTGAATTCACAATATAACATCATATCTAGTTCAGTATTACCTAGTTATAAATGTGAGTATCTCAAGTAATGAAATTAAGAATGAAAGTAAATCAAAGTGATACCTCATTCAATTTATACATGTTTTTTCATTCTAGTCAACAATAATAATCATTTATTTAAGGATTTGAAGCATGAACCCTTAAGATCATCCACACATGCTTCAAAATCCTATTGGTACATTGATCTATGATCCATAGGTGCTATCTTGGATAATTAATTTTTCATTCGACATACCTATGATCACCAAATCAATAATTACTTCATATGGGAAGGAGATATTGGATTAGGGTGATCTATACCTTTCTTTCTCACTCTAATAAATGAGAGGAATAAGAAGGATGATCTCAAATTCATGGGTGAAATAGTGTCCACAAATATGGCTTTATTTTAGCGTAAATAGGATGGTTAAAATTTATTAAAATTTTATTTTGGTAATTTAATAAATTTAACCTTATAAATAAAGCATATATAATATTTATGACCTAGTAATCTTATCATAATTATTATAAATATTTTATCATTTAATTTTGAAATTAAAAACATGTTGTGTGAAAAAAATGAGTAATTAAATTGAATAATTTCTCCCTTGAAATATTTAATGAAACCTGAATAATGAATATTCATTTGTAAAAACAAATTACATGTATTAACTTAATAAGTTAGGATTACATTAATAAATTTAAAAATTATTATTCTAAACTTAAATAATATTTTATTTGTTTATTTTATTATGATTATTTATTCTTGATCATTTCTAGACCCCAGTCATAAAACCCACCATGTCATAAACTCCAATTCAATATAATTGGTCATTATTTTGAAAATAATTAGTGGGTGGACCTCTAGTAACTTATCTCAATAGTAGTGAGTGCTACTTTTAAACCATGAGTGGTTCCTAGAAACACATCATGATTCGTAAAGAGATAAGGTCATGTCATAACAATAAAAAAACTCTCCTAAAAACATAAACTATGTAATATAATCTCTTTCTCTCATGATATCTCTTAATAAAAGATGCATATCATTATTTCATCACCCTTTCATTCTTTATCTATTATTTAATTTAATATACTAGATGTAATTAAATTATTCTACCATATCCATGGGTTTAGTAAAGGTATAGCCATCTTGGTCAACTAGGCCAAAGATTTCACTTCCTATTCTCAAAAGAAACAAAGAATTTCTTGATTATTAAATCAATTTAATATCATTGTTGATGAACCTATCACAAGATACCACACCAAAAACATAAACTATCATGGTTTTCATCATACATAAAAGTGCATGGTCAATGGTAAATATTAATAATAATCTCATTTATAGAGAACAAAAAACATTATACATAGGAATGATCAATAATAAGCAGAACATGTTGTGTTCATATTATCATGTCATTCATCACGATATAATGTACTTGAGATAACCAAAGGTGAATTTCATGAGAAGAAGCCTCAATGCTTATGAAACCCCAATACTTGATAGTAGAACATAATATATTTTCTTTCACAATGATGTATCTAGACTAAAGTACATATGTTTAAGATTAATTTTTTATTATCTTTAGGATCCCATTATATCTAGGAACTATAATAACCATTCAATATGGCATTTAATCTAAGGAAATGACCAAATATGTAGTAAAAAAATATAATATTAAAATCATGGTATGTAAAAAAACACACACACACACACACATATATATATATATATAAAGTTGTATGAATATAATGGTAATCAAAGTACACATTTTATTTTGTTTTAGGGAACCCGCTCTCACAATAACAACTCAATAGTGTTGGGACCAAGTTGGCTAGAGATGGTTTTTCGAATGATGGAAGAAGTGGTTTGCTGAATGTTTTTTATTTTGTTATTATGATGAAAAGTCACCACACTTTGTTTTTTTTGGTGATCGGAAGAAGGATTTTAGGACTCATATTTCTTACAAAATCCATCAATTATAGTTTTTTGTTCAAAAGCTGTTTTCGGGGTGAAATTGTTTTTAGACTCCTATTTCTAGAATGGATTTTTTAGGAATGGAGTGGGAAGATGTACTGAATTCAGAATATCTTTAGATATGTTTGACATAAAAATATGATGATACTTTTCTAGGATAAATTTTTTCAACATCATAAGCTGACTAAAAACTTATGATCCCATATTTTTGAAATAAAGGGGGGGAAAACATGTCTGGGAATACAAATCTTTTCTCTTAAAAGTTATGGGAAAATAAGTCTAATGATCCAAGGATAATATCAATTATCTAATCATCATGAAGAAGTAATGATACAATCAGAAGTTTGTGGTTGAAAATAGAAATTTTAATTTCTAGTGTTTTTATAAAGTTAATGTTTTTAGATTGCATATCACCAGTTTGAGAAGTATCATATGAAGAAGATTTTTGAAGGATAGGTGTTTTAATTTGATGAACTTGTATGTTTTTAAAAAAAATTGATCAACCGATAAATCAGATTGGATAATCCATCAGTTGAAAAACATTCATATTATGAACCAATAATTTGTTGATTTATAGAAATAAAGTAGTCGTTGTTGACACCAATCAATCATGTGAGATATAGACTCCAATAAATATAATGGATTGTAGACATTTATTCGCCATACAAGTGTTTAGAACTAATAAAGAATCAGATTAAAAGATCCCCCAATGGTAGGACATCAGAATTCCCAAGTTGAATCAAATGAGGAGATGTTGACACAAATCTTTCAAAAAATAAAATTGATACTGAGTTATTAGATGATTAGATTTATCATATGTAGTTTTATCGATCTAATAAATTTTTTAAAAATAAAGAAAGAGTTTGATAAGGTTTATTAAGTCTTTAGAAGTTTCTATGTTGTTTATGAAAAAAGTTTTGGTTGGATTGGATCATCAGAGTGAGAAGTATTCTGAATTCATTGTTCTTAATCAAATAATGTTAATCAGAATGAAAAATAGAGTTTCAAACTGAGGTATTTTATAATATCAATTTATTTTCTATATAATTTAAGAATATTCATAAAGAATCCACAAGAGTTAATAATACTTGATAAATGGTCAAATGAAGTTTTAACTTCCAAATTTATTCTGATCTTTGAAATGTTTTGAGAGGAAAAATAATTTTGGGTTCCAAATTTTTATATTTTCTTCACATCTATATAAATGGTTCGATGTAAAATGTTATATTACATTGTTCACATACGAAAAATACGGAGTGATAGAGTTTTTTTCATATAGAATCTATAGAAGAAGATTTACATATTAAAGAAGTGTTCTTAAGAAGTTGTGCTCATGATTCGCCGGATTGGACTGAACAATATGATAGACCAATCAGACTTATTTATGGAATGAATAATCATAATTGTTTCCAAATTGAAAAATATGATAGAATAATTTGAGTGAGTTATCAGACTAAGTTTTGTATGAAGTCTAGAGAAGTTGTTCCTACCTACCACTGGGTAAGAAAGTGAAAAAAAATATAAATTATTACCAAATTTTAATTTGTTGAAGTATCTTAGAGATATATTCTAAACCTAATGGTGAAGGTTTATAAACTTATTAAAATATATCATAAAATCATTCATGCTAAATTAATCACATTAACGTTTTTATTAATCATAGTGATACACAAGTGTAAGGGTATTTCCAAATTCATGTATCCACAAAAAAAGGATTTTTTTCAAGTGAATTTTGTTGTATTGTATTATTTTCAACCCATGCCAAGATCTAGTTACTCTTATTAATAATTGAACCTTGTAAATATGTATGTTCCTCAGGATGTGTAATTGTTTGGTTTTTTGTAAAGTGATAAATCTTTAAAAGGAGGAATATGTTGTTATAAAAGAATGATAAAATAAAATAAAATTATATCACTAACTCACCCCCTCCACCTATGAATGATTACATAGATCCTGGTTAAGCCTTTTCAATTGGTATTAGAGGAAGTTTACCTTCATTTACACTTTTTTTAAGTCTGAAGAGTATTTTTTATGGATAATTTGAATTATTTGAATAGTAAGAGGATTATAGTTTTCAATGGAAAGAACTATAATATCTATAAATATAGAATCTTTTTTATATCTTATGTCCTTGTGTTAAGATGTTCTAGAGGCTGATATGGATGGATTTATACCATGAGCTGGAAATATATCTTTTATAATTATTTATAAGAAAAATCGTGAAAATTATGGAAGGGATAAAAATAATCTAATTTCTTCACTCTCTAAAAGCGAGTTTCTTAGAGTAAAAGGATTTAGAACCACCAAAGTTAGTTGGTAAATATTTGAAAATATATATGAAGGAAATATTAAAATAAAGAAGGAAAAATTAAAAAAAAAATTGGAGGCAAAAATATGAATATCTCCAAATTGGTGGGAATGAATATATTTGTGACTTCTTTACATGAGTGAATAATATTAAAATCACTATAAGATGTCATGGTGAGAAGATATAAGATATTACTATTGTTGAAAATATCTTACAAATTATTCCTAAAAATTTTGATGCCAGAGTTTCATCTTTGGAAGATAGAGACCCTCAAAACTCTATCTTGGTATGACTTACATAGTACTATCATTACACATGAAATGAGAAGTTAAAAAGTTATGAAAATGACAGAAAATATTGATCCAGAAATTTCTAATAAATATTCCAAGAAAGGAAAATATAAGAATATTTTTGAAGATGAATAAGTTTGTGATTTTTATTCTAAAAATATGGTTTGTAACAATTTGGATGATTTTTTTTCCTTATTTTCTAAAAATTTGAAAAGAGACGTGGAATGTACAAAGTAATGTCACCACTAAAATACTTTGGTTGTAGATCTATTGGTAATTTTTCTAGAAATTTTTCTCAAATAAAAGGTTAAAAATAAAGTGATTAACATGATAGAAATTTAAGAATATCCATTAAGAAACATGTCGATAAATCAAAATCTTATTCCAAAGGAAAAGATAAAAGGGTCTCTAAATCTAAAAGGAGAATCGTTTTTCAAAGGATAATAATGATTATAACAGTGAAGTTGAAGATGGAAAATTCATTAAAGTTGTTGGAGAAGACATGTTTTTTTTTAATTTAATGATAAAAGTATCATTAGTGTTTAAAACAATAGTTATAAATAATAAGAATAAACTTAGTTAGAATTTTTTTGCAATGATAGTTGAAAGAAAGTATTTGACAGATTTTAAGACTTGAAATAGAAATAAAGAAGTTGAAAAATGAAATTACTACGTTAAATAGTAAATAATATTTTATTGAATAGAAATATAAGTTGTTGTACGAGATTGATCATTTAAAGAAATATCTTATAAATGAAAGGAATTGGAATGAACTAGTTATAGTAAAGATAAAAGTGAAGGAGGATGTATTAGAACTTGTTCAACAAAATCTCTCTAAAAGTGTGCATGGAGTTACATGTTTCCAAAACTCTACTTTATAAATTGGAAAAAGTTATGAAAAGTGTTATTAGAGACTATTTTTTCCTTTTAATACTTTCAAATATATCAAGGAATATTTTCAGAGTCATTTTTTGAGACAATGTATGATTCTGAGGTCCGGTGTTCCCCAAATTAATTTTATAAAAATATCTAATATATTTTGTATTACTCATACACAATTTTTATGAAAAGTGGGATAACTCTATAAAATATTCTCAGATATAAAATATGAGAACATATTTGAATTATAAATGTGCATTTTACCCTATTAATGGCCTAAAGTTGGTTATCAAAGGGTGTTTAGATAAAGCGGTCATTGTCATGTGTGTTCAGAAAATTAATTTATTAATTAATTAATTAATTAATTAAACACATAAAACCTAATTTACTCTATATAATAATCATTATGAAGGATATAAATGGTTATCCACATAAATCTAGGACTTTTGATAAGATAATTCCAATTTCTTTTTTGGTGATTTGAGATTTGACGATGATGAACCTCCATATCAAGGCGAATTTAGGTGAAGCAAATGTAACAGGCCTTCCTCCTTCATTGGTGAAAGTGTTCTTCATAAAAAAATGATTAAAATTGAGTTAGGAATTTAAATATGTGTATTTATTATCATATAATTAAATTATTGAGCATATTCAATTTCATTATTTTGTTCTACATTCTTTCTGAGCCTTGGCATGTGTCCATGTATTGGATTTAATTTACTTATTTGATTTATCCCATTGTGTCCTATTTTCTCACCTCAGATTTTCCAAAATTGAATTAGTTGGCCAATAATTATAGGGAAAATATTTTTTTCACCTTTTTTATATTCTTTTACCCTATCTTTCTTCACAATCTTCACTAATCAACCTACAGGTCTCGGTTTGACATTTTCAGTTGAGATTGTGTGCGATCAGCGAAGGACCCTAGACCACCCTGAGAGGGGGTGAATCAGGGTGTCAACTTTTTCTCTTCTTTATTGAATCATATTACCACATTGGTAGGAACTTTTTAAATCCTATATTATGGATATGTGTAGTAATTAAAACATTCCCATGCATAAGGAAAACATAGCACTTTTTACTTGGTTCACCACTAAGGGATATGTCCAAGGAGCATACGCCGATAGGTTTTCAATCATACCAATTTCCACTAATCTTCACTGGATGTGGATTACAAAGGTCTAGGAATAGTCACTCTCTCCCAAGAACTTTGCCTTTACAAAGGTACATGGATAACCCACTGCTTCTCTCAGATCACTTCTGTTGGCTCCCCCAAGCTCACTGCCATGGGTGATGTCTCACTCAGTTTATCGACTTGAAGGTCACTTCAACATATTGTCATGAAAATTATTTGTCTCTATTCAGTATGAGACACTTCTTGCATCGAAGTCCCGAATTGATACTCTTTTATATTCATTTTTCTCCTTTAGTGAAATTACTTAATGCACTGGAACTTCTTCCCCTTTTTCACTAGAATCACAAACTCCCTTTATGATGTATTTATTTCTACGAATCGTTATTAATTTTGCAGAATATCGCTGATCTTTGTACCATGTATGCTCTACATACTGCGCTTATTCCACGTATTGTGCCTGCTCTGCATACCTCTCCTGCTCAGCATATCGTGCATGCTCCGCCTACCGCCTCTGCTCCGCGTACCGCCTCTACTCTGCATATCGTGCCTACTCCACGCCTCATTCCTACTCCGCGCATCGCACCTACTCCGCGTACCGCGCCTACTCTATACCATGTGCCTACTCCGTGCACTGCACCTGATTCGCGCATCCCCCTTGCTCCGTGCACCACCTTCATATACTGCCTCCACATATGCCCTCTGCGTACCATCTTGGCATATTGTTTCTTCCTTCCACAGACTTCTACTTCAAATTCTGTTAATTATTCAATCTCCCTCATACCAATTTTTCTTATGAAAAATCTCTTCCACGTACTACTCCTTCCAATTTTTTGAACCATTTTATCTTTCGTGTACCACTTATTCTTACACAGAATCACTATTTCGTACCACTTTCATACTTAGCTGAGTTCTTCCACAGAGATTATATTTTCTTATCAAATTTTCTATCACTTAATTATGGGATTAGAACTCCTTATATAGAAAAATTACTCCACAAATTTCAATAATCTGTTTTACCCAAATTTTTAAAGTGGGACAATCTTCATCACATACTGAACTCCATCAGCGTACTGTAAGCCTCAACTGTATACTGCTCCTATTTCATGAACCGCAACAATCCTTCCAACCTTTATTACTCTGCATACCACATACCTTCACCACGTTCCATCGTTGCAAACCATTTTTCATTTCAACCTTCAACATTCTGCGTACCACATTACTTCATCATGTACCATTTATGTGAATTATTTTCAGTTTTGTGACCCATTCCAAGAACCATTCTTCCATCACCATGTATTGTCCTATGAACTATTTTTGGTAGGATTCCATATACTATATGCCTTCACCGCGTACCGTTGCAGTAAACTGTTTTTGGTTCTATTAACTACTCCACATACCGTTTCCGCTGCAAGGAACGTGGTCATAAACCATTCCCGGAACATGGTATGTGATCCATGTTCTGTTGTATGTGTTTTTCTTCCATTTTCAATTTCCTTTTCCATTATACATCTCGTTCACTCCTATACAGAAATCCTTCCATTTCCAAAAATAAAATCCCAATTTGGAGGTCCAGAATTTTGGCAAATGCTGGAAAACGGCACCACCATAAATATCTAATTTGTCAAGAACACCCATGATTCTTCACTGTCATCTGGATTCTTCAATGATCATCATATTTCATCGTAAACTCCTTCCATCATGATATATACTCTTTGAAAGATCAGTTTCTGCATTGTCAGATTCTCCAGAGAAGGTACTTCAACCTCCATGTCTTCCAATAACATAAGTCTTTCTAGTCAACACTGAATATTACTTGAATCATCTTCTCAACTTTGTATGATCATTCTTAAATATTAAAAATCTCCACATGATCCCTCATGAAATAATTAATGTCTCTTAAAGTAGGCTCTTGCATGGTCTCATTGAACAGTGAGATGTTGCATGATTGCTTTATAACTTCAAGCCCTTCAACACTCTCTAAGATGGTTTCATTGTTGTAGACAATGTATCACCTTTGATACATGTACTTTGAACATAATATCAGTTCATCAATCATCTAAATTTATCACTCTCAATAACTTGGGATTTATTCTTCATCTCCTTCTTCATTTTGATCTTCATTGACAACTGTTGACAACAAATACAACCTTATATACAACGTGGTCCCAAAAATCTCCCCCTTTGTATTTTTTTGTCAATACCAAGAAGTCCTCCTCAAATGAATTTGTCAATATCAAAATGAGAATCTTCTCTCTCCCCCTTACTTTGATTTCACTCCCCCCCCCCCTTATTGACAAGAAATAAAAAGTTCATGGGGAAAGGGTATCAATCCCAACTTAAGAAATGTGTCATCAATCATTTCACTCTAATTATACTTGAGCGATGCTCTGTGTAGAAATCAAGAGGATTTTATTTAGACAACAAGGTTGTCCATTATTCACTGATCATGATACCAAATTAGATGAGAACTCATGTACTTTGTCTTTATGGGTTTTACACTTTCATTACAGGTTGAATAAATTGAATGTGATAGGGAATAATCAACTTGAAACTCATGCACTCACTTCAACAAATAGATCAAAAACATTCAAGTGCAATTGGAAGGATATGTGGCCTTGGGGAACTTCCATTCTTATTATGTCCTGATTAATTTAGTTACTCCCCATTTGTAAAATGATCTTAATTCTGAGTAACCAAGTATGAGAAATTGATAAATGACATACCTTTTCAAATTACATGTTCTTCAGGTAATTTACAAAGTAATTAAATTTAAAACCAAGTGAAGTTGATACTAATTGAAGTAATAATTCTGGCATCTTCTTCATTTGCCTCCCCCTCAAGGGAAACACTCCTCATCAAATTCATCAAGGGTGATCCTTATTAATTTAATCTTTTAATATCAATTGAATAATAATCTAAGGATGGAAACTTCTTCAGCATAACTATTAAGAGTTGACAGTATTTTCTACTTCTCGAGTCCTCCCCCTAAAAGCATGCTTCACCTTAAATTCCATGTATTATCCGCACAAATACATTACTAAAATGATTATGGGAATAAGGTGGTTAATCTTTGCTTCTTCAACGTGAGAAGGAAGGCTAAGTTGGTTTTCTCAACTAGGATGATCCATTTTCTCCAGTCTTCATGATCTCACATCTGATCATATTTTCTGATTTGTGCTGATGTGGCATGGATCTCTTCACATTCTCTTTTTCTTTGAGTGGAGAGTTGTTCTTTTTAACAGTCATCATGAATGATACATTCTTACTCCTTTTAAGGACTACTTCTTTATCTAGTATTAAGGTTAGAAAACCTTTTTCAATGTGATCATATTTCATACATCTCTCACATATAACTTCTTTAACATGTGTGTTTCCTTTGGTTTTCACTCTATCGTGCACTTTATCTTTATCACATGAAAGTTTTCCTTTTCCTTTAGCACCATCCATGGCCTTTTCATCTTCATGTTTCCTCATTCTTTCCAAATCTTCTGTCCAGATGACCAACATGTCATTTGTAACTATTTCACCAGGTTTTAATCTTCGACACGGGTTCATCTGAGTTTCATCCCTCTTAATTTATCTTTTGGATGAATTTCCCTTCAATTTAATGGTTCTAAAATCTAGGTTCTTCTTAGCTTCCCTACCTGAGATCTTCTTGGGAAAAAATTTATTCACAAAATTCTTATGTCTTCTTCCCATGATAGCTACTTCATACTTAGTTGGCATCAAAGGTCTTATATTCTTATCAACAATAAATGCATGTTGATATGGGAATGTTACTACCTTGTGACCACTGTCATTTCATACATTACAGATGTTATCAAGCATTCAAAATCTATTTGTAGTAAATAGATGCTTCTGGACCTATGGATATTTCTTCTTCTTCTATGGCTTTCTTCCCTTTGATGTAGCTTTTCTATATGATTTTTCATTTAAGGGATTGTACCAACAATCCAGTGCACAATGCCCAAATCTGTTGTATCACCACCATTGACACACAAATCTTGTCTTCTTAATATATTATATATAATTTTTTTGGTACTTCTTAATGTGTTGTGCTCTATCTGGGGAACCATATTTCATATTATTCTTCCTATCCACCCTAGCAATGGTGGTAGGTTTATTCTCCTCATCTTTCCTCATCCATGCTTGTTTAAAAAATTTCTTCCAACCTGCACTTTTTGTAGAAACATATTTTAAAACAATAGTAAAAGTTGGTATGGATAGTACCTTCACTTACATGGCTACTTGTGATATATCAATGAGTGACTTAATGATCTTATTATCACATGTTGAAGGTATTTTTATTGTGGAATATTCTAGTGAGCATTGAGTATCAACAGAAATTGTTTCTTGAAATGGATAATAAAGAGTTGTCATAGTCTTCTTGTCACATGTTGGAGGTATTTCAGATTTAGAGTCCTCTAGTAAGCGTTGAGTGCCAGTAGTAATTGTTTCATTCTTTTGTAAGGTCTCAATATGTGTCTTCTTAATATTGGTCAACTAATCATCCAATTATATACATTTATTATTGATAATTAACTAATGATAATAAATCATAGTCACCTTCTCTTCACAATCCATCTTCTTTTTAAAAACTTCTTCCTCATGAAACATCATTTTATTCTGAATCAAAGCATAATTTTCTTTGATCTTCTTGGATATATCTTCCAATTTTAGACCCTTAAAAATAGTGAAATTTTCTAGTTTCCATTCAAGCACATGAATCTTTTCTTTAAGAGACATTCTTACTATCTCTTCTTCTTCAACTTCTTTAAGACATTTTGATGTATTTATTTCATGTTTCCTCCTTGTTTATTTAAATGATTAAATATTTCTATAGATCTTATAGCATTATGATATTTTTTATACTAATCCCTTTTCCATATTGTCAGATTCTCTTTCCAGTTGGGTGATCTCAACCTGCATGCTTTGAAATATTCTACAGATAGCAACAACTCTTTCTTCAGAAATATCATACAGATAGGTTCTTAATTTCTCCTGATCACTTGCAAGATCATGTGAGGTAAAAATATGATCAACGTCGCCACTTGTAATAGAATCCATATGTTTGGAGGAAAACTGAGCCACCTTATCTTTACTTTCCAAGCCTGGTATTTTATCATTATTGGAATGGAATGGAGAACCAAAAACATAAGATTATTTAGATAAGAGGGACTTCTTCACCTGTCTCTTCTCTTTATTTTTCTTGTTCATCATGGTCTTTCTAGGTATAGACTTCTGCTCAGATATAACTAAGATTTCATCAATATTTCTCTTCATTATTGACTCAGGAAATAAAACTCAAATCCTTTTCTAAATAGAACTGTGAAAAGTATCCAATATATGTGAACATTTTCCTCTGATACCAATTGAAGGACCCTAGACCACCCTGAGTGGGGGGGTGAATCATGGTGTCAACTTTTTATCTTCTTTACTGGATCTTGTTCCCACATTGGTAGGAACTTGTTTAAACCTATATGATGGATATGTGAAGTAATTAAAACATTCACATGCATAAGGACAACACATCACTTTTTAATTGGGTCACCACTAAGGGATATGTATAAGGAGCATATGCCGACAGGTTTTCGATCATACCAAACCCAAAAATCTTCACTGGCGGTGGATTATAAAGGTTCGGGCATAGTCACTCTTTCTTAGGCGCTCTGACATTACAAAGGTACATGGATAGCCTACTGCTTCCCTCATATCACTTCCATTGACTCCCCCTAGATCATTGCCTTAGGTGAGGTCTCACTCAGTTTATCGACTTGAAGGTCGCTTCAACATCTTGGCATGAAAAGTATTTGTCTCTATTCTGCACAAGATACTTCATGCATAAACTTCCGGAATTGATGCACTCTTATATTTAGTTTTCTCCTTTAGTGCAATTACTGAATGCACTAGAACTTATTCCCCTTTTCACTAGAATAACAAACTCCCTTTATGATGTCTTTGTTTCCATGAATTATCACTGATTCTGTAGACTATATCTAATCTTCATACCATGCCTTCTCTACATATTGTGTCTGGTCTGTATATCGCGCCTTCTACGCATAACATGCTTGCTCCGTGTACCACGCCTACTTAGCATACCACCTCTACTCCACATACTGCCTCTTCTCCATGTATTGTTCCTGCTCCGCACCCCATGCCTACTCCGCACACCACACCTGCTCCGCGTACTGCACCTGCTCCGCACCACGTGCCTTCTCTGCGCACAGCACCTTCTCCGCGCATCGCACCTACTCCATGCACTGCCTTTACGTACTTCCTCCATGTACTCCCATTGCATACCACCTATGTGTACCACCTTGGCGTACCGTTTCATTCTTTTGCGGACTTCTTCTTCAAATTCTACGAATTCTTTCATCTCCTGCATACCACTCTTTCTTACGCAAAATCTATTCCACGTACTTCTCCTTCTAATTTTACAAACCATGTATTCTTTCATATACCACTTCGTCCTACGCAGAATCTATCCTGCATACCACTTTTCAGACTTAGCCAAGTACTTCCACAGCGATGATATTTTCTTATCAAATTCACTCTCATTTAATAATGGGATTATCACTCCTTGTATAAGAAAATAACTCCGAAAATTTCTCTAATTTGTTTTACCCAAATTTTCAATGTGGGACAAACTTCATCACATACTAAACTCTATCAGCATACTGTAAGACTCAACCGCGTACCGCCCCTATTTTGTGAACCGCATCAATACCTCCAACCTTTATCACTCCACGTACTACATTCCTTCTCCACGTACTGTCACTAAGAACCATTTTTCATTTCAACCTTCTGCATTCCGCGTACTGCATTCCTTCACTGTGTACCGTTGCTGTGAACTATTTTCAGTTTCATGACCAGTTATGCGAACCGTTCCACCTTCATCGTGTACCTTCTTGTGAACTATTTTCAGAAGCATTCTGTGTACCGCATTCCTTCACCGTGTACCATTACTACAAACTGTTTTTGGTTCTGTGCACCACTTCTCATACCATTTCTTCTGAAAGGTATGCGGTCAAAAACCATTTCTGGAACATGGTACGTGATCTATGTTCCAATGTACGTGATTTTCTTTCTTTGTCGATTTTCTTTTCCATTCCACATCTCATTCACTCCTATACCGAAATCCTTCACTTTCTAAAAATAAAATCCCAATTTGGAGGTCCAAAAATTTTTCAAACACTGGAAAATGGAACCATCATAAATATATGATTCTATAATAACACCCATGCTACTTCACTGTCATCTGGCTTCTTCAACGATCAGAAAATTTCATCACGAACTCCTTCCACCATGATATATACTCTTTGAATGATCAGTTCCAGCATCGTCAAATTCTCTATGGAAAGTACTTCAACTTCTCTATCTTCCAGAAACATCAGTCTTCCTAGTTAATACTGAATATGACGGGAATCATCTTCAAAGCTTTGTATGATCATTATTAAATCTTCAAATCTCCACATGATCCCTCATGCAATAATGCATGTCTCTTAAAGTAGTCTCTTGCATGGTCTCTTTGAATAGTGAGATGTTTCATGATCACTTTATAACTTCAATACATTCAACGCTCTCTAAGATGGTTTCATTATTGTAGAAAATGTATCACAGTTGATACATGTACTTTGAACTTAATTTTAGTTCATCAATCGTCTGAATTTATCACTCTCAATAACTTGAGAGTTCTTCTTCGTCTTTTTTTCATTTTGATCTTCATTGAAAACTTTTTACAAAAAATAAAACCTTATACACAAATTGGTCCCAACAATCAAACCCCCAGATTCATGGACGATTCACATAAAACATATATATTGGAAATAAAATGATGGTTTGGGATGATTTTTGGGATATGGTTGATGATTCTTATGGATCTATGATCTAGGAGCGATCATCACAGTATATGAGGAGCAAAAAAAGTGTGTGGGATTCATGTGGGAGGATTGTAACGCTGATTTTTGACCATCAGAGGGCCAAATTCATTGGAAAAATATATATCCCTTTAGAAACGGTAGAACATTAGGCAGATCAGGTGATAGAAGACCTGGATCTAGAATGCCATAGAATATCTGGAGTTTCTTCAAAAAAACCCAACTACATGTCATGTGGTATGGATAACACATAGCTTGTAGTACACCTATGGTTGCGGCACTAGGGTTTTAGAAAAGATAAGGACCACACATTGTGTGGATAGGAAACAAGGAGTGTGACCTTCCCTAGGTAGATATTCCATGTGAAAGAAACACATGGGTAAGACCCCATGGGGGAGAACACATTATGTATCAGAATACATGGACACAACAAAGGTATACGGACATGGTAACGATACACGGACACAGCCAGGAGAATGGGTGTGACCCCAAGTGGCTTATTCATTCTATGTAGTCTAATTAAATTTCATGTAGGGCTACATTGGTAGTGATTCATTTACTTTTAGGAACACTTTTAGGTAGCAGGGCGGGACTACACACCATGTGGGTCCCCTTACACATCGTGCACCCTCTTTTTTTAGGAAACTTCTACCTATCACATCTCCTTAATTGGGAATTTTATTTTGGCCCACAAGTAGCCTGTCCTAAGTTATTTTCCATGTAAAACATTATGGTGGACTTCTTAGTGGGTTTTTAGATACAATACAAGATGTTCTGGGCATGATGCTTCTTTAAGCGATGTCCGGAAATGGAAGTGATTAGGAAAATCATCAGAGACATTAGAGTGGCACCCTCCTGCTGGGCATGGCATGGTTCCTCAACCATTAGAGTGGCACCCTCCTACCAGGACAAGGAATGGGTCCTCTATCGACTATCATAGTAGCACCCTCCTTATGGGAAGGGCATGAGTCATCATCCATTAGAGTGGAACCCTTCTGCTGGGATAGGGTATGGGTCATCTATCAACTATTAGAGTGGAACCCTCCTACTGGGTAGGGAATGGATCCTCAACAAGTATAGTGGAACCCTCCTTCCATGATAGGGTATGGGTCCTCAATTGACTATTAGAGTGGCACCCTCCTGCTGGGTAGGGCATGGGTCCTCGACTACGAGATTGCACCCCTCTTATTAGCACTAGACATGGGTCCTTTACTAACTATATGATTTTAACCCTCCTGTGGTATCATGGCATTGTTCCTTGACCACTAGAATGAAACAATACTTCAAGAAAATGGAATGGGACCTCTTTCGACTATTTGAATGGAACCCTCCTATTGTACCAGGGTATGTGTCCACTACCTATAGATTATGGCCCCTCAACTATGTGGCACATTGGTAAGGTGTAGATTGACATGGATGTTTCTACTGGAAATATTTGTGAGATGTTGGGAATCATTGATGGACATCTTGGAACTATGTGAACTCTTTAGTGGATGAGGCTATTAGATGGAGATCCCCTTTCTCTCTCATCTGGGATTATTATTTTTAATATATATATATATATATATGCATCAGTGTTGTTGGATTCTATTACTCTATTGTTCTGGGTTGATCTATCTATTCTTATCGTATCTCTTACTCCCCCCCCCCTTCATCTTCTAGGAAATCCAACTTATTATGTATATGATCACCCCTACATGGTCTTTTCTAGCATGTTTCATGTCTTATGAAGATGATGGAATGGTAGGGGTGATTATAGAGGATCATAGGGATACCATAGTTCATTAGAACACATATGGTGGTTGGGTCTTTGGCATCTGAAATTGGGGTCTCTCAGTGCATTAATTTTTGAGTTTTCTTATGTTGGGAAATCTTTCTGGTTTGGAATGTATTTTACCCTTTTAATTTTTAAATTACCCTATCATACTCTTGTACTCTCTAGAGGTTTTACATGTATGGTTTTTTTATAGATGTTTCATATTTTATTACTATTCCTCTTCACTTCTACATGGATATGGTTGGGTTTGTTTATAAAGTTACATTAGGAAAAGGCCTCCCATATTATTTATGCATTTTAGTGCTTGTTTCTAGCCCCTGGCCAATCGAGGTGAGCTTGTGGTAGTTGTGTCTCAACCCTTGTTGGGTCTGGTCATGAAATGTTAGTATCAGAGAAGTTAATTACATGGGATGGTGTTTATATTTTTTTTCCTTATAAGGATTTGGTTTGGATTTAATGCAACAGTTTCAAAGTGTTTTGAGTATGGATATCAAGCTAAGGAATCCATCATTCATGTGACGGCTGATGTATCTATTCACAAAGACTCTGAATACCTTCTTTTTAAATCGGAATACCAAGAATTTGGTTGAAGGGATCAATGTACCATGCATAATATAGGATTAATCCTTTTTATAACCTTATTTAGTCATCTCCCCATATATATATTCTCATATAACTATGTTGTGTCTTGATTAAATTTTCAAAATGCCTTCGCAACAACAACTAGCTAGGTTACCATCTCTGAATCATGATGATAATCCAATGAGTGATGAGGCATCAGTTCAAGGGCCATCACAAGAGATTATTGCTCTAGGTGGATAGGTATTATCACCCCCACCTATTGAGTAGCAGATAGTACCAGAAAAGTAGGATGAGGATGTGTGAAGGCTTAGTGAACTCTACGTGTTCTAGCACTAGAGGTCTCTATGGTTCCATAGTGCTCCATATCCTCATGTAGTAGAAGATTTGATAGAGTTGGTGATCCTTATTTTTAGGCTTATCCAAATACTAACTGATTGGGTGGTTGTGTTTTCAGCCTTCCTTTTCCACATAATATCTTGGGACTGGTGGAGTCTAGTTACACAAATGCATGATGAGTTGACGCTCTCATGGCCTGACTTCTAGTAGCTGTTTCATGAAGATTACTACCCATAATATTGAACTCATTTTGGATTAAATAGCGTCTAGAGTTACAGTAGGTAGGGATGACAGTTTCTAAGTATGTTGTGAGGTTTACAGACCTTATGTGTTACTCCCTCGACGTGATTATGGATGGCTACTTCCGAGGTTTAAAGTTTGAGCAGGGTATCTGCAGAGACATCCATTTTATTGTAGTACCCTTGTGTATTCCCAATTATTCCAGAGTGTTGGAGCATATTCTGGTGATAGAGAGTTTTTTATTAAGGGGACACCATGCACCTGGATTTGGAAGTGGGTTTTACAAGGCTAGCTAGTAGGAACCAGTTGATAGGATCTCGGTGTAGGAGATCTTCCTAGGGTTAGACTCAGACATGTGTTCATGCATTACAGGGACCACTCAGGGTACCAGGGAATCACAGATAGGGTTGGTGTTGTTAATGTGGTGGTAGAAGTCATATGGAATGTGATTACCCAACCTGATATGCTGAGGAGGGCAGGTAGATAGTGGATGGAATGTCATGATAGAGGCAGCATTGTGATCATGAATCTCCCATGCAAGGGTAGGGTGGACCCAAAGAAGTTGGAGCTGGAAGAGGAGTAGGTGGGGCTCTGTGAGGAGGAATTATGTGTGTTGGATGGTATTATTATCTATTTCCACCACCACCACTATGCAGCCCATGTCAGGCTCAAGGAACTGGCGGTCGAGGTCGTTGGCAGCTATAGTCTAAGGAGGCATATAACACAGTGACACATGAGATAATTAGAGATATGATATGTGTTTATTATATTCTTTATTTAGTATTATCATACATGAGTGTGTGTCATTCCTTCATCTATTTATTATTGGTGTGATAGCTAGATCTTCCAGTTGACACATTTCCCATCAAATTTTTTTAAGGTTCCTATATAGAATGACTTTTCGATCTCTTTTATATGTTGGTAGTGTGAGCTATCACTTAGTGGAGAGTGGTTCTCATGGGACATTTTTTCATCATGATGATAACATATGATATTATCTTGGGTGTGGATTGGTTTTCTATGGTCCAAGACCATATTGACTATCACTGAATAATAGTCAGATGCCTTTGCACTGATGGGATGAGATTATCCTTTTTTATGAGAGAGACATCATGGTGTAGTGAGTGGGTTTCATGAGAAGGAGGTTTAAAACCATCACACATAAGATAGTGATTTTATACCTTGGTGTAGTAATCTCTTCAGGCTCTGGATTCCTTCGGTCATGGAGGATTTTATAGATGTCTTTCCCAAGGACGTTTTGGGACTACCTTTGAGGTGGGAGGTGGATTTTTGTATTGAATTTCGTCATGGGATCGCTCCAATATTTTATGTGGCATATCATATAGACCCTAATGAGCTCTAAAAGTTTTGGTTATAGTTGGAATACCTTAGAGAGAAGGTTTTTATCAAAACCAGTGTGTCCCTCTGGGAAGCTCCATTATTGATTATGAAAAAAATAAAATGGAATCTTGCAGCTTTGTGTGGATTATAGTCATCTGAAATATTCCATGATAAAGAAAAAGTACCCCTTTACAAGTATTAATGACCACTTATATCATTTCTTAGGAATGTGATATTTCTCTAAGATCTATCTTAGGGTCGTCTACCACTAGTTGAGAGTTTTTTAGGCTGATATTCCAAATCTAGAATTCTGATGTCTCTATGGAAACTGTGAGTTATTGGTGATACCTTTCAGTGTGACAAATTCCCCGTCTATGTTTATGGATTTTATAAACTGCATCTTCTAGCCTTAATTGGACTGATTTGTTGTTTTCTTCATTAATTACATACTCATATACTCTATATCAGAAGAGGAGAATGTAGAGCACTTGAGGATGGTCCTAGATTTTCTTTGGGAGCACAAGATTTATGGTAAGATCTTTAAATTCCAGTTTTGGATCCATGGGGTTTACATTCTAGGGAATGTAATTTCTGAGTATGGATTAGTTGTGGACCCTATGACGATTGATTCAATTCATTCTTGGGATCCACCCAACAACATGTAATAGGTTCAAAGTTTTCTTGGATTGATCTGCATGAGGTTTTTGGATGATTGATCTAGGATTGTTGCTCATTTTACAACCATGGTGTGGAAAGGTCATTCGTTTACTAGGACCTAGTAGTGTTAGATATCCTTCTAGGAGTTGAGGTTGAGGCTGACGAGTGATCTATTTGAAGACTACTGAAGGAGGGAATGCAGTATGTAGTATTTTGTGATTCTTATGGAGGTAGGATTGGTAGATTGTTAATTAAGATATAGGAATTTATTGCATATAGGTCAAGGAAGTTGAGACCCCATGAGAAAAAATATGTGACTCACAACCTGAAACTCACAATGGTAGTATTTGTTTTAAGGATATTGAGGAACTAACTTTTAGAAGAGTTATTTTTTGTTTACTCAATCCATCAGAGTCTATGGTATGTCTTTACATAGAGATAATTGAACCTGATATAGAGGTTTTAGCTTTAGTTTCTAGAGGACTATGACTTTGAGATAGTCTATTCTCCTAGGATGGTAAATGTGATGATAAACTCCATTAGCTGTAAGTCCTAGGCTTACTTGATGGAGGAGGTGTCTGAGTAGTTTGCTTCATTGTAGCTGACCCTAGTTGACCAAAAGGGTGCACCTTTTCTTCAATTTATGGTGTTGAATCCTCCACTACTATAGCATGTGAGAGAGTCCTAGTTGGGATACATAAACTGGGAGGTCATATGTAACCTGGTATCCTTAGGATATTCACCCGATTGATTTTCTGAAGGTGATAATCATGTCATCCTTTTCTAGGGATCAGAAGTGGTCCCAGTCACGATGAAGGAGGAGGTGATGAGATAGTTTCACACATCTCCTTTGATAATATATCCCAATGTTGTAAAGATGTATAGATACCTTTAGTGTCAATTTTTGTTGGATGGAATGAGATGTAGCATGGCTAATTTTGTCTCTTGGTGCCTCACCTATTAGTAGGTGAAGGCTGAGAACCGGGTTATGATAGGTTTGTTTCATCCCCTTGATATCTCGGAGTGTAAATGTAATAGAATATCCATAGACTTTGTTAAAGGGCTTATTTAGATAGAGAGATTCCATGATTCCATATGGGTGTTATTTGAATGACTTATGAAGTTGGTGTGCTTCCTTACAGTCAAGGAGTAGTGTTTGTTATAGATTTTGGGGCAATTGAATGTGCGGGGTATTGTTATACTTCATGGGGTGCCCACAAAAAATGTCTCTGGTCATGATACATGGTTTACATCATAGTCGTGGAGAGGCCAACGTGAGGCATTCAGGACCCAGATGAGGATGAGTACAGCCTTCCACCCCTAGAAAGATGGGTAGATGGATCACACTATCTAGGTGATGGAGGATATGATGAGTAATTACATGTTATAATTCATCTGGAGTTGGGAGGTGAATTTTCAATAATATTTTCTGTGTACAATAATATCTACAACTCAACTATTAGAATGGAATATTTAAGGGAGACCCTATAGGTCACCCTTATGGTTCAATGTGTTCAGTGAGACATCTATTATTGTCCTAGATATAGTACAAGTGATGATAGAGAAGGTCCATGTGATCTGTGAGAAGATGAGGATAACCCATAGCAGGTAGAAATTATATGCAGATTGACATTATAGGCCCTTGGTGTTCAAGTATGGAGACTATGTTTTCCTGAGAGTCTCCCCGCAACAAGGATTATAGAGATTTGATCGTAGATTAAAGCTATCCGTGTGGTTCATCAAGCCATTAGATATATTTTATAGTTTTTATGAGCTTTCCTACCACCACTCCATGCCCTAGTAATTGGAGTTGGTGCATGACATATTTCACTTGTCGTAGCTGAGGAGATACATGCATGACCCCACACATGTTATTGAATGGAGTGAGCTGGATGCTGAGGTTGGAGTAGGTTTTCTAGAGAACTTGGTGTAAATAGAGGATTGATAGGGGAGGAACCAATATGGATAGACCATCCTTTTGGTTCATGTGTTGTGGCCTCATGGGAATAGGCAGGAGCACTCTTGGGAGCGGGAGAGCTAGATGCGGACTCAATATCCCAATATTTTTATATAGTTTTTTCTTATAAAGTTTAAAAATATTTAAGGTGGGAATAATGAAGGGCCCTATTTTTTCTTATAATACTATCAAATATATCAAGGAATATTTTCAGATCCAGGTGTTGAGACAACGTTTGTTTCTCAGGCTTGGTGTGGTCGGAATTAATTTTATAAAAATATTAAATATATTTTATATTACATGTGAATAGTTTTTAGAGAAAATAGAATAACTCTTAAATGGAGTTTCATATCAAAAATATAAGACAAAGGTTGAATCCAGAACACAACCCTAGGCACGGCCTAAAGTTTGTTGGCATGGGGCGTACGAATAAAGTGGTCGTTGGTGAGTGTGTTTAGTGAATTAATAAATAAATTATTTAGTTAAGTCATTAAACACATAAAACCCAATTTCATATATATAAACATCATTATAGATGATCAAAAGTTTTATCCACATGAACATGTTACTATTTAGAAGAGAATTCAATGTTCTTCATTGGTAATCTGAGATCAGATAATGACAAATGTCCCAATCAAGATGAATTGAGGTGCAGTAAACCTAACATACCTTTCGCCTTCATTGGAAACAATTTTATACATCAATAAACGTTATGAATCAAGTTATCACTCATCATATATGGATTTCATCCCTTATGATTAAATTACTAATCAAGATGAATTTATTTCTTTTGATCTATGTTCTTTCTGAGCCTTGGTATGTGTCCATGTATCAGATTTAATTTACTTATTTGATTTATCTTATTATTCCATTTTTTTCTCACCCTAAATTTTCCCATATTGAATTAATTGGCCAAAAATTATTGTCCAATTATTGTTTCATCAATGGTTTTTGTTATTTTCCCCAATTGTTCTTCATGATCTTCCCCAATTGGCCTACAGAGCCTCAGATCGACAGTGTTGGGTGGAATCGAGCATGATCAGGCCCTCATATTCACATAATATTCACATGTGATGTATATATTAGATATCAAAGGATGGTTTCGGATTATTGGTTGGATAAGAGTGATGATTCCCATATATCCAAGATCCAGTAATGATTATTATGGCATATGAGGAGTGACAGTGACACGCATGCTTCATGCAAAAGGATCATAACATCAATTTGCAGCCACTAGAGGGTCAGAAACATTGAAAATAGAAAAATATCTTCATAAAAAGGTGTATATTAGTTGTATTAGGTGAAA
The DNA here is from genome assembly GCA_963277665.1 of Viscum album. Lineage (NCBI taxonomy): Eukaryota > Viridiplantae > Streptophyta > Magnoliopsida > Santalales > Viscaceae > Viscum > Viscum album. The sequence continues at coordinate 994,009,577 of OY728164.1, forward strand.
TAGGAGATGGATCTATAATTGTAGAGCATATTTGTGGTTTTTTTGAAAAAACTGGTTATACTCCATGTAGTATGAAGAACGCATGATGTATAGTACCCCTACGGCTATGGTGATTGGGTTTTGGAAAATTTAAGCATCAAACACCATATATTTAGGCCACACACCATGTTACCCTCCTCAGGTATAAAAGATGAGTGATATAAGCACATGGGTAAGAACCCATGTCGGAGGAAACACCGTGTATCGAAATACATGGACACATCCAACAAATACGTACATGTCCAATATACACAAACATGGCTAGGAATATGGGTGAGGACCAAGGTGGCTACGGTACACCATATAGTACCCTTACACAATATTTAAGTATAAATGGGTAGTGATCCATGTACTGGCAAGGACACAGCAAGAAATCAGGGCAGGACCACACATCATGTGGGTCACCTTACACGCTCTGTACCCTTCTTTTTGAGGAAATTTCTACCTATCATGTATACTTTATTTGGATTCATATTTTGTCCTTTGAGTATACTTTCCAGAGTTATTTTCTTGTTTAATGTGATGGTGGAATTTTTAGTGTATTTTGAGATACGATGCAAGATTTTATAGGAATTATTCTTCTTTTGGAGATGTTTGACAATGGTAGTGATTGGGCATGATCATCAAAGACATTAGAGTGGCACCCTCCTGTTGGGTGGGGCATGTGTCCTTGACCATTAGAGTGACGGGATAGGGAATGGGTCCTCTATTGATTATCATAAAGGAACCCTCCAGCTAGGTATCTCATGCTTCCTTGAACATTAGAGTGGCACACTCCTACTGGCATAGGGCATGGGTCCTCTATTGAATATCAGAGTGGCACCCTCCGAATGGGTAAGGCATGGGTTCTCAACTATTAGAGTGGAAAACTCCTACCAAGACAATGAATGGGTATTCTATTGACTATCATAGTTTTACCCTCCTACTGGGAAAGGCATAGTCCACAATCATGAGACTGGAACCCTCCTGTTGGGATAGGGAATGGGTCCTCTACTGACTATCCATGTTGTTGACCTCACCTGTTTTGATAATCCCAATTATGATTTCACATAATTTGATAATCCCAAATAATGTGTATCTATATATTAATTCTTTCAATCTATGATATTATATTATCAAGTTGATAATTATAATAAAATAATCTTTGAAATATGTTAATAAATGTTTATCTATGTTTATATGAATTTTGAAATAATTCTAACTCAATTGGATATGTTTTGCATAAAATAGATAAGTGTTAAGTCATTGATATGATTATAGCTACTGACACAGATCTACCGATAGACATAGTCACTGATAAGCTAAGGTTACCGATACGCAGAGCTACCGGTATGTATAAGTCCACCAGTAAGCACATGTCTCTGATAGATCAACTCCACTGATACAAACAGCTACCGAGAGAAGGTGAGCTACCGATAGAACAAGTCTACCAGTATGCATAAGTCTTCTGATATACACTTCACTAGTACAAAACAGAGCTACCGGTATGCAAAAGCTGCCAATACAAAGTTCAACAATACAAATAGTTACCGCTACAAGGAGCTACCGATAGAAGGTCACTGCTACATAAAGTCCACCACTACCGACAGAAGGCTACTGATGAAAGACTGACCAGTCAAACTCTACTTCTCTCAATATTATTTATTTATTAAGCAATGGTTATATTTGATGTTTTTAATGTAATTAATGTTATTTAATGATAGTTGTTGGCATGTCAGGTAACAGTACCTAGTACCCAGGAAAAGGTAATCATTCCTTTTACCGGAGCTGAAAGCTATAAAAGGAAGGACAAATACCGGGAAGAAATAAAAAAAAGAAGGCACGTGAAGGGTGTGAAAAGTAAAGGGCTTAATAGCATTGGAAAGTGGTGCATTCACACAGAAAAGAAAGGCTACATTCATACTGTAAGAGCACTAGACATACACGAAGCCATTTCATTTTCTAGAGGATAACACAAGATGCACCTTATTCAAGGAGTGAAGAACTACAACGATCTCTTCATGCACTCAAGCTGATCAAACTGAACTTGAAGAAAATGACCCTCTGTTTTTTAGACAAAAACTAGAGAAGGACTCAGAATCATTTATAATTAATCAAAAGAGTCCATAGATGCACTTCAAATCACTAGAGCTTTCTAAAACACATATTTACTCTCTTAGTGATTATTTTATTTACATTTAGAGCAGTGTGTGTGCTCTGTATATTTTATACACACACTGTCTCCTGAGCTAAGATGGAGGATTTCTAAATCCTTACCCAAACCTTCTATAACTCTCTTGTATCCCACTATGGATAGTGGTAGAGGTCAAGTAAGACATGTACAGCCAGTGTGTTGTTGTTTTTTTTTCCCACGTATAACTGTGGTAGAGTTCTTTATACCTGGACAGTCTCTTCACTATTGTTTACCCCGATCCAGGGTGTGGATCAAATTTATATAAATTGTTTTAGAGGACTAAGTCTCAGCTTGAGACTGAACCACTTGGTTATATCTGTTGTTCTTTTTAGTTTAAGTATAAAGTATACTATATATATTTCATATTCCGCTGCTAATTACTTTGAAATACAATTTGTTTTAAAGTTACTTTGATAGTTAAATTAGAAAGTGTTTATACTTATTGTGAACCAGTAAGTTAGTTTCAAAAGTAAATTTAATCTTCAAATTAAATTAACTGATACCTAATCAATCTTTGAGAAACTAATTTACCTTTTACAATCTGTATAAATTCACTACAGTTTAACTTGTTTTTAAATAGGGGTATTTTAATAGAAATATTTTTAACAGAAATTTTAATTGGAACTCAATTCACCCCTATTGAGTATCCACTCCAACCAACATTTGGTCTCAAAGGATTTGTTTATTATTAAAGGTTTTCGAAATACTCTATTTTTCAACTGTGATTTTAGTTGTATCTTAAAGATCTTAAATTTCTATTAGTTCTAAATTTTATCTCTTTAAATATATTTTCTAAAATCTAATTATGGATAATAGACTTGAAGGTGCTGCTACCAATCGGCCACCTTTCTTTAATGGTACAAACTATGCCCAGTGGAAGCTTAAAATGAAAATTCATTTAGAAAGTATGGGATTTGATATCTGGGCAGAAATAGAAACTCAATATAAGATTCTAGAATCAAAAAGAAATACTTGGGATGAACCTAATAAAACTACTTACAATAATAATTGTAAAGAAATGAATGCCTTGTATTGTGCTTTATGAGATGAAGAATTTAATCGCATATCTGCATGTAAAACTGCTTATGAAATTTGGGACACTTTGGCTATTTCCCATTAGGGAATAACCAATGTTAAAGAAATGAGGTTGAATACCTATACTATTAAATATGATAATTTTAAAATGAAGCCTGATGAACCAATTTCTGACATGTATCTCAGGTTCAATGATATTTTCAACACCATGATCTCTCTTGGTAAAGTTGTTCCTGCAAAAGAACAGATCATGAGAATATTAAGATGTCTACCAAAAAGACGGAGAGACACATCTATTTCCATTAGAGAATCGTGCGACATCAGAAAACTACCTGTTAAAGAATTAATAGGTAAGCTTATGATGTATGAGGAAGAACTCAAAGTGAATAAGGAAGAAGATAATGAACCAAAAAGGAAGTCAGTGGCTTTTAAGTCTACTGCCTCAAGAAGCAAGGACAAGGAAAAAGTTCACATACCTACTAAAAGCTCAACATGTGAAATTTCATACTCTGACAGTGATGCTGAGATGTCTCAAATAGAAAGAATATTTAATAAGTCCTACAGGAAAAGAAATTCTTCAAAAAATCAAACTACAAAGGAAAATATGATAACAAAGGTCTTTGGAAGAAGTACTGGAAGAAGCCTGATAAAAGTGATGGAATTGTCTGCTATGTGTGCAAAAGGAAAGGACATGTAAAAGCAGACTGTCCAAAATTGAAATTAAAGAAGAAACATGATTACAAGGACATTAAGTACAAGAAATATATGGAAGATACCTAGAGTGCTTCAGAAGACAACACAAGTGAATCTGAAGTATCTGACTCTAAAAATAATCGTGCTAACATGTGTTTTATGACAAACACATCTACGGTAACACTGGACACTCCTGCTTTAAATTCATATTATTCTGGAGTTGAATCTGATTCTGAATCTGAAAATATGTCTAGTGAAATGTTATTTCAATATTGTAATATGCTAGAAGAGACATGTAATGAATTAAAGGATAAGTATAAAACCTTAAAGAAACAGCATGCGTTGACCAGCTCTGTTAAATCTTCACTTGATATAGAAAAGGAAAAGAATGCTCAGTTACTTAAGGAAAATACTGAATTGAAGTTTTCTAATGATCAATTAAGGAAGGACTTAGAAAAATTCACAAATGGAAAATATACACTTACACAAATGTTAGGAAAACAAGTGGCACCAAAATATACCACTGGAATAGGCTATCAACCTGGAAAGAGAAAGTTTATTAAAACTAGATTTATTTCTAAATCTAGATAGAATGTTGATAGTTCTAGTTCTAGAAATTTGTATGCTTCAACTAGTTATTCATATGTTTATAGACCAAATAAAGTTTATATTTCAAAATCTATTGATTTTGTAAATTATTTGAGACCTATAAGACAAATCTGGGTACCTAAAGCTTTGATTGCTAACCTTTCTGTACCCAAGAAAATCTGGGTACCAAAATCATTTTCTGTTTAAACCTGTTTTGTAGGAGACTTGCTTGAAAATTTATCACAAGAAGGTATGGTACTTAGACAGTGGATGTTAAAGTAATATTACTGGAGATTACTCATGCTTCAAGAGTTTAATCAAAGTTTATGGAGGCCATGTCACCTTTGGGGATAATTCTAAAGGAAAAATCATCGGCCTAGGCCATATTAGTAACACTGATTCAGTTTTAATTTCTAAAGTTTTATTTATTGATGGACTTAAATATAACCTGTTAAGTATTTCTTTGTTGTGTGATGATGGTTTCAATTTTAAATTTGAAAATGATTCTTGTAATGTTTTAAACTCTAAATTTTTTTTAGTATTTTATACTTTGAGAAATGAAAATGTTTATGCTGTTAATTTGAATTCTTTAGCCAAGCAAAATTTTACTTGTTTAAATGATTTTCATAAAGAATCTTGGCTGTAAAACCCCGAGATTTTATGAGAAAAAATTATTATTTTTAATTTCTTTGATTTCTTTTGTTGTACGCTACACCAAGATTATCTTATACTATACGCAACATTTTATTATCTTGAAGTATACATAACACTATTCTTGGCTTGCATTACACGCAATCGTAACCTTCATCGATAATGTGTGTAGTACGCAATATCAGGTTTCACTAAACAACAATATATGGTTATAATATTATTATGAACTAACCGTTATGAATATTATTAACTAAATTTTGAATTTTATAACATTATTATTCATCTTAAACATTTTCTAGAACATGGTATGAGAACAAAATAATTTTTTTTGGGTAAAATAATTATTTTTCAAAAAATGTCATTTTGCCGCCTTTTGATGGCGCACCCACATTAAATATAGTTTTTGACATATTTATAAGTTCAATTTGACAAAATAAAATTTTTATTTGGAATCAGGATATAAAATATGACTTTGGATAAATTTTTCATATTATTCTGATAACTTTTATATTTCAATGATTAATAAAAACACGCTATATTTTAAGTAAAAAAACTTTTTTCATCATAATAATTTATATGGTTAAATTATAATATTAAATGGTTTTAAAGTATAAATAGAATATATGTTTACCATTTAATATAACGTATGTCATTATCATAGATTTTACATTGAATTCATAGGTAAAATCATTTCAATATTTTGCAATGTTTTAACTTTTAAAACTCGTTTTCTTAACAACGGGATTAATTTTAAATTAATTTATGAAACTTCAGTGATTTGAATTAGGAAAAATGGATTCCATATTTGGAATCAGTAGGTCTAAATTATGTTAATAGGCTGATTTTTATTTTTGGGCACTATGAATACTAACTACGGTAAATTTTATTTACCAAAGTTAAAGGCAAATCGTGTAATTGAGGGTAAATATAATATTATAAAATTACCCTAACACTTGTCTTAATATAATTGGATGATTATATTTAATCCTATAGAATATTTTGGTTGAATTTGAATTCATTAGAACCCACTTGGATGTGATTAAGACCTTTAATTTATTGTATTTAAAATAAAGTGAAATATGTCTCACTCAAACTTTAATAATTAAACTATTTTTAATATAAGGTTATAGAGAATATAAATTCTGTTATAAATAATAATTTTAAAGATAAAAATTTTTTATTTATCATGGTAATTTATTTGTGATTTTTAAGAATTATTTATTTACCTTATTATCATATACATTAATGATGCAGAAATTATTTATTTAGTGAAAAATCAATAATATAGTTTTTATTAAAATAATAATACCTATCAAAAGGACCATAAACTTGACCAAACTTAATTTGTAGAGTATATCTATACAGTAGTCATCCAAGGGTATATTTTTGGACCATTTGGAGTCTTATAAAACAGATTATGACATTTATATTATTTTATTTTAAATGATGTCAAAGATGTCACCTTCATAATTTAATAAATATAAAAATTTAAATGTTGTGATTTTGAGATGATAAATTCTATTAAAATTTTATTATGAAATTTATTATATATATATTCATCATAGGATTTTATTTTTAATTTTTATGCAAAAAAATAAGTATATTAAATAATTATACAAAAATGTTGTACTAATTAGTTTATTAAGAGATATACCAAATAAATGGTATTAAAAATATTAAAATAAATATTATATGAACTATTTAATGTTCTCCACGAATTTTCTAGACAAATCGGACATGTTAGGAATCTATTAAATATTTTTGTAGAATATATCATCTGTGTGGATTTTATTTAAATTAAAATAAATGAATAATGTCAAAATTGAAACTATTGTTATTTTATAAAAATAACATATTATAAAATTGTTTAAAAACCCAAAAAATATTTAAAAATCATAAATTGAAATTTACATGGTCGAAAATGTCATAAATTATGCAATTATGGATAATTAACAACACATAAGTAAGTATTTTTAACAATTTAAAATTTATAATTTTATAACCACAAATAAAATTAAATTGATTAAATAATGATAAATCACGTTGATAAGGTTTAAAATAAACTTAAAACATGTATAACTTTTATTTTTTGATGATATTAAAACCCTATCTCATCTAATATTTGGATTTGATTCATTTTTGGAGGTTGTTAAAGAGGTTTAATTTATTATAAATTAATATTTCTTATGTTACCAAAGGTGCCCCTCTCCTCCCTTATAAAAAGGGCACCCCTTCCCTCTTCTCTTCACACCCTTTTGAGCCTTGAAACTCAGAAAACCCCTGACAATTCCTCTTCTCAACCTCTCTAGTTATATCATATAGGTTCTGGTCTACTCAAAAGACCAACTCTAGTGCCCTAAGAAGAAGTTTAAAGGAGGTGCGTCGAGGAAGAGGTAATCTCTTCTACCGACTCTTTCAAGTTTCTTTCTTCTTCTACTTACTCTTCTTTAGTTGTTTCATTATAAATTAATAACATAAATATTAATTATATACTGATATATTATTATAAATATGAAAAAACCTTATTTCACCTTCTATCCATCCTGCAGACAACAAAATCACCGCGCGTGCGTACGTACGGAATACCGTCTCCACGCTGTGGTGTAATCTATTTTCCACCACAACCTTACTTGGATGGGTGTAATGGTGTAAAGAATAACTATATATTATTATTATAACTTCATACTTATTCTAAGATATTATATCATCCACTCCAATTCCATTCAATAAATATGGGAACGATATCATCGCTCGTGCGTACGTACGGATTACCGTCTCCACGACGCGATGAGATTCATTTTCCATGTTAACAATTCAAGAATGATTATAAAGTATATATAATGAGTAATCATGAAATATATGTCATATTTATTATACTGTATTTATGTATATGTTATTTACTTACATCTATTAAATTTAATAAGGAAATGAAAACAGTGTTCATGCGTACGTACGGCCTACCGTCTCCATGAATGGTGTATTTATTTCCTTTTATTTATCTATTATATATATGTATATTCTGAATATATATTATATATAAATCCTGTTTTATATTTTAGAATTAATTAATCATGATCTCAGTAATCATATGAATAATTACAAGTCAAAACACGGATGATAAATGAAATGATTTTACCCAAAACGCTGCTTTAACATGGAATAGACAAATGAACGGATAATATAAAGTCATAAGTTAATAATATATGATATCATAAATATTATTATGGTTATGTTAAAAGTTAATAATATGTTTAAACCCACTATACATGAGTCTCGGACACATATGGAAGAAATTGGACAAAAGGTAAGGGAAAATCTCGCAATCTCAATTTTTATTAGAGATTGTTTATACTTTGGTATTTACTGGGGTTATATTTATTATCTATGTCCCTATTTTCAAAAAAATGGTTTCATGTATGTTTAAAGTCCTTTTTACCAATTTTTGACTTTTACTACATGGCATGTAAGGAATATTTCTTTTGTTTACCCTATGTGGTACTTTTTGACTTTTCCATTAAAAGTACGAGGAGAATTTTTTTTTAACTTATACGGTATGAACGGATTTTTACGGTTTCATAACACCTTATTTTCATGAAGCTTACTCTACAAGATTTCATGACTATTTTCAAAAAAATCCTTTTATTTTATAATTTCATGTAATTTTTTAAAAAGAAAATGATTTTGAAGAAGAAAGGGTATTTTCCTCAGTAATTCATTTTAAGTGTTTTATCAAAACCAGTTTCCATATAAGATGGCATTATTTCATATGTGTATGTTTCAAGTATAATGTATCTATGATTTATATGGTTTCACTTTTCTTATGATGAAATGATATCCATTTTTTATATGGATTATGTTATGATGGGATGATTTTTATGAAACCCATTTTATTCTTTGGGTAATGATGAATGATTTATGTTCATGTTGTGGAACATGTAAGAATGATTTCATTATGAGATGGGTGGGACCTATATTTACCTCCAATTCATTGGGTAAAGATTTATATCTCATTATGTAGACATGGATGGAATGGTAAGTTAATCTGGTTCAGTGTTACAGGACTGGAACGAGGAGTGAACTCGATTCAGAAAGGGACTTTGTCCACTAAGATGGTCTTGGCAGGAATGCCTTGGCTACTATGGAAATCATATCATGTGATTAATGTTTTTCCACAATTACATGATTTATTCCCATGCTATTTTATGATTATTGATGTTCCATTATGATCTATGCCTTATGTACTATCATGTTTTATGTCATTGATCAAGATTTTGATGTTTAAACATTATGTTCATGTTTTTAAGTTCAAATGTATGTGGTTTGTTTTATTTTCTCCATGTTTACCCTTACTGAGAATTTGAGCTCTCCCTTTATATGTTTTCTTTTCTCCGTGATATAAAGAAAGGTTTTAGGTAAGAAAACAAAAGTGGAATATCTTTATGGGAGATGTTGAAGATCTTTCACCATGATTTGAAGATTATGTTCCGAGTTTCCAAAGACACTAAACTATTACGGTCCTTGAGTGTTGGTTTTTGTTATGTATTAAGTATTCCGCAAAAGTAATGTAAATTCCATGTATGTCAAGTTTGGGGTATCTATATTTGGTATTAGAGGAAAGGTTTAGTTAACCTTTGGAAACTAGGATGCGAAAACTTTAGTGAGATCCCTAGAGATATTTCTAAGGTATGTCTAGGGATGTCCCTAATTTTTAGTATAACTATAGGTTACAGTCCTAGAGTTATGTTGACGATCATGAATAACCTAGGGTGAACCTAAGGTATAATGGATTAAAGAATGTGTGATAAGTTAGACATCCCATAAGTGACTTTTAATGATTATGTGGTTCCTCGTTATTTTAAATGTTTCTTACACTATGGTTTCTGGTTTTAGTCAATGGAGAAAACGAGAAGGAATTCAGTTAACGTTGATTCTGATGGACAAATTGGTGACTGTGATCAACAAAATTGAGTAATTCATAGAGAGAAAGATATTTTGATCATGCCAAATCAGTCATCACGATATATGATTAACAAGATGAACTTTGGTGGTATTCCTAAGTCATCAAATAACAGGAAGATGAAATTTTATACATGTTCCCACGGAGAGGAACATAGAGAAAGGAAGATGAATCTTTCTACGTATCAAGAAGAAGGGAAGAAGAACCTTGAGGAATACCTCAAATGGAGGGGAATATGTTATCTGTGTGGAGAAAAGGTTCATATAGTTACAGACTGTTATGGAGTTCAATGTCTTATTTGTGGAGAATATGGGCATTACACAACTCAATGCCCTGACCTAAGAGGTTACTTCTAAATCAAGGAAGGACTTATTCCATGACAATAATTGAAGAGGATGGATTTAAGTGTTTATGTATTGGTATTCAAGAATAATGTTGTTGAGGTAATTTTATGGTATATTATAATATTTTTGTATTAGTCTATTGTGGTTTTTAGGTATTTTATGGTACCGGTAACCATGAAAATTGATTGAAATATTTTTAGAAAGTAGTTGAAATATGCATAATGAAGGAATAAGGAGAAAATAATATGTATAATAGTATTCATGAGCTCATGACTAATATAAGGACAAAGTGATATCATGGTTTGAGTATAAAGAATTTTTGGGATTTTAGTATGTGGAAAGAGATAACTTTTGACAGCATTCATGTTTTCACTAAGGTTATATGGTAATTTATGTTTCAAGAGAATACATGATTAAGGTATTCACATGTTTAGAATGTGATCAACAAGATATATCTAGGATAAATGATGGTATTCACGTGATTTTTATGTGACCTTTCAAGTAATCATTTTCTTTATACTATGAAATTGGACAGAAGTATTTTGGATAAGCCTAAAGATTGGAATGGATTAAGTTGGACATCATATAATATCGTTTAAGGCTAGAAATTTTTTCTATATTATTGATGGGATGTTATAATAATTTAGTTTTAGAAAAAGTAAAACCTGAAGGATGGGCGACAACCCGTCACGTCGGACAAGGCTGAGGGAATCAAACCCACCACCGAAGTGCGACAGGCCTTTATTGCCTACCACTGGCCTACAGGATGTCCCTGGTTAGTAGAAACTAGTTTTATTATATTAAGTGGTATGATATATGAAGTATAAGTCTATTTTATGAACCATATTAGATTAATCTCACTATATATGGACTTATGTATATTTAATAACTTTTGTTATCCTTTTGTTTGAGACAGATGGAATGACCTATCATTCTATCGCATGATCTGTTAACACTTCACGAAAGACAAATTCAACTTCATTTCTTTAAGAGATGAAGTGGAAATTGTTCAAGGCACAAACAACAGTAATATTGTACCAAAATCAAGTAAGTATTTCTTTTAATTCAATAATTCTTCAACTTTAGGGAAATGATCTTGAAAACAAAAAATGTTTTCCTAGTGTCCTTATATCCGATGAATCAGATGGTACCTTAAATCATCACAAATTTATGTCTTTTTGATTGTTTGATTTTTCATTTCCATGTCCTCTACCACTCTCCATCATAACTATATGGTTAGATTTTTCTTTCATATCCATATTTCCACCTATGTTCTCCTATGTGGAAACCCAGTGATGAGTTAATTTGGGTATCCGTTTTGTTTCTAACGATCCTTTTTAAAATTAAGTTTTAGTATTCCTTTTTATGATGTGGGTTTCTATGAAAAAAAATTCAAGTATAAAATCATTTATAACCCCGATGAATTTTGAGGGCAAAATTCATTTTAAGGGGGGTAGAATGTAACACCCCGAGATTTTATGAGAAAAAAAAATATTTTTTTTAATTTATTTGATGTATTGTGTTGTACGCTACACCAAGATTAACTTGTACTATATGCAAAACTGTATAATCTTGAAGTATACACAACACTATTCTTGGCTTACATTACATGCAATCGTGACCTTCATCGATAATGTGTGTAGTACGCAATATCGGGTTTCACTAAACAACGATATATTGTTATAATATTATTATGAACTAGTCGTTATGAAAAGTATTAACTACATTTGGAAATTTATAACATTATTATTCATCTTACACATTTTTTATAACATGGTATGAGAACAAAATAATTTTTTGGGTAAAATAAGGATTTTTCAAAAAATGCAGTTTTGCCACCTTTTGATGGCACGCCCACTTTAAATCTAGTTTTTGACATGTTTATAAGTTCAATTTGACAAAATAAAATTCTTCTTTGGAATCAGGATATAAAAATTTACTTTGGATAAATTCTTCATATTATTCTGATATCTTTCATATTTTAATGGATAGTAAAAACACGCTATATTTTAATTAAAAACAACTTTTTTCATCATAATAATTTATATGGATAAATTATAATATTGAATGGTTTTAAAGTATAAATAGAAAATATTGTTACCATTTAATATAAATTATTTCATTATAATTCATTTTACATTGAATTTATAGGTAAAATCATTTCAATCTTTTGCAATGTTTTAACTTTTAAAACTCGTTTTCTTAACAACGACGTTAATTTTAAATTAATTTCTGAAACTTCTGTGATTTGAATTAGGAAAAATTGATTCCATATTTAGAATCATTAGGTCCAAATTATGTTAATAGGCTACTTTTTATTTTTGGGCACTATTAATAGTAACTACGGTAACTTTTATTTACTATAGTTAAAGGTAAATCGGGTAATTGAGAGAAAATATAATATTATAAAATTATACTAACACTTGTATTAATATAATTGGATGATTATATTTCGTCCTATGGCATATTTTGGTCTAAATGGAATCCATTGGAGCCCACTTGGATGTGATTAAGACCTTTAATTTATTTTATTTAAAAGAAAGTGAAATATGTCTCACTCAAACTTTAATAATTAAACTATTTTTAATATAAGGTTATACAGAATATAAATTAGGTTATAAATACTCATTTGAAAGCTAAAATGTTTTTATTTATCATAGTAATTTATTTGTGATTTTTAAGATTTATTTATTTACCTTATTAGCTTATACATTAATGATGCAGAAATTATTTATTTTTTGAAAAATCAATAATATATTTTTTATTAAAATAATAATACCTATTAAAAGGATCATAAACTTGAAAAAACTTAATTGGTCGAGTATATCAATACCCTAATCATCCAAGGGTCTATTTTTGGACCATTTGGAGTCTTATAAAATAGATTAGCACATTTATATTATTTTATTTTAAATGATGTCAAAGATGTCACCTTCATAATTTAATAAATATAACAATATAAATGTTGTGATTTTAAGATGATAAATTCGAGTAAAAATATTATTATGAAATTTATTATATGTATCTTCATCATAGGATTTTATTTTTAATTTTTATGCAAAAAATAAGTATATTAAAAAATTATACAAAAATGTTGTACTAATTGATTTATTAAGAGATATACCAAATAAATGGTTTTAAATATATTAAAATAAATATTATATGAACTATTTAATGTGCTCCACAAATTTTCTAGACAAATTTGAAATGTTATGAATCTATTAAATATTTTGGTTAGAATATATACTTTGTGTTATTTTTATTCAAATTAAAATAAATGAATAATGTCAAAATTGACACTATTGTTATTTTATAAAAATAACATATTATAAAATTGTTTAAAAATCACAAAAATATTTAAAAATTATAAATTGAAATTTATGTGGTCTAAAATGTCATACATTATCCAATTATGGACAATTAACAACACATAAGTAATTATTTATAACAATATAAAATTTAGAATGTTATTACCACAAATAAGATTAAATTGATTAAATAATGATAAATCAAGTTGATAAGGTTTAAAATAAACTTAAAACATGTCTAAATTTTATTGTTTGATAATATAACAACCCTATCGCATCTAATATTAGGATTTGAGTATTTTTTGGAGGTTTTTAAGTGCGGTTGAATTTATTATAAATTAATATTTCTTATGTTACCAAAGGTGCCCTTCTCCCCCCTTATAAAAAGGGCACCCCTTCCCTCTTCTCTTCACACCCTTTTGAGCCTTGAATCTCGGAAAACCCCAGAAAATTCCTCTTCTCAACCTCTCTAGTTATATCATAGAGGTTCTGGTCTTCTCAAAAGACCAACTCTAGTGCCCTTAGAAGAAGTTTAAAGGAGGTGTGTCGAGGAAGAGGTAGTCTCTTCTACCGACTCTTTCAAGTTTCTTTCTTCTTCTAATTCTTCTTCTTTAGTTGTTTCATTATAAATTAATAAAATTAGTATTAATTATATACTGATATGTTATTATAAATATGAAACAACCCTATTTCACCTTCTATCCATCCTACGGAAAACGAAATCACCGCGCGTGCATACGTACGGAATATCGTCTTCATGTTGTGGTGTAATCTGTTTTCCACCACCACCTTACTTGGATGGGTATAATGGCGTAAAGAATAACTATATATGATTATTATAACATCATACTGATTTTAAGATATTATATCATCCACTCCAATTCCATTCAATAAATATGGGAACGATATCATCGCTCGTGCGTACGTACGGATTACCGTCTCCACGACGCGATGAGATTCATTTTCCATGTTAACAATTAAAGAATGATTATAAAGTATATATAATGAGTAATCATGAAATATATGACATATTAATGATACTGGATTTATTTATATGTTATTTACTTACATCTATTATATTTAATAAGGAAACGAAAACAGCGTTCATGCCTACGTACGGCTTACCGTCTCCATGAATGGTGTATTTCTTTCCATTTATCAATCTATTATATATATGTATATTCTGAATATATATTATATATAAATCATGTTTTATATTCTATAATTAAGTAAACAAGATCTAAGTAATCATATGAATAATTACAAGTCAAAACACGGACAATAAATGAAACGATTTTACCCAAAATGCTGCTTTAACATGGAATTGACAAATGAACGGATAATAAAAAATCATAAGGGAATCATATATGATATCATAAATATTATTATGGTTCTGTTACAAGTTAATAATATGTTTAAACCCACTATATAGGAGTCTCGAACACATATGGAAGAAATTGGACAAAAGGTAAGGGAAAATCTCACAATCTCAATTTTTATCCGAGATTGTTTATAATTCGGTATTTACTGTGGTTATATTTATCATCAATGTCCCTGTTTTCAAAAAAATGGTTCCATGTATGTTTAAAGTCCTTTTTACCCATTTTTTGACTTTTACAAAATGGCATGTAAGGAATATTTCTTTTGTTTACCATACATGGTACTTTTTGACTTTTCTGTTAAAAGTACCAGGAGAATGTTTATTTTAACTTATACAGCATGAACTGATTTTTACGGTTTCATAACACCTTATTTTTAGGAAGCTTACTATACAATATTTCATGAATATTTTCAACAAAATCCTTTTTTTTTAAATTGCATGGAATTTTGTAAAAAGAAAATGATTTTAAAGAAGAAAGGATATTTTCCTGAAGAATTCGTTTCAAGTGTTTTATCAAAACCATTTTCCATATAAGATGACTTTATTTCATATGTGTACGTTTCAAATATAATGTCTCTATGATTTACATGGTTTCACTTTTCTTATGATGAAATGATATCACTACGGGAAAAATGGGTATTTGCGACGGGGGTATTTGCCCGTCGCAAATAAGTATCCTTTTGCGACGGGATTGCTATCCCCGTCGCAAAAGCACTGGCGCGCTTTGCGCGCCAAATCGCGGGAAACATATTTGCGACGGACGGTTATTGCCCGTCGCAAATAACCGGCGGCGGTAAAAGGTATTTGCGACGGGAATATTCCCCCGTCGCCAATAGTATGTCGGCAGGTGGTTATTTGCGACGGGACCCGTCACAAATAACTATTTAACCGTTGACCGTAATAAATGATGGCTAAGGTATTTGAGACGGGTACCGTCGCAAATGGACCCGTCGCAAATAATCTAACCTATAAATACCCCCATCCGTTTTTTTCAATTCATTCTCAAATTTCATCTTCTCCTTCTCTAAAAATTCTATTTCTAGAGTTTAGCGTTTCTCAAGTTTAATTTTTTTCTCCGGAGTAGATATTGAAGTTTTCAAGAACGATCAGAGATCAACCTCAGATCAATTTTCATGGTATTTATGTTCATTTTAATTTAATATTTATTTTAAATTTTTTATTAGTTTCAATTATTCTTAATTAGTTGTAATTTAATTATGTTTACATTGTTTTGTTAATAAATTTAAATTATTAGTATTGTTCATAGTTAATGGTAATTAGGAATAATTAGTAATAATTTTCAATAATTAAGAATAAATATTAATAATTAGTAATAAATACCAATAATTAGGAATAATAACATTATTACATTATTAGTATATTTTATTATTAATATTAAAATAATATAATTTTTATATTATATACAATTCTCCTTTCATCTGTGTGTTTTTTGTCTCCACATGTATTATTTGTATGTGGAGACAGAAAACACACAGATGAAAGGAGAATTGTATATAATATAGAAAATTATATTAATTTAATATTAATAATAAAATATACTAATAATGTTATTATTCCTAATTATTGGTAATTATTCATATAATTACTAATAATTAAGAATAATTACCAATAATTAGCAATAATTTAGAATAATTAGTAATAATTAGTAATAATTACCAATAATTAGTAATAATTACCAATATTTAGTAATACTTAACAATAATTAGAAATAATTACCAATAATTAGGAATAATTGCCAATAATTATCAATAATTACCGGTAAATAGTAATAATTAGTAATAATTAGGAATAATTACCAATAATTAGTAATAATTAGTAATAATTAGTAATAATTAGTAATAATTATTTATAATTAGTAATAATTACCAATAATTAGTAATAATTAGTAATAATTAGTAATAATTAGTAATAATTAGTAATAATTAGTAATAATTAGTAATAATTAGTAATAATTAGTAATAAATAGTAATAATTAGTAATAATTAGTAATAATTACTAATAACTAGTAATAATTACTAATAATTTGGAATAATTTGGAATAATTACCAATAATTACCGGTAAATAGTAATAATTAGTAATAATTAGTAATAATTACCACTAATTAGTAATAATTAGTAATAATTACCAATAATTAGTAATAATTAGTAATAATTACCAATAATTATTTATAATTAGTAATAATTACCCATAATTAGTAATAATTAGTAATAATTACCAATAATTAGTAATAATTAGTAATAATTAGTAATAATTAGTAATAATTAGTAATAATTAGTAATAATTAGTAATAATTAGTAATAATTAGTAATAATTAGTAATAATTAGTAATAATTACCAATAATTAGTAATAATTACCAATAATTACCAATAATTACCAATAATTACCAATAATTACCAATAATTACCAATAATTACCAATAATTAGTAATAATTACCAATAATTACCAATAATTAGTAATAATTACCAATAATTACCAATAATTACCAATAATTACCAATAATTAGTAATAATTAACAATAATTACCAATAATTAGTAATAATTAACAATAATTAGTAATAATTAACAATAATTAGTAATAATTAACAATAATTAGTAATAATTAGTAATAATTACCAATAATTAGTAATAATTACCAATAATTAGGAATAATTACCCATAATTACCGATAATTACCAATAATTACCAATAATTAGAAATAATTACCAATAATTAGGAATAATTAGGAATAATTACCAATAATTAGGAATAATTACCAATAATTAGTAATAATTAGTAATAATTAGTAATAATTACCAATAATTACCAATAATTAGTAATAATTACCAATAATTAGTAATAATTAGTAATAATTAGGAATAATTAGTAATAATTACCAATAATTAGTAACAATTAACAATAATTAGTAATAATTAACAATAATTAGTAATAATTAACAATAATTAGTAATAATTACCAATAATTAGTAATAATTACCAATAATTAGTAATAATTACCAATAATTAGTAATAATTACCAATAATTAGTAATAATTACCAATAATTAGTAATAATTAGTAATAATTAACAATAATTAGTAATAATTAACAATAATTACCGATAATTACAAATAATTAGTAATAATTAGTAATAATTACCAATAATTAGTAATAATTAGTAATAATTAGTAATAATTACCAATAATTAGTAATAATTAGTAACAATTAGTAATAATTAACAATAATTAGTAATAATTAGTAATAATTAGTAATAATTAGTAATAATTAGTATTAATTAACAATAATTACCCATAATTACCAATAATTACCGATAATTACCAATAATTAGTAATAATTAGTAATAATTACCAATAATTAGTAATAATTACCAATAATTAGTAATAATTACCAATAATTAGTAATAATTACCAATAATTAGTAATAATTAGTAATAATTAGTAATAATTACCAATAATTAGTAATAATTACCAATAATTAGGAGTAATTACCAATAATTAGTAATAATTAGTAATAATTAGTAATAATTACCAATAATTACCAATAATTAGTAATAATTACCAATAATTAGTAATAATTAGTAATAATTAGGAATAATTAGTAATAATTATCAATAATTAGTAATAATTAACAATAATTAGTAATAATTACCAATAATTAGTAATAATTACCAATAATTAGTAATAATTACCAATAATTAGTAATAATTACCAATAATTAGTAATAATTACCAATAATTAGTAATAATTAGTAATAATTAACAATAATTAGTAATAATTAACAATAAATACCGATAATTACCAATAATTAGTAATAATTACAAATAATTAGTAATAATTAGTAATAATTAGTAATAATTACCTATAATTAGTAATAATTAGTAATAATTACCAATAATTAGTAATAATTAGTAATAATTAGTAATAATTACCAATAATTAGTAATAATTAGTAATAATTAGTAATAATTAGTAATAATTAGTATTAATTAACAATAATTACCCATAATTACCAATAATTACCGATAATTTCCAATAATTAGTAATAATTAGTAATAATTAGTAATAATTAGTAATAATTACCAATAATTAGTAATAATTACCAATAATTAGTAATAATTACCAATAATTAGTAATAATTACCAATAATTAGTAATAATTAGTAATAATTAATAATAATTACCAATAATTAGTATTAATTACCAATAATTACCAATAATTACCAATAATTAGTAATAATTAGTAATAATTACCAATAATTACCAATAATTAGTAATAATTAGTAATAATTACCAATAATTAGTAATAATTAACAATAATTAGTAATAATTAACAATAATTAGTAATAATTAACAATAATTAGTAATAATTACCAATAATTAGTAATAATTACCAATAATTAGTAATAATTAGTAATAATTACCAATAATTACCAATAATTAGTAATAATTAACAATAATTAGTAATAATTATCAATAATTATCCATAATTACTGATAATTACCAATAATTAAAAATAATTACCAATAATTACCAATAATTAGTAATAATTACCAATAATTAGTAATAATTAGTAATAATTAACAATAATTAGTAATAATTAGCAATAATTACCGATAATTACCAATAATTACCGATAATTACCAATAATTACCGATAATTACCAATAATTAGTAATAATTACCAATAATTAGTAATAATTAGTAATAATTAGTAATAATTAACAATAATTAGTAATAATTAGTAATAATTAGTAATAATTACCAATAATTAGTAATAATTAAAAATAATTAGTAATAATTACCAATAATTAGTAATAATTACCAATAATTAGTAATAATTACCAATAATTAGTAATAATTACTAATAATATTAGTACTATTAAAATAATAAAAAAATTATATAATATTAAAATTATCAATATTTGTAACAGGTTTTGCTTTATTGTCAACATATTTAATTCTTAAAGGGTCAATTTTTAGGTCTATCTCAATAAAAAGTTTGCGTCAGTCGTGTATGATGTAAACTCTATAATTATCCTAGCTTGAGTGTTTTTTCTAAAAAATTATTCAAAATCAGTAATGATTTTATATTTTATAGAAAAATATGGAACAACGAGGTCGTCAACAATCATTATTAGGTGACCACATATGGATAAATCAACGTAGAAATCCAAACGGTTCTGGTTTAAATCCAGTATATGTAGAGGGTGTGGAGACTTTTTTATCATTTACGGCATCAAATCCAGAATTTGTTTCAGAAGGCAAAATAAAATGCCCTTGTAGAAAATGTGCATTGAGAACGTTTGACACGTTTGACAAAGTGGGGGAACATCTCTTGCGTTTTGGTTTTCAACCAGATTATGTTTTTTGGTATCAACACGGTGAACGCAGTTCCAGAGCAGGTGATACCAACTTGATTCCGGATCCATCCTGGTTTCAAGATGTAGTACATGATGTTGCAGGTTCATCTATTCAACATACAGAAACTCCGGCTGATATAGCTTCAAATCCTGAGTTGGCACCGTCTGAATTTTATGAGTTGTTGAGGTCTGCTGAGGATGCATTATATCCTGGCTACAAGATGAGCAAATTAGAAGCAGTTGAAAAATTTATGGCTATCAAATCTGATAACGGAATGTCAAACACCTGTTTTGACCAGATATTTTCTTTGATTAAAACACTGTTACCCGAAGGAAATGTTTTGCCTGCAAATTACTATGAGAGTAAGAGTCTGGTTCAAAATTTGGGACTTACTTGTCAGAATATTCATGCATGTTCAAATGACTGCATTTTATATTCTGGGGAAAATGAGTCGTTGGATAGTTGTCCCACATGTGGGCAACTGAGATATAAAGAAGGACAACATGGGAAGTCTGGTTTGATTCTTGTAAAACAGTTG
This sequence comes from Viscum album, assembly GCA_963277665.1. Taxonomy (NCBI): domain Eukaryota; kingdom Viridiplantae; phylum Streptophyta; class Magnoliopsida; order Santalales; family Viscaceae; genus Viscum; species Viscum album. Next base: position 994,030,660 of record OY728164.1, read on the forward strand.
AGATATTTTCCGATTACATCCAGACTTCAGCATTTATTCATGTCTAAGAATACAGCGACAATGATGTCATGGCATATAGAGAATATTTCAACTGATAAAAGCTTGAATCATCCATCCGATGGTGATTCATGGAAACATTTTGATAGAGTGCATCCATCCTTTGCTTTAGAAGCTAGAAATGTTCGACTAGGCCTTTCCACTGATGGTTTCTGTCCGTTTGGATCTTATGGTAGTCAATATTCATGTTGGCCTGTTTTTTTAACTCCGTACAATTTACCTCCATGGATGTTGATGAAGGAGCCATATATCTTTTTGACTTTACTAATTCCAGGACATCCGAAGAAAAATATTGATGTTTATTTGAAACCATTGATTGATGAATTAAATTTATTGTAGAGTACTGGTGTCAGTACATATGATGTTGCAACGAAATAGAATTTAATACTGAGAGCAGCATTGATGTGGACAATTAGTGACTTCCCGGCTTATGGGATGTTATCTGGCTGGAGTACACATGGTCATAAATCATGTCCTTACTGTATGGGAGAGAACAAAGCATTTATGCTCATTCATGGAAAGAAACCTTGTTATTTTGACTGTCATCACAGATTTCTTCCAGCTGATCATCCTTTTCGCAGAAACAGATCTCATTTAAGAAAAGGAACAGTTGAAAGGGATGGACCTCCAAAAATGCTATCAGGTTCGGAGTTAAAATCAGTTGTATTTTCATTACCTCCCATCACTTTTGGTCCCACAATAAACCAACAGAAAATTTCTGGTTTTGGGAAAGAACACAATTGGATTAAAGGTAGCATATTTTGGGATTTGCCATATTGGTCTGATTTGTTGGTCCGACACATGTTAGATGTCATGAATATTGAGAAGAACTATTTTGATAATTTGTTTCATACAGTTTTGGATACGCCAGGAAAGAGCAAAGACAATGTAAATGCACGTTTAGATCTTGCCCAAATTTGCAGGCGTCCAGAATTGGAACTGTTTGAGAATGTCAGAACAGAAAGGTTACTGAAACCAAAAGAAGCTTATACACTGTCTAAAGAAAACTGTTTATTATTTTGTCAGTGGATTGCAGATTTGAGACTTCTAGATGGTTGTGCTTCCAATTTGGGTAGATGTGTAAAGAATGGTCATATTACTGGATTTAAAAGTCATGATTGTCATGTTATAATGGAAAGACTTCTACCCATTGGATTAAGAGGTCTGTTGAATTCTGTGATTTGGGATTCCATAACAGACATGTCTCATTTTTTTCGGGAAATTTGTGCGGCTACAACAGATTATGATACTCTAGGAAAACTTGAAAAAGATGTTGTTGTAATTATATGTAAACTGGAAAAAATATTTCCGTCGTCTTTCTTTGACTCAATGGAACATTTGATGTTACATTTTCTATATGAATCCAAATGTGGAGGTCCAGTACAGTTTCGATGGATGTACCCATTTGAAAGATGCATGAAAAATTGAAAATAAAAGTACGTAACAAAGCATATATTGAAGGATCTATTGCAGAAGCTTATTTGCAAGAGGAAATATCTTTTTTCTGCTCCCATTATTTTGAATCTGAGTATCCTTCAAAACACAACCGAATGGGACGGAACGAGAGGAATATTGATGAAATTGACAATCAATTATATGTTTTCAACCAGCCAGAGCTTGGTTTTGGTGGAGTTTATGAACGCTGGCTTTCAGATGATGAACATCATAGAGCTCATACGTATGTTCTGCTCAACTGTGAAGAGATGACATCAGTTGTACTATAAGTGTTTATATCACTTATTCTATCATTTATGTTACAGTAAATAACTTTGGTTTTTATAGGTTGTATGATAATCATATCAAGAAACAAATTCCACAAATTACAGCAGCTGCTCTCGAAGAACGTCGACTGAAAAATTTCTCTCAGTGGTTTCAAAAACTGGTAACATAAATTCTTTATCTTTTAGCAACTCATTCAATGTATAGTTTACTATATTGATAATTATTTCACAAATTTTCAGGTGTCTCAACATGATGATAAAATTGACAAACGGCTGTGTGTATTGAGTAACCCACCTTCCAAACTTGTTAAAACCTATAATGCATATATGGTGAATGGATTTCGATTTCACACACATGCATATGGGGAATCGAAAAAAACAATGAACAGTGGAGTTAGCTTGAGAGGATCTCATCATCGAGAAGATGAAGTTGACTTTTATGGCATACTTGATGAAATCATTGAACTCTGTTATCTTGGACAACATTACATAATCATGTTCAAATGTTGGTGGTTAGATACAGAGAGAGGCGTGCGTGTTCATCCGACTCATGGAATCATCGATATTAAATGTAAAAGTGTTCTCGCAGTAAATGAACCATTCTTATTGGATCAACAGGCACATCAAGTTTATTACACAAAGTACTGTGCTACATCAAGAGACTTGATTGATTGGTGGAGTTTAATAAAAATCAAAATTCGAGACAATCAGTTTAGTCAAAGTGAATGTGCTTTCACTGATGTGCAAAGAATTGAAGTTTTTCAAGAGTGTACTCAAAATCAATCTTTTTTAAAAAGAGACATGAGTATCGATGACGACACCCCACATTTAAGAGTCGGTGATGACGATGATGTTAATGATGTCACATATGAATTTGAAATGGTAAGAGATGAAGCAACTGTAACTCGAATGGATATCGATGATGTTGAGGAGGAATATGAAGATGACATTGACATATATGAAGATGATGATGAAGATGAACACTGATAGAATTCCATGGTATTTATATACAATCATAATATGTATATATGTATATATAATAGTAATTATCAATTATTTGCTAACAACATTAACATTTTCTGTTTCAGATGGACGATGCCACATTTCGTGAGTTAACGAATGCTGACCTGCCTTTCGATGCGGATGAGTTGCTGGCAGATGACCCTCAGCCTGCAGGCGCTCCCAGGAGTATGCGGAGGGGGCGCGGTCTTGCACAATTGATGATTCTTGACCCCGTCCCCGAGTGACGTCCACGTCTTGGGTTTGATCCACGCAAACGGAGGTGTGATAACCTGTGTGATAACCTGTGGATTTGACTAAGATTTCATTAATCTATTCACATAATAAATGTTTATTATTCTTATAGTTTTCTGCATATAGCAGTCAGACAGGGCAGCGCTATTTTGCGCAACTATTTCTCTCAGCCGTGGACCACATGGGAGCAGATTCTCATTGATGTGCAGCAGGCCATGTTCGGCCATTGGTTGGTACGTACGTAAATAAATAATTTTTATTTTGAAATTTTTTTCATTTCTAACTTGATATTTTGATTTATTTGTAGGGTTTATGGTATCCGATCGAGGATACCATGCGTGACGCCATCCACGAGGCATGGGAGGTGGCCATGCGCGATCGCCTTCGTCAGTTTTTGCACAATTTAAGAAAAGCTGCCATGAAGAAAGCAGGAGTGTTAGATTTTGACGAGTCATGTAGAGAAAACCGACCAGAGTATATTTCATCCCATGTATGGGATGGATTATGTGCGCACTAGTTGAGTGGTGCCTTTCAGAGGAGATCATCGGTGGGGAGGAAGAATCGGGGGAGATAGGAGGTGACTCATCGAGCTGGGAGTCGTTCTTTCAGTACTCATAGACAGCATCTGGTACGTACATTATTTATAAATATTTTATATAACTATAAATATTAACAGTTTATTTTTTATTCTTATAGGCTGTCGAGCACCCCCGATATTACGGAGTATGACGTATATCGGAGGATGTATAGTGATCCTGCTACTGGGGAGCTCAGAGGTGACCATCAACATCACATCGTGGTCAGTATTATTTGTTTTCAAGTTTAAAAATTAACTGCATATAATATATTCACAATTTTAATTTTAAATTGCAACTACAGGAGTCATATGAGGCAGCAGAGTCACAGGCCCGGCCTGAGAGTCAGGACGAGTCATCAAATCAGACCACTAGCCGTCAGTTTGATGAGGCGTCATGGATGCAGGCCACTCAGTATGCCTTCGAGAAGGGCCGGGTAGTTGGTATCTGCTCTCGACTGACTCCCGGAGATTATTATGGCAGTGCTGCGATGTCGGCGTCCATCTCGAGAGGAGCTCGTGCATCTTCTTCTGCTACAAATTATGAGGATCAGTTGCGATCTCAGACTGCACTGATAGAGAGTCTCCGACAGAAGCAGGAGCAGATGCGTCAGCAGCATGAGGAGGAGCGTCGACGCCAACAGCAGCTGTACGAGGAGCAGACGAGTCGTTGGCAGCAGCAGCATCAGGAGCAGATGGAGTACATGCGCCGACTCACTCATGATTTAGGGATGGAGTTTCCTCCACCACCATCTCCAGATCCCCCCCTCCCCCCCTCCTTCAGATTAGAGTTTGTTTTTATGTTTTAAAATTTGTGAAATCAAAATATGATTTTTTTTTCTATTCGTAGTTTCTGTCTCATTATAAAATATTAATAATATTTTATTTTGAAATAACAATATTAATATGAATAATAATATTATTTATATTTTATAATATTAAATTATATATATATATATTAAAATTTTATAATATTATAATTTAATTATATTTTTTTGTAATACTTGAATTATTTTAATATTTGAATGTAAAATAATTCTATTATTTTTATATTAATTAAAATAACTTATTAATATTTTTTTTATTTATGAATTATAATTCTAATATTATTATATTAATTAAATCATTTATTAATATTCTATTATTTTTTATTTTTGAATTATAATTCTATTATTATTATATTAATTAAAATAATTTATTAATAATTTATTATTTTTATTTGTGAATTATAATTCTATTATTATATTAATTAAAATCATTTATTATTTTTTATTATTTTTTATTTTTGAATTATAATTGGATTATTATTATATTAAATAAAATAATTTATCAATAATTTATTTATTTTATTTTTTTTATAGTATTTGCGACGGGATACTATGCCCGTCGTAAATATTATTATTATTATATGCATTAAAATTTATTAATAGTTTTTTATTTTATTTTTTAAATAGTTTTTGCGACGGGCTCGTCGCAAAAACTATTTGTGGCAGGCCCGTTGCAACAAGTATTTGCGACGGGGCCCGTCGCCATTACTATTTGAAAAGTTTTTTACAAATATACGGAGTTCTATTTGCGATGGGGATTCGCCTCATCACAAAAAAAAGGCTTTAGCGACGGGCCCGTCGCAAATAATTGTTGTTGCGACACCGTTTTCAGCAACGAGCCATTTCCAACGGGCCCCTGTCGCAAAAAGTCATTTACGACGGGATCCCGTCGCAAATGGCTTGTCGCAAATAACTGTTTTTCTAGTAGTGTATCCATTTTTTATATGGATTATGTTATGATGGGATGATGTTTATGAAACCCATTTTATTCTTTGGGTAATGATGAATGATTTATATTCATGTTGTGGAACACGTAAGAATGATTTCATTATGAGATGGGTGGGACCAATATCTCCCTCCAATGCATTGGGTAAAGATTTATATCTCATGAGATAGACATGGATGGAACGGTAAGTTAATCCAATTTTGTGTTACAGGACTGGAACGAGGAGTGAACTCGATTCAGAAAGGGACTTTGTCCACTAAGATAGTCTTGGCAGCAATGCCTTGGCTACTATGGAAATCATATCATGTGCTTAATGGTTTTCCACAATTACATGATTTATTCCCATGTTATTTTATGATGATTGATGTTCCATTATGATCTATTCCTTACGTAATTCCATGTTTTATGTCATTGCTCAAGATTTTGATGTTTAAACATTATGTTCATGTTTTTAAGTTCAAATGTATTTGGTTTGTTTAATTTTCTCCATGCTTACCCTTACTGAGCATTTGAGCTCACCCTTTATATGTTTTATTTTCCCCAGGATATAAAGAAAGTTTTTAGGTAAGAAAAAAAAAAGGGTAAGATCTTTATGGGAGATGTTAAAGATCTTTCACCATGATTAGAAGATTATGTTCCGAGTTTCCAAAGACACTAAACTATTACGGTCCTTGAGTGTTGGTTTTTGTTATGTATTAATTATTCCGAAAAAGTAATGTAATGTCCATGTACTTCAAGTTTATGGTCTCTACATTGGCTATGGCATAGAATATTAGGACACTGCAACATTCATTCACTTAGAAAACTGACTAGGAAGAACTTAGTTAGAGACCTACCTAAGCTTGAATTCCCATCAGACAAAGTTTGTAATCCCTGTCAAAATGGAAAGCAACATAAAGTTTCTTTTAAATCAAAGAAAGAAGTTTCAACTTCTCAACCTCTCGAGTTGGTTCACATGTACTTGTTTGTAACTTCTAGAGTTTCTAGTTTTAATGGGATAAACTATGTCTATGTCTTAGTAGATGACTTTTCTAGATACGCTGGGGTATACTTATTAGCTCACAAAAGTGAAGCTTGTTCTTACTTTATTAAGTATTCCAAGTCTGTAAAAAACCTTAGTGGACTTAAGATTAAGACTTTGAGAAGTGACCATGGTCATGAGTTCAAAAATCATGAGTTTGAATCTTATTTCTCACACAATGGCTATAGTCACAATTTCTCTGCCCCTAGGACACATCAACAGAATGGTATAGTAGAAAGAATAAATAGAACCCTTCAAGAGATTGCAAGAACCATGCTTAATGAGTATGACATGCCTGTTTAATTTTGGGATGAAGATGTAAATACATCTTGCTATATTATTAATAGAGTCTTGATTAGAAATGTTCTTAAGAATACACCTTATGAATTGTGGAACAATAGGAAACCTAAGGTTAACTACTTCAGAGTTTTTGGATGCAAAGTTTTTATTCTCAATAAAAAGGATAATCTTGACAAGTTTTCCTCTAAAAGTGATGAAGGAATTTTTCTTGGTTATTCTTTAACTAGAAAATCCTATAGAGTCTTTAACAAAAGAACCAAATGTGTGGAAGAATCTATTCACATCAAGTTTGATGAAACTGATCCACATGAACCTAAGTCTTCTCTTGAAAATATTGAAGAAGATTTGACTGTTTTGAACGTTAATGATAAAACCAATGAACTTGCTGTAAAGACATCCAGTTCTGGACATGTTCCAGAATCTGCTTCTATAGAACCCTAACTTAAAGAAGAAGCCTTAAATTTCTAGTCCTACCTTTACTATATCAACTAGGATTCTAAAGAATCATCCTTTGGATGTTGTTGTTGGTAATCTTGATAGAGGGACACAAACTAGAGCTTCTCTAAGAAACCAGGTTGAACATCAAGTATTTATTTCATAGCTAGAACCTAAAAATGTCAATGATGCAATCAATGATTAATTTTGGGTAATGGCTATGCAAGAAGAGTTAAATCAATTTGAAAGAAACAATGTCTAGGAATTAGTTGACAGAACCAAGGAGACTTTGATAATAGGCGCTAAATGGGTTTTTAAAAACAATGTTGATGAGTCTGGAAATATAGTTAGAAACAAAGCAAGGCTAGTTGCACAAGGATATAGTCAAGAGGAAGGAATAGACTATAAAGAAACCTTTTCACCTATAGCTAGATTAGAAGCTATTAGGATCCTACTTGCCTATGTTACTCATCTGAATTTCAAGTTATATCAAATGGATGTCAAAAGTGCTTTTCTAAATGGTTTTATAATTAAAGATGTTTTTGTAGTACAACCACCTAGATTTACTAATCCTCATTTTCCAAATCAAGTTTTCAAACTATCTAAGGCTTTATATGGTTTAAAACAAGATCCAAGAGTTTGGTATTATAGACTTAGAAATTTTCTTATTTCAAAAGGTTTTACTAAAGGGATTGCTGATCCAACTCTTTTTATTAAAATAATTTCTAAAGATGTTTTTATAGTACAAATCTATATTGATGATATTATTTTTGGATCTTCTAAACATTCTTTATGTACTGATTTTTCAAAGATTATGAAAAATGAATTCAAAATGAGTTTAATGGGAGAACTCGAATATTTTCTTGGATTTTAGGTTTTTCAAAATGAAAATGGTATTATTTTGAATCAAATTAAATATACAAAGGATCTTTTAAAACGTTTTGGTTTAGATAGTATTAAGTAAAATGATACTCCTATGAGTACTGTCTATAAATTGTATGCAGATGAAACTAGGAAACCAGTGGATCAAACCAATTACAGAGGTATTATTGGAAGCTTACTTTACCTTACTGCTAGTCGACCGGATATTATGTTTAGTGTGTATATGTGTGCAAGATTTCAAGCTAATCCAAAAGAATCTCATTTACTTGCAGTTAAAAGAATTTTCAAGTATCTTAAACACACTGTAAATTTAGGTTTGTTTTACCCAAAAGGACAATATTTTTAATTAATGACTTATTCAGATGCTGAATTTTCTAGTTGCAAGTTGGATAGAAAAGGAACATCTAGAACATGTCATTTTCTAGGTAAGTCCTTAGTATCTTGGTGTAGTAAAAAGCAGAATTCTATAGCTTTGTCCACTACCGAAGCAAAGTATATAGCTGTTGGTAGTTGCTGTACACAAATTTTGTGGATGAAACACACTCTTTTGGACTATAGATATGATTTTAAGCAAGATTCAATTAACTGTGATAACACTAGCACAATTAACATTTCAAAGAACCATGTATATCACTCTAGGACCAAACACATTGATGTAAGGCACCATTTTTTGAGAGATCATTACCAAAAAGGTGATATTACTCTTGAATTCATAGAAACTGAATATCAATTAGCTGACATTTTCACCAAACCTTTAAGTTCAGATAGGTTAAGTTACATTAGACATGAGTTAGGAATGTTTAACCTTAACCGATATGAAACCTCACTGATGTACCTCACCAATATGAAACCTCACCGATGTACCTCACCGATATGAAACCTCATCGATGTACCCCACTGATATGAAACCTCACTGATGTAACTCACCGATATGAAACCACACCGATGTACCTCAATGATATGAAACCTCACCGATGTACCTCACCGATATGGACCTCACTGATTGATAAACCTCACTGTTAGGAATTCTCACCGATATACCCTACCGTTGTATGCGTTGTTTTAACCTTCTATCTTTCTCCAGAATCTGTATCGTTTATAATTTATTTATTTTATTTTAATTATTTATATTATGATTCCTAAATGATAAAACAAAGTCCTAGTTACTTCTCAATCCACCAAACCTTTCCTTTACCCTCAAGCCTTAGATCCCAAATTTCTCAAAAAAACCCTAAGTTCCTCGAACCAGAAATGGAAAAAACCAAACTCCCTACTATAAGATATGACATTAATGAGCCGAATGCAAAGAAGTAGAAGACCGAGCCAGAAGAAAGTGGTAGTGTTGGTAAAACAAGGTCGGGGAGGCGACCAGTGAACCCTCATTTACAAAATAGAGTTATTGTGATCGAAAAAGAGCTATATGTGGAATGGCTGTTGTCCAGTAAATTGTTAGTTCTAGAGGTGCTGAAAAATCATAAGTGGGTAGAATGATTCTCAAATAATAATCGCCCCTACTATCTGAAGATAGTGAAATAGTTCTATGAGTTTGTGAGCTTTGAGAAATCAGAAAATGAGAACTGAGTGATTTCTTTTGTGAATGGAAAGGAGATAGATTTTTATTCTATTGAGTGGGCTGAATTCCTGAAGGTTCCACACGAAGGTGTTTCTGGATATTTCTTGAAATTAGTACCACCTACAAGTGACATATTTTATTATGAGACTTCCTTAGAGAAGCTCACCTATAGTGGAAATCAAATACAGGTGGTGGCTGCAGAAATGGATGGAGAGAATATATTTTTGTTCAAGTTTGTTCAGCATGTTTTAATTCCAAGTAGTGGGGACTTTGCAAATTTAAGATATCACGATATCTATCTGTTATATCTTTTGAGACATGGTGTGAAAGTGAATCTGTACAGGTTGCTAATGATTCAAATAGAGGATATGACCATACCAAAATCAAAGACCAATTCCTTATTCTTTTCCAAGTTGATCTCAGTAATGATTAAGGTGAAAGGAGTAGTTGAGTCTCTGGATGAGACAATAGTGGTAAGAAACAGCTTCTGTATTACAATCACAGTTAGCAAATACATGAAGATAAACTGGAATCCATGGAGAGGAGAGTGTTTTAACGATGATAAGAATCTATATGATAAGTTCAATCATGTGGATCATCCTTCAAGGCCTAAGGATGTGAGGGATCTAGGTCTAGGACCTGATGAAGAATAACCTGAGTACAGTGATGATACTGATGAAGAGGAGACTTCTATAGTTGATGGAAGGGATCCGAACTTTCTCTCAAGTCCTGTTGCTGAAATTATATCTTCAGGAAAGGAAACTTTATTAGAAGAAGAAAGACCTGTTGATGAGGAAGACTAGCCATCCCCTGAGAATGAAGAAGAAATAGAGAATGAATCTGAAGCCTCTGATTCTGTCTGCTTAAGTATGATTCCATTGATTGGAAGCTCAGTTATTTCTGTTAAGGATGTAGTGGGTGAGATGGAAGGACTTGTTCCTAATCCAGAGGAGCCTCCTGCTGTTGCAGAAATGGAGTTAGTTGTAGAATTTTATTCTGAGGAAGAAAGACCTGCTGAGAATGTTATTGTTATACAAGAGAATGCACCAGTTGAGGGGGAGAATACAACCAGGTTTGGAAGTGTTTTAGTGGCTGTTGAAATTGAGGATTGGACATAAGACCCGGGTTTTGTGGTTTTTGGATTAGATTATCCTGATTCTAATAATGATGCATCCCTCAATAGACCAAAAATAAATTATGATATTCAGACTGAGTTATTACCTGAATATGTGGTTAGAATACATGATTTGGATAAGCTAAAGTCTGATCTCAAAATCAGCTTTGTGTAAGAAATAAGGAAAATGGAAGCTTCACTGGTGGCATCTATTTAATCAACTATGAATGACTCAGTGGCCAGTATAGTATCTGAAATGGCACCTATTGTGGTTTCACCTGCTGATATGATCACCAGGGATGACCTTGAATTCTTAAAGGATGAGATGAAAGAGTCTTTTAGTGATTCTATTACAGAATTGAAGCGCTTCTTTGTTGACAAGATGAGCAATTTGGAAAAGTCTTTTAAATGCTCTCTCAGTTGTAATGTGTCAACCTTTGTGGCAGAAATAGTGTATGAAGATACATCTTTCCAAACTCAAGTATCTAGACTGGCAGATGATGTTGAAGTTCTAAAGAAATCTATTATCTCTTTAGAATCTTATATGTGTTCTAAATCCCAAGCGGATAAATATTTATCTTATGTCAAAAATTTTGTGAGCTAGATGGTATCAGTATTTGAAGGATTTAAAACCTCCATGAAAGATCATGTCAGCACCCTGAATTCCCAATTGAAAAATCTTATCAGTGGATTGACCAAAAACTTCAAGGAAACAGTAACCTTCTCTATTGGTTCTCTTGCCTCTAGACCTTCAATAGAACTAAATCAGATTCAAGCTATGATGAAGGAGGAGCTTGGTTCAGCATCAACTAGTGGATCTGTGGACTCATCTGATCTGACCAAAGTAATAACTTCTACTAGAGATACCACTAGAGAGATAATGAAGATTTTTCAAGACTATATGAGAGAAGCTTCTCCCTATCAGAAAGAAGTGAAAGACAAGGTAGATTACTATTTACAAAGGATTTACACCAAGAATCAACTCAACAACCATTTCAAACTTATGTTAGAAAACCTGAAGTTACCTCCTGTCAATCAAGACTTCAGATAACAAGTCAGAAAGCTCAGAGAGTTGACTCCAACCTTAGACAAATTCATAGAGAACAAGGATGATTTCATATATGCTATGGAGAGAGGAGGAGGAATCATTATGGATTTAAGAAATATCTTGTTGTCTTTCTTGCATGTCGATTCTAGTCCAATGATTGTACCTGTAGATTTACCTACCTTTGCCTCTAATATTTCTCCTATTCAAATGACTCCATCCCAAGCCATTCGTATCCTTACTCCTATGATAACTCAGAGGGCTACTTAGTACAGGCCAGGAATAGTTTCAGTAGCTCAGCCTCCTGTGATCATTTCTGGTGTTCCTAAGCCTTCGCCTGCATCCATACAGCATGAATCCCCTTCTGATCCCAAGGGAAAATCTCACATTGAGGACATGGATTGAATATGTGGATAAAATATTTGATAGGAATCCCTAGAATTTTGTTTGATTTCCTTATACCTTTTTGCAACATGAAATACAAATGGCTTTTTTTTCTTTCCCATTTTGTTCCTTCTCTCTTTGTTGTTTCCCACGTTTTTCTAATCACAAAGGGGGAGAGCTAACAGAATTTTAGAGGAGAGATACTATTGAATTTTGTAACTTGTAACTTTGATACCATTGCATTTAATTATACCTCTGATACATTTAACATTTCACATCTTACATTTTTACCTCTCGTGTGTTGTTTTATCTACTAGAATTAAATTTAATGCTATATCCTCTGATACATTACTGATTATTTTGAGATTATAATATCATATGTTGTGATTATCAAAAAGGGGGAGATTGTTGACCTCACCTGTTTTGATAATCCCAATTATGTTGTCACATACTTTGATAATCCCAAATAATGTGTATCTATATATTAATTATTTCAATCTATGATATTCTATTATCAAGTTGATAATTATATTAAAATAATCTTTGAAATATGTTAATCAATGTTTATCTATGTTTATATGAATTTTGAAATAATTCTAACTCAATCGGATATGTTTTTCATAAAATAGATAAGTGTTAAGTCACTGATATGATTATAGCTACTGACATAGATCTACTGATAGACATAGTCACTGATAAGCTAAGTTCAATGATACAAAGAGCTACCAGTATGTATAATTCCACTGGTAAGCACATGTCTCTGATAGATCAAGACCACCGATACAGACAGCTACCGACAGAAGCTGAGCTACCGATAGAACAAGTCTACCGGTATGCATAAGTCTACCGATATACACTTCACTGGTACAGAACAGAGATACCGGTATGCACAAGATACCAATAAAAATTTCACCAATACAGACAGTTGCTGATACAAGGAGTTACCGATAGATTGTCACTACTACATAAAGTCCACCACTACCGACAGAAGGCTACTGATGAAAGACTGACCTGTCAAACTCTACTTCCCTCAATATTATTTATTTATTAAGCAACGGTCATATTTGATGTTTTTAATTCAATTAATGTTATTTAATGATAGTTGTTGGCAGGTCAAGGAACCGTACCTAGTACCCATGAAATGGTAATCATTCATTTTACTAGAGCTGAAATCTATAAAAGGAAGGACAAAGACCGGGCAGAAATAAAAAAAAGAAGGCCCGTGAAGGGTGCGAAAAAATCAAGGGCTGAATAGCATTGGAAAGTGGTGCATTCACACAGAAAATAAATGCTACATTCATACTAGAAGATAACTAGACATAAACAAATACATTTCATTTTATAGAGGAGAACACAAGCTGCACCTTAGTCAAGGAGTGAATAACTACAACAAGCTCTTCATGCACTCAAGCTAATGAAACTGAACTTGAAGAAAATGACCCTATATTTTTTAGAAAAAAACTAGAGAAGGACTCAGAAGCATTTCTGATTAATCAAAAGAGTCCAAAGCTTCACTTCAAATCACTAGAGCTTTCTGAAACTCATATTTACTCTCTTAGTGATTATTTTATTTACATTTAGAGCAGTGTGTATGATCTGTATATTTTATACACACACTGTCTCCTGAGCTAAGCTGGAGGATTTCTAAATCCTTACCCAACCCTTTTATAACTCCCTTGTATCCCACTGTGGATAGTGGTAGAGGTCAAGTAAGACCTGCATAGCCAGTGTACTATTGTTTTTTTTTTCACGTATAACTATGGTAGAGGTCTTTGTACCTGGACAGTCTCTTCACTATTGTTTACCTTGATCCAGGGTGTGGATCAAATTTATATAAATAGTTTGAGAGGACTAAGTCTCATCTTAAGACTGAACCTCTTGGTTATATCTACTATTATTTTTAGTTTAATTCTAAATTATACTATATATATTTCATATTCAGCTACTAATTACTTTGAAATAAAATTTGTTTTAAGGTTAATTTGATAGTTAAATTAGAAAGTGTTTATAATTATTGTGAACCAGTAAGTTAGTTTCAAAAGTTAATTTAATCTTCTGATTAAATTAACTGAGACCTAATTAATCTTTGAGAAACTAATTGAACTTTTACAATCTGTATAAATTCACTACAGTTTAACTTGTTTTTAAATAGGGTGATTTTAATAGAAATATTTTTAACAGAAATTTTAATTGGAACTCAATTCACCACCCTCATGAGTATCCACTCCGACCAACACATGTGGCACTCTCATATGGTATCATGTCATGGGTCCTCCACCACTAAAGTGGAATTCACCTAATTGGATAGGGAATGACTCCTCCACTGACTATATGAGTGGAACCCTCCTGTTGTACCAGGTCATGGGTTCTCTACTTATATATTGTGGCCCTTTGACTATATGGTATAGTGGAAAGGTGTGTCTTGACAAGGATTCTTCTACTGTAAAGATCCTCAACATGATGGGCATCATTGATGGACCTATTTGAACCATTGGCACTCTTTCTTGGATATGGCTATGAGATAGAGATCCCTTTTCTCCCTCATTTGGGTTGCTTTTGCGGATAATATATATATATATATATATCCATTTTTTGGATATTTTTACTGTCTTGTTGTGGCTTAAGTTATCTATTTCTATCGTATCTCTTACTGATCCCCTTTAATCTTTTAGGTCGTCCTACTCGGTATGTATATACACACCCCTGCATGGGATTTTTCTACATGGGTTGTGTCTTATGTAGATAATGGACAGGTCAACAGAAATTATAAAGGAGTATAGGGATACCCTAGTGCATTAGACCACATATGGTTGTTGGGTCTTGGATATCTATATTTGAGCTCTCTCAACACATTACTTTTATAGTTTTTTTATGTTGGGACATATTTCTTGTTGGGTGTGTATTTTTTTCCTTTTTGCATTTCAGATTACATTTTTATACTCTTGTACTCCCTAGATGTTTTACATGCATGGTTTTTTTATCTATATGTTAAACATTTTATTATTATTCCTCTACACTTCTTCATGAATATAGTCAGCTATGTGCATATAGGTACATTAGGCAAAGGCCTCACATATTATTTATACATTTCATCACTTTTCACCATGCCATGGCCTATAGAGGTAGTCTTGAGGTAATTGTGGATTGATCCCTATTAGATGAGTTCATGACAGTGCGAACCTGATAAATATCAAAAACAATATCTTCAATGTTCAAGAATAAAAATAAAGTTGTTCTATTGATTAAGAAATTTGAGAAAATCATGTACGTATCCAAAACCAACAAATTAGAAAATTAAAATGTTTCAAAAATTTCAAATTATAAATAAAATATTATTTTGACCGGTGATTCTATTGAATATGGGAAGAAATCCAAGTTAAATAATAAGATTTAAAAATATAATAGAACTTTTGGGACTCAACAAATTCCTAGCATAGAAAGTAAGAAGGTTATAGAAAAAATAGTCTAAAACTCCAAGCAGTATGGAAGTTAGAGAGTAAATTATTCTTTATATGGGTACTAATGGTATTATAAAGGACTTGGGAATGAAAAAAATATTCTTTGGTTCAATCAACAACATTACAATTATCCCATGAGTAACTAGAATCAATGTTTAATGGGTATTTAACCCACTCAAATAAGGAAACATTATAAAGTTGGTGTGGATATTTAAAATAGATTCCAACCTTTGGAAAGTATTTTTCAAAGTTTGAATAGCCTTTGTATCTTTATAAATGATGTCTTGTTTTTTTATTGGCACAACAACAAATTTAAAACAATTCTCAAAATCCAGATGTGAAGGAAGATAAATGAAAATAAAAAGATCTTGTTGTAGAAACTCCTTCCAAATATATCAAAGGAGAATGACTCTGGATTTTGGATAGTGGGTTCACTTCTCATATGATAGAATATTTTAAGCTCTTTAATAATGTGAAATAATTTAAAGAAGGAACAATAATGTTTGGTAATTATGAATATCTCATAATAAAAGGTGTTGGATCTTCTATTATTGGGGATAAAAAACCAAAATCTAAAAAGTCCTTGTTTATTGAGGGTCTAAAACAAAATTCAATAAGTGTTTCACAACTTTTTGATGAAGTTAATAAAGTTTTTTTCAGAAAATATGGTTTTTTATGAATATAGTTCAAGATGGAAAAGTTTTTATGAAATTCCAACATATAAAGGGGAACTTGTTTCAATTTTTTTATGTACAAGATTCATGTTATCTAATCATGACAAAAAAATCAATTATGGTATAAAATTGGGGTACATATGTTTTAGAGGAATATGAGAAAGTTAAAAAAGTGAGATAGTGTTCATGGTATTCCTAATATGATAAAATAAGATATTGGTCTTGTTCTATTTTTCATAAAGGGAATATTACGAACTCAGTGTATAAGAAACTTAAAATCCATTCAACTCATCCTCTATAGTTAATTCGTTATGATATTTCTAGGCCAATCAATAAACAAAAAACTATTTAGGATAACTAATTCATTTCTTATAATTATGATTTTAATTACATTAGTTTTATTATGTATTTGAAACACAAATACTAGGATCTAAAAATGTTTAAGAGTTTCAAAATAAGAGCATAAAAAATATGGATATTTTATGAAGAGGTTGTTAACTGATGTTGGTTGTGAATACAAAAATGAATAATTAAGAATTTATCTTGAAAACAAGGTATTCATCATGAGTTCAGTACACCTTACACACCACAACAGAATAATGTTACTGAAATAAATTGTAGTAGTTTTGTGGAGACGATACGTACTATATTAATTGAACAAGGTATTTATCCTTAATTTTAGAGGCAAGTGATGAGTATAGTGGATTATATTCATAATAAATGCTTCTATGGAAAATGTTCTAATATGACTCCTTAAAAATATTATACAATAAAATTACATGTTTGAGACATTTATGGGTTTTGGGGGTCCCTGCATCATTAAAAACAAAAGTGGAAATCTTGTAAAATTTGATCAAAGAGGTAAAGATGACCTTTTTCTGGGATATTGTAATGACCCAACATTCGATCAATAAACATTTAACTTCTTATAATTATTTAACATAGTATAAGTCACATAACATCACTTATATAACAAAATAAAAACTTTATAAATGAATAATGAATTAAATAAGAGGTATTTATAGAAATTAATGAACTTATACCAATGGAATAGTAATTTGACCTTTGAAATAGTAATGTGACACTTAGGAATAGTAATCCAACTAATAGAATAGTAAACTCACCTATCAAAGTATAAATAAAATTTATGAATCTTATAAATGAAAATATCATAAATTTATATCATGTAATAAGTAACCAAATGTTTTAAAATTTTTAAATTATGTATTGATATTTTTGTGTAACATAAATTTTTATTTAAAATTTTAAAATTAATATAACGACTTAAAATAAAATTTATCTTCATAAAATTGATTCATAAATTAATATTTTTTTATCTTATGATTATAATATAATTTTACGATACCTTAATTAATTTTTGATTGTGTTATAAAATCAGTTATAATTTTATAATTGGTAATTTTCAAATAAATGAATATTTTATTTAAAATATAAATTTCTCATATTTATAAAATTATTTTCATGAAATAGATTCCATTTTTTAATTATACACATTGAAAAATTATAGGGGTGAATTTTAGGGATTTTTCTAAAAAAGTTGAATTTTTGGTGAATAGTTAAATATGCAATTTACTATATAAGCTAAATACATGAATTATTTAGTCACGAATGATTTATGGATGCTAAAATAACCTTTGTTTTGAACTCAAATTCACTAGTTACTATACTTAGTCAGAAGAATCTATACTATTCATATTCTTGAGTAAAAATAATAAACAAATTAAAAAAATAACAAAAAACACCCCTCTCCTCCACTATAAATACCACCCCTCACCATTTCTTCTCCTCACACATCTTAAGCCTTGAATCCTATTAAATTTATATTAAATCAAATTCCCAAGACTCTTCTAAATTTCTAGGAGGTTCTGGTCTCAACAATGACAAAAACCAATTTCTCTAAAGAGGTTCTCAAGGAGAATAATTCCAGAGGTAAAATCCTCTTTCACTTTATTTTCTTTTCACTTTATGTTATTTTATTATACTATCCTCATCACCTATTTACATACATTAATGATAACTCTTGTATCTTATATATAATATAATTTTATTTTTTTAATGGAAAATCCACTATCATGTCTCTTCTCTTCTTCGTTTTATTCTAGAAATGAAAACATCGTCCACGAGGTGTTGCTTTATTTCCTTAAAGGATGAAAAGTTTTCATTTTACTTTAACTCTTTTAAGGATGGAAATAAAACCATTATAATGGTTGTTATTGATTGTAAAATTTTTATTCTAACCATTTTTATGTTCTGAAACTAACTTTTATACAAAATAAAAAATAGTGAAAAAAAAGCTAGTTTGTGATGATCGAAAAACCACCAAAATAACCTAAACTATTATCACTAATGTCTTATTTAATGATTCATCCTAAGCACAAATAACCAAATGAATTATATAAACATTTAATCTTTTATATGTTCATTAATAACATATAGCTTCAATTATGGATATCTATTCTAATTTTACATGATCTTAAATACATTTATACAAGTGAACCAATAATGAAAACCAAGGAAATAAACATTCTCAAATGAAGAAATTGAATATTATAACTTGTCAAAAAGGCCATCAATGAATGTAATAAAATTAAAATAAATTAATTAAATCTATAAAACGTTATTAATTAATTAATTAGTGTGTTTAATTTTATTATCTCTAACTTTAAGATCAAATGAATAAAACTTTCAAACATAAGCTAAGGGATTCATTCTAAACCTTCATTTTTCCTTCAGGTTACGCTTTATCTCTCTTTACCCCAATGTAATTTTTAATTATTCTTATGTAATCCTCCTAAATTATTTTTTTATTTTCCAAACATATGTTGTTATACTTATTCTTATTACTTCGATGGGGAAATACATTTTTATAAGGTTCCCTTCTATTTTCCCCCTGATAGGTAAGCCTAATTAAAGGGAAATTCTCAAATTCTTACTCATTTTCAAGTACCATCCTTAATATATTTTTATCCATCATTATTTTTATCAAATAACTCATTTTATCATGAAATACAATCTTGTATCATTTCTATTTTTAAATAAATAATTTTGACATTTTCGTTTTAAAGACTCTTTAAATTTGTTTTTCCTTTAAAAATGTGTGTAAGGGTAACACTCACCTTCCATTGGGGGGCCTCACCAGGCCCAGAGTGTTCCACACATTACCCAAATAATAAAATGTATTTAAATATACCTATTAATAATATTCACATTGTTCAAGTTTGATGGGACTCAAGCCTGGGAAGGTTCCCACAGAGAGCGAGCGATACAACTAGCGAGTACCACTTAGATAACACTCCATGGGCACTAAAACATGTGTAAGGGTAACACTCACCTCCCACTAGGGGGAACCTATAGTCTTATAGTGTTCCTCACATTCCCTGGTTAGGAAAATAGATTTTAATCACATTGTGCATAATATTCATAGTGTCTTAGTCCAGCGGGACTCGATCTTGAGCTAGTTTCCATAGAGAGAGGAGAAAAACTAGCAGGTACCAATAGGCTAACACCCCATGGGGAAAACATGTTTAAGGGTAATGGTATTCTCCCACTATGGGTTCTATCCAGTCCTAAATTACACTACATGTTCCCCATCTAGGAAAATGTCTTTGAATCACCCTGTGCATAATATGCACAGTGTCTGAGTCTAGAGAGACTCGATCATGGGCTAGTTCCCACAGAAAGTGAGGGTTCAAACTTGTGTATACCATGTGGATAACACCCCATAGGTGAAATTTTTTTAAATTTAACACTCTCCTACCAATGGGGTCCCCTCCAATCTTAGACCATTTCATACATTCCCCATCTAGGCAAATGCCTTCGAATTTCCCTAGGCATAATAAGAAAATGTGTGTAAGGGTAACTCCTGGCTCCCACTGGGGGCCTGCCAAGCCCATATCACATTACATATTCCCCAGATATAAAATTGATTTGAATCACCTTATACATAATATGCATAGTTTTCAAGTTTGGTGGGACTCCATCCTCAGCTAGTTCACACAAAGAGTGAGGGATACAACTAGCATGTACCACTCAGCTAACACCCAATGGGAAAAATGTGTGTAAGGGTAAAGCTTGCCTCCCACTAGGTGACCTTCTAGGACAAGATAACACCACACATTCCCCTTATAATAAAATTTCTTTTAATCTCCCTATTCATAATAATCACATTTTCCAAGTCTGGCATGACTCGAGCCTAGGCTAGACTCTTTAATGTTTTCCTTTAAATTGCACAAAAGTGTCTCATTTATAAAGTTTCCTAAATAACCTTTTTAAATTTTTTCACATAATATGGACATAATTTATCATTATATATGCCTATTTTTCCTTTATTAATTCCCATTTATGATTTAAATCCATTCTTTAAAGAACTCTTTTATGATATTCCCTTTCGTTATGCCATATGACATGTTTATAGTACCCAATTATTTCTTTGTGTAACCCTTATATTTATACCACATGTTTGATTCTTCTTATGGAACACATATGAATGAACATGTTATGAATGGTACACCCAAATAGTGCTCCAATGCATTGGTTAATTCTTAGTATCATTAGATGTCATGTTGTGATAGGGGGAGAATCTGATTCTTTTATGGGACTTTGTCCTCCATGTGTAATGGTATTGGAAGTTGACTTTGAATCATGCTTATGTCATGTTTTTCATTGTTCCCACATTCTTGTGATACCATGAATACATGTCCCCATGCTCTATATGTTATGATTCCTTATGTTTATTCATATTCCCTTCCTTTTTATGTCATCATGTTATGCCTTATAACCCATGTTCTTTTCTTTATTCCTATAGTTATACCCTTATTGGGATTTTTAGCTCATCCCTTTTGTTCATGTATTCCCCATGTTATCCTATGAATATTTAGGATCTCAATTGAAGTTAGGATCTATTTATAGATGATTAAAATAAATATTTTTATTCTATTTCCATTTTTTCAGTTTTATGTACCTAATCATCCAAAGACACTCGACTTTGTGATCATTGGCTTGTAATTTGGTGGTTAATTATGATTAAAATCATATAATAAGATGTGTAAAAGGTCGGGGTCTCTATAGTTGGTATCATAGAATGGTCTAGTTATTTTTGGAGATTAGGACTAGAGAACTTTAGTAAGAACCCTAAGTATAATTATATCACCATGGATAACCTAGATTGAAAATTAGGGCAGCACAAGTTAGGATATAATTTTTATTTACAAGTTTATCCTTCTATGTTCAATGTTTTCTTTTTATATTATTATTATCTAAGTATTCAAGCCCCCCCTAATTGTAATTTATTTTTTAGTTAAAGGACGAAAATAGGAGAGCTTGGGTCAATAATCAATGTGATATGAAATGTGATGATTTCCCTAATGATATTCCAAATATGATGGGAATGGGTGCTCAAAACTTCATGATAGTATTCTCTCAGTTGTCTCAAGTTATGAATAATAAGTTGAATCATGTGGAATTTCCTCCTTATCTTAAGAGAGTGCAAGTTATGGTCAAATCCTTCATGTGTTAAAGGCCTCCTATATTTAGTGGATATCCTGATCCCCTCATTGTAGAATAATGGATTAATTCCATTAATAATATATTCTTTTTTTCTCTAGTGCTCAGAAGAATAGAAATTTGTGTTGGAGGTATATCATTTTGATGGGGGAATCTGATCAGTGGTGGACATTGATCTATAACACAAAGTCTAAGGAGTAAATTGATTCCATGGAATGGAAATATTTAAAGAAAATATTTTTCAATAAATATTTTCCTCAAACACTCTATCTTAAGATGGAAAGGGAGTTCCTTGTAATGAATTAAAAGGAATAAGATTATATTAGAGAATATGAGGAAAACTTTACAAGGCTTGTCTGATATTCCTATAGATTTTTCATGAACACCGAAAGCAAGGTAGATCGTTTATTTAGTAGACTAATGTTGAGTATATGAAAATCATTGGTGATTCAAGACTTTGACAGTTACGAATAGATTGTTCTTTGTTCCCTTAAGGTTGAAATAGATATCATATTATATTAGTGGTCTCATGGGCCTAGTGAAAAAAAAATGAGTTTAATATGGGTGGATCAACAAATAAATCCCATGATGGAAAGAAGACCAAACATCCCATGTGTCAAAAGTGTGGGAAGAAGCATCCTGGAAACTACTTAAAGGGAACAAAAAGATGCTTAAAATTTGGAATAGAGGGGAATATGGATAATAACTACTGAAGGGATATGAATAATACCACTTATGAGGAAGAATAAATTAAGTTTCAGATCAATTCTTAGCCTATAGTGTGGTGTTTAAAATACAAAGAAAATTTTAATTAAGCAAGCCATTTCCTTAAGACAAGGGTTGTTGGAGGCAGTCAATAACCTCCTAGGAAATAAGAAGGGTATATTCTATAATTACTTCTGAGGTGTAACACGAAAATGATGTGGTGATAGTTATTCTGGTTATTAATTCCAGAACAGTGAATATACTATTTGATTATGATTTTATCCATTCTTTCATATCTTTCATGTTTAGTAGATCTATTCAAATACCACCTCAAAATATGGAGGTTGAGTTATCTATGAGAATATAAAATGGTGAAATTATTGCATCCAAATTATATAACTCCTCCCTAATTAATTATTTTTGGACTAAAACTCCCATTAAATCTTGTCTTACAACCTTTGGTGGAGTTTGATACTATATTTGGCATGGATTGGATATATTTACACAAATCCAAAATTGAGTGTAGATAAGGATATCACCCATCACATCTTGAGGTATCCTCCAATTCTGTACAAGTGTAAGGAGGAGGATGAATCTCTATCAGAATCATTATCTTGATTTTTGATATTATTTCCTTATGATCAAGCATGTATAGCTCAAATTATTGAGACAATGGAGAGCATCATGCTCAAATACATTCCTATTATGAGGGACTGCATTGATGTGTTCCCCAAAGATTTTCATATGCTTCCTCATGACTGATATTTTGAGATCAAAATTGAACTTATTCCATGATCTCTGCCTATATCAAAGATGCCTTATTTAATGGACACTATTGAGTTGGAAGAATAGAAGAAATAGTTATAGGAGAATTTTTACAATGGTTTTATAAACTTGAGTGCTTAACCATGGGGTGTTTCAGTACTCTTCATTAAATAAAATGATTTATCAATGAGACTATGCATTTATTAACATGATATAACCAAATTCAGGATAAAGAAAAAGTATCACATGCCATAGATAGATGGCTTGTTT
Source organism: Viscum album (assembly GCA_963277665.1). Taxonomy (NCBI): domain Eukaryota; kingdom Viridiplantae; phylum Streptophyta; class Magnoliopsida; order Santalales; family Viscaceae; genus Viscum; species Viscum album. The sequence goes on from OY728164.1 coordinate 994,054,188, forward strand.
GATCAACTACATGGGGACAAGTATTTATCTAATGTTGACCTTCGATTATGATATCACTAATTAAAAGTGAGTAAGGAATATATTCCCAAGACTGCATTTCGAACAAGGTATAGACACTATGAGTTCATATAGATTCCCTTAAGACTCGCTAATTCTCCCGTAATTTTCATGGAATTAATTAATAGTGTATTTAGATATTAAATCAACAAATTTGTAGTAGTCTTTATTAATGATCTTCTAATATACTCAAAGAGAATGGATGAATGTGAGGAGAATCTGAATATTGTACTAAAAACTTTACTAAGGGAGAACCATTATGAAAATTATAGTAAATGTGAGTTATGGATGGAGTAAGTGTCATTCTTGGGGTATGTTATCACCAACAAATAAATATTTATGGACCCTTCCAAGAAAAAGTCAATTAAGGAGTGGCCCAAGCCAACATATGTAACAGAGATCCATAGTTTCCTTGGTCTATCTGGGTATTACTAACAATTTATGAATAACTTATCATGACTATAAAACCCAAAAACCAAGCTGGCTTAGAAGGGAGTGAAGTTTATTTTTACTAGTGAATGTGAAGACTATTTCAAAGAATTAGAAATGAGTCTTATCACCGCACTGATACTCACACTTTCAAAAAGAGGGGGGCTATTTATGGTGTAAAATGATGCTTCAAAGAAGGGATTAGGATGTGTAATGATGAAAAATAATAATGTGATAGCTTACGCCTCAAGGTAGTTTACAATTCATGAGACAAACTATCTCATGCACGATCTATAATTGGAGGTTGTGATCTTTGCATTGAAAATATGATGGTATTATCTCTATGGGGAGAAGTCTGAGATATATACTGATCATGAGAGCCTAAAATATATATTAACATAGAAGAATCTTAATATGTGCCTGAAAATATGGTTAGATATCATCAGTGATTATGAATACACAATCCACTACCATCCTGATAAAGAAAATAAAATGGCGGATACTCTAAGTAAAAATGATCATGCATCTTTATCAATGATGAGAATCGAAAAGGATCAAATATTATTATATTTTTAAAGGATAGATATGGGAATCATTAAGGGATAAACATCATCAATCCTTTATCAAATTATTGTTCAACTATCTATCATGGAGAAAATAAAGGGTGACCAAATAAATGATGTGGAAATTTAGAAAAAGGTGGAAGATATCATAAATAAAAAATCCTTAGAGTTCAAAATGGATGAGGAAGGAGTTGTGATATTTGGTTCATGACTATGTGTGCCACCAAATCCAGAGATAAAGAAATATTTTCTAAATGAAACTTGTGGTTAAACATTCTCTATTCACCCAGGGAGCACAAAGATGTATCAAGATATACGAGAGAACAATTGGTGGGACAATATGAAGAAGGAGATTGATGAATATATATCAAAGTTCCTTGTATGTCAACAAGTGAAGGCTGAAAATAAAAATTCTAAGAGGATGATTCATCCATTACCCATACCAACATGGAAATGGGAAATAATCACCATGTACTTTGTCACTAGACTTCTAAAGACATCCAGAAGAAACAATGAAATATGGGTTTTGTGGATGTTCTTAAAGACATATCACTTTATCACAATTCAAGAGGACTTATCACTGGATCCACTTGCATGAATATACATCAGGGAAGTGGTATGGCTGCATAGAGTACCACTATTGATTATATCTGATCAATATCTAAGATTCACCTTAAAGTTTTGGAAAATCCTCCAACATGATCTAAACACTGAGTTGAACTTTATTATGGGTTATCATCCTCAAACTAATGGCCAATGTGAATAGACTATTCAAACACTAGAATAAATGTTGAGATCATGTTTTATGGAATTTAAATGAGTATGGGACTAACATCTACCTCTAGTTGATTTCTCTTACGACAATAGTTTCCACTCGAGCATCCAAATAGCTCCATATGAATACCTTTATGGGAAAATATTCAGAACACCAGCATGCTGGGATGAAGTCAGTGAATGTAATATTCTAGGACATGAAATTGTCGATGAAATGGTAGAAAAGGTGAAAAACATTTTCCAGCATATATGGGAAATTGAAATTCAATAGAAGAGCTATGAAGACAATCATCGACAAGACCTAGAGTTTAATGTTGGAGACAAATTATTTCCCTACATATCTCCATGGAAGAGGGTCATTATATTTGGGAAGAAAGGAAAGTTAATTCACAGGTACATCGTCCCCTTAGAGATTCTTGATCATATTAAAGTTGTGGCCTATCAACTAGCACTTCCTCTAACCACGTATCATGTATATAATGTATTTCAAATATTCCTCTTGAAGAATCACAAACCAAATCCCTCACATGTACTAAATTTAAAGGTGGTATAGTTAGAAAATGATCTCTCTTATAAGGAACTGTTGGTAAAAATCTTGTACCATAGAGATAAATTTATATGAAACAAGACTACCCATCTGGTCAAATTACCATGGTAGAACCATAAGTATGAAGAGTTTACATGGGAACTAAAGGAAGCAATGATGGAGAAGTACCCTCACCTGTTTTCCCCTTATTTTGTAAAATGATGTTTTATGGGATAAATTTCAAAAGGGGGGAAGAATGTAACAACCCATAATTCTATCAATGAAAAATTATCTTCTTATAATTATTTCATATAGTATAAATCACATAAAATCCCTTATACAACACAATAAAAATATTATAAATGAATAATGAATGAAATAAGAGGTATTTCTAGAAATTAAGGAACCTATACCGATGGAATAGTACCTTGACCTTTAGAATAGTAATGTGACCCTTAGGAATAGTAATCCAACCAATATAATAGTAACCTCATCTATAAAAATATAAATGAAATTTATGAAACTTATAAAATAAAATTTGATATATTTATATCATGGAATAAGTAAATAAATGTTTTAAAAATGATAAATTATGTATGGATATTTTGCGAAACATAATTGTTTATTTAAAATATTATAATTAATATAATTATTTAAAATAAAATTTATTTTTATAAAATATATTCATAAATTAAAATTTTTTTATTTTATTATTATAAGATAATTTTATGTGACCTTAATTAATTTTCCAAAGTGTTATAAAATCAATTATAATTTTAAAATTGGTATTTTTCAAATAAATGATGATTTTAATTAAAAATTAAATTTCTCATATTTAGAAAATTATTTTCATAAAATGGTGTAAATTTTTGAATTCAATATGTTGAAAAATGGTAGGAGTTATTTTTTCGAGATTTTTCTAAAAAAATCATTTTTGGGGAATAGTGAAATATGGTAATTTACAGTATAAACTAAAGACATGAATTATTGGGTCGTGGATGATATATTTATGATGTAAGAACCTTTCGTTTAATATCACATTCACTATTTACTATACTTACTCACAATAATAAACACTATTCATACTCTTGATCCAAAATAATAAATAATTGAATAAAATAATCAAAAAACACCTCTCTCCTCCTCTATAAATACCATCCCTCACTACCTCTTCTCCTCACACCTCTTAAACCTTGATGATTCTATAATTTCTGTCCAATACACTTTTCAATCCTCTTACCCACATACATGAGGTTATAGTCTAAACAAAATACCCAAACCAATTTCCTTAAAAGGGTTATCAAGGATAATAATTCAAGAGGTCAAATCCTCTTCTTCTTTATTTATTTTATTTTCACATTCATTTCTTTTCTTATAATATCCTCACCTCCTCTATCCGAACATGAATTATAACTCCAGTATCTTATATATACTGTAATTATAATATATTAATGTAAAATCCACCATCAATTCTCTTCTCCTCTTCCTTTTATTATAAAAATAAAAATACCATCAACGAGGAGTTGATTTATCACCTTCAAGGATGACAAGTTTTAATTTTACTTTATCACTATAATGTTTGGACATATAACTATTAAAATGGTTGTAATATATTTTAAAAAAAAATTTATAACCCTTTTTATTTTCTAAAACTAAATTTTATACACAACAATAAATAATGAAACAAAAATAGTTTGTGATGCTTGAAAAAACTATCAAAAAAACATAAACGATTATCACTAATGTATTATCTAATGATTCATCCTCACAGAAAATAAAAAAATTAATTATATAACCATTTATTATTTATTATTTTAATTAATAACATATAACTAAATTTTTTATATATATTCCCATTTTACATGATCTTTCATACATTTATACAAGTGAACCAATCATGAAAACCAAGGAAATGAACATTCCTGAACGATGAAATTGAATCTTATAACTCATTAAAAAAGGCCATAAATGAACATAATAAAATAATATTATCCTGAACATTAAGATCAAGTGCATAACACTTTCGGACATAAGGAAATGGATTCTTTCTGAACCTCCATTCTTCCTTCACGTTGCATTTTCTCTCTCTTTATCCCAATGTAATTCTTAATTATTATTATTTAATCCTCATAAATTCTGTGTTTATGTTCCAAAAAAATGTTCCTATTCCTATTCTACTTTATTTTATGGTGAAATACATGTTTTATAAGGTTCCCTTCTCTTTTCCTCCTAATAAGAAAGCCAAAATAAAGAGAACTTCTCAAATTATTACTCATTTTCAATTACCATACATAATATATTTTAATACACCATTATTTTTTTAAAATCACTCGTTTTATCATGAAATACAATATTGGTTCATTTCATGGATTTATACAAAAAATTATGACTTTTCTATTTTAAATACTCTTTAATGTTTTCCCTTAAACCGCACTAAAGTGGCTCATTTATAAAGTTTCTTAAACACACTTTTAAAAAAATTCACATCATATGGACATAATTTATAATTATATATTCCTATTTTTCCTTTTTTAGAGTCCATTTATGATTTAAATCCACTCTTCCATGAACTCTTTTATGATACACCCTTTGTTTATGCCTGAGGAAATGTTTATGATACCCATTTCTTTCTTTGGGTAACCCTTATATTTATACCTCATGATTTATTATTATTATGAAAAAAATATGCATGAAAATGTTATGATGTTTGTTCTAAGATAGTGCTATAATGAATTGGTTAATGTTTAGTCTCATGAGATGTCATGTAGGGACAGGGAGAGAACCTGGTTTCTTTATGGGACTTTGTTTGCCATGTGTGATGGTCTTGGAAGTTAGCCCTGACTCATGATTATGTCATGTTTTTTGTTGTTTCCACATTCCTATGATTCCAAAAATAAATGTCCCTATACTCTACATGTTATGATTAATTATGTTTATTCATGTTCCATGCCTTTTAATGTCATTATCTTATGCCTTCTAACCCATGTTCTTTGCTTTATTTGTACCCTTACTTGGATTTTTAGCTCATCCCTTTTTGTCATGTATTCCCTGGGTTATCATATATAGATATAGGATCTAAATATAATTTAGGATCTCTTTATTGATGATTAAAATAAATATGTTTTATTATATTTTCATGTTTTCAGTTTTATGTACCTAATCATCCAAAGTCATTAGACTTTATGATCCTTGGCTTGTGGTTTGATGGTTTGTTATACTTAAAATCATGTAATAATATGTGTCAAAGGTTTGGGTTTCTATAGATATGATCCTAATGGTATAGGATATATATTTTCAATAAAGTAATATGGATGTTAGTTGATTATATTGATGTAAACTTTCATGAAAAATATAGAGAATAAATCTCACAGAAACATATGTGTGTTGTAGATGAGAAAGATGACATTATTTAAAACATTAAAATAATTCAAAAAGTGTTGATGCCACGCAAATAGAAGATTCAGACTCATCTATTTCCAGTGATGAGAAATAATTTCATACAACTCATCCTAGGATGATAAAATAGGTGGAAGTACAAAACATCATTGGTGATAAAAAAATAGTTCAAACAAGAATAACATCAATGTTTTTTTTACATACTTCTTTGTGTTCAAAATTTGAGCCAAAATATGTTAATGAAGATTTCAATAATTAGGAGTGGATTCGTGATATTAATGAAGAGTTTACAAGATTCAGAATAATGATACTTGGGAACTTGTACCCAAACTAAATAAGAAAAAATGTATTGGTACAAAGTGGGTATTCTGAAATAAGTTGACTGAAGAAGGTGAATTTATAAGAAATAGAGCATGATTTTTTTCAAAGGATACTAAAAAATTGAAGGTATTAATTTTTATCATACCTTTTCCCTAGTATCAATGTTAATAAAATTCAAATCTTTCTATAAATTTCTACACAACAAGTTTATAAAATTTTGTAGATGGATTTGAAATCATATTTTCTAAATGGTGAACTTTATGAATTAGTTTATGTTAAAAAAATATGTGTCTTTTTAATTGTAAAAGATAAAAGTTCTGTGTGAAAGTTGAAGAAATATTTATTTGAGTTAAATAAATATCTAATATCTTGGTATTCCAAATTGGATTCCTACTTAAAGAAGTTTAATAATAATAAAGGAAGAGTTGAGAGTAATACTTACATCAAATAAAATCAATATATATATATACCTAATTGTAATTGTTTATGTAGATGATATTATATTTTCTATGAATGATGAAATAACTTTCTAAAAGTTTTCTCAGGACATGAAGAAGTTGTTTGAAATATCCATGCTCGGTGAAATGAAATATTTTCTTGGATTAGAAATCTCACAAAAGAAGAAATATATTTTTCTATCTCAAAAGAAGTATGATAAATAACTTATTAATAATTTTAGTATGGAAAATTCAAATTCTACTTCCACACCAATTTTGGTGGGAACCGAGTTGTCTAAATATGGATAAGAAAAGGAAGTGGATTCCAATTAATTTTGAAAGCTGATTTGAAGTTTTCCATATCTGAATTATTCAATACCATATATTTTTTATACTATTAATTTATGTGAAATGTTCCAAATTTCTCAAAAATAATATCATCTCATAGTAGAAAAAATATATTAGATATATCAGAGGCATAAAAAATTTTATTATCAATTATGAAATCTCAAGAAGAATTGATTTTCTTGGATATACATATGTTTATTGGGAAAGTAGTGTGTATGATAAAAGAAAAACATATGTTGTATTTTTCTTTCTAGGGAAAATTTTTGTGAGTTGGAATACTAAAAATTATAATTCTGTAACTCTTAGAAAATCTAAATCTAAATATGGTTCCACCACTCAAGATACAACACAACTTATGTGGATAAATACTTAGTTGGGAGATTTTCTTATTGAAGTAACTTTTAAAATTATACTGGTTTGTGATAATAAGAGTGTTATAACTCTCACAATAAATATAGTTCAATATTCTCATTCAAAACATATTGATATCAAATATCACTTCATCAAAGAGCATGTGGAGAAGAATAAACTCAAGTTGTAATATGTTCTTATAATGGAACAAGTTTAAGATATATTTATAAAACCTTTACCAAGATAAGGTTTTATAAATTTAGGTTGAACATGGTAATCCAACCTATTTCTCTCCAAGGTAAAGGTTTGGGTTTCTATACCCTCTCTTATTTTTCCTCTAGATAGTTTTTTTAATGGGGGGAAATGATGTTTCATAAATATATCCATTGGTATGTGTTAAACCTTTTAAAGAATCATGGATCTAGGGGAGTTGTTAAAAGAGGTAAGTTGTGAGTCCTTTATGTAAGTGTATTAAATGTTCTAATAGTTTGTTGATGTTCTCGTACGAAACTTTGGTTTTATAGAAAAATGGAAGAATTTATGAATAATGAAAAGTTTGAAGTTCAAGAATATGTTTCTTAAGTCATTTCTTTTGAATAGCATGGTTTTTCTATTCAATGATTCTTGTTTCCTACAATGAGTTCACTCACATAGGCTTATAATAGTTAATTAGTTATCCATAGCTTGATTTATAAAGTTTTAGTGATTTATAAATCTTGGTTGACAACAAAATCCAAAGGATAGATTGTTGTAACCAATTTGGATGGAGATGGATTTTCATATACTAAAATAAGTGGTTTGTTGAATGTTTTTTATTTTGTTGTAATTATCCAAAAACACCTTAATTTCTTAGTTTTAGTGATCAGATGAAATACTATCAGACTCATAATATTAGATTCATATTTCTTATGAAATTCCATCAATTAAATTTTTCTATTCTAAAATGTTTTTGGGGTGAAATTTTTTTCATACTCATATTTTTTAGATGGAGTTTTTAGAAATAGAGTGGGAAGATGAACTGGATTCAGAATATCTTTAGAGAAATTTGACATAAAAATATGATGATTATTTGTTTTGATAAAAGTTCTCAACATCATAATTTGACTAAAAAAATTTGATTAAATCATTGTGAAAGAAAGGGGAGAAAATGTCTTTGGGTATATAAAGTTTTTCTCTTATAATTTATGGGAGAATAAGTATAATGATTCTATGTTGATATCAACATTATAATAATGATGAAGAAATCATGATACAAGTATGATATTTTTAATGAAAATAGAAATGTGAATTTTTTTCGTTTCTACAATGTAAAAGTTTTTTAGGTTGTAGATCAATGGTTTTAAAAGTACCAGACGTGAAGGTTTTTTGAAGGTAAGGTTTTTGAATTTACTAAATTCAGAAGGTTTGAAAAAGTGCTGATCAACCAATCCATCGTATGGTTAGATACATTAGTCAAAAAAATTCCATCTTATTATGAAATCAGTTGTTGATTGATATAAATAAAGGAGTCATTATTGATACTGATCAATCGGAAGAGATGCAAACACTGATCAATCAGATGAATTGTAGACACTGATTCATCATAAAAGTGTTTTTCACTAATAAGGAAATAAATATTAAGCTTTATCGAATGTAGGACATCATATTTCTCAAGTTGTATCAAATGAGAAGATGCTAACACCAATATATTGAAAATTCTAATTGATATTGTGTCATCATATGCTGAGTTTCATTAGATATAGTATTATCGGTCTGAGGAATTGTTGAACAAATAAAGTAAGTGGTTGAAAAGGGTTCTAAATTATTTAAAAGTTTAAATGATGTTATATGAAAAAACTAGTTTTTTCAATTTGGAGAATCAGAGTGAGAAGTATTCTGAATTATTATTTTTAATCAAATCAAGTGAATTAGAATGAAAAATAGAGTTTCAAACTGAGATTTTTTGGACTATGAATTTATGTTCTACATAATTAAAAAAGATTCGAGAAGAATCAAGATGATTTGATAATCTATGAGAAATGGTAAAAAGAAGTATTAATTTAAAAATTTATTTATATATGTGAATTTTTTTAAGTGGGAAAATCATTTTTGGGTCCCACTATTTCAGTTTTCAATGCACCTATACAAATGGGTTGAAGTACAACATACTCTGACATTGCTCTCGTGCTCAAAAGGTAGAGTGTCCGTGTTTTTTGTTTTCAAGATAGAATTATTGGAGGAATATTTCCGAACTAAATAACAGTTCAGTAGAAGTTATGGTCATGAGTCAATGGATCGAACTCAACAATTAGACTGATGAATCAAACTTTTTTTCGGACTGGCTAATCAAAATTATTTTCGATCTAAATAATTAGATAGAATAATCAGATTGAGTGATCATACAGATTTTTGTATGAAGTTCAAAGAAGTTTTTCTTACCTAGTGTTCGGTAAGAAAGTTAGGAATTGTCTTCAGAAGAATTAAAAAAGTGGAATTTTTTGAAGAAGCATAATGACATGTTCTAAACCTATTGATGAAGGTTAATAAACTAGTTACAACATCTCATTTATATCTTTCATGATAGTAGAAGAACATGCAATGTTGTTTTGATCATGGTGCTACAAAAATGTAAGGGTATTTCTTACTTTTTGTATCCACACAAAATGATTGTTTTCTAGTGGATTGTGTTGTATTAGATTAATTCCAAACCACACCAATGACTAGATACTCCTATTGAGTAGTGAATTTTTTAAATACTTGTATTCCTATGGATGTGTGGTTTTTTGGTTTAGAGAAAAGTGTAAAATATTTAAAATGAGGTGAAGGTTTTTATATAAGAAATATATAATAAAAGTAAAATATATCATTGATTCAACATCTCTCCCTCTTGGTGATTATATTAATCCTAATTGGTCCTTTTCAATTAGTATCAGAGGATGGTTCCCTTCACTTACTCTTTGTTGAATTTTGAAGAGAATTTTATATTGATAATTTAAATTATGTGAATATTAGGGGTATTTTAGTTTTTCCTGGAAAGAAATATCATATCTGTAAATATATAATGTTTTCATATATTATATTCCTTAGTTATGACGTTTCATAGGCTTCTACATATGGATTTATACCATGATCTAAAAATGATCCTCTTATAACTGTTGATAAGAAAAATATTGTTAACGATGGAATGGATAAAAATGATCAAATTTATTCACTCTTAAAACGTGAGTTTCTTAGAGTAAAGGGAGTTATAACTGCCAATGGTATTTGATAATAGTTTAAAATTATCTATGAAGGAAATACAAAGGTGAAAAAGGAGAAATTACAAATTTGGAGGCTAAAGTAGAAAGATCTCAAAATGGGTGAGTATGAATCCTTTGGTGACTTCTTTACAAGGGTGAATGATATTATAAAAACCATAAGATGTATTGTTGAGAAGCAGAAAAAAACTACTATTATTGAAAAGATCTTATCAATTATTCCTGATAAATTTGATGTAAAAGTTTCATCTTTGGAAGAAACATATCCTGAAACACTATCTTTGGATTACTTACATAGCACTATAATTACATATGAAATGATAAGATATAAAGTCATGAAAATAAAATAAAAAGATTATCAATAAGTTTCCTTCAAATATTCCAATAAAGTAAAAATCTAAGAAGATTCATGATGTTGAATAAGTTGGTGATCATGTTTCCAAAAATGAGGTTAGTAATAGTTTTGATGGATTTTTGTCCTTGTTTTCTAAAAAAGTGAATAGAGGAACACAAAATTATAAAGTAAATATACCACTAAAATCCTTTGGTAGTGGAGTTATTGGGAATTTTTATATAAATTTACCTCAAATAAAATATGAAGAATAAATTGATACAGATGACATAAAATCAAGAATATCCTTTTATAAACATGTCAAAAAATAAAAAACTTATTCCAAGGGAAAAAATAAATAAAAATCTAAATCTAAAAGGAGAATATTTTTTTATATGGTTTATGAAGATAATGACAGTGAATTTGAAGATGGGAAATTAACTAAGGTAGCTAGAGAAGACATGTTTATTGTAAATGTTAATAATTAAATGTTCACTAGTGATGAAAAGATTATTTATGAAGATGAAGAATAAACATGGTTATAATATAATTTAAAAATATAGTTTAAATAATTTCTTTAAAATATTATAAGACTCAAAATAGAAATCAAGAAGTTGAAAAAGATAGTTCTATAGTAAATAGTAAATAATATTTTCTTGACAAGAAATATAAGTTATTGGGAGAGATTGATAATTTTAAGAAATCTCTTGAAAAAGAAAATAATTGGAATAAAAGTCAGGAAGTAAAGATAAAAGAGAAGTATGATGAATTAGAACTTATTTAAAAAAAATTATCTAAAAGTGTTTTGGGTGTTATGAGGTTGAAAAAAATATACTTTGGAAATTGTTTAAATTATAGAGAAGTGTTAACCTATTAACTATCAACAAAAGTTAACTTCAAAGGTCGAGAAGAAAAATGAATTTTTTCTTAATAGTAAGAGAGTTGATAAAATCATATATGTATCCAAAACCAACAAAGTAAAAAATTCATATGTTTCAAAATTTTAAAATTATGAATCAAATATTTTTATGAATGGTGATTCTGTTGAATATGGGTAGAAATCCAATTTTAAGAAGAAGATTTCAAAATATAAAATAACTTATGCGACTCAAAAAATTCTTATCATATAAAGTTTGAAAATTGTAGAAAAATAGTCTACAACACTAGATAGTATGGATGTTATAAATAAAATTATTCATTCTATGTATAATTCTAGTATTGTGGATGATTTAGAAATAAAAAAATTGTGTTGGTTAAATAAAAAATATTTCAATTATCCCATGAGTAACTGAAATCAAATTTTGAGGGGTAGTCAACCCACTCAAATAAGGAAACTTCAGAAAGTTTTTGTGAAGGCTACAAATATATTCCAACCTTTGGAAACTATTTATGAAAGATGTAAACAGCCTGTACATCTTGATAAATTATTTATTGTGTTGTTACTAGCACAAAAACATCTTTATAATAATTCTCAAAAGATGGATGTGAAGGAAGATAAAGGAAAATAAAAATCTCTTGATGTAGAAAATGATCTCAAATTTACAAAAGGAGAACAGACCTAGATTTTGGATAGTGGCTATAATTCACATATGATAGGAGATTTAATGATTTTAAAGAATGTGAAAGACTTTAAAGAAGGAACAGTGACATTTGGAAATGATAAATCTCTAAGAATAAAAGGTGTTGGATATGCTATTATTAAGGAAGAAAAAATAAAATCCAAAAAGACATTGTTTGTTAATGGGTTGAAACACAATTAATTTAGTGTTTTTTTTTTTTGAATTTAATAAAAAAAATCATAAAAATATGGTTTTTTTGTGAAAATATGTAAAGATAGAAAAGTTTTTACGAATTTAAAATGTACAAAGGGTAAATTTTTTCAAGTTGGTGATGTATAAAATTCATGTTATCTAAGCATTATGGAAGAAAATAAATTTTGGAATAAATTTTTGAGAAATATGTGTCATAGGAATATGAGCACATTAACAAAGAAAGATAGTGTTCATAGCATTTCTAATTGACAAGAAGAATAGATTTGTGTTATTCCATTTTTTAGAAATGGAATATTACAAACTCAGTGCATAGGAAAGTTAAAATTCATTCAAATCATCCTCTAAAGTTGATTTATTCTAATATTTGTGATCTAATGAGAAAGTAGTCAAATTTTGGAGATAATTAATTATTTTATTTCATTAATGATTTTACTCACATTACTTGAATAATATTTTTGAAACATACATCATAATCTCAAAAAATCTTTTAGAGTTTCAAGAGAATATCAAAAAATGAATGTGGATATTCTTGAAAGAAGTTGAAATCTGATAATGGTGGTGACTAAAAAATGAATAATTCATAATTTATCTTAGAAAACATTATATTAATCATGAGTTTAGTGGACATTACACACTAAAGAAGAATGTTTTAACATAATAAATAATATAATTTTACTTGATATGGGATTTACTACGTTAATAGAACATGGTATTTCTCATTATTTCTAGATGTAAGTGTTGAGTACAGCTATTTGTATTCAGAATTGGGGTTTCAACATACCATTTTTTGATATGAATCCTTATGAAATTTTCTATGATAAAATTACAAGTTTGAAACATTTAAGGGTTTTTAGGGGTCCCTACATCATTAAAAACAAACATGGAGTTTTGTTTTGAGACAGAATTGGTAGAGAACGATTTCTTGACTGGAGAAGTGTTCAGAATAAGTTGTGGTCTAGATTGACTGGATCGGACTGAACAATCAAAATAATGGATTAGACTTTTTTTGGAATGACTAATCAAAAATGTTTTCAGACTGAATAATCGGACATAAGAATCAGACTAGGTTTTGTATGAATTCTTGAGAAGTTGTTCCTAGATACTACGGGGTAAGAAATTGAATAATTGTTTCCTGAATAATTAAGAAAGTGGGATTTTTTTAGGTATTGTAGTTACATGTTCTGAACCTGTTGATTTAGGTTTATAAACTTGTTTCAATATCTCATTTACATCTTCCATGCTAGAATAATCACATGCACTATTGTATTGACCACAGTTCTACACTATTGTAAGGGTATTTCTTAATTATTATATCCATACAAAAGGATTTTTTTATAGTGGATTGTTTGGTATTATATTATTTTCAAACCATGAAAAGGCCTAGCTACTCTAATTTAGTATTTAACCTTTTAAATAATTTTGTCCTTGGGGATATGTGATTGTTTGGTTTTCAACAAAGTGATCAATCTTTAATAGGAGGCAAAGGTTTATATATAAGAAAGATAACATAAAAGAAAAAGATATCCTTGATTTAGCCCTTCCCTCTCTAAATGATTACATTGATCCTATTTTTTCCTTTTCATGTAGTTAGTATCTACCCCATCCCAAATAATGAGTCATATGCCGGAATGCATGCCAACAATAATATAAATCTATTGGAATAGTTAAATACCAATCACATGAAATTATAATGATTCAAGAAATATTCATTAAAATTGAAAATAAACTTCCTATAAGGGGATGTTCCATGCATGTATACATTCTTTGAGCCTCACCTTGGGATCTGATATGACACATGAGCTTCAATTATAGTAAGCAAGCATTTCTTTCTAAAGAAACAATAGAATAATGCACATTACTTTATTCATGAATGTGATTAAAACCTAAATTATAATATTTTATAAATTCAATTTTATGAAATTAATTTCATTTTTGAATTCATCTTGTCAAATTTATCTTAGAGTGAATTTTTTTTATTTTTCAAGAATAGTATATTTTTCAGTGAATAGTGAAAATACTTTTTTTTAAACTATCAATTTTATGACATTATAATGATATAAGAATAACTTGAAAATTTATGAAAATTTTTTATAGAAAAAATATATAGTAAATAAGTATTATGGAAAATATAAATATATAATTTTGAACTTATAAATATATGCTTAAAGTTTTTGAAATCTAAGTAATGTTTTTTTTCAAATAAAAATTGTTTTTAGTTATTTTCTCTTAATAAAGTATTTACATGGTTCCTTTTGGTTTTGGTTTGGTTCTTAAGACAAATAAGTATCATTTTATTTAAAATAATAAAAATAATTCTATTTTAATCAATATTATACATTATTTTACAATAAAATCATTCTTATTCATAAAATAAACATTTTTTCTAAAAATGGTTTTAGTTGTGTTTTACGAACATATATTAAAATTAATTTTTACCACTTCTGGAAATTGAATATTGTAAAATGGATTCTGTATTTGAAATAATAATAATGTATAATAGAAAATAATTTCAAAATAACTTTTTTTCATAATTAATTGTAACCATGTTAAGTATTTATCACTTAGATTAAGGGTAAAATGAGTTGATAGGGTTAAAATAAAGGGATAATGCTTCAAGATAACACTGAAATTTTCTTAAATATCACTTTTTGGTTATATTTTTACCTTAGAACTGTCATATTTGAATCTATAAATATTTTTTCCACTTTACTTGAGTAGTAAATATATTATACACTAATTTTTCATGTATTTTCATGTTTTCCACCCACCTCACATATAAAAGGGAACACCCTCTCCTCTCATCTATACACTACATGAGCCACTTAGATCAACTAATACCCACAAAAATACCTTAAAAACATCCCTCCACATATCCTAGAGGTAATATTTTTACCAAAATACCACTTCGAGAAGGATTAAGGTGTAAGCTAAAGGAGGTTACCAAAATAAGAGGTATATGTTAATACAGACCTTTTTCAAGTTACTTTCTTCTTAAACCTCCTACAAATCATTAATAACCATATTAAATTTATTAAATAATTATATTCACCATACTTAGGTATTTTATGTTAATTTTGAATCCATTTTATATCTCTTTCCCATCCTATATAAAATGAAATCATTTCTCATGTATATGTACAGCCTACCATCTCCACATAGTAGTGTAATTCATTTTTAATCACCAATTTAATTTTATAGATATAAATATATAATTAATGGATGTATATGATATTTATAAAATATTTATGATTGTTTAAATATAATATATCATCAACCTTCTTACCATTCCATTTGTTGGAGAATGATAATGTCATTCATGTGCACATTTTGACTACCACCTCCACAAAGTAATGTGATTTTTTTATTAACACCATGAATGGATGATTATAAAATTATATTTAATAGAAAAAAAATATATTCAATAAAGTTCTAACAATATTTAAGTGATGTAAATATTTTATAACACCATTAACCATGGCCAATATACCGAAATAATTTTGGAGAAATTGATCGAACAACCTTATGTGATCAACGTAAACAAGAACTATTAAATGAATATATTCAAAATGATTATAAAAGGAAGTAAATATTAAATATATATGAAAATGGTTCTTAATAAAGTATTTAATAAATTTCAATTTATTATTTAGGAAGATAAAATTAGTCTAACCAAAGAGAAGTCCCAGATTAGTGTTTATTCTATAATCTCAGTTTTATTTGGGATTGTTAATATTTCCATTGAAAAAAATTAAATGGTATTTCTATTTTTAACTCGATAAATTTTCTTATTCTCTATTTATTTATGGATTTTAAAAAAAAATTCCTTTCTTTTTCCTCTCTTTAGAGCTTAATATGATCGAGAAAATGTTTTTTTCAAAATGTCGACTTATTTCCTCTTTGGTCGATGAACTTTTTCTTCCAAATCCATGCTTCTTATAATGTTTTCAAGAATGTTTTCAATATATTACAATGATTTTTTAAATTAATTTTCAAAAATATTTTACTTTCTTTACAAAGGTTTAAAATAAATCTTCTTTTCATTTTTTAAATAAGTTACTTTTTAATTTTTACCAAAAGTGTGAATGGAATCTGTGTTTTAACATTTATTGAATGAATGGATTTTCACACTGTCATAAATATTATTTTCATTGATGCTTCATTTTCAAGTTACCATTGTTATTTTCAAAAAAAATATATATTTAAGAAATTTTAATTTAAAATTTTATCAAAATAAATGGAGTATTTTCCCATATTTTCAAATAATGGCTCAAATTTTCTTTTAAAGGTATTTTCATCTATTTCAACATCATTTAATGATTCCTATTCTTTACAAGGGATATACTTTAATGATATTATCCAATTTCTTTTTATTGATGTATTATGATCATGTAGTTTTATTTATTAAATGGGGAAAATATTAACATTTCATATGCTAGTTTTTCAATATAAATGTTTATGTTGATTATGTATTGAATTTATATTCATTTATTTCATATTATAAATGAATTTGACATAGTAAGTAATTGGTAAGGCCCATTATAGACCCTCGATGCATCAGTAGGTCTCATGAGACAAACTAGTTTGGTCATTTGGTATTCACCTTACCTATTTATATATGATGTCTTCGCACTAGGACTTTATGATAATATTATGATGCCCAATATTATGCATTATATCATTATGAAACTATTTATTATTATAAATGTAATTTTTTATGTTTTTATGTCATACATGGATATATTCTTTTATTATGATATTAATTATATGACATATTTAATTATTTTTTACCTATAAAAAATTATTCAATGTTTATTTATTCTATGATTACTTTTGTTGTATTCTTTCACGTATTGAGCATCTAAAAATACCCTTTATTATGTTATACTTTCCCTAGGATACCAAGAAGGTATATATGAATGATTTCAGGAATATACTAGAAGAAATAATAATGTTATCACTTGAATTTTAAGATTTATTTCATTTTTTTTAAATTTAATATGAGAATCGTGTATGAATATAGTCTCCCAAGACATATAAACTATTAAATCCATCAAGATATAATACCATGTATCTTGTTCCAATGTAGTAAAATAACCATTGGGTATAGGTTACTAGTTTCGAGGTATTATAGTTGGTATCAAAAACAATAGTGTAAATCTTTGGAACTGGATTTAGGAATACATAGATTAGACAACCTAAACCTATAACAGACTTTAAGTAAAATTCTTGGTATTGGATAATATCATGAAGCTTTAGTAAGATAAAGAATGTGTAGTTCCCTAGTAATGAAATCCCTATATAGATACTGTAAAGTGTAAATGACTATGAAACAAATTCACTTAGGGGTAAGCATGATTAAAAAGGATAGTATAGTATCAACTCAATCTTAACTCGATGCATGTTGAGTGGGACTAAGACAACACAACTAGATTGATGCTCTTGAGGAATATTATTTGGTTAATTAACATTCTCTTTATTAACCATTATGAAATATTTTTACAATATTTTTATGATTTGAAGATATTACCAAATATTTTAAGTTTATGATTCTAATATTATAAATGAGTAAATTTTCAAATTATGTTAAGTGTTACACCAGATTCAGAATTATATACTATGAGTTAAAATTCATAATGTTATGATATAATTAATTTTATTTAATTGTATATAAATGGTTCCTATAATAATTAATAGAAACTTTATCATGCACGTAATCTATGTAGGTATTTTCCTCTTAGGATAGACAATGAGTTGGAGCTAGAGATAGAAAAAATTATATCTATATCAGGGTAGATGACTTAGGTTATCGCCAAAAACATAACCTGTATGGTGCAACCTATTGATCCCCAACATGGTGCAACAATGTTAGACTGCTTCATGTGACAGAAACCTCCATCATTCAATGAGACTACTAATCCATTAATATTTAAGTGATGGATCATTTCCTAGGAGAATATATTTCTCACTTTGGGAATTAGTGAAAGAGATAAAGTTATCATGGTAGTTTATTTTATTGAGGTAGACATTGATAATTGGTTTTCATTGATCCAGAATACTAATTAGAAATAGGATATAGATAGTATAGATTGAAATATTTTCAAGGGGATATTATTCAATAAAATACTTTTCTCATGAGTAACGATCTTATATAGAGAGTAAATACCTCAATCTAAGTCAAAATGAAGGAGAAAATATTATAGAATATGAATCTATATTTTCATGGTCAGCAACTCATGTTGTGGATTATGTACACAATCTAAGAAGTAATATTGATCACTTCTTTGATGGGATAAAACCAATACTTCAAACATCATTAGTCTTCATGCATTTTCATTATATAAGGATATGATATTAGGTTCCATTAAAAAATAGAATAAATTCACCAAGTCTTATGTTTTCAATGGAAAATAAGAAAATAAGTGGGTGAATGAGAACTCTAAAAAATATGGAAAAAAGGAAAGAATATAATGGGGGAATTTACAACTTGTAATAATTATGGAAAGATACATTGTGGAACATGCTTTATGGGAATGGTAGTTTGATTCATGTGTGGAGATAAATTTTATCAGGCTCATGATTTAAAGGTAAATAAAGAATCCAAAATTTTCAAATGAATAAACTCTAAGTATATGAGACATTATTCAAATTAATTCACCAAGATTCAATGGAATTTTCATTAAAAACATCCAACAGGGTGAGTCCAAGCTTATGCAATCACTACAACTGAGTTTGAAGTTCATAAAGATGTTGTAGTGAGTACTTTGATTAAAAAATCAATTTTAGATAACACTTTATTTTATTCTAGATCTTGAAAATATTTTATATCTTCCATTTATTCCAATAAAATTAAATATTTTCATATAACCTCAATAAGGGAGTTTTAAATCAAAACTCCTAATGGAAATCTTATTGCAATATGGATATTTCACTCAATCCCCATTATGATTAATATACATACCATATTTTCAAACTTTTTTACTATATATATGGATAACTTTTATATAATCCATAGTATAGGTTGGATTATAAATTATAATGCAAAAAATTATTTCCAAGATAAGGATATTATAATTTGTGTAACATCCCCCAATTTGGCACTCTCTCACGTGGCCATAAAGGGTTGGTCACGAGACATCAAGCATGCCTCCATGTATTCCATAGGCTACAGACTTTCATCAAGGTGTGAAATTTATAGTGGAGAGACTATACCCCTGGTATGAAGTGTTGTTAAAGTAGAAAAAAATCATAATAGAATAGAAATAATCAAATTATAGACATAGTGAAAGACAACAATATAATCCATAATACAATAAAATAATAAGGAACAATGTAATGATGTGATAGAATGTAACTAAATTTCATGCTAGAAAAAAACACAAGAAAAATACTAGAAGAATCAAATAACAGACTCAAAGTATCAGGTCTCGAACCCTGTGTCGGTACCATCTCTAAACTCTATCCCAACCTAAAACAAGAAATCAACTTCAAGGTCCTTTTCCCTTATCCAAACATGAATCCACATATTCTCCCCGAGTACCAAATGGTGGAATGAATAGGGTGTGAGTATAACATAGTAGGTTTACACCACCATGTCAAAACAAAATAAGTCTGATAAGAAGTGTGCACAACAAAGAGAATAACATGTGTATTAATTAATTCAACAATTAATAAAATACAACAATAACCTACTTCAGCACCATACCAGAATAACTCTAAGAATTTATTATGACCATGTCAACCATAACCATATAACAAGGTAAGGTAACCTACTTCAAAACCATATCTGAATATCTATTAGCATGTCTCATGACCATACCAACCACAACCATAAAACCATGGTAAAGTCAAAACAAACAATCCTGGTCAAATCCCTATAAGCATTACAATATTTTCGAGTCAAATACCCATAGGCATTATAGTATTCTAGGTCAAAGCCCTATATGAATTACAGCATGGGATATGGAATAGGATACTCTGTATAAGCATTATATCATGGGACTTGGCCGATCCCACTCAATGTCAGCATTATAGCATGTAAGTGTGCAAGTTCCAGGGCCGAGATTAATATATAATCATTACAACATGGAACACAATTCATGTCATATGGAATGGATATCATAATATCACATCACAATTCTCAATGGTTAATTATGATAATTTCCATTCTTCTTTCATATTCCACTTTTAATTCAATCCACAGTTGATTAATAATTATATCAAATAATCAATAAGCCATAATTTAGGGATCCTATAACAAGAAATAACCTTAGGTAATATGTCTTGATAAACATTATTTAATCCACTAGCCAATTAAAAATCCATTTGAAACCAAAGTAAATTAAGGAATAATATCATTCAATTATTTTATTAATTTAGGCACATGCAATGATGGCGCAATCAAAATATTGCATAAACTTGGAAATTATCAAATCATAGGTTTAAGATTTAGACCCCCTACCTTTAACCAATGATCTAAAATGGTTCTAATCGACAAAGCCCATGAGGAAGAAGGTGTGGATGATTTCAAAGAGGTTCCTATATCAAAAAAGATCAAGATCAAAACTTATAATGAAATTTTTCAAAGGATTTCACCGTAATGGTTGGAGTTGAAGGAAGAAGAAGAAGAAACCAGACCAAAACCACTAACCAGGGATTTCTCACACAAATGGGATCTATGGAAGGGAATTTGTTTCCCCAAAATCACCTAGATAAATTTTTAGGGTTGAGAGGAGATAAACCTAAGTGGATTAGAATGAAAATAATCCACACAGCATGTTTAAAAGAGTCGGTCGGGCATTTACACATCATGTAATGTGGTTTCACATCATGTAAATATTTTTAATGGAATACGATGAAAACCCCATGACCTAGGATTAATTTTATTAAAACCCTAGAATAATTACATGACTTATAATCCCTTTACATGATGTGTAATCCATTTACATTATATGTAAATGATCTACAGTTGATTTTTTATCCCATTTTCCCTTTAATCCTCTATAACTCCTTTAAATCTTCTTAACATACCAAGAACCCATGAAACACTTAACCCATTTATTCTCAAACTACATTAACTCAAAAAATATCCTAGAACTTTGGGTCATTTTCTTTGACAAAGGATCTCTGTTAACGAATAAGACTAAACCACCAATGTTCAAATGAAAAAAAACTAAGAGAAAAACATGCCTGGAAAGAGATGGGATCTTACAACCTCCCCACCTTATAACATCCCATCCCAAAGCTCCTCTAAGAATCACTATGAGGTATCAATGAAAAAAATTTCCACTGTGTTCACATATCAGACATTGTGTCTAAGATATCCCCTTGAACACACCCATACTTCCACTACACTCGAACCAATAGTATAGTCTAACCCTGAAGATATTTCTCACTATGATCCACAAACTATATCAGATTATCCTAAAAGTAAACATCATCAAAAAGCTCTATGTATAATAAAACTATCACATGGGAAGGGTTTGGATGATACCATCATAGCTGTGACACATGGAACACATTGTGCATGGAACTATATCATTGTGGAAGGCTTAAATGGTACACCATTGGACCGACCCTCACCACTATTTCAAATAGCCCAACAAACTTGGGTGATAGATTTCCCTATTTCATGATATTATGATGTCCCAACCTAGGTGACACCCAAAGGGAAACATGATGACCAACCTTGAACTCCAGAGGTTGTCTTTGATGGTCAGCGAATGATTTATGTCTGGTCTTCATGGCCACCAATAACTATTTGATCAACTGAACCTGTTCAGATGTCTCCTGCATGATATTATGCCCAACAATCATAGAAACACCTACCTCCAACCAACATAGAGGTTAATAGCATGGACTTTCTTACAAGGCCTCAAAATGTTCTATTTGTATCAATTACTAAAAGCTATTATTATATAGAAACTCCACGAGTTCCATATGTTGCTCCCATAAACAACCAAAATCCAAAACACAAGTTTGTAACATATCCTCCAGAACCTGAATAGTTCACTTATATTGACCATCAGTCCATGTATGATAGGCTATCCTTAAAATAACATTCAATCACAAGGATTTCTGAAGACTCTTCTAGAAACATGATGTGAAATGAGGATATCTATATGAAATGATACTCCTCGGAACACCGTGCAACCAAACCACCTCGCACACGTAAATATTTCTCAGATCATCAACTATGAAGGTTTCCCTAGTAGGTAAGTAGTGGGATACCTTATTTGATCCAAAAAACCCATACAACATCATTTTTACTGGTCATATAGGATAATCTTATCACAAAATCCATTATAACATCATCATATTTTAACTTTGGAATGGGAAATGGAGGAAAAAGACCAGATATCCTCTAATGCTCATCTTTCACCTGCTGGAAAGTGAAGAATATATCCATAAATCTTGAAACTGACTTATTCATTCCTAACCACCAATAATTTCTATAGTGATCATGAGACAAATTTGTTAAACCAGGATGCATCACCCATCTAGAAGCATGAAACTCCCTCATTGGATCCTCGTGCAAGACTATAAGAATCCATACTTATACATAGAAAAGAAAAGAATTTCCACTACTAAGATACCATCCTGATGGCCTACCCTCACCATATAATTTTTCTCTCAGAAATGATCCCCATATATTAGAAAACTATTCAGTATTAATCTAGTTCAAAATTTTGGGTATAATAGATGTTGAAGTCAAAGATGCATGTCCCTGAGATTCCAGAACATCCAGATGCATGTCTACAAAAGGAATATTATTTGACACTCATCACAAGACTCGTATATTTCCTCCATCTGTGTCTTCAATATCAAATTTTTGTGAACTATGTTTCCCTTTCCTGGTGTATAATCCAATTCAATATTGAAAGACTACAGATACTCAACCCACCTCTTCTTCCAGTGGTTAAGATCTTGTTGAGAAAAGATATAACTAAGGCTCTTATGATCTCTATATGCCAAAAACCTCTCACCCATGAGATAGTGTCTCCAACATCTCAGGGAATGTACCACTATTGCTAACTTCAGATCATGAGTATGGTAATTACTTTCATGCGGTCTCAACTGCCTGGGGCCATAAGCAACCACTCAATCCTCTTACATTTAAACTACTCTGAGTTCAACTTCAGATGAATCATAGTACATGGTATATTATTTATCAATAATTGGTAAATTAAAGATAGGTGTTTTGGTAAGACTTCCTTTTAGCTCCTAAAAATGTCTTTTTCAAGCATCAGATCAAACAAACTTCACCCCTTTCTTGGTCAACCCAGACATTGGTGCTGCAAAACGGGATAAATCTTGGATAAAATACCAATAATAACCAATTAAACCCAAAAGTCACTGAATTTATTGGTTTTTCCCCAAGATACCATGATTTTTAATTTCACTTTATCCACTAACACTCATTCCTCATAGACAACATTTCTTAATAAGTTCACTTTATTTATCTAGAAACAACATTTAGTTAGCTTGGTGTAAAGCCTATGCTCCCTCAATATACTCAAGATAATGTCAAGAAGTTTGGAATGATCGTTTGATGATTGGAAGTACACAAAAATATAAATGATGAAAAACACCACAAAATAATACTGAAAATGATGAAAGATCGTATTCATTATGGCCATGAATATCACAGTCACATTAGTCAACCCAAATGGAATCACTATAAATTCATAAAATCCATACATGCACTTAAATTTATTCTGAGATATGTATGATAGTCTCACTCTTAACTGATTATATCCTGATCCCAATTCAATCTTGGAGAATATCTTAGCACCTATCAACTAATCAAAATATCATCAATGTATGAAAGATTATACCGGTTCTTGATCGTCATCTAGTTCAACCATTGATAATTCACATATAAGCTCAAAGACTCGTTAAACTTTTTGGTGAAGAGAACTAGAGAACCCTAATAATATGTACTAGGTCATATGAAGCCTTTAGTTTATAGACCTTTCAACTAAACTTGAAACTCCCAAATCTCTTATGGTTCCATTCGGTAAGGATGGATAGAAATTGACTCTCCTCCTGGAACCAACTTGATTTCTTGATTGGGTGGTAAGTCATATAACTCATCGAGAAATACATCCTGAAAATGGTATATCAATGGAGGAAAATAATTCTATTGAATTCCACCATTATCTAGAGAAAGACCTATTATCTGAGTTGTGAGACAATCCAATATGCACTGAGTTGGTCTAGCATGACTAGCCTGAAGATCCCACTCACCCTGGTGAGAATATATACTTCATTTTGGAGAAAGGAAATTAACTATCCTCCTATAATAGTAAATATTATGCTAGTATAGAACTAACCAATCCATACCAAGAATCAAGTTGAAGCCTATAATTTCCAACGCTGGTGATTCCCAAAAAAATGGTAACCACCAATCTCAAGAAAACATGCCTTGTGACATTTGATATTTTCAAATTGCACTCCCAATGGTGTTTCAATAGTTAAAACACCATCTAATATTTCCACATCCAAGACCAAACTGTTTTAATAAAGATAAGATAGAAAAGAATGTGATGCTATAGTTTCAAACAAAACAGAAGCTATGGTAGATGATACAAGAATCATACCTCGGACGATAGACAGTCCTGCATCCATGTTAGTCAGAGTTGTTTGCATAACGTGAAAATGACTTGTCCCTTTTCTCTAGGATCCATTCTGACTACCCTAAACAACATCCCTTTCTTGGTACTATTTCTCATGCACTGGGGTACTAGGTCCCCTGCCTTGGCCTTAATGGCATGTGGAACTCCAAATACCAGTCTGTTGAGGGGTAGCTGAGCCCCTTCCCGGCTCTAGTTCCTATCATGATCCTCTTCCACTAGTTTACTGCATAAATTTATCACAAAACCTACAAAGATGGATCACTCTACTATAGATATGATACTAAACTATGGGGTAAGAACACTATGGGTTCTTGTGACCAAAATTTCCACACTAATAGAATAGGAATGGAACATGGTCTTGAGGTGGTAGTTCACTACCCTGAATACTCTACCCACTACTATGTTGGTGGAAACTATCATAATGGAACTTCTTACCACTCAAAGAATAACTTCTATATCACCCTTCTAAAATAGTTTGGCCACTTCTTGAGTCCTGTATTAGATTTCCTTTTGTGATCAGTTCCTGATTCATAATGTCATCAAATTTTCTTATATAGAAAATGTTTACCTATGACCTAATATCATAAACAATACCATCTTTGAAACCTCTCACCCTAGAGATCTCAACAGCTATCAAAAATGGGTCAAAGCACTGTAGGTTAGTAAAATTTCCAACTTAGCCCATCACTGATAAACCCTCCTACGTCACATGCATGAACTCGTGAGATTTTTTATCCCTCAAAGT
This sequence comes from Viscum album, assembly GCA_963277665.1. Classification (NCBI taxonomy): domain Eukaryota; kingdom Viridiplantae; phylum Streptophyta; class Magnoliopsida; order Santalales; family Viscaceae; genus Viscum; species Viscum album. Next base: position 994,080,109 of record OY728164.1, read on the forward strand.
CTCGAGATAGAAATGGCTCTGAAACTTTTTATCAAAGTCCTTCTAAGATAGATCATCCTACTTCCTATCTTACTCTAGAATATCCCACCAACTCTTGGTAGGTCTATGAATCATATACATAATAAGCTTCACCCTCCTATCTGTAGGTGTCTCAAGATTCTTGAATATTTTTAGGACTGACTCTCTCTAGAACTCAGATGCCTGGGGTCCCCCTTCCCAAGTAAACATAGGCAGATAATAAATCTAAAACTCTCTTATTAGCTCTTTCATCAAAGGAATGGTATGAACAGTCTCTATTTCCATTTATTTCATGTGTCATGACCCCCTCCCACCAAAGATAACCCTCCTAGGTTAGAAATGAAGAAACGAATATAATGAACCCTGATTCCCACCTATAGTAGGCCCCTAGTTTGGAAAATATAACCAATGGTATACAAATATAACAATATGGGAGGAAATACCCTTTATAAGAAATAAGATCGGGAGATATAATGAACCATTCACAGACAAATCCAAGACATAATATAAAAGAGAAACCCAAACCATCCCTCATGCATGTATAAATTGAACTGATACAAATAAAAGTCTCGAAAGTAAATACCCAAAAGTAAAGATAAATTAACGACATGGAAACTGTCAGGGATACGATCTAGTAAGGTCCATAAAGGTCCACAAAATAATCCTATAAACCTAAAAATAGTTTTATATACATAGAGTGAGAATACAAGTATACTCAATAGGAAAACCAAAGTCTCTCATGCACATGTGAAAGAATCATACTAATGCATCTGTGAGAAAATAGTAGAATCAAACGACACCTAAACAGGTATACTAACCATCCTAACCTCACCAAGGCATGATCACCAAATAATGCAATCCAAGTAATATAATATAAAGTAAATAACATCAATTATAGGATACCCCGCACCACTTTTCCACTGATTATCTACTCGTACACCCCAACAGCAAATGTCCTAGCACTCCCACATCTTCCGAATATACTACATCACATCTCGCCTGCACACACCTAGGCCACACACCATAGAACATACTTCCCTCACACACCCGAGCTACACACTACATCACATCCTACTCACACACACCTAGTCCACACACCACATTACATCACATCACATCTCATCCCAAAGAAAACTAGGACACCACATCACAACTCATCAAAAAGACACTTGGGACACCACATCAGAACTCATCCCAAAGACACCAAGGACACCATATCACAACTCAAATGAATAATTTGGGGACATCATCACCTAGAAGAGGGAGCATGGAAGAGTGGGTGGTCAGTCATCCATCCTCCCATCGAGATGTTGGAAATTTAACCCCCCGCATGACTATACAGGTGTATGGAACATAGTTCTCAACATGGGTGGGCTGTGTATAGATTTCATAAAGAAAATACAAGTACATATATATAGTATCAAACACTCAAGACCAACATTTGGGTTCTCAAACAAAAACCAACTTATAATGCTATCACCTTTGCGAACAACTCTAAATACATTTATTAGTATTTAAACAGTCATTTCATTAGGAGAAGAGCCATGATAAGTGGCTTTACATTTCCTTCACATTCAACACCAATTCATTTTATTATTTAGCATCAACCACATTTAATCACACAACCCATAATTAAATATTCCATTGAAAAATTTCCATCCCGTTAAACAAACCAACCCATATCATTTCAAACATTATTAAACATTCGTTTATTCCATCACTACTTAGGTATATTTCACAACACAACCACCTTTCAAAAATATATCATCATTCTGTCACTTTTCCACCCCAAATGTATCTCCAAAAAAACCACCTCCCCAGCACCCCAAAATCACTTCCAAACAACCTCCTCCTCACCATCCCAAAATCACAGCCATACAAACCACCTACTCGCCACCCCAAAAGCATGGACAAATAAACCACCTATTTCCCCACACCCCATTGAAACCAAAAATTTTCATCCCACAAGCATGGAAACATATCACAACACATCAAGATTATTTCACAAATTTACAAAGTTTCTTTTATCACATTTCATTTTATTTTAGTAGCATTATCACACAAGACAAAATCTAGGGGTAACCATTTCATTATCTAAATATAAGTGGTTAATAAATTTCCATTTTATGGTGATATCACAACAATCACAACCAAATAAGGAATCATAGCACAATATCTAGTGCAAAAAAATCCACCAACAACCACAATTTTCAGTGGGGCATCAATCCCATAAAAACTACAGTATCACAAACAACATCCAAGCTATAAAAGCAAGAAAATTAAACCCCATTTACCCCTTTTATTTCAGATAACCAATTATTTATCATTGATTAAGATGAAACAACTATAATCCATAGATAAAAAAAGTAAAACCCTCCTGTATGATACGCAGATAAAGATAAACGATATAATTCTTACCTCAAAGAAGCTTTCTATATTTTTTGTGCACTGCAGGGTGAAGAAGAACACTAGTAACCCACAACTGCACCACAAGAAACCATGGATTAACCTACACCACAACCAAATACAATAAAAAATATACCAATACACACCCCAAACCAAAACAAAATCACTATAATGAATCCTTAGAAGAAAAATGAAAGGAAACTGATGAGAACAAGAGGATAACTCACCACAAATTGAAGATGGAATCCCAAAGATTGAACCCCATCAAAAGGAATCTCCAAATATGGAAGGAGAGGTCATAGGATTCCTAGTACAATAGAACAGTCATTAGATGTAGGGTTTAGAGAAAATACAAGATGCTAAAACCTTTAAAACTACACCACATCAGGGAATTACACGATATTTAACTCCCTTTCACATCATGTAATCCCAGGATTCCAGGTTCTACTAAAAAGTGCATTGACTTTTTATTATTTAAACCTAAAAATTCACATGTCATGAACCATACCTGGAAAAAATATGAAACCAAATTTCATGTAGTTTAATACACTTACACGATGTTTATTTCTTGTAGCAATTATACTAAATCTCCTTCTTCCACCAAAAACTCTTGAAACTTCCCTTGAACACCTCCATTTCTCAAGAATGGTAATGTAACAGATTGTGAATGCACGGACTATTACATTAGATACCTCTCAAATGATTCTCACCTTCAAGAATTCAAAACCAATCTCGAAAGGGAAGGGGTCTAAAAAATAATCACATGAGATACCTCTCAAGGATATCATCATACCTCAAATGCTACCACCATCCAAATACACCAACCCAAACGACCACAAACACACTGCACAACCACATGCCTCCTCCTCTCACACATCCAGACTACCACATCACCACTGCACATATATCTCAACCTCCACATAGCTCAAACAAATAATTACTAAAACCAATGAACCGCACTTCCCCAAACACATGAATTATAGAATTTCATCCTCAATGTCAAGATATTATCCAATCTAGATGGAACTAACTCACCAACATGGGTTTAATTGCATCTTAGTTAATGAATCTGGATTAGGAATTTGTTCCTCCCATTTTTATATGTTAGGACTTTAACACACATCACACTACACACATCATAAACCAAGGAAAACAACTCTTCAGATAAAATAAAAATATCTAAAACATCACATCACAAATAAAAACAAAGAAAAGAAAAACTCAAAACAACTTCGGGTACTAGGCACGCATCTGTGTCTCTCACTCCCAAGAACTCTCCTCCAGGACACCATACCTCCACAAAACATAAACCAATGAAATGGTTTGTCCACCCAACACCTTCTCTTGTAAAACATAGATCTCTACTAGACACTCTACAAACATCGTGTCATCCTCACTATTCAACTCTCCCCATTCAATGATATGGGATTCATCATGAAGATACTGATGAAACTAAGAGATGTGGAAGATGTTGATCCTATCCAACCATGGTGACAAATTCAATCGATACTCCACCTCTCCAACTCACCTAAACCCCTCAAAGGGTCCATAAAACCTGGGAGAAAGCTTACTCCCTCTTCCAAACCTCCACTACCCACATTGAGGGGAAACCTTCAAGAACATGTGGTCCCCAACCTTGAACTCTAAGGGAATCCTTCTAAAATCAACATAAGACTTATTCCAGTCCTGCACTACTTTAATCCTCTCATGAAAAAGTTGAACCTTTTCTCTCATTCTCTAAACCACATATGGACCAAGAACTGTTGTCTCCCCAACCTCTGTCTAGCACAACGGTGAACGAAACTTTCTCCCATACAAAACCTCAAACGGGGCCATTCTAATGGAAGAGTGATAGATATTATTATAAACAAACTCCACCAAGGGAAGGTGATGTATGAAAGATCCAACAAAGTCCAAGATGCATGTCCGCAACATATCCTCCAACGTCTGGACAGTCTGTTCGATATTCCCATCTATCTGAGGGTGTAAAGCAGTTCTGAGGTATAACTGAGTGCCAAAAGTATACTACAATCTCATCCAGAATCATAAGGTAAAACATGCATCCTAGTCTAATACAATGGATCTTGGAACTCTATGAAACCAAACCACCTCATCCACATACCTCTTAGCCAAATCATCCACTACATCTGACTCCTTGATCGCTATGAAGTGGGATGTTTTCATCAACCGATCCACTATCACCCAAATATCATCACAACCACCCAAAGCTCTAGGTAACCCTGTGATGAAATCTATCTTGATTTCATACCATTTCCACTCAGGAACATCCAAGGGATGCAACAAAACATCAGGAACATGATTCTCAAACCTTACCTATTGGAAAACTAGACACCAAGCCACAAACTCTACCACTTCCCATTTCTTCCCAAGCCACTAAAACTATGCCCTCAATCCATGGTAGATTTTGGAAACTCATAGGTGTACTACCAAAGGTGAATTATGAAAATCATGAAGGAATCCATAGTACATCACTACCAAAATTAACAACCTTCTATAAAACAATATCTGGTTCTGAATATCCTCTAACCATCCCTATGGATCATCACCATGGCTAACAAGGTTACACAACACCTATGCCTCTAAGTCTCCCCATTGATACTCCTCCACCTACTGCATCAGTGAATATTTCACCATCATTTGAAACAAAATCCTATACCACCATCCACTATTACATATAAGTGCAAGGCTACAAACTCCTCTATTTCTCTCTAAGTATACTTAGACTCCCAAATAGCACCCTTCCATGACTTCCTACTAAAATAATCGACCACATCATTCCCCTTTCCTGAGGTGTAGGTGATATCAAGATCATAATCTAGAAGAAAATTCATCCACATTAACTTTCTCAAGTTTATATCACTCTGTAAAAAGATATACCTCAATATCTTGTAAACTGTAAAGACCACAAAGTTCTCCAAAATGAGGTAATGTCCCCAAAAATTCAGCGCAAACACAACTGATACAAGATCCAGATCATGGGTGGCATAGTTATCCTCATGGGGATATAACTTCAAAGACCCATAAAAGATCACTGCCCACTACTACATAAGCACACAACCCAAGTCCAAATGGGAAGTGTCTCCAAACACCTCAAACAATACACCCTCCTCTAGAAGCTAAATCACTGTAGCACTAACTAACTCCCCCTTCAAGTAACTGAATTATGTTTGGAAATGATCACTCCACACAAAATCATGGTATTTTCTAGTCAAGGTTTTCATTGGGGATGAAACTAGAAATAAATTGGGTAAAACCTCTAATAATAGCCTGCGATAGTAAGAAAACTATGAACCCCTGCCACATTCTTGGGTGCTGCCTAAGAAACAACTGCTTCAACCTTTAATGGGTCTACTATCACACACTCCTGAGACACCAAATTATCAAGTAAATAAACCTCATGTCCCAAAATTACACTTAGAAAAGTTTCCATAGAGCTGGTGGCATTGAAGAACATGAAAGACAGTTCTGAGATGCTCGACATGCTCATCCTTTGACTTCGAGTAGATTAAGATATCATCGATGAATACAATGATGAAATGATCCAGGAACTCATATAACATGGAGTTCATAAGCCCCATGAACATAGATAGTGTGTTCATAACTCAAAATGGAATTACTACAAACTCGAAGTTCCCATACCTTCATCTAAAGTTAGTCTTCGGAATATCACCCTCATTCCCCCTCAACTGGCGATATCCAGACTATATATCAATATTAGAAAACCAACTTGACCCTCTAAACTAGTTGAAAATATCCTCTATCCTCAGAAGTGGGTAACAGTTTTTGATCTTCGCCTGATTCAACCTTCATTAGTCTATACACAACCTCATACTACCCTCCTCCTTCTTGGAGAACAACACCAGGGCACCCCCATAATGACACATTGGACTAGATAAAACCCTTACGTATCAAATCATCTATCTAAATACTAAACCCCTGCAACTCAAAAGGTTTCATTCGATAAGGATCCATTGAAATTAGAGAGGCACCAAGATGCAAGTATATCCCAAACTCAACATCATGTCAAGGGGGTAGAATCAAAAACTCCTTAGGAAAAACATCCAGGAACTCCCTGATGACCCTATGAACACCTACCATCTCAATGTCTACTAATTCCATAGACAAATCATCCAATAAGAAAATAAGGGGCTCTATGCACCGACTGCCCACCTGATAAACCCGCTAACCAACTAAAACCACATATTGGCCATCCACATCTGAAAACATGACTTCCCTATGGAAGAAGTCAATAACAAAACATACAAAATACAACCACTTGTGGATGACATCATATGGTTTCATCTATAGCAAGGAAAGATCCCAATAGGACTGATGTATCCTCATAATTAGTATACACCCCTGGAACACATCAAACAATTTGTTCTGGCCTATGACTGGCATAGTCAACACCAGGGGAATGGGAATCCTCTCTATGTCTATTCCCATAACTTGGGATAGAGCAGGTGCAAAAAAGTATTGAAAATCTTCTGAATCAAACAAAGCGCAAACAAGGCTAATAAATAAAACTGAGTGTACCTCTGACGATCTATGGCCCATATGGAACTACTACCTCCACTACATGCAAATGACCACACCTAGATCCTCTACCTCTCTACTAATGACCACCTATATGTCCATGGTCGGGTCACGATCCCTAAACATAAAGAACATCCTGAGCTCTCCCTCTACCTTCTCTATCTCCCCTTGGAAGAACATAAACCTACTACCCATACTGTTGAAACGTACTCCACTTGTACAAAATTAATTTTTCAGGTCAACTTTATAATGTTGGTTATTTATAACATCCATGAAAAATACATCCATATATGTTTTTCATGTCGATTCTCTAATAACCAATAAAAAATCAAGTATCATGCTTTTTCACTTTGGTTATTATATAACCATTGTTAAAAAGCTAGTATCTGGCTTTATCACATCATTTGTATTTTAAATGATGTGATAAATAAAATTTACCACATCGGTTGGAAAATAAATGACATCATAAAGCATTGAGATATGCCTTATCATGTTGGTTATTTGTTAATGGATGTGTTAAATAAGATTTTTTACATCGGTTATTATATAAACAACATGAAAAATCCACAAAAAAATATTTTATCATATCGTTTATATAATAATTGATGTGATAATCCTTTTAAAATTTTATGAATTCACGATTCAATTGATTTGTGTGTTATTCGATCATGCGAAAGAAAACTCATCTATCTCATGTGCGGAAACCCTGAGCTTATTTTTTTGATCTAGTGTCCTGAAATATTGATTTTACTTTTTTATACATCCTTATGTTTCATCGATTAATTGTCTACATTTTATTTTATCATCTCTCAACTCTCAATTAAGTCTCACACTTTTATTATATCTTTATTTTGGTTGTTCAAAGTCACGGGTGACCTATCTCATTTTTTTCAATTACATTTACTCAAATATCACATTACTACTCAGGTTTCATTAGCCTCATCATTTCATGTTCATATATAGATATGCTCATCGCTAATCTCAGATTACCATCTTCGTATACCTTAGTTATTCATTGATTTAAGTGGAAAGGAGTGCATTTCATTACATTTTAATGTTATATGTTAGATTATAAATTTTAGCATTATATCTTTATGTTCAGGTGTTTCTATGTATGGAAAAGTGTTTGCACTAAATTGTTTGACATATGTTTATTGAAATTCTATGTGTTATTAAATCAAAATTTCATATAGGAAACCTTGTATATGGTTTAGTGTAATATAAATTATTTTCAATCCCTTAACTAATTATATTAATTTTTATTTTGAATGTGTACTGTTAAGAAAAATTACAAATCCCTTTTATTAGTTGCCTCATTTAATAGTGACTAATATGGTTGCAGATATACTCTTGTATTTATTTTTATTTATATTTTATAGGTAGACTAAATGATTTTCCTCAACATATAGTATCATATAAATTTAAGGATTTATGATGTATTATATAATGATTTATTTGTCCCATTAATCATCTTACTTGTGGACTAACAGACATCATAGAACCACTTGGGGTAAAATTTTAGTGGCTAATCATACATCATATATTTAGTGAAACATTTATTTATCTAAATTAATTTTGTATAATTACTATTATAAATGAATCTACATGATTTATTAAATAACTACTCATGAAGTATTCATAATTCTATTAAAAGCCTTATTATTTGTTATATAATTAATTAGAGTCACTCTAATATCTGTCTATGTTTTGATTAGTGGTTTACATCCTATTTGTAAATTATATTTAAGATTACATTTTATTATTGTATTAAATTTATAATTATACTTTTCAAATATGCATATATATATATATATTAAATTTCAAAGTTTTTTTATTTTCAAATGATGAAACCTTTGATATAAATATAAATATGGTTTGACTTGATTAATTTATTCTCACTTTTATCACCACTATATTATTTTGACAAGATATTTTTTTATATTTGTTTTAGATAATAATGAGTCAAATTTGGATTATGAAACATCAAATAAATGATGAATATGAGGCGGATGTTGATGTTTTTTAGAAATTTTCTAAACGAAATGTTCTAAACAATGACATGTTTTTCTTTCCATGCTTGAAATGTTTAAATATGAAAAAGTTTGTAAAGAATAGAGATCAAAGATCATTTAATTTTTCATTATTTTAATCTAAGTTACAACCCTTGGATTTGGCATGGTGAAACTGGGTAGAATTTCAAATCTAATGATAATGATGCTTTCCAAGATGATAACTCGGATAAAATTGGAGAAATGATTCATGATATTGAAGCATAGGTAATTGATAAAGAACCAAAAATTGTGTGTGTGTGTGTGTGTGGTTATGTAGAAAAACCATTGTATCTAGGTTGTATAGAATTTACGATTATATCATCGGTGTTAATATTGATTAACTTTAAGAAGAAACATGGTTGGAGTGACAATATTTTTACTGATTTACTATAATTATTGAAATATATTCTTCCTAAAGACAATGATCTTCTTTATTCACATTATAAATTGAATAAAATACTATGCCCGATGGGATTAGGGTACAAAAAAATATAAGCCTTCCCAAATGATTGTGTGCTATATAGTAAGGAATATGAATTTCTATCTGAGTGTCCTAAATGTGGGCACGATATAAGTTGAAAGAAAGATCATAGGCAGATTTAGAGTTTAGAGAGACCCATTCCATGAAATTTTGGTACCTTCCTATAATTCCTTATTTGAAACGTTTATTTTATAATTCACATGATGCAAAAAGGTTAAGATTTCATGCTGATGAGCAGATATGTGATGGAAAAATACATCATCTAGCTGATTGTCCATAGTGGAAGAAAATTGATAACTAGTTTCCTACATTCAAAAATGAAGTTATAAATCTCATATTAGAATTGTTCATAGATGGAATGATTTCATATCGAATCCTTAGTAGCACACATAGTTTATGGCTTGTTTTATTGGTAATTTGAAACTTATCTCTTGAATTTTGTATGAAGCACAAATATGTCATGTCAAGTTTAATGATATATGAACCAAAACAACCCAGAAAGGATATTGATGTTTTCTTGTCCCCATTAATTGATGATTTGGAACTCTTATGAGAGGATGGTATTAGGGTGTATGATTCTTTTAAAATGAAATATTTTCAACTGCATGAAATGATTATGGTCACTATAAATGACTTCCCATAATATAGAAATTCGTTTGGATATAGTGTTAAGGAGCATAAAGTGTGTCTAATTTTCAAACAATAGACTTCATATTATCAACTACATCATGAGAGAAAAATATTATACATGTTTCATTGAAAGTTTTTGTCTATGGATCACTCTTATAGAATATTAAAAAAAGGGATTCAATGGATCACATGAATTTGATATTTCTTCAAAACCTTTATATATTGATTAGTATTTTGAGAGGGTGAAACCCCTTGATGTAACATTTGGAAAGACACATAAATCTGGTAATGATAGAAATATTTGGAATAAATGGTCAATATTTTTTGAGATACCATATTGAAGATATAATGAAGTGAAAAATAACATTGTTGTCATGAAAATGGACAATAATATCAATGACTGCTTGATTGGAACATTGTTAGATATTAAATGAAATACTAAATATGGGTTGAATAAAATATTGGACTTATTTTCAATGGGAATATGTTTGGAGTTAGCTCCCACTCATGATGGAAGGTGAAAATTTATTCCCCTAGCTTGTCATACATTATCCGAGAGGGAGAAGATTATCTTTTTTTAGTGTCTTCATGATATCAAAGTGTCATACAGTTATTCTTAAAATGTAAAAAAAATTATGTATTTAAAGGATTTGAAGTTTATAGGTATAAAATATCATGATTTTCTTGTCATGTTGCAACAAATTTTACTAGTTTCATTGCATGGAATATTTCCCATCTGTGTGAGAAATACTATTATGATGGTGTGTTATTTTTTAAATTCAATTTTTAATAAGGTTATTGATCTAAATTCTTTAAACACTTTTGAAAATAAAGCAATTTCTATACTTTTTCAGTTGGAAAAGTATTTTCCTCCATCTTTTTTTTATATAATGGTTCATTTAATAGTTCATTTGGTTAAAGAAATATAGATTTCTGGGCCATTATATCTACATTGGATGTATCCTTTTGAAAATTATATGAATATTTTTAAGGGGTATGTTAAGAATCCATATTGACCTTAAGCCTCCATTGTTTAAAAGTATATTTCTGAGGAGGTTGCGTAGTTTTTTACAAGCTAATTATCTATGGTGGAGCACATTGGTTTGCCTCCATCTCTCCATGAACAAGTTAATTATGGGGGAAAGGGGATTTGTGAATTGAAAGTCAAATATTTATTAGGTGAATAGATAAATAAGGTACATTTATACATATTGAATAACATAGATGAATATAAACCATGTATAACATTTCATATTAATTTTTTGAAACAATGTCATCCAAATAAGAAAGATAGGTGGATTTTGAATGAGCATAACAAAACTATTTTTCCATGGTTTAAAAATATCATGCTTGGTAGATCAGATGCATTAGAAACATTAATATGGTTAGTGGGTGTTCCAATTTTAACTGTGATAACATAGTATGGGTATGACATTAATGGATATACATTTCATATGAAACATCAGGACAAAATAAGTGGATTTCAGAATAGTGTTGTATTGGTGTTCGCAGAAGCAATGCATTTTTCAAGTTCTAAAGACAAAAACCCAATTTATGCATCAAGTGCATATTATAGAGTCATTGAATAAATATGGGAGGTATATTACATTAAATTTAAAGTTCCAGTTTTTAACTACAAATGGTTTATTGGTAAAAACAATATTAAATATGATGAATTTGAAATGACACTTATTAATTTGAATAGATTGGAAGACACAACTAAACATTTTATAATGGAACACATGAAAAAAAATTCTATATTCTTGATCAATCCAATATGTAGTGGTCTATTGTTTTACAAGAAAAAAAAATATGTTGGTGATGATCAACTTGATGAAGATTTTTATTTATGTGATATCCCTACTTCCATGGAAATATTAACAGATAATAATAATGAGCACATCGTAGACATGGTTTGTTACATAAGGAATGATCATGATGAAGTAATTTGGAAAATCAATCCTTTAATACATTTCTAATATTATAGGTAACATATTTTTATTTCTCATTTACTTTTATAAATTTCATAAATTGTTAGATATGTTAATTTTATTTTCTTTATTAAAACATGTATTAAAACTAATAAGTTAAAATGATTTTTTATATTAGTTTTTTTATTTAGTTTACCATGTTTACCAATACATAACTTATCTATTTATTGATTTTGTTTAAAAAAAATTATTTTAAATATAATATTTTAAATAAAAACCAAAATATTTTATAAGAGTATATTGAAAAATATTATTTTTGTCTAAAAAATGATTTATTAGGTTAAACCATTTTTAATATTCCTACACCATTTTTGAATTTTTTTTTCATTCATTTAAATGAAATTTTATATATCATTACTATTGTTATAATTTTATTTAACTATAATTAGTATGAATAATAATTTTTTAATTTTAAGTTTACTTTTTTGCTTCATAAATTTTCATTTTTTTATTTACATTATCATTATAATATTTCAATTTGTATATTTATGTACTAATTGTATATTGATTTTATTTGAAGGATAATGGCAGACCAGTCAACTGGTCAAACACATACTTCTAGAGATTATAGTACTCATAAAACTGGGGAGGAATGTGAACATGCTCCTCTTGATGGTCCGCATCCTTCTTTACAAGAGTCAAACACTCTCATAGATCCAAAGAAGAGTTTGAGGGTTGGTAAACATGGTAGCACATGTTTACCAAAATTATCAATTTCTCATAGCTAGGACCATAGGATAATGGTATACTTTGATGATAATGATATTCCAAGAAGTCCTAATGTAAAATAATTAAAGATTTTTGTATCATTTTAGGGTAAAAGAAAAGTTAGTATTTTGATTAATGATTGGAGAAGTGTGGACAAAGTAACACAGTCTCAGTTGTGGGAGACCATTTTGGTAAGATCTTTTGTTATTGTTTTAATAATATTGAAATTTTTATAATAATATATGGTTTCCCTTTTTTTATCAAATGACATATGATATGCCTGACACTGGAGGAGTCAAGAGGAAATTTTTATCATTGGCTGCTAGGATATGGAGGGATTTCAAATCAACCCTCACATCTAATTTAATTTTTGGTCATAGGAAACATCACAATTAATGTGATATATATCCTTTTATAGATGAAGACATATGGAAACAATTTTATGAAATTATGAGACAAGAATAATTTTGGTGAGTGCAATGTAAACTTTTAGAATTTTTTATTTATTAATGATATTATTAATTATTTCATATTCTTAATTTATAGAAATAGAGAAGATATCATTTGGAGATCCAATATAGAAATATATACCCTCTTACTTTATCTTAGGGAGGGTATACTTTATTGGAAGAAAAAATGATGGGTGAAAATTTTCAAAAACTAAGAGTCGAGTCTTCAAATTCTAGAGAGGTTTCCCCTCAATCCCCCCAGCTAGACATGAAAAATGGAAGAGGGATTGGGTGAGAAAAAAGGTGAATATCTTATAGAATAATAGAGGGTTTTTTTCTAATAGTATTATAATATTTTTACTTTATTTATTTATTTATTTTATTTAATTCAATTATTTATATATTTTGAATCATTATATAATTTTTAAAATAATTCATACGAGGTTCTCTTGAGGATAAAATAACATCGGGGGTCTTTGTAGTTGAGGGGAGGTATGATATTTTATTTATAGAGTTGGGAAAGACCAAACACCCAGGTCATGTATAAGGATACCTGGCAGGTGTATCGGTGAGACAAGTGTTACCACATTATTTGGCTTATGTAATGGAGGGTATTTATAAAAAAATAGAACCATTGGAGGCTGAATTTAAGAATATTAATGTGATGATGGAGGATAAGATCAGAGAATTGGTACAATACATGTTTTCATACATAAAAATACAATTTCATACTATATCTCCCACTCCTCCACCTCCGCTAGTAACTCCCACTCCTCCACCACCGCCTACAGACTCCAATTTTTATCCTACTCCTATACCCCATCCTTTATAGCTTCCCAGTTACTGTGAGTTATATATTGATGATTCTTAATATCATATTGTTTCATAAGGGATGATATATTATATTGAAGATATCATTCATCATCAACAGTTAGAGATAGAGAGTTATAGGTTCACTATACAGGATATTAAAGATATATTAGCTGTAGTATTGTTACCTACATATGGGGTGAGGAAAGTTGGACAAAGTATCGACCACTTTTTAGTTTGTCCATCTATACTTATGCGACAAATTACCAAAGAGTTGTGTGTATATTTTATCTTTTATTTCATTTTGGTATTAAATTTTTTTAACACTTTAAAGTTAATATATTTATCTATTTATTTACAAGAATAATTTAAACGTAAATAAATACTATTTAGCCAACAACATATACAAAGGGATATGACTTTAGATATAGATTATAGTAGCCTTGATAGATTTTCAAGATATTCAAATTTGTTGTTGGGTGTGTATGAGATTTCAATGGAAGATAATGTATGTGGGCATGCAATGATTGTGTGGATTTTGAAAAATTATATCATGGAGCTTATAAGTAGAGATAAGTTGGGCATCAAAATGATGCAATTTTTTTCCATGTAAGTATTAACATAAATATTTTTGTGTATTTAATTTATTTAAAATTTATAATTGTTTTTATTTTATATTAGGTATATTTATAAAATATGTGAATATAATGTCAAGATAGTTGTATATGGATTTATGGACCAACAGTTCATTTCACCTGAATTGTGAACAATGACTAAAGAAAAACGAATAGTTTATATTGCTGAAAGATTTGAACCAAATATAATTACTCAGTGTTGGATGTTTCCTTATCTTGAGAGGTATGAAACATATATCTCACAAATTTTTATTTATCTTTTAAAATAATAACCACTAACATTAAATTTTCTTTCATATCAGTGACCATTAGATGTTAGGTTTTTTTTCTAAGGGAGAATACACTTTACTGAATATTCTATAATCTATGGTGATGTGTGAGGAAATTTTAAGAATGTATTTGAACTGTAAGTTTTAATTTATTAATAGTTGTTTATATTATAATTAATTTTAAATTTATTTCATTCATATTATTTTCTAACAAGGGATGGAATTTATTTCTAAACACCATAAAGAAATAGAGTGCCAATATCAAATATGTAAAAGTAAAGGTTAATTTTAATTTATAATTAGTAAATTTTGTATATATTACTTAAAATGTTATTTTGAATTGATAAACTCATTTAAAAATCATTCAAATAAACAAAAAAGAATCAAAGAATTTAGATATTATATGTTAAGATTTATGTATGAAATAATTACAATTGGAACAGTTAAAAAGTTAAATTAGGTTAGATTTCTCTATAAACAATTCCTTAATATTTCATTTGTTTTATTCATTCTACATGTTAAATACTTTCCTTTTAATTTTTAGCTTTTTGATGCCTCTCACCCTTATAGTTCACAAGATCTCACACATTTACAAGTAGAATAAGAAAATGATTTTATAGTTTTAGTTGGATTATTTTTTTAGTTAATATTTTAATTTTGAATGGTTTAATTGTAAATTTGTATTTTATAATTTTTTTTTTGGATTTTAGTTTGTTTTTAGTTAATATATTTTAATTTTTAATGTTAAATTATAAATGTGTATTTTCTAGTTTTTTTCATTATTTATGCTTGTTTCTGTTTGTTTTTTGTTTTTTTTAGTAGTGGAGAGGAATATTTCAATGAAATATTTAAAAAAAATCCACGTTATTTATTTTATAACTGATGTTAAAGAACTATATTAATGGTTTTTCATGTCGGTTTATAAATAACTGACGTGGAAAATTGTTTTTTATGTTGTTTATAAAATAAATGATGTAAAAAACCATCATCTCAAAGATTTCCCACATCTGTTATATAGAAACCAACATGGAATGGGATTTTTTTACATCAGTTATTTAATAACCAATATAAAAAAACCTTCATGTCAAATCTTTTCCACATTGGTAATGTAGGAACCGATGTGGAAGATTCTTTATTTACATAGTTTATTAACTAACTGGTGTAAAAAACTAGTTCCATGATACATTTAAAATGTTAATTTTTTAAAATACATTAAAGGCATATTTAAAATGTCACATTTAATAACGGTGGCTAATAACTTCGGTTAAAAAAGTTTTTTAGCACTAGTGCTCACTGGAAACTAATGTTGAGGCTAATGATGATTATATACTCCTCCACTAAACTAAGCTCGAGTAGCCACTAGGCACTGGTTCTAAAGATATATGTGAACCCTATAGAAAAAAAATCATCATCCCTAACCCCACAGGAAAGGAACAGAAACCATAAATTCAAAAGGGAAGCTTCCAAGGTTGACTCCCAGCTAGTCAAAACCTCAAAGGTCCTGAAACCTAAGACCTACCACTAATAACTCTACCACTTGATAAACCCCTCTGGTTCCATTCCCATAGAAAAAAATCATCACGAGTGCATTATCATGATCACCTCTACCTTATTTTAAACATCCAGAAATGTCATAAATGAAAAAGGAGTAATTTCATACTTGATAGTAGGACAGAGGGACTCCTCAAGATTTCTCTCATGAGACTTCTCATCTGGAAAAATATCTTGGAAAAAAGAAGAAGTTCCTTGAACTTCATTCCCATATCCCACATGGACATACTCCCCTACTGAAGAGAAAGAAGCTCCTACCTCTTTAATACCTTCATGGTTATTAAAAATAACTTTTCCCAGAACTCCTTTTGGAAGTCAACCAACAAAAAGTATGCCACCTTCCCCTCTCCTAGATATAGTACCCACCATTGATGTGCAGATCCTTGCATATGACTGACTTCCAAAGGGGCCATGTAATCCATCGGGGTATGGATCAAACAATAAGTTATCTCGAGCTCCTCTATTCAGCTCTCTGCCTCCATATCTGAAACATTATCCTTGTACATTCCCGAATCTTTTCGTTGGAAAGTGCACAACGTCCTCTTCCATTGATCATCATACCCATCCAGATCAACCCTAAGATGATTAACTATATCACCCTACTGAACCTCAACTTCTTGATCCACACACGCACATTGAATAGGATTCATATCTAAAATTAAAAAAAGGATTTCCTAATCCTGATTATTATGGAATTTCATTAATATTCTTTTTAACTCATTTAATTCATTTTTTTATCAATTTCAACCTTCCCAAAACAACCAAATTAAAATAATAACACAATTCATTATGATACATGAACTTTTCCTAGGTCTCTACCCTATAAGTAGGTCCATCTCAATTGGTTGTTCAATAAGCTCAGATTCTATGTTCTATATCATGGTAGCCCTAAAATCCCATGTCCTAGCTGGTCTCCTTGGCCGATTTCACACACCAAGATCAATTGGAACTATTTCCATACCACCCCATGTAATCTTCACTATGCCTAATTCCAAACTTTATCTTATCTCCCAACCTTTATCTCTGATACCACTCTGTCACAACCCCCCCCCCCCCCCCGAAAGATACCCCTCTTGGGTTGGCAATGAAGAAAGGGAAATAATGACCCCCAATTCCAACCTTTAGTAGGCCCCAGGTTAGCGACTATCACCAAGGGAGTAAAAATATCACCATATGGGAGGAATTACCCTTTATAAGAAACAAGATTAGGAGATAGAATGAATTATCCACAAACAACTCTAAGACATAATATAAAAGTGAAACCCAAACCATCCCACGTGAATGTATAAATAGAACTGATACAGATAAAAGTCTCTAAATTAAAGCTAAACCAACGACACAACAACTGTCAAGGATTTGAGCTGGTAAGGTCCAGTACGGTCCAAAAAATCCTTATGGAAACCTGAAAATAGTTCTATATACATACGGTGATCATACAATTATACTCAATAGGAAAAACAAAGTATCCCATGAACATGTTCAAGAATAATATTAATGAACCTGTGAGAAAACAGAATAACCAAACAACACCTAAATAGGAAAACTAACTGTCCCAACCTCACCAAGGCACACTCACAAAATAATTCAATCCAAGTAATATAATATAAAGTAAATCACATTGATGATAGGGTACCCCGTGTCACTTTCCCATTGATTATATGTTATCATACCCCAATGAAAGATGTCTTAAAACACCCACCTCTTCTGAATATACCACACCACATCCCTACCCCACACACCTAGGCCACACACCATAGCACATCCCACCCACTCACATCTAGACCACAAACCACAACACATCCCACCCACACACACCACATCACAGCACAGCACATCACATCACATCTCATCCTAAAGAAACCTAGGATACCACATCACAACTCATCCATAAGACACCTGGTATACCACATCACAACTCATCTCAAAGACACATGGGAAACAAACAACTTGCCCGAATAATCATGGGCCATCATTTCCTGGAAGAGGGAGCATGGAAGAGTAGGTGGTCAGCCACCCATCCTCCCACCGAGATGTTGGGAAAGACACCCCCACATGGCTATACGGGTGTTCATAACATAGTGCTCAATGTAGGTTGGGTGAGTATAGAAATCACAAGGAAAATACAAGTACATTTATATAGTATCAAACACTCAAGACCAACCAATGGGTTCTCAAACAAACAACCAACTCACAACATTGTCACATTTTCTTCCACCTCTAAATGCATTTATTAATATCATCAAGAGTCATTTCAGAAGGTAAAGAGCCATGATAAGTGGATTAAAATTTCATCCACATTTAACACCTATTCATTTTATTATTTAGCACCAACCACATTTTATCACACAACCCATCATTAAATATTCCATTGAAAGTTTTTCATCCTATTAACCAAACTAACCCATTCCATTTCAAACATTATCAAAACATTCATTTATTCCCTAACTAATCAAGTATCTAGCACAACACAACCACATTTCACAAATATCTCATCATTCCATCACCTCACCACCCCAAAATCATGGCCCAAAAACTATCGCATCGTCATCCCAAAAGCACACCTAAACAAACCACCTCCTCGCTTCCACAAAAGCATGGCCAAATGAACCACCTCATCACCACCCCAAAAAGCATGGCCAAACAAACCACCTCCTCGATGCCCCAAAAACATAGCCAAACAAACCACCTATTTACCCGTACCCCATTGCAACCACACATTTCCATACCACAAGCACGGCCACACATTACATCACATCAATATCATTTCAAAAAAAATCATAGGGGATTTTATCACATTCCACATTATTTTTATGGGCATTGTCACACAATCCAAAATCCTAGGGAAACCATTTCATTAACCAAATATAAGTTGTTAATAAATTTCTATTTTAGGGTTATATCACAATAATCACAACCAAATCAAGAATCCCAGCACAATATCCACCACAAATAATTCCCCCAACGACAACAATTTTCAATAGGTCATTAATCCTGTAAAAATGATAATATCACAAATAAGATCCAAGTTGTAAAATCATGAAAATTAAAACCCATTTACCCCTTTCAATTAAATTAACTAATTATTTAACTTAGATTAAAATGGAATAACCATAATCCATAGATAAAAAAAGTAAAACTCTCCTACATGATACACAAATAAAGAGAAATGAGGGAATCCATACCTCAAATAATCTTTACAACTTGTTTCACACCATAGGGTGAAGAAGAAGAAGGCATGAAAAGTACAACCACACCATGAGAAATAATGGATAAACCTACACTACAACCAAATACCATCAAAATGAATCCTAAAACACACCCCAAACCAAAACAACATCATCGTAGTGAATATCTGGAAGAAAAATGAAAGGAAACTAATGAGAATGAGAGAAGAACTCACCATAGATTGAAGACAAAAGCACAAGGATTGATCCCTATCAAAAGGAATCTCTAAACTTAGAAGGAGAAGGTTATTGGATGCCAGAAATGAGAGAAGAGATGTTGGACATAGGGTTTGGATAAAACCCAAGAAGGTGAAACATTTAAAACTATACAGCATCAGGGAACTAAACGACATGTAATTCCCTCTCAAGTTATGTAATTATGGGATTCCGAGTTCCACTGAAAAATGTGTCACCTTTATATTATTTAACCCTAAAAATTCACATGTCATGAACCGTACCTCGAAAAGTCATGAAATCAACTTTTACATCATGTAATGAACTTACATGACTTGTATTTCCTACAACAGTTCTACATCACCTCCAACATCCATCAAAAAATCCCAGAACTTCCCCCAAACACCTCCAATGCTCAAAATCATCAAAGTAACAGATTGGGAAGGCATGGACCATTACAGCATGACCCTTAGGTAAATTTCTCAAAGATAAGCATTTATCTTTTTCTCAAGAACTATAGGAAGCACTGGTTCAGCTACATTAGGAGCATGATGATTTCTACCCTCCTGACACTCAATTCGAAGATGGCGAGGAGGCATCTTCTCTAAAAGAAAAACACACACCTTAGAGAACTGGCTAGAAATAAGGTCAATCCAAAAGGTGACTACAATTTATAACCACTAACTCATGGTCTCTATAGACATGGATTACAATTATTTTATCATGATAAGATAACTAAATTCATTTATCCAGTGAAACATATATTTTATATTAGAGTTTATCAGAAAACTATATATCACATTCAAAAATAGATATACCCCAATTGTAAAAATTGTATGTCAATATATCCATATGTGACTATTATGATTCATGTATTCTCATATTTCACCAAATCAGTTCAAGATTACAAATTTCAAGAAATAATAACATCATAACAACATGTGAATCACCCAAGGTGAAATAACATCAACTGTAATAATCATATAGCACAAACATCAATCCTATCCTTGGGAACTCATATTTTTCCCTGTACATGGGTTAGATACTCCCATGAACAAGCTCATTACCAAGTCTATACACATACCAATATCCTTTATAACTTTTACCAAATAGTAAAGATAAGAAAAGAAAACCAATATGCTTTGATATCACTTTTTAATGTCCCTCAATCAGGAACTTTCTCACGTAGCTGGAAAGGGTTGGTTGCAAGGCCTTAAGCGTGCCTCCCTGTATGCCAGAGGATTTCGATTAGAAGCAGGGGTGTAAAATGTATAGTGGGGAGACTATAAACCCTATTATGAAGAGTCATATAAGTAGAAACAAATCATAATATAACAAAAATATTCAAAGTATAGACATAGAGGAAGACAGCAATATAAGCTAACTAAATAATCCAATAAAACAATAAGGAATAATGTAATGACATACTGGAATGTAACTAAGTGTCATGCTAGTACAAAACAAAAAAAACTGAATAGTAGACTCAAATAAAATTCTCAAAGTCCCAGGTCCCAAACCCCATGTCGATCCCATCTCCAAAATCCATCCTAACCGCAAACAAGTAATCAACTGCAATGTCCTTTCACCTTGTCCAAACCTGCATCCACGTAATCTATTCAAGTACCAAATGGAATCTAGAATAGGTTGTTAGTATAACTGAGTAATTTGAAACTTCTATGTCTAAAAAACCAGTCTAATAACAAGTGTATGAAATAAAGAAAATAATGAGTGTATTAATTAATTCAATAATTAATAAAATAAAATAAAAACCTGCTTCAGCACCATGCTAGAATAAATCTGAGAATATCTTATGATCATGTCAACCACACCCATATAATCAAGGTAAAGTAACATGTTTTAGCACCATGCCTGAATATATATGAGCATGTCTTACGACCATGTCAACAATAACCATATAACCATGGTAAAGTCACAATAAAAAATCTAGGTCAAATCCCAATAAGCTTTACATCATTTCCGAGTAAAATCCCTATAAGCATTACAGTATTCTGGGTTAAATCCCTATAAGCATTATAGCATGGGATTAAGAATATCCCACTCTCTATAACAATTACAACATGGGACTGGGCCAATCCCACTCAATATCATCATTATAACATATAAGAGTGCAAGATCCAAGACTGAGCCCGATATATATGTATCATAGCATGGAATACAATTCATGCCATATACCATGGATATCACAATATTACATCAAGATTCTCAATGGTTAATTATGAAAATTACCATTCTTCTTTCAGATACCACTTTCAATTCAATTCAAAATTTATTAACAATTACATTAAATAATCAATAATCCAAAATTTAGGGATTCTATAGCAAGAAATCACCCTAGGTCACATGTAATTATAAACATACGTTAATCCATTCACTAATTAAAAATCCATTTGAAACAAAATAGAAATAAATAATAATATTATTCAATTATATAGTTAATTTGGGCGCATACAACGTTGGTGCAATCACAATATTTCATAAACTTTGAAATTATCAAACTAAAAGGTTAATATTTAGACCCCCTACCTTTAAATGATGATCCAACAATGATTCCAATGGACAAAAACCATGAGGAAGAAGTTGTGGATGATTTAAAAGATGTTCCTAGATCAAAATCTATCAAGATAAAAACCAACAATGCAATTAGTTGAAGTATTTCACCGCGATGATTGGAGAAGAAGGAAGATAAGGAAGAAACTAGACCAAAACCACTTATTATGGATTTCTCACACAAAAGGGATATATGGAAGGGAGTTTGTCACCCCAAAATTTCCTGTAGAAATCCCTATAGTCAATAGAAGAGAAACTGCAGTGTATTAAAATGAAAATCATTTACACAGCATGTTTAAAACAGAAGTTCAGGCATTTACATGGTGTGTAATGTGGTTTCACATCATGTAAATGTTTTTAATGGAATACACTAAAAAATACATCATGTTGGATTTATTTTATTAAAACCCTCAAACAATTTCATGACATGTAATCCCTTTATATGGTGTGTAAATGTTTTTTAGTTGATCTTTCATCCCATTTTCCCTTTAACCCTCCGAACCTCCTTTAAAGCTTCTCAACTTACCATGAACCCATGAAACACTTATCCCATTTATTATCAGGCTCCATTAACTCAAAAAATAATACATCCCTAAACATTAGGATATTTTCTCCAACATAAGCTCTCAGTATCTAAACAAAACTCATCCACCAATGCTCAAATTAAAAAAAATACTCAGAGAGAAATGTACCTAGAAAAATGTGGGATCTTTCCATTTTTGTTAGAGATATAGAATCCCATATCTTTATAGGGGAACTATATCATTTAAATTCTATCTGGATCCACCTCTAGTGTCTCTCCTTAATGAAATTATTTGAGAAAAAGAGTATAAAAACCCTATGAATGGGGAATCAATCCTTGTAATAGAGGTTATACCTATTGTGTAGAAATATGTTGATGTGTTTCCTAAATAACTACATAGATATATACCTAAGTGTGAGGTAGATTTTACTATTGATCTCATCCCTGATGAAAAACCTATATCTAAGACTCCCTATAGGATAACCATAATGGAATTAAGAGAACATAAGAAACAATTATAGGATTTTTGTGATAAGGGATTTCTATTTCCTGGTGTTTCAGTATGGGGATATTTTATTCTTTTTATTAAGAATAAATATAAGTCTATGAGGTTTTTAATATATTATATGGAAAAAAATTATAATACTATAAAGAAAAATTATCCAATACCCTACATTTATTACTTGTTCGATTAAATTGAAGGATCTTATTATTTTTAAAATATTGATCTTAGTTTTGGGTGTCACCAACTGAAAGTAAATAAGGAATGTATTCAAAAGGAATCATTTTACATGAGGTATGAGCATTATGAATTAATAGTAATTCCCTTTGTATTTACTAATATGACCTCTGTTTTTATGGATTTGATGAATAGACTATTCAAATATTATCTCAGTAGTTTAATTTTGGTATTTATTACTGATATCTTGGTATACTCTAAAAGTTTTGATAAGTGTAAGATTGATTTTCAAATAATTCTTGAGACTCTTAGAGAAAATAATTTATATAGAAAATTTAACAATTTTTGTATTTTGGATTTGGGAAGTTTCTTGTCTTGGTCATATTGTCTCTAAGGATAGAATATTAGTTGATTGTTTTTACACTTTCGTCATGGTGTGCTTCGTATGTCTAGGATGCACTGGTTGTGGCCTCGCATTCGCACTTTCCAAAGGTGGGTGGAATCCATCTCTTATTCAGGTATGTTTGTTCCATGATCAAAATAAGATGATTGGATGTCGGTTTCTCCTTCCATGGATTCCTCCTCGGAATTCATCACCTAGTTTGAGTCTCCCTTGTAGATTTAAGATTTTTTTGTGAAACTCTTCTCGGTGTCATATCTTTGTGGATTCCGGTTAATTACACTACTTCTGTCAGAACATTCCAAGGGGTTAAGTCAGGGCAGCAACCTTCAGTCAGGGAGTATTCATGTTGGACATTACTGGTGTTTCTGGACATTGAAACATTGGTACACCTTGATTTATTCCTCTTATGATAGGGCTTCTCGAGGGTATGGAAACCCGAGGCATCTCATGTCGAGTGTGGGGAATTATATTCCATAGGAATTTCCTTGAGGTTTTTTTCATCTTCCCATGTTTTACATGAGTTATGTCGTAAGTTTAACATATAGTAAAGATATATTAGACAAATCAGAACACTTATGAGAGTGGATCAGATGGGTAAATCCCTAGGAGGGATCACCTGGGAGGCTTAATAGATGGGTGGATCAAAATGCCCAATGAGGACGGATCCGAGGATGATTGGGTCCCAACAGAGGGGACACCAAGTTTTACCGTTGGTTGGGATTAAACCTCATAGAGGCCTCCTATGTACCATATATAGAAGATAGGGATAAAAAACATGTAGTTTGAGAGGGTGATGGATCTAGGTGTATAAAAAGGACAACAACCCAAAGAAATGTGGGGGATTACGTGTAGTTAGCGGACCGGGTACTTATAGGAGTAGTGAGGAAGTGGATGACATGATCTTATCGGGATGTGGTGGCCTGGGAAAAACCAAGATGGATGATGGATGATTTAATTATGTGGATGAGATGAATGGTATGGAACTGATGTGAATATGACAATGGTGATGGGCTTGAACCTCATAGAGGATTCCTATGTATCCCCGTGGTAGGGAATCAATGTTCATGTAGTTCAATAGGGCGAAGAGCCACTTAAGGAGGCGGCTCATGAGAATGGATGTGTGGATGAGACCTAATGGAAGTAGAACCCTCAGGTTAAGGCATGAACTTCCCAAAACACAAAGGCTCAAGGGAGAGACTAGGATGGGACATGAGTGATTCGCTTGAACCTCAAAGAGGCTACCTACATATCTTTGTGGCAGGGAATCAAAGTCCACGTAGTTCCGGAATGGGGCATAGAATTGGGCTGTGTAAAAAGGATGGTGACCCAATAACATGTTGGGGCTTACGCGTGGTTAGAGGCCCATCACAAGAGGCACACTCTTGGTTGGAGGATCGTGTATTGAGTGTGGGTATTACGCATGGCTAGTTTCCCGGGAGCTGGTATGACATCACTAAGGGACGGACCAAGGATGTGGGTCCCAACAAAGGGGACACTAAATTTTACCAATGTTTGGGGTTTCACCTCAGGGAGGCTTCCTACATAACCAATCTAGAAGACAGGGATCAAAACCCACATAGTTCAAAAGCATACAGTTTAGTTTCATACAGGAGGAAAGGGGCATATAGTTTAATGTCATGCAGGATGAGGGTGAACCAACATGAAGTAGATGGGATCGATGGGTAATGGGCTTGAGCCTCAGGGAGGCCTACTACGTAACTTGCTTAAAAAGGAAATGGATCAAAGTCTGTATAGTTTAGTTGGATGGTGGATGGGGAATACAAACTAAGATGACCCATAGATGATGTCATGATCGATGCTTACTCAAATCCCATGTGATTCATGCTCAGTGTGAGAAACAAGAGGCAACAAAAACATGATGATCACACTGTGAAAGGTGAAACTATGAGGAATGGAGTAGGTCTTACACATGGTCAGTGGACCAAAGAGGAAATAGGGGCTTACTCTTAGTTTGCATCCCAGAGAGATGTAGATTGGGACTTACTCTAGGAGGGAGGCCCAAAGGCAAAGGAGGGTGTTAAGACATATGAGTATGATATGTCCATAGTACCTAAAACACCACGTCAAATGGTGTCGGGGATTATGTAGAGACTACCTGAGGTGTGCACGATGAAAAATATTAGAGAGAGGGGAGTGATAAGGCACTAGTGCACATCCCCTTCATGGTCTTATTTGGACTTGTTTCTTATGCGGTGATCACAATTTAATGTTGGGTATCGGGGATGCAGGTTCTTGGTAGTTTAATATCCTACAGCTCGGATGGATAGGATTCTCTCCTCACCCCTAGGACTTACATAACTAGCACACTTTAACCCTTTGTGAAGTGAAGACACCAGCAATACCATATAGAGATAGGGTTGTGTATTGATCCATTGAAGGGATCATGTTAGTGTGTCTATGCGAATAAGAAATAGCTGTTAGGGTTACTATGCGATGAAACATGAAAAAAAGAAATGCAACAAGAAGCACCACCCAAGGGACCTTCGAAATAACTTTGTAAAAACCTAGAGGGTAGTACGGGATAAATATGTGCGAGACAGGAGTTTCACGCTTAAGAGGGGCTCAGACACAGTTCCTTTAGGTAAGTACGACACATGGAGCGCACAAGGAGGGGTGCACGCAAGATTTAAGGGGTGTGCACAAGATGATGGGTCGCACAAAATATTGGGTGGGTGCGTGCAAAACGACCGGATGCGTAAAGGGGAGACCATGTGCATAAGATCATCACAACACAGGGGAAAACATGCATTCAAGAGGAATATTTTGCATGAATATTCCTTGTATTAAAGGGACATGGGTGAGAATCATGCCCTAGTGGGCCCACATAAAGGAGGAACCCTGGGAGACCTGTCATGAAAGATCCAGTACCTTCAGGATATGTCTTTCATGTAGTCCTAGAAGGGATTTAAATTGCACAGAAGATCATTAGTTCGTCTTCCATAACCATTCCCCAAAGGGAGGGGGTACATTTCTATTTATAGCCAATAACTTCTATGGCGGCGCGCAAGATGAGCGGCACTCGAGAGTCCTTTTGATGTCACATTAGGCATGCAAGATCTTGTGTACGTATCTAAATCTTGCATGTCGGTCAATCTTATTCCGCGCCGCTAACTTGGTGGGTTTTTAGAATTCCACTACAGAAGAATCTATTTGATGTTTCATTGGGAACATAAGATATTTCATGCATTTTCAATCTTGATCAAAACTCGTAAATCTTGCATACAACACCCTTGGGAATCTCGGGATTTTCCCCTAATTCAAAACATGCCTTTGGTTTGCTCAACAATGTCTGTCCATGGCCTTATCTTAAATTCATCCTCAAAAAATTCCCCCAATCTGAATTAGAGTTTAAGGGGAACCCAAATGTCAGATTCTAAGGTACATTCCGAAAATCAGAGCGCATGACAGTCTGTGCACACAAAAAATGGCAATTCATCGTGAAAACTGCTTTTGCATGCACAAAAGGGCTGGTCCACACCTATAAATATGGAGAGGGTTCCCATGGATACATACTTTGAATTTTTCATGTGATAGGACATTTTCTACCATGTGATAAATATCTACCTTTCTATGAAAAAGGCCTTTGATCCATTTTGTATCTTGTGTGCAACTACGGCTTCTTTCATTCCTAGCCAGTTCTTGCATGTGGCAGATTTCCTTACATGCCAAAACCCCCTTCTTTCTTTCAAATCACTTTGTAATTTTTAAGACTTTATGGAAATGGCCGCTCAACTGGCTGATGATGAGAGGAAGCTACTGCTGCTTCTAGGATGACCCAGATGATCACAAACCCTCATATTCTTCATGTGAGAAGGGTCATGTCCAATAATCAGATGATTTTCAGTATTCTAATGCAAGCTCCAAAGGATTACATCCTAAGTGACAGTCTTCCAATATGGAAATTCAGTATTTTGGAAGTGGTGTTGATGCCAGGATTTAAAACCGATACACCACGGTCATGGGTAACATGCAAAGATAGCCTTCCGCAGTTCAACATCACGAGAAACGGTCACCTTTCCAGGGAAACATGGAATATGGCCATTTATGTCCTGAATCCAAAGACTATGACTGTTGTAAGGAGCGATTCGGTTCCTGAGTAATCTCAAGATCATTATGTGATCACCTTCAAAACAAGAATTATTGATGGGAAAAAAGTTTGGAAAGAATGGAACTTCAGGTATAGGGGAAATTTTATGAGTGAATGGGCATGGATGTACTGGGTATGCCAAACATACAAGGAGTTTGGGGTGGAGCTGTGGTCTATCGGGATTTTTGAAGCTATGTTGACATCGCAGTTTCACTTCTACCATCAGCAAGACCTAGTACCAGAGTTTTTTAGTCTATGGTATCCCAACATGAATACATTCCACCTCCACTATGGGGAGGTAGGCATCAGTCTTTGGGACATTCATTGTATTGGGGGAATTCCCTTGTAAGGGTACTAATATGATGAGTTTCTCCCAAAAGAGAACATTTAGGGGGACAGGACGTGCACCCATATTTTAACATGGCATATGTTAGAGCTGGATGAGGAGAAGCTGAAAATCAAATACATCCTAAAGAATATGTCCTATCCAGGACGGTTCAGTCCATTTCTGATGCAGGAAAAGGCTGTGAAAATTCTAGGCCAAGGGATGCAATGCCCGAACACATCTTAGAGGGTAAATTCATGATCATATTGGATGGTCTTGGAAGTAGGTGAGTAACGATCCTATGGATTCATCATTTACAAAAGTAGGTACCTGAATGTACAATATGCCAGCCTCCTTACAGCATTCCTAAGCGGGTGGCTACTTCCAGTGTAGGATATGGGGATGGGGGTTCATCCAGGGATGCTAGTGATGACCAGAATCATGGCAGAAAAGAACAAGGTTAATATGGGGGGTGCCTATAATTTTTAGGTTGTACATCATTCTAGGGTTCATTTCTAGTGGAAGCTTGCCCAAGAGGATATGCATACAATTCTACATTTTTCATGGCTGCATTGCATCTCATTATGGTGGGTATAACTTCCTAAATTCCATCCTCCCTCCAGGTGATGGTATGCGACCATCCCTCTTGAATATTGATGCAATCCGCCCATTGATGCATAGATGGGAATGGATCAAGCTAGAGATTAGAAACCATACCAACTTCAACTTTCATCAGTTTCATACCCAAGCTGTCCAGATTCTAGATGTAGGAGAGGACCATTGGAGAAAAGGGAGTACTTTCAAAGTATCGCAGGTGGTGTGCTAGTAGCCCAGATTGATGGAAAAATCTTTTACGAACCATATGTGCCAACGAGGTTTGACAGTAAATTTGGGTGCATAAATCAGATCCCAAATAAAGTATATACAGATGTTCAGGAAGAGCGACATCCTTGAATTCTTCACCAATTGTGGCTCATGTTCATGGATCTAGGTTTTAGTGAAGTCATCACCCTTCCCCCTACTGATGTCAATGTCAGCCTATCAATGGTTTATGAAGACCATTGTATATAAAAGTACCCAGAGGCTATTCTATGGAAATGCATCTGTAAAATCAAGGAGATTAGCATAGAGTCCAGACAATGAGGAGTAAGTAAAGGTACTACTGGGGAGGTGATACAAGGAATAGGTCTAGCAGTAGGAATAACATGGGCTGGGAATTCATTGATGGGAGCATCACAAGGTGAGAATTCACCCAGCCTTCCAAGGAGGGGTGGTCTCATGGGCATCCTCATGGTCTATTTAGGGAACTCCCTGGGAAGAAACTGAGACATCTTCTGAAGATGACTGTCGATGTCGTTTTCCCATCTCTATGGTCCACCAGGAGGATTCCATAGCAATCTATGTCCACTGAAGTGTCGTGATAGAGACTAGTACACACTGGGCTTGACTTACCAGATGTAGGATGCATTCATGTAGTATAAAAGGTGAAATTCCATCACTGTCATGTATACCTAACGACCATGGATATTTATGCATTCCAAAGGGGGAGATATGAAGATCTTCACCTCCTAGTGAAGGTGATTCTTGGCCTAGAGCATGACTCATAAAAGTTTTCATACGAGGATGATGATGACGAGGAAGAAGAAGAAGGAGAGGATGAAGAGGATGAAGAGAAATAATAAGATAGAGGAAGAAAGAGTAGAGGAATAGGGGGAAGAGGAGGTTGTGGAAGAAGTTCCCAGAGGTGAGGGACCTCCAGAAACAGTCGTCCTCTAGGGAAGCCCGTGTGAGAGGGGTGAAATCACATGCTCTGATGTAGAACTGGATGAACAGCTCGAGGTGAGTCTCAAATCTTATCTCTAATGGAATTTCTCTTTTCATCACTCGAATACACTGATCAAACTTTCCCTTATTCAGGAACACATCGATGATAATAGTCGGGAAGCTTCCCTTATTGGGGGTGAAAATGTACCGATGGATGTAGAAGAACATCCTCATGAACCTGTATCTGAGACTGATCAAGGAGGATAACTGAACATGGTTGAAGTGGTCGAAGGACCAACCATGATTGAAGTGGGAAGCGATAAACTAGAAGGAAGGGATGAAATTGTGACCTCAGAGTCTCAAGCTATTCCCACCATCCAGAAGGAGCTAGAGCCGATCATTGAATTAACAATTGCTAAGGGATGTCCTATGGTGGAATCTCCTACCATGTCTCAGGCACTAGAAACTATTGTGTTTGGATCTTATATGTTTTTTTATGTAGGCTCGCATATTTTATCAGAGGATTCGGATGACCAAGATATCGGTTCCTAATGCAGTGATTGCAAGGATGGAGGCTCGGAAAACTATCAAATTCAGGGAATATGCAGAGGCTCTACCAGCGATTGCACCAACTCGCGTAATGTCAGTTATTCAAGTTGTTCCAACCCTATCACCCAGTGAGAAAGGAGTTTCAATCATGGGTGATGTCACTTATAGGGTTGAGCTCCAGTCTGGCGGAGGTGAGGTTGATGAAGAAGAAAGAGAATTATGAGAGAACCCTACCACGGAACTCCTTTCCATTTCCCTATGTACAAGCCTACAGATACCAGGGAGATAGAATACTCTAATCCTAATGCGACCAAGGAGATTATTATAACACGACGCAAGGCATGGAAGTGCATCAAATGCTTCCTCAGTGAATCACATGCAGAATGGCTGAGCCGAATGGGATCCCTCTACACATGGATGCTCTTTCTCTCCGTCGAAGGAGTTGACACTCAATGTATTCATATAATAATATATGATTATATGGATGAAAAGATACAAGAGAGTATACAATTCTTTGATATTGTGTGGTGTCATAAGGAGTTAAAGAATACCCAAAAGTTTCTTAAGGCTGAGTAGGAAGTATAATGCCTTGAAGAGTAAGAAAATGAAATAGCATCATTTATCATGAGTTTTTTTGTGCTTATTGAATAGTTGAAGGCCCATATGGTGGTTTCCAAAGAGCAAGCAGTGTAGGCAAGCAATAAAATTATTGATCTCCAAGCTGAGTAGGAGTGAATGCATGCCAAATCTAATGAGCTCTACTCCGTAGCTACTAACTAAGAGAGGGATCTTAAAGAGTTGGAAGCAGTCCCAGACACTATGAGCCAGAAGGTAGAAGAACTGGAGCAATCCATCAAAGGGGATGATCCATAAGAGCTATGTTTTTTCCAAACTCATAAACACATATCATTATTTTTTTCATATTCAAAACTATGTGCATGGACTTATTATTTTCTTTCCTGCTAATTTTAGTGAATTTCGACCATAACTGTGAAGTAATTAGTGATCAATTCCTAATCTCATGTGGGTCATACCTGATGTGAGAAACAAGGGATAATTACATAATTATCCCCCATGGAAACAAGAATGACCACCAATCACCAGACATTCGGGGTCTGAATGGCCACTCAGAATTTCCGGGACAAGAACAAAAAAGGGGTCCATGGTTAGAGAATAGGATTCCCAAATAGCCAAACTGCTCTCCCCCAAAATGCTCTAGCATACGAGCGGGATAATTCTAGGGACGTTAGAAAAAATCCAAACTAAGGGGAATGAAGAATTTGAATTATGATACCCAAAATTCAGAACACAGTGAATAGGGCATGAGGATAGAGGATATTTGTTGACCAAATTCAAAACACAACATATGTATCGCGGTAGCCTAAAACGGGAACAAAAAAACGAGGTCCAGCTGAGGAACACATTTGAAAACATGGGGCCAAACTCGAAGTATTTTCTTGTGTCCTCTGTAATGTTGGATTAGGATTCTAGGTGAGCCTTAAGTTTGAGCATCCAAACTATTAGAGGGTTACTTCAAATGTGAAAGGGAATGAGGATCTAAAATATAGGGTATGAAAATCATGGTGATGGAATGATGGGATATTTGGATAAATTTCAACACTCCTAAAATTATGCCACCATGATTAAAGTACATTGGGTGAGCGTATTGGTCTGAACTAAGATTAGGCATAATTCCATGAGGGACCTCGTTGGCGGGGACCTAAAATGGTCTATAGTTTAACATCGTGTAAATCGGTACAATAAGCATGTAGTTTAGTTTCATACAGTGAGGATGATGCATGAAATAGTTTAATGTCGTATAATCAGGATGGTGCACATAATTTTAAGGTTATACTAAATGGACCAAGGCTAATAGTTTAAAGTTATGTTTCCCAGACTGTAGGCTCCTAGTTTAAGGTCATAAAGTTTAGACCGTTATTAGAGCCAAAGGTCCAGAAGGGTTAATGAACCTGGGGTTGGGACCAAGAGAAAATTCTTGAACGTCTCTACGTATCCCATAAGGATGAGAATGAAGACAAACATAGTTCTTGAGCATAGCATGGTCAGAGACCAACATTGTTAGTGGAAATCCTCTCTGGTGAGGAGGCTAGCGCATCCCATAACTATTATGGGGAATCCTGAACTTTTTCAGGGTAGAATCGAAATTTACAGTCATGCATCAAGGATATGGGTACCCCAAATGAGAAATGTGTAGTGTGGTTCATAACCTAAAGTGAATGAGGACATAATCCCACACCACACCACATGTTCCTAAAAGGGCAGTTGAGGCTGAGAAGGCCAAGATAGGGAGTTTACCATTCAGTTGGCTGGACCTGAGAATCAGATGCACGAATGTCTCTATGTATCCTTCAAGGGTATGATTCAAGCCTTATATAGTTCTTTGTATTCTGAACAGTTTAACATCATGTGGTGAGGACGATAGTGTCACATTTTAAGGTCATATGACAGGACCAATGATTCACACCATCTCATATATGGATAATACCCTACCACAATCCCTAAGCCTATGTGAGTTATGCTCGGTGTAGGAAACGAGGAGCATTTTCAGGCCTTCCCCATCTAACAAGATCATGTGAAAATGGAAAAGAAATGTCAAGTGGGGAAAATACTATAAAAACCTACATTCCTACATGACCTACATGAATGCACTGAGTTAAAACACCAGGGGTGTTGAGGATCTGTAAAATGGAAGGGGTAATTGACCATGAGATTCATATCTTTCGATATTGAGGATGCAATGTGAGTGGCGTGATGATGAAGGATAACTATTGACTGTGTTCGAAATACAGCATCCATTTAGCATTATCCTAGAATGGGAACAAACAAATGAGGGTCAACCACTGACCATATTCAAGACGTGGGACTTATATCAACTTGTTGTTCGAAATCTTTCAGGGATTTGGCCCAAGATGGTAGGAGAGAACTGGGAACTAGCATCCATTCCATTAAGGGAGTCCCTTTAGATGTGAAAGATAACAAAAACCCAAATTAATCAATGTGAAAAGAGTGATTTTTCCCCATGTTGTTTAAGCATCATCCAGGATGAACATAGGGGAGGACTGAAGAGGTTCGCACCACACCACATACTTTTCAGGAGAGTCCAAGATGGAAGAGGTTGGAGAGGAAAAATTAGTTACGAATAGACCACAAAAAAAGTTTGGGAATCACTAAATATCCCAAAAGGATGGAAATCAAGAAAGACGTAGTTCTTTGTAGGTGGTACTGTAGTCAGTTAATACCAAAAGAGGGTGATACCCTCTTTTAAATAGAAATATCATAATTGTTATGTCGTTTAACGTTGTGTAAACATATACGGTAATAATATTAGTTTAGGGTCTTAGAGATCAGACCATAAGGTACCCAGTTTAATTTCATGAGTCTGGGACATGCCCGTGCAGTTTATTCTCATGTGGTAAGGACAGAGAAATAGAGAACTATCAATAGAGGTATGTGGCATGGTTACTTCAAACCTAAAGTGAATGAGGACATAAATCCACACCACACCACATACTTTTGAGGAAAATAAAGAAGAAATGGCATAAGAGGGCTCATGGTGATGTGGCTAGACCAAAAAAAAAGTCTAGGTGTCACTACATATCCCATAAGAATGGGAATCAATCCACATGTAGTTTTTGAAGGTGGTATGGCTAGAGGCCAATACCAAAAGGGGAAATTTCTTCTCGAGTGAAGACATCGTATGGCTGGGTAATTTATTGTTACACAAATTGGGAATAAAATATGTATCTTATCACTATATGATATGGATTTAAGAGATATTATTTTATGGTCATAGAGCTTGGACCAAAAATGGGAAGATTCCTGAAGTGGAAACATATGACGTAGTTCCATAAAGCGACCCGGCATGAATGAGGACAAGGTAGTATGTATAACGACCCATACTTTACATACATTGTTATTACTTTAGAGTTGAAGCATACTTATTACAACATATAACAAAACCA
The DNA here is from genome assembly GCA_963277665.1 of Viscum album. Classification (NCBI taxonomy): domain Eukaryota; kingdom Viridiplantae; phylum Streptophyta; class Magnoliopsida; order Santalales; family Viscaceae; genus Viscum; species Viscum album. The sequence continues at coordinate 994,114,965 of OY728164.1, forward strand.
TGAAAGGACCATATAGGTATAGTGTCTTTAGAAACTGGGAAACATAAACAACTGGTTCATAAAATCAAATACATTGTCTCCCATTTATTTCATCATATCTAGAGTCTCTTTTTGGAATATCCTACATAATATCATTCTTCCTGACCTGGGGAAAATAAAACATACAAAAGGGTGAGCTCAAATGATCAGTAAGGGTAAACAAAAGAAATATCAGTCATATCATATTCATAAAAACATAACATTTTGAAAATTTTAACCTGAAAAAGAGGTCATAATATCATGTCATGGGATAAATCATAGTAATGAAAAGTAATCTAAAATAATCATAACATAAAACATGAAACTTTTTGGCATACACACATAATCATATAGAATCATTTCTTAGTAGTCAAGACTCATTTCCAAGACTATCTTAGCGGACAAAGTCCATTTCTGAACCAAGTTTACTCCTCGTTTCAGTCTTGTTTCACTGAACCAGATTAACCTGTCGTTCCAACCATGTCTATATCATGATATAAATCATTACCCAATGCATTGGATAGATATATAGGTCCCACCCATCTCATAATTAAACCATTCTTATGTGTGCCACAAAATCATAAATCATACATCATAGCATAACCCATATAATAAAAATGGGATTCTTAAACATCGTGCCATCATAACATAATCCATATAAGATAAAAGGAATTCATAAAAATAATTCCATCATAAAATAATCAAATCAATGTAAAAATAGGTATAGAAACAGAACCCTATATTATCTTAGATGGAAAATAATTTTGATAAAACATTGGAACTCCATTCTTGAGGAAAATATCCTTTCTACTTCAAAAACATTTTTCCTTTCTTAACATGTCATATAATATTAAACTAAAATAAGTTGATTAAAAATAAACTTGAAAACTTCTAAATGAATCTTCACGGAAATAATGTTCTAAAAATCCATTCATGTCGTATAACTTAAAAAAAACATTCTTCTCGTACTTTCGCCGGAAAAGTCAAAAAGTACCTCGTACTAAAAACGACAAAATATTCCTTTCATATCTTTTACTAAAAACATACCAATGGGTAAAATTGGATTTAAAAAATTGTAGGAGGATATAAATAATATTAAATATTGATTAAACATGTATGTGGATGATAAATATGCCCCAGTAATTACCGAAGTATAAACAATCTCGGATAAAAATTTAGATTGCAAGATTCTCTCTTACCTTAGGTCTGATTTGCTTCGTAAGTGTCTGAACCTCCTGTATAATGATTTAAATAATGTAATTTACTTATTAAAGAATAATAATCATTGTTATGATATCATATATGGTCATATTCTTAGCTTCGTATTAGTAATATTTCATTGCTACTTGTTATTCGGGTGTTTATTGCTTTTTGTTCTTATGCGTGTTTTGAATAAATTCTTATTCTTCTATTTAGGTTATATATACCTCATTTCTATAATGTTATTAGTGTAATATATATCATATTTATTCATTAAATTCATTTATATAATCATTATGTAATGAAGATCATGTAGAACGAGTCGCATCACATCGTGGAGATGGTAGGTCGTACGTACGCACGAGCGATGATATCGTTCCCATGATCATGGAATTGTATTGAAGTGTTTGTATACTATTTAAGAATCAATATTACTTTAAAATAATCATATATAGTTATTATTTACACCATTACACCCATCCAAGTAAGGTGGTGGTGGAAAACAGATTACACCACGGCGTGGAGACGGTATTCTGTACGTACGCACGCGCGGTGATTTCATTTTCCGTAGGATGGATAGAAGGTGAAATAGGCTTGTTTCATATTTATAATAAAATATCAGTATATGAGTGATACTGATGTTATTACTTCATAATGAAACAACTAAAGAAGAAGAAGTAGAAGAAGAAATAAATTTGAAAGAATTGGTAACGGATATTACCTCTTCTTCGACACACCTCTTTGAAACCTCTTCTTAGGGCACTAAGATTGGTCTTTGAAGAAGACCAGAAACTCTAGGATGTTTCTAGGGAAGTTTAGAAGATAAATTGGTAGGGTTTGGCCGAGATTTAATGCTCAAAGTGGTGTGAGGAGGAGAGGGAAGAGGTTCCCTTTTATAAGGGAGGAGAGGGGCACCTTAGGAAAACATAAAATATTATTTTATTATAAAGTCATATTCGGTTTTTAATAGCTCAAAATTGATTTATTTCGAATCTAAGGTGGGTATGGGTCTAAATCCTCTCAACCAATGGGTTTTAGACAAGTTTAGGTTACTATTTTAACCTTATCATTTAGATTTAACTATAAGTTAAATAATTTAACTTTTACCGTGTCTTCTTGTTTTCTTACACTATAAGGTTAATAAACTTACTATAAAAAGACAAAAGAACCCCAAGTGGTTCATTATTAATATATATATCCTTATATAAGTCATTTGTCCGAACATTAGATTTTTAGGAATAAAATAACAATTAATAATATAATATTTTTTTAAAAAACTATTTTATGTCAATTTTGACACTATTTGGTACTTGATTTTTGTGAAAATCATAATAGTATGATTAGTTCTAAAAAAGTTAATTAAATCAATACTAACATTTCATATTAACCTAAAAAATTTGTCTAATTTATAAAAAGTCTCAAATTACATTTATTTGGGTATGTATAACATCAATTATGTTAATATTTCATTAATAATATAATTAATGCATCATCATTGTGTCATAAATAAATTAAATTATTTAATGTATAAAAATTATAAATAAAATACCATTATGTATGAAATCATTTTATATTTCTAATTAATATTTATAGTCTAATTTATCTTATGTATAACCCTATATTAAAAATGATTTAGTTATTAAACTTTGATTTTATCTATTTTAACTCTTCTTTAAATAAAATAATATTAAATGTCCTAATCTAATCCAAGTGGACCTAAATGGTCATATTTTATTCCTAAGGTTGTTTTTGGTCGAATTTCACTTATCCAATAGAATTGGGACATGTGTTATGGTAATAATAATATCATTTTTAGCCTTAATTACCCTATTTACTTTTAACCGTGGTAAAAAAAAGTAAAAAGTTACTATTCAAAAAAAATTATTTTCATCTCATTGAACCACATTTTAGTCTTTGATATTAATTGTGTCTCTCAGATTTTCGAAATTCCATTCACAGAAGCGGTAAAATTAAGTTTTATGTGAATTTGTAAATTCTCCTAGGAGGTGGGTAAAAGACGGTGAAAAGTTCAATAAAATATTTATATATCTAAAATTATTATAAAATGACTCCAATGAATTACTTTGAACTTATATAGGTATTATGTATCAATTTTTGACCTAAAATAAATTTAAATAAAAAGTCGGTTTTTAAATAGTAACCCAGTGTTTTCACTATTCATCAAAATTTGAAAGTTTTCAGAAAAATACCAAAATTTTACCCTAGGCTAATTTCGATATTCTGAATCCAAAAATGAAGTCCATTTTGAAAGATAAAATTTATAAAATTTCAAAAGTGGGTATTACTATTCATAATGGCTAGTTTTAATAATATTTTAATAGCATATTTTTGTTTAGTGAAACTCGATATTGCGTACAACGCAAGCTATCGAGGAAGGTCACGATTGTATATAAAGCAAGTCAAGCTAGTGTTGTGTGTAGTAAAAGATTCCATAAAAACAAAATATTTCTCATAAAAATCTCGGGTGTTACAGTATGCACTGCACCATGAATTTCCATAAGAACATACATAGTTTAAAGTCATGATACTTAGACTAAGGGAAAAAAGATTCTAGTTTAAGGTCATAGTGTTCGGACCAAAAGGGGTGTGTTTCTTCCATGTATTCACAAATATTACCCATATCCCTAAGCCCACGTGAGCTATGCTCGATGTAGGAAACAAGGGAGGATGAGATATTTGCAACATATGGAATACACAACTGGGGAAGATGGTGTGGATTTGAAGTTGAACCACACTATGTTGATTCACCCTCTTTAACATGCATAGGTTCAAGGTGGGATAATACTAAGGGTGTCAAAATTCCACTTGAACATGAATGAGTGGAAAAGGGCGTGAATCATGTGACCAATATTTAAGGCTTAATGGGGGTGGCATAATGATGGAAGATAACTATTGACCATGTTCCAAACACATCATCCATATCATGTTAACTGAAATGGGAACAAACATCTGAGGGTCAACTGCTGATTGAATTCAAACCACAGAACATGTCATATGATGTCTTTCAAAATCCTCTGGTATGTTGGCCCAAAGTGGTAGGAATTCCATAAGGCTAAGCATACATACCATTCGGGGGTCCTTTTGGATTTTAAAGATGATGGAAATCCAATTAAATGGATACGTGAATCTTGTAAATGAATGAAAGCATGTTCATGTGGAATCCAACACTCTAGGTCCTAAACCACAGTTCATCTGATCATGTTGGTGAGGCATAATAGAGGTCGAGAAGTCCAAATGAGAAAGGGAAAATTGGGTTGATGAACCTAGGGCTGGACCCAAGGATTTAATGTCCGGGTATTCCTATATATCTCAAAAGTATTGAAATAAATCCATAAGTAGTTATTTAAAATGGAATCATATGGTATCAATTCCAGGGTAAAAATTATCGTGTAGTTCTGGCCCATGCACCAAAAGGAACGCAATTTGATGGATCTTGTTTGTTCTTTAGTTTGAATGTGTTTTTTTAAGAAACAACCCCAAGATGGAGAATCTAGGAATTCCCGTAGGAATCAAGACATATGTAGGCCTTGAAAAATGGCATGGTGGATGACCAATACCAAACATGATGTCCCCTCAAGAAAGGACACCATAATGTGGTGTCATTTTTAGTCATGAATCCAGGATGATAGTGTCACGGTTTAAGGTCATATGACAGGCCTGTCCCATGCATTTTAACATCATACAGCAAAGACGCAATAGTTTAAAGTCATGTGGGACCAGGCAGTATAGTTTAACATCATATGGATTGGACTCACACAGAAGAACGAGGTTCTAAAGGGAATGTGCATGGCGTGATAAAGAATACCCGACATGAATGAGGACATCAGTCCACACCACACCTCTTACAACCCCAGGGGGACGGGACCTCTGGCCAAGGGGCTTGAAAAGATCAAGGGACATGGAGCTTGACCCAAAGACCAAATTTCTAGTTATTCTTACATATCCTATTGGGATGGGAATCAAGTCGTGGTAGGTCTATAAATGCCATAAAGTTTAATGTCATGCGGTAAGGATGGAGATAGGAGGGACTATCCCATAAGCGGGTGTATGTGGTGAGGCTATTATAGACCCGATGTGAATGAGTACATGAGTCCACATATTCCACACCACACAATCCCATAAGAATTAGGTCCAAAAGGCCTAATAGAAGATGTAATTAGTGGAGCCCAAACTGGACCTAAAGATGAAATGTTTTGGCATTCCTACGTATCCCATGAGGATGGTAATCAATCCACACGTAGTTCTTGAAGGTTTTTCAGTTTAACTTCTTGCGGTAAGGATGAGGGGGGTCTTAGTTTAAGGTCATAGAGCTTGGACCGAAAGAAATGATATTCCTCTAAGCAGGCATAAACCTTGACTAAGTCCCTAAGCCCACGTGATCTATGCTCAATGTGGGAAATAAGGGAAGAGAAGATCTCTGCAACACATGGAATACACAGAAAGGGGAAATGGCACAGAGCCACGGATGACCCCACAACGTTGATTCTTCCTCTTAACGTGAAAATTCACATAGAGAGGAATGGCACTAAAAGTGTCAAAGTTACACCTGGACGTGATGAAGTGAAAGAGATGTGAATCATGAGTCCAATATCTAGGACATAATGGGGATTTCATAATGATGGAGGATTATAGTTGACCATGTTTGAAACACAGTATCCATATCATGTAACCTAAAATGGGAACAACAAATGAGGTTCAACCACTGACCATATTCATAATGCGGGACTTATGTCAAATTTTCATTCGATATCTTTCAAAGATGGTAGGAGATTCCCAAGGCCTATCATCCATGTCGTTCAGGGGTCCTTTTGGATGTGAAATATTATGAAAATCCCAAATGAAGGAAAATGAAAACGATGATGACAGAATTAAAGCATGTCTATGTAGAATCCAATACTGTAGGTCCTCAACCACAGTTCATCTGAGCATGTTGGTGAGGCACCAAAAAGGGTTGAGGGGCCCAATTAGAAGTATAAGACTCGAGGAGATGAGTAGAGGAAAGGGGGTGGAGAAATCTCAAGAGAGAGGTATGTGGTGTGTCTATTGCAAATGCGATTTGAATTAGTACATAAGCCCACACCACACCACATACCCCTGGGAAAATATAGGCCAAGGGGCCAAAAGGAAGATAAGGTTTCTAAAAAACTAGGTTTGGACCCGAAGACGAAGTGTCCGAGAATTCCTGCATATCCCATGAGGATGGGAATCATGCCAAACGTAGTTATGAAGATGTCGGGCAGTTTAAAATCATGCAGTAAGGACATGGGATATCTTAGTTTAAGGTCTTAGAGCTTGTACCATTTATAGTTTAACATCTTGGAGGATGAGGATGAGTAGTCTAACATCATATATAATGGTAATATAGTTTAATGTCATGTGGGATGATAATACAGTTTAATGTCATGCGGGATGATAATACAATTTAACGTTATGCAGGATAAAAGGGGTCTTAGTTTAAGGTTTTATAACTCAAACCATTTTGCAGTTTATCGTCATGTGGGATGATTTCTGGGTAGTTTTATGTCTTTTATCCCAAAAGGATCATGTATTTTAACATCGTGTGGTGAAGATAGGGATAGGTAATCTTAAGAGAAATACTAATTGAGGAATTTAGAATTGGTGGGAGGAGTAATATGCTCACCATCCATGGTGACTAGAGAGTATGTTCCATTGTGGTAAACCTTGTGAATGATATAAGGTCCCTCCCATTTGGGCTCAAACTTTGGTGGTTTTCTATAGGGTATCATTGGAATTATGAGGGTCAATGCCATGTCATGTTGAATGAAATAACAGATATGGAATTTCTTGTTGAAAGACTTAGGTATCCTATTCCGATACCTCTCTAGATTGGGCAAGGCATGGAGTCTATTCTCATTGAGGGCCTTTAGTTTAGCCAGATGGATTTCAATCACTTTTTTTATGCCTTCTAATCGTAGAAGGCTATGTGTAATGAGGGTAACTGAAACTCGATGGGCAGGACTACCTTTTTTCCATACACTAGATAATATTGAGTCACCTGGGTGGAATTACGAGTCATCTTCCGGTATGCCTGGAGAATTTTGGGGAGTTTTTCCAGAAAACTCTTCTTGTTTTGACCAACCATCTTCTATAAGATGTTCGAGAGGTTTTTTTACCTCCTCGGTCTGCCCATTTTCTTGCACATGATAGTGAGAGGTATGATTAGAACAGGTATTGTACTTGGAATACAACTTATTTAGATCAGTTTCTTGGAAGTTAGTGTCATTATCAGTGAGAATGGCGAAAGGGACTCTAAATCGGTGAATGATATTAGATATTACGAAGTCAATGATGGAACTGGCCTTAAATTCCTTGAGTGAAATTGCCTCCTTCCACTTGGAAAAGAAATCCATAACAGTTAGGATGAACCTACACTGGTGAGATGTCACCAGTGGATATGGTCTCATGACATTGAGTCCCCAGACCACAAAGGGCCAAGAATACTTGGTGGTGAGGAGAGGCTCTGGTAGCCGATGCATAAAATTAGCATGGATCTGGCATACATATAACCTTCTGGAAAACTCAATACAGTCACAGATCATGGTGGGACAAAAATACCCCAATTTTTGGATCTGATGGGAGTGTTCCAGACCTGTTTGATGGGCCTTTCAGAAACTAGGGTGAACTTCTTGCATGACCAAATAAATATTAGTTACTTGAATGCAATGTAGTAGAATCCCATAAAACCCATGTCTATAGAGGATCTTCTCAAGACTGGGATCACTCTAAAGGGTAAACTGCATTGTGTTCTGATTAAATCACTCACATTTGGCTTATTCTATTGGGATATTACCATGTTGGAGATACTCGATGAAAGGAGTCTTCCGGTCAGGGGTCCCTTTCAACATTGTGGCAGGGGGACCTGGAGGTCCGGACGTGGAGGCACCAGTGGTATGGTGTCTTAACTGTGGGATATCATCATTGTCTGGAGTTATGGGTGTGGTTACTCTTTGATGCACCACATGTATAATCAAGTAATACTAGTTAGGCTCTTCAATAGATGTGTCTAGGTTGGCCAAGGCATCAACTCAGCCATTCTGAGATCAAGGGACATGAGTAACTTTCGGCCAAGAGGGTAACTGGGCCATCAGCTGGAGAGTATGCTCTAACAGAGGTACAAGATCAAGATTCCAAACCACATAGTCACCCTTGATCTTCTTGAAGACCAGTTTAGAGTCCCCTTTCAGATACAGATGGGGAATTCCAATCTCAAGGGATATCTCGAGATCAGTGATAAGATCCCGGTACTCTACCTCGTTGTTGGTACATCCTTCAGACAAAAGGATCAAATAGGGTAGGACAACTTATATAGGCGTGATGAAGAAAATACCTAGGCCAACTCTATTGAGTCTAGGATTATTGAGTCTTCTATCAGTAGGGTTTCTAGAAGCGCCATAAAATTGAATTTTACAACACATAATGGCTTGATCCATTGAGAGGATTGCCTCATCTAGAAAATCAAGATCCATAGAATGATCTACAAGGGATGGATGGGCGGAAAGAAATTCTGCCAATTCCTGTCCCTTGATAGCCTTCTGGGGGGGGAACTTGATGTCGAACTGTTGAAGTATCACTGCCCACCAAGCTAGATGGCCTATCAACATAGGGCAGTTCAGAATGTACTTCAACGGATCCACTTGGGACACTAGCTGTATCTCATGGTGTCGCATGTAATGTCGCAATTTATGCACTGTGAATACTAGCACGAGTTATATCTTCTTGATAGAGGAATATACGGTCTCCATATCAAGGAGCATGCAGCTAAGATAGTATAAACTATTCTCTATTACCTCATTGTTCTTCTGGGTGAGAAGGGAACCGAGAGATCATTCAAGATCAGCCACATAAAGGACAAACAGCTTTCCGGAAATGGGTGGCATTAGAACCAGAGGTTATAGTAGGTACTTCTTAATTTCCTCAAAAGAAGACTGACACTCCTCATCCCACTAATAATTGGAACCATTCTTAATGAGCTGGGAAAAGGGCTTACACTTTCCAACCAGATTAGTGACGAATCGGCGTATATAGGATAAGTGGACTGAAAGCCTCGGAGATCTAGAATTTTTCTCGGGGTGGACATCTGATTGATAGCCATTATCTTTTCCTGGATGATCTCAATGCCTCTGTATCTAACAACGAAGATGAGAAACTTTTTGAAGGTGACCTCAAAATCACACTTCAAGGGGTTCATCTTTAGATAGCGGGAACGGAGGAAGAGGAGAATGTTATCAAGATCATTGAGATGGTCCTGACATTGGAAATATTTAACAATCAGATTATCCACGTAGCATTCCACTAGTGTCCCAAAGATCGGATTGAATATGTAGTGCATGGAATGTTGATATGTGGAACCTGCATTCTTTACACCAAAGGAAAATACCTGGTAGTAGAAAGTACCTTGCGGTTCCCTGAAGGCGGTAAAATCTTCATCCTTGGGTTCCATTCAAATTTTATTATATCTCTAATAACCATCCATGAAAGAGGGATCCTAGAACATAGTAGTGGTGTCGATCAACAGTTCTATCACATTAATGGGAAATTACTCCATCGGACAATAACGGTTGAGATCCCAGAATTCAATGAAGACTCTGATATGTATGTTCTTATTCATCATGGGAACAATGTTAGCTAATTATCTGGGTTACTGGAATTCCATAAAGAATTTTTCTTTGATGATCTTATCAACCTCAGCCTCGACCATGGCACTATGAGAAGGGTGCATCTTTTTGGGAGGTTGTTGGAACCTGTGATGATTTTCTGGGAGACTGAGATGGTGGATGGCTACGTGGGGATCTAGCCCCAGCATCTCATCATAACTTTAGGAAAATAAATCATGATGTTGCCTTAGGAAATCCATGTATTGTTGTTTCTCTTGTTCGGGTATATCGGCACTAATGAATGTTGGTTTTGGGTCCATCTCGTTACAAAGGTTCACTTGTATCAATTCATAAACTGTAGCAGAGACACCATATTTGAATGTGGTGGGGAGTCTTCCAAATCCTCTTCTTCATCCATAGTGAGGGGATCATCTGTAGGAGGAAACTCTTTCGAGTTGACAGATCCTGATGGGACACAGGTGCTAGCCTGAGTGGTGGTGGACACCTCATTGGGGGACTCCCAAACTATTGAAACCATGGTGATGAAAGTCATCGACCTGATACCATATTTCCTTCGAACCAAGGGGTCATGTTTGATGATATCAAAGTAATAGTGGCATGTCTACTTGAGTCGATTTATCCCATCCTGGTGAAATAAGCAAGTATGACATATTGGTATTTCCCTAGGGTGTACATCTCGATACCTAATAAGAGTAGGGGGCTCTGAGATTACTCGATCCTGATTTTTGTAAGAATATGAGGTGATCTCACAATGTTCCTTAGACTTGGGAACACACTTCCCCTTCATTATAGAGACAAAGAAGCATTAACCCAAGTCTACGGTCATCTCCCCCAATCTATGAATCAAGAAAATATAGGTGTCATCCAGGTCTGTCCATGGGTTGGTCACAGTCGTAGCATGTTCAACCTCATTATCCTGAATCTCCTTTTCCTTTATATTGTAATAGTTGTCATCCAAGTAGTTTCCTTCACAATAGGTGAATGGATGTGCATCACCTTGTAGTATGCCTTCTCAACCATTAAGGGAGTACATAAGGATTTGATGATATGAGGAAGGAACTACAGCATATAGGTGGAGCCATTGTCTACCCATAAACACATTGTAAGTGGTGTCCTGTGAGACAACCATGAACCCGGTGCTGGAAACTAGGCCATCGAACTTGGTCTTCAGGTGAATTTTTCCAACTGGTGTCTACTCTTTCCTATCATAACTTTGAATTTTCAGGCCATAGGGACTCAGATCTACCTCAGACAATCCCATCATTTTTAGGGTTTGGGTCAAGATAAGGTTGATCCCAGAGCTCGTGTCAACAAGACAGTGGTGGACCTCAATGACGTTGAACTAGATAGTGATGTACAGCGGGCGTATGTACCCCTATATAGAAAAACCTTCATCTTCTCTAGAGAAATATATGATGGCCTGACATTCCACATGCTCAACTGTGTCAGCATGGAAGGCTTCTGAGGCTGCTACTTCTATCTCAAACAGGAGGAGGCTTCTTAATGCCTCTGAAAGGGCTTCATGCATATCCAATGACAGGAGGAGAGCCTCAAGGATAGAGATCTTCGCGGGAATGATGGAAATATTCTTGGGGATGTCATAATTTTGTTCTAGTCATACACTTTTGCTGACATAAGGTTTCTCTATGGCAGGAGGTCTAAAAGGCGTCGCTGGTTGAACCAATGGATTCTGGCTGCTGCTAGGAATGTCCTATTGCTCACTAGTCAAACCGCATAGAGTAACTACCATCTGAAGTCTAGATGACTAAGTTCTATCCATGATCAAATGTGGTTTTCCATAGCACGGTTGTGGTAGCTCTTCCTGATCAAGTAGAACAAATGGTGGTGGAGGCAGATTTGATGAAACGAGATAAAAAGGTTGAACGTGATGAGCTCTGCAATGGGCCTATTGTCTGGTCTTGGTGGTGTACACAGCTTGTCTAGAATCATTGACCAGTGCATTCTTAAAATTCATATACCCATGTCTCTATCGATGCTGGCACTGGCTTGGGATGTTGGGAGGGTCCTCCTAGCACTCTTTGTCACCGGGAACCATGTAAGGGTTTACCATCTTGATGGTATTGGCTGAATTGTACCCTTTATCATCATTGGAAGAATCCTACATCATTGGACATATTCTGGGGAAATCATCATCTCTCGGGGGCATGAAATTTCTAAGAGTACGGGATGACGATGTCATCGGTGGAGGATTTTTCTTTCCCTTGCATCATTGATGCATTACCTTTTAGGAAAAGGAAGGATTATATGTTGACACAGAAGTAGTGGTTGTTAGTAATGTGGAGACTTCTAAGGTATTTTGCATATTCAAACGTGTACGGATAATATCATGGTCACAGTCGATTTCTTTTCGATCCATCCGATCATCGTATTTTTGAGACCTACAGTTAGAAACCCGCTGTCATTCACCCTCACCATCATTGTCAGGATTTATAAACACACATTCCACATGTAATGGGGCTATACCCAACCTGACTACATTGTTATCAACATTTTCTTGGAGCCATCCTTTAAACACCAAGCACTACTTGAGCATGTGCCCAAGGAACTAGTGATAGGGGTAGTAATTGGGGCAATCAGTGAGATCCGCCTCTTCAGGCTTCTTATATTCTGAAAACCTTAGGATTCCACGGTCTAAGGCACTTTAGAAATAATCAAGGACCTGAAAATCATTAAATGATTATGTCTGGTTCCTTCTATCTGAAAAGTGGGCTCTGGGAGCCTGGCCTTAACAAGGGGCTGGTGAATCCTGGAGGGGAGGATGGACCTGATTATCTTTCCTAGGTGGTGGTGGCGCATTACGCGGGGGCGTCTACCAATTATAAGGTGAGAACTACTAGGCCGGAGGTTGTACCTGAGTTGGCATCCCTAAGTGAGGCTATGGAGGTGGTTCCACTGGTAATAACTCCAACTATCTTGGGGAATCTATTTTTGCTACCACGGTGGGCTCGACCTTAGCATCTCTTCTTGGAAGAACTAAAGGGGGAAATGGACGTGACTTCTTGGATTGTTATAAGGCTTCCTCTAGACATTAGGATTTGTTAGAGAAATAATGAAATCCCACTTGGTAGTTCTGATTGATGAGAGAGGGGACCAATTCAGTCTTTATATTCCCCAGACACATTGTTAGCAGTTGTTCCTGAGTCAATGGCATATCAAGAGAATAGATGAGCCCCTTCCACCTGGTGATAAAGTAGGGGATGCACTCATCAGGTATCTACTTTCATATGAAGAGGTCAACAATGCTTGTCTTCCATGTGATGGAACTGAACTGGTTGAGAAACTACTTATAAAGGTCCTCCTAATCATCAACTGACCTAATGGGTAGCTGGTTGTACCATAAAAATGTAGACCCTTCCAATGTTTGAACAATATATCGGATTTTGGCCGCCTCCTGTTGTGATGGAGTTCCCAACATGGGTCCACATCATGAAATGAAGTGGGAAAGATGTTGAAGTGGTTCACCTCACCCATTAAAGGGGGAGAAATTAGGATTTCCAAAACCTGGGGGTGCTAGCATGTCATCCACCCATGCTAGATACAACTTGCCGTCAGGCAGGATCGCCACTTGTTGGGTTTCCAAAGCCTCAAGATGGGCAATGAGAGCGGCCATAAAATCATCTTGGAGGGGATTCCTATCTTGGAGAGGATCTCTAACCACCAATGAGTTGGAAGGTTCTTCAACATGGTAAGTAAGCCCAACGACTCATAGAGTGGCTGGTGGGATGACTTGTGGGACTATCGGTGGAACGACCTATGGCGCGGCTAGGGGAACATGATCCGAGTCCCGAGGAGGGTTATAACCCAAATTGGGTGGATTTGGTGATGCATATCATACCCTATTTCCATAAACTCTATCCTTTACTCTATATATATTGGCAGGATAGTCAAGGTCACCAGGAGGCAACTCACCAGGGAGAGACTGTACCTGCCCCTTCTTCCCTGGTCGAGGATTACCGTAATCTAGTCGTCGTTCTACAACACATTTGAAAATAAGTTCATTAAACGTATTTTTATGTTCCATGATATGTTGATGTAATTCTGCCTTTTTCAGGCTCATATTCCATCTTCTGTATTGATTCATACGGGTCAGAGGGTTTGATGTCCCTAGTGTGCTTTTACCATTATTGGGGTCCTGACTGAAAGATAATAACTCAGAGGATGCAGGAAGGCCCAGTAAATTTCTTTGCTGGTTATTAACCCTGACCAAAGGATCCAACAAGTGTGGAACAACCCCGAGGGGTAAGTTCTATTCTGTGAGTCTTAGATCGGTCTTTTCCTCTGATGAGTCATCCATGTTAATTATAACTGTGCTTGGAGGAATATCCTCAATATCACTTGGAATGTCGAGCTAGCGCCAGATAGGAATGAAATGAAGTAAATCATAATGCCCCCAACCATGGATCTAGACATGGGGGGAAGCCTCCTTAATAATTTTACATAGCAATGTAAAGATTTGGACACATCATTTCTGAAGGTTCCAATGATGATCAGGCGACTTAGGGCGCTAATCCACGGGGAGCTAAGCCAAGTCAACCATACGGCATTGATGACAGATGTCATCAAAGTTTTTCTAGATCCTGGGGTAATCCATCCATAGATGACGAAGATAGAAGCCCATTTCCCAGAGAGTTTGGAGAAACAAAATGACCTCCTCCTGGGTGAGAGGTTCCAGAATACTAAAACCTAAACTTATAATGGGCCATAACATCTTAAAGAGGTGATCCGAAGTTATAATTTCCCACAAACTTCTCATATCAGACTTGGGATCTGGTCCTTGATTTCCCCACGCTTCGACTGGAGGTGGTTATGGGACCGGTAATAGCACTGAATCTAACAATTATGATGGTGGACTAGATGGTGGAGAGTATGGAGCGTGGGCTGAAAAGCCGCCACATCTTAGGTTGTCTTCCAAAGAATGCACTGATTTCACCACCACATCCCTATAATATGGACTAACAAACACTACTTCCCATGTAGGGGTTGCAGTCATCGGTGGTGTATCACGCTATTTCTTGTCCTCTATTAATCCCCAGAACAACTCTTTGTGATCTCTTGTTGAGGTGAGGAATGATCTTGTTGATGATAAAGAGGATTGCACAGCTAGGCCCCGTAAAGGGGGAAAATCTTCCTCATCCTGTATGTATATTCATAGGGATGTAGGGATCTGGTGGACCTCACTTTTCGAGAGGATGAGGCTTATACGCCTTGTTCCTACCCCAGCCCCCAACACAAAATATCAGGGTGAGGGTTTCATCATTGAATCACATTCTGCCTCAGAATATGAAAAGAATATGGATTTTATTGTGATTTGAAGATTCTCAAGATTCTTCCTTTGTAGGTGGGGAACCTCCCTCCTATCCCAGGATGGTTCCTCAGGAAAGGGTAGGTTTTTGACATGAGGAGGTCCTCCATGCAGATTGGTGCTAGAGTGAGGATGACATCCACCCACACTGGATGGGATGTGCGGAGGGCCTTCACATTGGTTATCGCTGAAGTGGGGAGGACCTATGCTCTAATGAGATGGGGTGTGAGGTGCACCCTTACAAATGTCAAATGGAACATGGGGAGCACCTCCATGTTTGATAGTTATAGAGTGATGAGGGCCTCCACTGGAGTTGGTAAAACCATGGGGAGGATCTCCATGGTGGTCGTCCGTCGTGTGGGGAGGACCCTCGTGTCGGCTGATCCTAGTAGTAGTAGAACAGAGAAGGCCTTCATACTGATTAAACTGGACACAATAAGGGCCTTCTTGGTCATATTTGATGAAGTGGGTAGGTCCTCCACTTTGGTGATTGCTATCATGGGGAGGACCTCCGTTGTAATCGATGAGCACATAGGGAGGGCCTCCATTATGTTGCGTGAATGGGAAAGGAAGACACTCGCATTGATAACCTACTATGTGAGGTAAATTCTCATAACTGAGGCTAGAAGAATAGGGTGGACCTTTGTGATGAATGTTGATGAAGCGGGGAGGGCCTCCGTTGGGGTTGATGATGGTGGCATGGGGAGGACCTCCATACTAAATGAAGAAGTGGGGAGGACCTCCACTTGGTCTGATACTGGTACGAGGAGGACCTTTGTACTGGATGCCATCATCAAGGGTTGGACCATGACAGTTTATTCTTTCCTCGGTAACCGGGATAGCTAGTTCAAATTTCTCACAAGGTGACTGGTGCTTCAACTTTGGTCAGGCTTGGAAGTTCCCCTGCTCTATAAATGGGAGGTTCCCTTGACCAATAATAATAGGGGATGATATCTCATGTTGGTGGTGTCTCATTCCACTAAATCTGCAGACAATGATGCCCCCTGGTGGGCATAATATTTATCTTGAACCCAGCATTGATGCTGGGTCAGCCGAACTAGAGCTGGCTGTGCATGGGGATGGACTGCCTTCTCTTTGGTCTGTAGGAGCAATTGGAGACACTAATGTGTCCGGGTGGGATTCCTCCTCAGTATCTCCCTAGTTGAAGTACTGGCTGAGTGAAATTAGGCATCCCTTATTTCATCAGCATAAGGGAGTGAGTTAGAGAAGTTCTATGAGGATAGGCTCTCAAAGGTGTTGATGGTCAAAGTGGGGAGTTGTGGCTCCTTGTGCGGCCCTTGGGGGTAGCGGCGTGGACGTGGAACTGAGGCCTCTATGTCTTGGAGGTCCATGTCCCTCGTCGAACTGACTCCTTCATATTCATATCATCGAACAAGAGTATCAATCACCCTTATCTGGATAAATTAGGATGGTGAGAGGGGGAATCAGTTCCCATTAGCTACAGGTGTGGGGTCCATTGTAGAGGAGATGAATCTGTGGGGAATTTCCACATTTGTACTACCCCTTCCCCTGTGTCCATGGGAGGGAGATGATCGGTTTCCTATAGCTTGATATTGGATCCTACAACGAAGGAAAATTCACTCATCAGCACTGAAAATAGGAAAACGATGCACAGTTCCCCAGCACCATTAAGTCTTCCATGGCTGGATAGAAAGATCTACGCTGAAAATGTTTTAGACCGTGATTCCCAATGATCAATTTCCCCAACATTGGTGAGTTATACACTAAGACCACTATTTTCTTGGTGGGACCTGACAATAAATAGATGCATTTGGTGACATACATATCTACTTATGTCTCAAATGCTAATAATCTCTATATTAAGGAGAAGTTTCATGTTGGGTTCACAATTTCTATTTCCAATGCTTTCTGTGGGGCATGTATCATCTATTAGGGACGCGATGGCTATTTCCCCACGTTCCCACTTTCCAATGGCAGGCATCATCCATTGCTTATTTAGGGATGTTTTCTCCTAGATTGAAATGGGGTGATGGGATGTCGGTTCCTCCTTTTGTGCATTCCTCCTTGGAATTCATTGCCTATTCCGAGTCTCACTCATAGATTTAAGACTTTGTTCGTGAAACTCCTCCTAATTCCATATCTTTGTGGATGCCGGTTAATTAAACTTCTTCTGTCAAGACATTCTAAGAGTTCAAGTCAAGGCAGTAACCTTTCGTTAGGGAGTAGTCATGTTGGAAATCACTGGCATGTTTGAATGTTGAAACACTATTACACCTGGATTTATTCCCCTTATGATAGGGCTTCTCAAGGGAGTGGAAGCTTGAGTCATTCCATGTCGATTTTGGGGAATTATATGTCATATCCATTTCCCTCAGGTTTTCCTCAGCTTCCCATGTTTAACACAGGGTATTTCGTGAGATTAACATCCAGAAAAGATGGATCATACTAATAAAAACACCGATGGGAGTGGATCAGATGGGTATATCCCTAATAGGGAGAACCTGGGATGCTTAATAGATGGGTGGATCAAAAAACCCAATGAGGATGAATCCGGGGATGATTGGGTCCCGACATAGGGGACACCATGTTTTACCATTGGATGGGATTGAACCTCATGGAGGAATCCTATGTACCCTATAGAGAAGATAGGGATCAAAACCCATGTAGTTCGAGAGGGTGATGGACCAAGGTTTACACAAAGTAAAACAACCCGAAGAAATGTTGGTGCTTACATGTAGTTAGTGTTCAGGTTACTCCTAGGAGTTGTGAGGAAGTGGATGACATTCTCTTACTGGGATGGGGTGGCCTGGATAGAACCAGGATGAATGCTGGATGATTTAATGATGTGGATGAGTTGAATGGGATCGAACTGATGTGAAGATGACGGTGGTGTTGGGCTTGAACCACAAAGTGGCTTCCTATGTATCCCCGTGGTAGTGAATCAAATTCCACATAGTTCTATGGGGAGATAAGTCACCAAAGGAGGAGGATTGTGAGAATGGATGTGTGGATGAGACCTGAGGGAAGTAGAACCCCTGTGTTAAGTCATGACCTTCCCGAAACACAAAGGCTAAAGGGAGAGTCTAGGATGGGACATTAGTGATGGGATTAAACCTCAATGAGGCTTCCAATGTATCTCTATGGTATGAAATAAAATTCCATGTAGTTCGGGAATGGGGAATAGAATCAGGGTGTACAAAAAGGAAAGAGACCTAATAACATGTTGGGGCCTATGCGTGGTTAACGACCCATCAAAAGAGGGGCACTCTTGGCTGTAGGAGTACAAATTGATTTTGGGGCTTACGCATGGCTAGCTTCCCAAGAGCTAGTTTGATGCCACTAAGAGATGGACCAAGTATGTGGGTCCCAAAAAAGGGGACCCCAAAGTTTATCAATGTTTGGGGTTTCACCTCAAGGAGGATTCCTACATACCTAGTCTAGAAGATAGAGATCAAAACCCACATAGTTCAAAAGCATATAGTTTAGTGTAATGTAGGATGAAAGAGGTATACAATTTAACTTCATGTGGGATGAGGGTGAACCAATGTGAATTATTAGGTACTAATGGGTGATGGACTTGAGCCTTAGGGAGGCCTCCTACACACCTTGCCTAAAAATGGTATAGATAAAAGTCTGTGTAGTTCGGTTGGATGGGGGATGGGGCTTACACACTAAGGTGGCCCATAGATGGTGTCACGGTGGATTCTTACTCTAATCCCACATGAGTCATGCTCGGTGTGAGAAATAAGAGGCAAAAAAGACCTAAAGATCACGCCATGAAAGGTATGACTGCGAGGAATGGAGTGGGGCTTACGCATGGTCAATGGTCCAAAGAGGAAACAGGGGATTAAGCTTAGTTAGTGGCCCAGGGAGACGGAGATTGGGACTTACTATAGGAGGGAGGCCCGAGGAGAAAGGGGGTGTCCAAACGTATAAGGAGGATATGTCCATCGTACCTAAAACACCCCATCAAAGGGTGTCAGGGGTTACGTGGAGACTGCCTGAGGTGTTCATGGTGATAAATCTCAAAGGGATAGGGGAGTGAGAAGGCTCTGGGTCCCATCCCCTTCACGATCTTCTTGGGACTTGTTTCTTATACAGTGATCACAGTTTAACGTCGTGTATCTGGGATGTGGGTTCTTGGAATTTTAACATCCTATAGCTCGGATGGATAGGATTCTCTCCTCGCCCCTAGGACTTACATAACTGGCGCACTTTAACCCTTGGTGAAGGGAAGGCACCAGCAATGTCGTATGGAGATGGGGTTATGGAGTGATCCATTAAAGGGATCACATTAGGGTGGATATGTGATGAATCAATAGTCGTTAGAATGCCTATGAGAAGAAGTATGAGGCAAAGTCATGAAACATGAAGCACCGCCCAAGGGACCTTTTAAATCACTTTATACAAACCTGGAGAGCCGTACGGGATAAGTAAGCATGAGGTAGGAGTGTCGCGCGTAAGAGTATATTGGACATGGTGCCTTAGGGTAAGTACAACACATGGATTGCACAATGAGGGGCGCACACAATATTTAAGGGGTGCGCGCAAGATGAGGGATTGTGCGGAAGATTAGAAAGTTTCACGCAAAATAATCAGATGTTCACAAGGGAAGACCCTATGTGTAAGATCGGCATGACATAGGGGAAAACATGCACGCAAGAGTAATATTTTGCACACAAATCTCTTGGAGTAAAGAGAAATGGGCGAGGATCAAGCCCTAGTATACCCACCTGAAAGAGGACCCTTAGGAGACCTGTCATGCAAGATCTAGTACCTTAAGGCCATATATTTTATACAATTGTGGTAGGGCTATCTTTTACATAGTAGAGCGTTGTTTTATCTTCTGTAACCATCCCCTGATGGACGAGGGTACATTTATATTTATATCCAGAAACTTTTGTGGCATCTTATAATATGAGTGGCGTGAAAGAGTCCTTTTGATGTTGTATTGGGCACATAAGATATTTCATGCATATCTGAATCTTGTAAACTGAGAAATATTCTTTTGTGCTGCTAACTTGGAAGGTTTTATAAAGGTCGTTGTGGAAGAATCTGTTTGACGTTGCATTGGGTGTGCAAGATATTGCACACATTTTCAATATTTTACGCAACTCATAAATCTTTAACGCAGTTCCCTTGGGCATCATGGGATTGTCCCATGATTCAAAACCTACCTTTGGTTTTCTAAACAACATCTGTCCATGACCTTATCTAAAATATAGCTTCAAAATTGATCCTTTAAATATAATGGTGGTGATGGAATATCCAATGCCAATGAATATAACCAAGGAATGCAATTTCCTTGGATTAAAAGGTTTCTATCAATGATTTGTTCAAAAAAATATTGATTATCTAACCCATTATCCAAGTTACCAAGTAAAGGGTTTAAGTTAATATGGTCATAAGAATTTAAAGAATGTTTTAAAGAAATAAATAGAATATTTTTCAATGTACCTATGTTTAATTTACCATCAGGAAGGGATATATTAGTGATATATAGTGATGCATCAAATAAGGAACTCGGATGTGTCCTTATATAGAATTATAGAGTTTTTTCCTATGCATCAACGTGGTTAAAGATTTATGAATAGAATTATCAAACCCATGATATTGAGTTAGAGTCATAATATTTTCATTGAAGATATGGAGGAATTACCTTTATGGTTAAATATGTGAAATATTTATAGATCATAAAATATTAAAATACATATTCTTAAAGGAGACTAGCATGAGGCAAAGGAGATGGTTAAAACTACTCAAGGATCATGATTTCTCACTACACTACCACCATGGAAAGGAAAATAAGGTGGTTATGCGTTGAGTAGGAAATATCATGGAGTTTTGACTAAAATGAGTATTGAAAAAGATCATATATTTATGAATTTAGTAAACTTGGATATCAGAATCATTAAGAAGGGGAAAAATCGCATCTATACCAAATGATTGTCAAAACATCCTTATTAAAGAAAATAAAAATGATCCCAACTTGATTATAAGAATGTTAAAAATAAAATCAAGTCCATGAATGATGGTAAGTTGTTAGTATTCATCTATGAAGTTGTATATTAAAATATAGAGAGATCTTATGTCTTATATCCATACCTAAGATAAAAGATAATTATTAAATGAAACCTATATCTCAAATTTCTCTATACACCCAGACAATAACAAAATTTATTGGAATTTGAAGGAAAAGTTTTAGTGGGATAATATGAAACTAGAAATTATAGAATTTTTATAAGGGTGGTTGGTTTGTTAATAGGTAAACATTGAGGAACAACATCCTAAAGTATCCAGGAAACCTCTATCTATTCCTATGTGGAAATGGAATGATATTACTATACTCTTGGTCACTAGATTATTAAAAACTCCTAGAAATAATGATTCCATTTTTATTATTGTTTATCACCTTACCAAGTATACACTTTTACTTTATATAATCGAATTTATACCTCTTGAGTGCCTCAAATGACTCTATATTAATGAATTTGTGAGACTTCATGGTGCACCTCCTTCGACTGTATCTGATCATGACCCATGGTATATATCAAAAGTTCTATGAAATTTTTCATAAGGCTCTTAACATTTTGTTACATTTGAGGACTTCCTATCAAATTAAAATTGATTGTTATATTAAAAGAACTATTTAGTTATTATAAGATATTTTGAGGTTATTCTCAATAGAAATTCAAGGTATGTGGGATTATTATTTACCTTTGGTGGAATTTTCATATAATAATAGCTTCTATTCAAGAATTAAAATGACAATATATTTTTCATTATATAGAAAAATGTGTCATACTCAAAATTATTGGGATGTTGATGGAAAAAGGAAGCTTATAGTTCCATATATCATAGAAGATAAAATAATGAAAATTGAGACTATTTATAATTACATTGACACAACTCAAAGTATTAAAAAAATATATGTTGATAACAAAAGGAAAGATTTAGAATTTCAAGTGGGAGATCATGATTTATAAAAGGTATCTCCTTAAAATGGTGTTATAATGTTTGATAATAAATATAATCTAATTATTAGGTACATCGGGATTTTTTAAATTCTTAAAATAATTGTATTTTTGGCTTACTTTTTGGAAATTCCACCCAGATACTCTAAAGTTTATTACATTTTCTATATCCCATTATTAAGGAATTAAATTCTAGACCCAATACATGTGTGAACCTCTGATTAAATATAATTAGAACTTGGTTTATATTAATTTCAATATCCTGTCTAGATTTATGACACTAGAGAATAAGTGTTGCATAATCAAACAACTCAATTGGTGGAGGTACTTTGGATAAATCCTAAAATATAAGGGGAAACATGGGAACTTGAAGAAGTTTTGATGAAGAATTATCCAAATATATTCATGAAGTTAAATTATAGAAAATTTGAGGAAAAAATTTTGAATTGGGGAAGAATGTAACATTTGAGCTTTAATTATAGTAAATAATCTTTTCTTTATAAAGAAACAATAGCATAATACACAAATATTCATTCATGAACATGATTAAAAAATAAATTAAAAAAATTACAAATTTAATTTAATGAAATTAATTTCATTTTTTAATTCATCATATAAAAATTATCTTAAGATAATGTTTTGATATTTTTCATGAATAATTGATTTTTTTAGTAAATAGTAAAAAATATTGATTTTACAAAAAATATTAATTTTATGACATTATAATGATATAAGAATAACTTAAAAGTTTATGAAACCTTCATTATATTGAAAATATATATTTATTAGTAATATAATTCTTATAAAATTATAATATTTTACTTTTAAATATATTCTTAACATTCTAGAAATCTATGAAAACACATTTTTCTAAAAATTGTTGTTATTGTGTTTTACGAACATATATTAAAGGTAATTTTTACCCATTATATAAATTGAATATTTTAAAATGGATTCTATATTTTGAATCATAATAATTAATAAAATTTAATAATGTTGGCTTAATTTTTTTATGATGAATAGTAAACATGGTAAATATTTATCACTTTAGTTAAGGGTAAAGTGAGTTAAAAGGGTTAAAATAAAGTTAAATGCTTCAAGATAACACAAAAAATTTGATTAAATATATTTTTTTTGTTTTATTTCTTCCTTAAAATTATATTATTATAATATATAACAATTTTTTTCAACTTTACTTGAGTAAAATATTTATTATAAAATAAATTTCCAAGTATTTGAAGTTTCCCTCCCACCACACTTATAAAAGGAAACCTCGCATTCTCTATTATACACACTAATTAAGACACATATATTTAAAAATACCAACCAAAATAACTTCTTAACATACCTCCCCACATCCTAGAGTTATTTTTCTCACAAAAAGGCCACTTTAAAAAGACTTTATGTGTAATTCAAATAAGTTTACCAAAATAAGAGGTATTTGTTCTTACTGAGCTTTTTCAAGTTCATTTCTTCTCAGACCTCATACAAATATTCAATAACCATATTAAAATAATTAAATAATTATATTAACCATAATTAAGTGTTTTGCGTTAATGTTATAACCATTTTATATCTCCATTTTATCCTATGAAAAATTAAAGCATAGCTTTTGCATACGTATGGCCTATCATCTCTACGTAGGGGTATAATTCATTTTTCATCACCAATTTACCTGGATGGTTATAAAGATAAAATGAATTAATATATATGATATTTATGAAATAATTATGATTATTTAAATATTATATATCTTCTACCTTTATACCCTTCCATCCATTTGAGAATGATAACATCATTCATGTGTATGTGTGGACTACTACCTCCAAAAAGTGATGTGATTTTTTTCTATTACCACCATGCATGGATGATTATAAAATTTTATAATGAATAAAAATTATAGAAATTTACTAATTAAACTTAAGTGGTTAATATAACATGGTCAATATAACATGATGAATATATAAAATTAATTTTGTAAAAATTGATCAAACAACCTTAAATTGTCAACTTAAACAAAAACTATTCAATGAATGGATTCTACATGATTATAAAATGACATAAAAATGAAATATAGATGAAAAATGTTCTTAATAAAGTGTTTAATAAATTTAAATTGATTATTCAGGAGGATATAACACATCCTACCATGTGTAATTGTGAGGTAAGCGTTTATTCTATAATCTCATTTTTATTCATTATTGTTTATGTTTTCGTTGAAGAAAATTATAAGAAATTTATCTTTTAAAATCCATATATTTTATTATCCTTTTTTTATATATGGATTTTAAATTTTTTTCTTTCATTTTCCTCTATTTTTTACTTAATATGATAGATAAAATATTTTTTAATAAAATCCAACCTTATTTCCTATATAGTTGACAAAATATTTCTTCTATGTCCATGTTTCCTATAATGTTTTCAAGAATGTTTATACTATCCTATAAGGATCATAAAATTCATTTTCAAGTAAATTTTATTTTCTTTATATGGTTTAAGATTAATCTTATTGTCATTTTCCAAATAAGTTATTTTTTACTTTTTTTTATGAATGGATTTTTCCACCGTCATAACTATTTTTTTCTTTGAAGCTTACTATAAATTTTTTCCTGGATATTTTCAAAGAAACGAATTTTTTCAATATTCTAGATTTTTTTTATAATTTATCCAAAGAAAATGATATTTTTCTCATGTTTTAAAATAAAGGATCAAATTTTCTTTTAAACGTATTTTCATTTATATTATCATCCTTTAAGGATTATTATGCTTCATTGGGGATATAATTTAATGATACCATCCACCATATTTCTTTGGATGGATTATTATAATTTTGTTATATTTATTGACTAGGGGAAATATTAATATTTTGTATAATATTTTTTCAATAAAAAATTTTGTGTTAATTGTGTGTTTAATTATTATTCATTTTTTTATTCTATGAATGCATTGGACTTAGTAAGTGATATATAGGGCCCATTATAGCCCCTCAATCTATCAGTTGGTCTTATGAAACAAACTAGTTTGGGTATTTGGCATGTGCCTTAAATATTTTTGTATAATTTATTGGAATGATGCCTTGATTATATGATTATTATATCAGGTATTATGCATTATATCATTATGAAACTTTTTATTATTATACATGTAATTATTAATGTTGTTATTTCATAAATGGATATATTACCCAATTATGATTTTAGTTATTTAGATTATTTGATTATTTTTTATCTTTTTCATATTATTCATGCTTTATTTATTCAGTGATAGCTTATCTTGTATGTTTTCCCTTACTAAGCATCTAAGATTAGACTTTATTATGTTTTCCTTTCCCTAGGATACCAAGGGGGTCTATGATTGATTTTAGGGATATACTAGAAGAAATAATAATGTTTTAAATATAATATCATGTTTTCATATTTAATGTGAGAATCATGTATGCATTTATTCTCCTAAGACTACTAAACTATTTGATACTTTTGGATGTGATCTCTTGTATCTTATGTTAATGTAGTAAAATATCCACCAGATCTAGGTTATTGGAGTAGGGGTGTTACATCTAAGATGATAATCCAAGGCCATCCCCTATAAAGGGGAAAACTATTACCTATAAATTGATCACAGATATACACACATGAATCCACACATATAAATAGTGGTGTTGAAAATAATTCAAGGTCCAAGTGACCCATCATAGTTCATAGGAATTGGTTATAATATATTGGGGAAAAATAGCATCCCACACCAAGGAATAGAGAAATGGGTATAACAATTCAGGGGATTTAGAGCATGACCCAAACTATAAAATTTTATAATTAATCGGTGTATAGAAACCATCCCAATGGTTTAACCTTTACACCTTAAATGGGTACCTAGAAAATCTCATATACAAAAATATATACAGATTATATAGGTATAACATGAATATAGAATTAAATAGAAACTATAATTGATAAGGTTATCATGCATAGAAAAAAAACCACTAATAATTCACTAAAAAATAAAGTAAAACATCTAGTGAAATTAAATTACTCCTATCATTCTCATCAATATTACTCAAGGAAATAAACATTCTAAAAACACATAAAATTGAAGAGAAAATTTTCAAGTCACTACATGGAATAATAACCATATAAGTACAACTAAGAGTAACATACTAGTTACCTTCATACATACTTAGATTTAAGAAAAAACCTTTATTAATTTTATCTCTTGGTTTTAATTAAGTTCAATCAGCTCCAAACCATTTCCAAGATAACTCTATTAAATTATGAAATAAATAAAAGGTATAACTAAAAATTAAATTTAAGATAATCACTTTGAGGTCTTGGGAGGAATATTCATTCCACCCAATGATTAATTAAACCATCTAAAAGAATGTTAAGACTAAGTTGTAATCATTTAAATTTTAGGATAGTGAATTTGTGATGCCAAACCATGATCACACATTAAATTAACTTAGGAAAAGTTTCTATAACTACTATACCAGAAGTAATACAAGCAACGTAGAAGATTAGACCAGTCTTGGAGTGTGAGAGGGGAATATTACACTTAATTTCATCCAAGGAAGAAAAATAAAGAGAAGAGTACAGAGGTTAGGGTCTTATCTTCTAGAAAGAGAGTTTCCATAACACATTGAAGATATTATAACCAAAAAATAAGGTGGATCCCTTAGACATCTTTATAGGATAGGGGATCTTGAATTAGAGTGAAATCAGAGTAAATAAAACTTAAATCCCCCCTCCCTTAATTTTGTTATAAATTTTAGGTTTAAAATGAAATAAATTTATTTTTAAAGGTAATTTTACCTAGGAAACAATTAGATAACCAGTTCCTTCTACACTCACCCCTCTTTTCATCCTAAAACTAATCCCCCAAACCTCCTAAACTCTTTATAGCTCAAATTTACTCCCAAAATGAAATTCAAATAACAATTTAAATATGAAATTCTGATGAAATGTCTATGTTATTTAAAAATACATAATTATTTTTATATTAATATATAAAGTTACATGTTTTATACTAATATATTGTTTTTGGTGTTTATCTGATTTATATTATAAATTTATTTTTTAAAAACACATAATATATCTTATATATTTCAAAAACTGAGTATTAAAATTTTAAAACAAATTTAATAGTTTCAAAAATATTTAGCATATGTTTTGTGAGTTTTTTAATATATATTTTAAAAAAAACTTATGGTTTTATATGTTTTTAAAAAAATAAATATTTAATTTTATAAACACAAAACATATGTTATATGATTTAAATACTAAATATTTAATTTTAAATAAAAAATAATTGTATTTTAAACACATAACATGTTCTATGTAATTTTTTTATTAATATTTTTTAATATATTTAAGTTTATATATATTTTTTTTGAAAAAAATTAAATGTTTAGAAATTAAATTTCTTATACAAAAAATATTTTTTTGTAAGATATATTGTTTTTTCATTTTTTTTGTTTATATTTTTTTAATATTAACTATAAAAAAATTATTATATTTTAACTTGTAAAATTGCATGAAATTATATAATAATTCATCTTTGTAATAAAAAAATATTTTATGTTTCTTACATATATTTTTTCAAAAATTAATGTTTGTTTTACATAAAAATATTTTTGAAATTATTAAATCTTTTTCCCTTGGAATCAAACATATTATTTCCTTAAAAAACCAGTATGGGTTTGTGGGTAAAATAAATCAAAATTTGGATTTATCAAAATTCCCCTTATAAAAATTATATGAAAAAATAATTTATTTTATAAATAATTATTGCAATAACATTACATTTATTCATAAAAATATTATATAATAAATCATTTAGTTTTGAAATTCCCTTATTTCGAGGAAATTTTTCTAAAATCCTTAAAAATATCTAAAATGTTTTTCATGTGGAGACTCTTAATTGTTTTATTCCTTTTCCCAAAAAATCAACCTTTTAGAATTTTTTTACCTTATAGATGTTCATTTTATTATCAAGATAATGATTTTATTAATCATGTGTCTAATGGATTTGAAAGTGTTTCCTCTTTTTAGAGACACTTTGAAAATATTTTAAATAACCTAGAATGTAAGCAAAACTATATTATACGATTCATTCAATTGGATGAAGAAATTTCCTAGGATAATATTTTTTTGTTATCTATATAATGGAGATTAAGGAAATTTTTAAATATTTTACCATCCACCTTATAAAACTGACTATCAAACATTTTAATGTTATTTATTATTATCCTCCAATAAAGGTAGTAATAGACATTAATATTGGTGATACATTTTTAAATGGGGTTTTTTGGAGTGTGGTAGCTTAATGTTGATAGATTTATGTTTGACTGAACCTTTATTATAGAAGATCAATCTATTATTCACACTGAAGTGCTTTGACTATTTTTTTTTAATTCATAATTAAAATTCTATAAATTTAAGTGGATTTAATTTTTGAGAATGATTATTTGAATTTGAATGAATTTTTAAGAGGTGGTAGAACTCTTTCTCCACCAGAATTATTGATAATTAATGACATCTACTCACTCAAAAGGGAAAAAATCAATTTCATGGATGATTTCAGAGAAGTGAATATAGTGGTAGATTAACTTTCAAAATATAATCAATATGTTAGTCTATGGTTTTTAAATTAAAATATATTTTTAACTCGAAAATTCTAGGACCTCATTTATATGGATTCTCATGTTGTGTCCTCTCTATGAATACATTGATATGGTTTCTTCATTATAGGATTGGATGGGTGTGCTACTTTTATAAGATTGGTTCTATTTTTATTACTTAATACTTGGGTTACACTACTTCCTTATTTGGTGGATTTTATTTCATTTTAGAGTTTCATGTTGCCTTAGGATCTTTCATAACACCAAAGGTCAAAACTTATATGGTTCGTAGATTTCTATAAATAGAAAATATTTTCTTTGATAATTTTAGATTTTTTATTATTTGTAAATTGTTTCACACCCTGGATTACCATTCGGTGAACTCCACAATACCACCTTTATAATTCTAGGGTCTAGTGACTAATGTTGTAATGGTTTGGACCTTACCATCATATTAATTTGTGAGTTTTAAGAATTGGAGGTGTTGGGGGAATGTTTATGGAGATATTGATAGAGTTGAGCATAATTTTTACTTATAGAAATGATTCTAGGATATGGAGGTATATTTTGTGTCATGAAGGGCCAGTTAGAAGTCTTGGATACAGCATAGAAGGTCTACTTGTGTTATGGGTACCAAAGGATGAATTTTGGTGGCTCTACAATATTAGGTACCCATACGACATGGCCTTGATTTGTGTCATTATAATAACCCCGACTTCAATACCCTAGATCTAGTGGATATTTTATTACATTGGTACATATATCACAATACAGAGGATCCAATAGTTTAGTAGCCTCAAGAAACTAGATACATAAATGAGTTTTACATTACATTAAAAACTAAAAATACACCCTTTGAATACATGAAACCATTATTATTATCTTTTCAATCTATTTGTCAGGAATAGTACTCCTATTTGTTTCTTGGAGAAAAATAGGAAATAGTATAAAGAGTGATATCAGAGACTCATTAAGTGAGTATCATACAATGTAAGTAATTATAAATAAAACATTATGGTAAGAAAAAATAAACAGATTTATTCCATATCAAATGAAACTAAGAGCATAAATAAATACATGTCCAACATAACAATGAATAGATTCAATTATATCAATAACTGGACACATATTGAAGGGATTTCATAATGTTATACATATTAAACATGTCATCAAGTCCCTATTCCGATACATCTTATATAATTGCATGAATAAATAAAGTAATGCCATAAAAATGAAAATGAGAGCATAAATAAATCCATAGATAACATAACATTGAATAAATGTCTAAATGATAATAAATTAACATATACTGAAGGGATTTTATAATTTTAGACATATTAAACATGTCATCATGGACCTATTCCAAGACATATTAAATAATGGAATGAATAAATAAAATTAAAAAAATCTATAACAAATGAAACTATGATCATAAATAAATCCATGGACAATATAATAATGAATAAATACCTAGATGATAATAAATGAATATATAATGAA
The DNA here is from genome assembly GCA_963277665.1 of Viscum album. NCBI lineage: Eukaryota > Viridiplantae > Streptophyta > Magnoliopsida > Santalales > Viscaceae > Viscum > Viscum album. The sequence goes on from OY728164.1 coordinate 994,145,232, forward strand.
TTTAATTCATAATGTCATACATCTTAAAAATTACATCAATGCCTTATGACATGAAATTTTACATTAATGGTAAGGATGCTCCCATTAACACAAATTATTTGTATCATGAGACATACTAGTGCACTGAGGAGTGAAACAATTATGGGGCATAACCATCACATAATAGTTGAATTTATTTAATCACATAACAATATATTACATAGAATAATATTCAAGGAATGAAAAGTATAAATATTTACCACAATTTCACAATGAGGCTGAGTTTACTATATAAAATAATTAATTATATGGTATAAATATATTTTCCCTAATAAAATAATAAATAAAGATATCTAGGTTAAATACCTTAAATAATAACTAGGGATTTTAAAGTGTACAGATAAATACCTTTAACAAGTGAAGGATATGAGATTGCAGTCATTGGGTGTTAACAATGAATAAGGTTTCAAGGTGTCAAGGTATACGAATATATGCATTTACAAAGGTATACAACCAATGTGATGATATATAAATCCTTCAGAATGGTATTTAAAAAACATGTGGATAATCTAATTATATCCCCTATGAGTATCAAACCAGGTATATAGTAAGGGCTCGTTCACCATGCACTTGAATGATGACCAGGGTATACTCGAACAACTCTTTTTGAGGTTGTAACCCATAAATGCATATAAGACAAAACCACATACACTTACAATATCTAGATATGGATTTCATTTCTTTTAAAAAAACATACACACTTTTCTTACCAAATTTAGGAATGTTTTATGGCTATAGGAACATTGGATCGTTATAACAACTTTGGAAAAGGATATAATGTGAGGGAATAAATAAAATAACCTTTAAATTTTATAAAATGGAAGATATTACCATGGTATAATAAGAATGTAATTATGTGAAAAATGAATTCAAAGAGACATTATAACAAATGTAATATACTTGAAAATGGAAAGAGACAGATTGAGGAAACCCTTACTTCAATATAGTAACAGCTTAAGGAAAGTATATAATGAGAGGGAATAATTAACTCTTATCTAAAATATATTATATGGAAGATAATATCATGGAATAAAAAAAATGGAAGTATATGATAAATGAATTTAAAAAAGATAATATCACAAAAGTAATGAACTTAGAAATGAAAGAAGAGGATTGAGGACCCTTACCTTGGGAGGATGCTTCTTAAAGCTATAGAGAGACTCCTTAGAACATTAGAACCACCTTGTAGAGACTATTTAGAGGTATTTTGAGAAGTTATCCATTATCAATGGATTTTTTGGGGAGATTTATGATATAATGGCTGGGTATTAATACTTGAGGAGGGTTGGTTTTAGGGGATTAAATAATGATTATTTTTTTATTAAGGATAACCACTTTTGGGTTTCATTAATTTAAATGAATTTGGATTATAATTAATGTTGAAATTTTTTTAAGGACAAGAAACTTCTCAAACACCCATTTAAAGTTGTCATTTTTAGTTTTCTTATGTCTTTGCCATTTAATTTTAAACTTTTATGTTATTTTACCTATACTATAGTAACTCTTCTATTTACCGTGATAAATGTTTTGTGTATAAAAATAAAATTACCATTATTACAAAAATTGGAATTTATAATTACAAATATAAAATCCATCTAAAATAATTTAATTTATAATAGTGATAAAAATTAATTCTAATATGATACAGGTATAACACATAAAATCAGTTTTTTTAGAAAGGACAAAATCATGGTTCCAAAATGCTATGCATGTGTTTTTAAAAGTAATGTATTATATATTATATTGTTCCTTAAATTAATTTTTTAAACGATAATAAATTTTAAAAAAATTATTTCATGATCATATTTATAATTCATTATAAAAGATACTATATTCACAAAAATGGTATTTCACTTTTTACCCAAAAAATCATCATTTTCAAAAAAATCTCAAAAACAATTCCTAAGTTAATTTTGATGTGGTGAATCTAAAAATGATATTTATTTTATTAAAATAATACTCTATATAAGATAGTTTTAACTTTTAAATAAAAAACCTTATTTATTGAAAATTAACTGTTTCCATGACATAATAAACCTTATGGCCATTATAAAAATTACTTAGGATTTCGTTAAATTATATCATCATTTAGAAAGTTTTTTCTAAAATTATTGAATCATGCCTATCATATGGTGATTAAAAAGCTAATATTTGTTTTCCTACTATAGAAAAATAACTGACCAAGGTTGTATCACTTGAAGAGATTCAAAATTATTCACTTGCTAATTCTAATTCACCTAAACTACAAATTTTATTGTTTTTATTATTTTATAAAAAAAATATGGAATATAAAATTATAATCTAAACTATTCTAACATGAAATAAAAAATGAGGTTCTATAATAAAGAACATGGATGAAGGTTTTGGTTTTTGGGTTCCTTCATTATTCATGTTTTTTGTATAAATTCAATTTGATTGTTCAATCATGAAATCTCAAACATGAACTAATATCCTTAAATTTATTTAGTATGAAATCTTTAATTACTAGTAAAACTAAATTCCACATCCTCCTATAATCAAGGTTAATGACACACCTCAATTGAGAGTGAGAAATCTTCCCAGACTTGGCTCTATCTTATGTTGTTTCATCCATTGAATAAATCAACTCCATTATGTAAAGAGTTTTCATTCAACGGGAGTGAGGTAAAATTTGTAAATAAAAGAATATAGATAAAGTTTAGTTCCATGTCATGGTGGGAAATATTCAAAATCATACACTTCACCCTCATTCACCACAAATAGAATCAAAATGTTTACGAATTTAAAGTGTAGAATTAAATAACACTGAAATCCTCCCCCAAGGTCAATACATGGGTCAGTCGCTCATTGTTGAGTTTAATAGGTCGTAGAATAAATAATGACATAGATAAGAGAGAGAGATATATAGAGAGAGAGACATAGGGTGAAAATTGACGGAATTCTTTTAATGATATATAGAATTCATTAATTACATATTACAAACTAAAATATAGCAGCAAAAAATAAATAAAAGAGACTAATTATCACCTCTTATAGTTGTAAGATACTATGATCCTTTGATCCTTGTCACAATGTCCATCCATAATATTTATAGAGGCATAAATCCCATATATCTCCCTTAGTTCATATTCTATTTTTATATACAAGTGGTGGCATGGTGATGTCCAGCAGTGTAAGGTCACATTGAGGGCATCGAGGGAGATATCTGATCATGGGGGAAGCGTGACTGAGGCGAAGTGGTCCCATTTTTCTAAGTGATGAATTTTTATTGCTAATATATATCCCATATCAAATTTTATCATAGAATAGAACTTATGTATAATAAATCTCATTCCATACTCATCTCAGAATACCAAGCGAGTGGGGGATCGATGCCCACATACACTCACACAAACCTATATCACCCATTCTGTAATGCATGGGACTACGGTCCATAGCCCAACTAATGTGAAAGCTCATTCATGTGTATCTTGGTCCACCTCCTTAAAACACAAGTAAAAATTCCCCGTGTTATTTCTTGGCCATTCATCCCTTCCTTGGGATGTCAAAATGGATTAAAACCTATGGGTTAAGGGATAACATTTGTTGGACAATTTTTTAGCCTACGTCATCAAAACACTAGTAAATTCAAATTTACAAAATGGAACATTTATATTAATTTTAATTTTAATTATTCCCTCAAATATAATTTCCCACATTTTAAATAAATAATTATTTAAATGGGAATATTGATTAAATACCATTTAAATTCATTAAATAATGTTCAAAAAATCATGAAAAATAAGTGCATCAAAACCCCCCACACTTGAGCTATGATTTTCTTGAAGCATTGAATCTCATAATTTAATTAAAGAGGGAACCACTTCCACCAATATTTAAATCTAAAATCAATAAAACAAAATGATTATCAGTGTCAAAATAAATTTTCATGTTTCATAATAAATATCAATTCATCTTATAATTTTTCAAAGAAACAATCAAACCAAGTATTTTAATTTTTTCCATTGCAAATGATAGATATTTTTATTTAATTAATTCAAGTTTCTAAATTCATTATTATTAAATATGATAAGTTATGATCTACCCCAATTAGAATCTTATTTTCTTTTATCACTCAAGGTAAAAATTTAAGTAGAGTTATGATCATACCTTTAATTTATGTGCGTTTATATAAGATCTCAAATGATATACTTTCCCTACTTTGAAAAGACAAAAATAATATAAAATAATGAGGATTTTTCAATTATGTATCTAATGAATATAAGTCTTAAGGTTGGTAGGTATTGACATTAAAATCATTAAGTATCGATAGAGTAGGTTTATCTCTAAATAATAATGCATGATATCAAAAGTAAAATATATATAGAAATATTCCCTTGATAGTGAAAACTCCAACTTTTCAAGCTCAAAGTAATGGTCTTTAAATATGAAAGCATAGTGAATGAATTGAACCTTCTTGAATTTTATCAATTTTTTTACTTATTTTTCTTTTTAAAACTAATTTTTTAGATTTTTTTTATGTTTTCAAAATTCATGATTGGAACATACCTAACATCCACCACCTAAACACATGTTATAAAATCATTGGCATAGTAATTGAGTTTTTTATTTTCCCAAGGCACAAGCTATTATCTTTTTTTCAAAAATGGAAAACAATAAAAAGTACAATGAATGAATCAACAACATTTACCAATACCCAAATTATCACCCCCACACTTTTTATGTACAATGTAGTGAAATCCTTCCACCATTAATTCCCTCACTCCCATACTTCAAATTAAAAATATCAGTCAAATATCTAGAGGAGGGTATGAATGGATATAAATAGATTGAACTACGGATTGTTTATAATAAGTGAATTCATGGTTTCTATGGGATATAAAAGGAATGATGTAAATTGTGTTCTCAAGGATAAGGGATTATTAATAAAAATTCTCCAATCATATTAGATGTGTGTTTGCATAGTCATAGCTTTGAAAAGTTTCAATGAAAGTTCTAAAAGGTATCATGCCCTAAGGTCCCTCGAGAAATATGATTAAGATAATATAAAAATTATTAAGCATATAAATCCTCTTAGGAATTGAACATATGTAATTTGGGATAATAAATCATGTCATGGATAATAATATCAAATCAATTCACATGAATTTAATAAATAAAAATTATAATAATGGTAGGTAAATTTCATCTAGATGAATCAACTAATTCCCCCAAATTATGATTCATTGAATTAAACATCCATTCTTAACTCTAATTATTCAATTATCCATATTAATAATTCAATATAATTACCATTGTAATATAAAACATGGAATAATTGGATTCATAATAAAATCATGCCTCCAAATTAATTCAAGTAAAGAAATAAATTCAAGTATGGGCTTTCAATTTCCAGTTTAATACAACTACTATAATTTCTAGTTTAAAATATATTTTTTCACAAAAAATCATGGATTTAAAAGTTCAAGAATGAAATTTTGAACTCCCATTTCCTCATGAAGCTTTATTCTTGCTATATTTTTTTCTTTAGGGAAACCTTGTTCCATGAACCTATGAAAGAAAATAACTAATAAAAATTTAAGGACCATGTCTTTAAGCTCACAAATATAGAGGGATTAGACTACATCCTAAACTGATTACTAATAATAAAATCAAAAGTTACTAGAAATAAAATAAATGATAAGTCTTGGTATAATCCCCTATGAGGTCCTAGATTTTTTCTGCCTCTAGATGGGTAGTACCATATATCATCTATATTCTAATATTGGGTGGAGTTTCTTGAATATGAACCACCACATGTGGATTTCTCCAAATTTCAATTATTATTCATTATTGAGGATGAATAAATAGATATATTATACCAAATCCATCCCTTTTGAAATAAGATACATATTTCATGGAGGGGTAGGATAAATTATATAATCTTCCTCCTTGGATCCTACTTGTAAAACTTCCTATTTACCGTAAATTGTTGGGTCAATGTAGGATGCATTAATTGAATATTAAAAGGTAAGGTTAGAATGTATTATTATATGAACTGAATTTAAACATGAACAATCAATATAAAAAATATCAGTTTCATCATAAGAAGTTACTGTCTTGCTTTCCTTAGGCTCATCCACTTGGATGACCTCATAAACTCCTTTAAATTCATGTTCAACATGATCAAGGAGATCCATGTGTTCCTAAATAGGTTAAAATTATTTTTCTTTATCTTCCTCAAATACAATACAATAGTTATCCAAATATGAAGATTCAAAATAATATTGAGTAATTATCAAATAATCTTCAATAAAATTAGTTGAGATAGAGTTTGAGATAATATCATCTCCCTATCTTTGTTTTGATTCAATATATTTTTCAATTGTAAGGGCCTATTGAAGTTTAATATTACTGGATATAGGTAAGTATTCAGGATCCAACATCTTTTCCTCAAACTCTGCCACTTGGGTGGATTCTTCCTATTCAAATGCTAGAGATACATGAAATGGTGTTGGATCTTCTTCTCTGTAATAGATAGATAATAAGATCATATTTCACCTCATAATAATCCTAGAAATTATCTATATCTTTTTTATATCCATTACATATATTAGTAGGTAAGTCTCCTATATCATGAATCCACTCTAGCTCTTTATGGAAATTCTGGATTTGATTTTTGAGAAGTTTGGGATATAGATTTCCTTAAAATAATTCCTCAACCTCTTAGACCTATTTAGTATAGTTTGGAAGGGCTAATGGTACTTCCCTCATATTCATCAGTCTTTAATAATATTTTTTTACTTCATTGACCATGTCCATCAATTCTAGAATTGATAGTCCTATCTCTTTTTCGTTTTACATCTACTTGACTATACCTAGGAGATCATCATATCTTTATTAGAGGACCTCCTCAGCATTTTAAAACACTTTTTCTTGGTCCTAAATCTATGAGTAACTATTCAATGAATAATAGTCATCATTTAAAACATCATGGTAAATAATTTTTTTATAAAAATAATGAAAATAATATGCAAAGAAAAAAATAAGAAATTGATTGGCTCCCCGGCAATAGATCCATGTTTTGAAGCATGAAAGTTATACAATGATTCAAAAAGCTACTATTTATTTTCTTAGTATAAGTATAATGGTTGACCAGGATCGTCTCACTTGAGGAGTTTCACAATTATTTACTCACTAATTCTAATTCACCTAAACTAATTTTTTATTATTTTATGAAAATAAAGTAAAAATATATAAGAAAGAATGAAAATATAAACTATCGTAACATGTAATGAAAAATGAGGTTAGAGAAGAAATAATGTGAAATAAAGGTTTAGTGTTAGGTTCCATCATTATTCATGTTTGTTATTTAATTTTAGTTTGATATTTAAATCATGAAATCTCATTCATGAATTACTATCCTTAAATTTATTGGATGTGAAATATTTAATTCCTTGGAAAACTAAATTCCAAATCCTCTTATAATCAAGTTTGATGAAACACCTCAATCGAGAGTGTGGAATCTTTTAGGACCAAGCTCCATTATATATTGTTTCATCCATAAGAAACTCAACTCTATAATGTGAAGAGTTTTTATTCAATGTAAGGGAGGAAAAATTTTTAAATAAAATAATATAGATGAATTCATGATCTATGTCATGGTGGTAAATCACTACACTCATACACTTCACCCTCGTTCACCAAAAATAGAATCAAAATGTTTAATAATTTAAAGTGTATAATTTAGGGACATCAACATCCTCCCCCAAGGCCAAGCCTCAGGTCAATCACTCATTGTCAACTGTAAGTGGTAATGGTAGAAAGAATGAGAGAGAGAGAGACAAGGGGGAGAGTGAGAGAGAGAGAGATAGACAAAGGTTGAAATAGATGGAACACATTTAATTAAAAATAGAATTAAGGAATAATATATTAACAACTAAACTATATCATCATAAAAGAAATAAAATAAAAAGAGTAGCACTTATCCAAGTCATTCAATCCTCTAATCCTTTGATACTTGGCACAGTAGTCACCTCTCATATTTATAGAGGGAGGAATCCCCTCTATAACCCTTTCTCGGTATCTTATTTTTTATCTTTCTTTATATCAGTCAAAGTTTCCCTTTTTTGGATCTCAACCCATGGATATCATGATTTCTAATATTTTAGCATAGACCCATACTATCGCATGGGGAGAATATTTGTAGTGTAGTGTCCTTTTCTTATGCATGGATTTTTCATGGATTAGGTGTAGAAATATCCTCTACAATACAGTCTCTATTCTTAATATTTCTTCATAAATAGGCCACTACTGCATATGTAATTTCCGTGGAACAGTGGAATATCCTACGATGCAGCCACTTATCAATCGTTTTTTTATTTAAAATTCCAAACTACCAAATCAAGTAACTCTACGGGGTAACTCCCTCTCCAAGTTGTAGTATCATCCTAACATGTCTTCCTTTTTTAGGTTTATAGCATAGATAACTTTTCCATGGCATAGCCTTATTCCTTAATTGAAGATACTTTCTATTTCAAGACCTATAAGGTGTGGTGGAATGTCTTATGGTGCAGATGAATCTCCTTGGAAATTCCATGGAGCAGTGGGGGTTATAATTGGATTAGGGTTCCTTATCAAATCACTCATCCTTCAAATTGTCTATATAGAGATCCTATTAAACATACAAGGCATCGTTATTCATCAAAGTTATCTTCACCAATGTAACTCATGCTTCCAGATATGATCAACATTGATCATTGGAATCAAAATTGGGAATTATCTCAAGTTAAAGCTTCCATGGAATCAGCCATGGTGATTTATAGCAACACACATGGTGGTTTGATGATGTCCAATGGCACAAGGTGGAATTTTTGGAATCAAGGGAAATGTTTGAGAATAGGATAGGAACGAATGAGTCTAAGTGACATCCTTTTAGTAAGTTATTAAGTGTGTCCACTAATCTTCATCCCACATTAAAGTCAAGTGTGGAAGAACACTTCTATATAACACATCTCTCTTCATACTCATATCAGAATGCCAAGGTAGTGGGGGATCGGGGCTTGCATACACTCACACAAACCTATATGGATCATGCTAACACGCATAGGCCTATGGACCATAGCCCAACTGATGTGTGTTATCCTCTATGAATAGAATTATCCACCTCCCTACAGCATGGTCTGACCTTCCCCATGGGTTTTATTGGTCGGTCGACCCTTTCTTAGGCGGGATAAATGGATTACATTCTATGAGTTGAGGGATATCTTATTTTGGAAAAAAATTTATCCTATATCATTAGAAAAATAGTAAATTCAAATTTCTAAAATGAAAAAATTATATTCATTTTCATTTAAATTATTCCCTAAATTTTAATTTCCCAAATTTTAAATAAATAATTAATTGTATTGGAATATTTATTAAAAACCATTCAAAATCATTAAATGGTTATTAAAAAAATTCAAGAAAAATGAGTGCATTGATTATCTCATGAAAATAAATTTTATTAAAAACTTTTAATTTTTCATAAAATATATTTTTAATGGAAATTATATTTATTTACCCAAAAATAAAATTTTGGTTTCATAAAAAATTTCAATGGCCACTTTATTATGCCTACATAACCAAAAATAGTAATAATGCTCAATTATCATTCTCAATTCATCACTCACTACTTTTCTCACAAAGTTTATTACATATCCTATGAAAATTTCTATCATTTTTCTAATGTTTCTCTTTATTTTTATAGTTACCATGGATGGATCCATATTTATGGGGGAGTTCAGTCCTAGGGGATTGTTTTTAGTGAATATAATATTCTTATATGTTTATATCCCTTTAATATTCCTAGAAGTAATTGTCCATATCAACACATGATGTGTAATGTTCTTAGGAATTTTAATATTCTTTGTATGTTTCTACTTGTAAAAGAGGGTATTTTATTGGATATTATTTTTCAATAAATGTATTATTCTCAATTAAAGAAATAAATAATTTTTGAATTTTTATCATGAAATTTGTTACTATCCTTTTAAAAGTAAAATTTTAATGTAATAAAATATATATAAAAAATAAGATAAAAAACATTTAGAAATTAAATGAACTATAATGTGAATAAGAAACACATAATAATGTATTATTTACATTTAACTGCACATAAAATGTCACGTGATAGTTCTTTCAATGGTGTTATGTTATAATTTTATGAAAATGAAAACATGAATCATACTTTATTAACTAATAAATTACACTAACTTAAGTACCAAGATGATATTAAAATAAAACTATTAATAAATTGAATTTAATTATCAAATAAAACTATATATTGAAAAAGAGACGTGAATATAATAAAATATATATAAGTGTATATATATAAATGATGGAAGTGGGATATAAGGAATCATGTAGGCTAAAGGTAGGAGATGTGCCCTAATCACCCTTCGATCATGGGTTCGATCCCCATGGCCATACTGACGTGATGGGTTGTTTCTCATCCTACGAGCCTCCCTTTTAATAAATCCATTTTAATAAATAAATATCCATTTTACTTAAAAAATATGTAAACAAATGACTTAGGTGATAAATATTTTTTTTAAATCCTTGGTTTATTAAAAGAATGAAATTAATTATTTATTTATATTTATATTTCTAAAAAATGATCATTGTAAATATAGGATGTTACTTTCTAACCCTTAGAGAAATTTTATCCTCGTAATTTCACTCATTGATAATCACTTACTAAACCCAAATGTTCTATTAATCGTTAACTATATAAAGGACACATTTTAAATACCTTAGAGATGTTAATCCTATGATTTCATGATATTTATATTTAATCTATTTCTCTTAAGAAAAATGATATCTACCTAGGGCTCTATATGAAAGTATTAAAAATCTTAATTCCCAAAAATAACCAAACTAGTCTTTGATACCGACACTAGTCTCATTGACATGCTCAGGGGGAAATCCCTATACTAATTTTGAGGGTTAACATGATTGTTACTTCCATTAGGAATTGTTTATAGACAATGATATATACTTAATTAGTGTGTAAATAATACTATTATTTCTATTTCGTGTAATATATAAATATTTCTAGAATAACCTAAGTGTTTCTCCCAAGGTTCGTATTTTTTTACTATATTCTCATAAACCTATTTCCTGGTGTTTCTACTAAATTTTCCTCTGATACCAAATATAAAAACATCAACTCTAATACCTTATAGATAGAGGCTATTTTATTACATTGGTACATAGATCACAATACATAAGATCCAACAGATTTGTAAAATAAATAAACTAGATACATAAATGAGTCTTATATTATATTGAAAACTAAAAATAAATCATCTGAATACATGAAAAAATTATTAGTCTCCTTGAAATCCATTTTTCAAATGTAGTACTCTTCTTGGTTTCCTATGGAAAATGGGAAACAATATAAATTATGAGCTCGTATGCTCGGTAAGGAGGTAGCATACAATTGAAGTAGTTATAAATAAATCATTATGGTATGAATAAATAAACCGACTTATTCCATATCAAATTAAACTGAGAGAATAAATAAATCCAAGGAAAAAATAATAATGAATAGATTCCATTTATCAATAAATGAAAATTTAGTGAAGGTATTTCATAATGATAGACATCTTAAACATGACTTCAAGGCCTTATTCCAAGACATCTTACATAATAGAATGAATAAATAAAATGATTTATGCCATAACAAATGAATCTAATTGAATAAATAAATCCATGATCAATATAATAATGAATAAATGCATGAATGAAAATAAATGAACATATAGTGAAGAGATTTTATAATTTTGGACATCTTAAACATGTTGTCAAGGCCTTAGTCTAAGATATATTACATAATATTATGAAAAAATACACTAAGTTATTCCATAAAAAATGAAACTGAGAGAATAAATAAATCTATTTCCAAAATAACAATAAATAATTTATTATATGAAAATAAATGAACATATAGTGAAGGGAATACATAATTTTAGATATATTAAACATACTGTTAAGGCCTTATTTTATAAGATCTTACATAAAATATAAGGATTCTCCCATTACCCAAACTTAGGTGTCTCATGTGACCTACCAATCTACTAAGAGGATATATAATTTCAGTCCCCACCCTTCACATAATAATCCAATGCATTCCATTACATAACAAAATATTACATGGAATAGTGTTCAAGGAATGAAAAACATAAATACTTGGCACAGTTTCACAATGGGGAATATTTTTCAATATAAAAGAAAGAAATATATGGTATGAAAATATTTTCCCAAATCAAAGAATCAATAAAGATATCTAGGTGATGTACCTTAAATAATAACTAGGTATTTCACAATGTACTAATAATCCCCCTTAACAAGTGAAGGATACAATATTGTTGTCATTAGGTGTTCACAAAGACTAAGGTTTTAAGGTGTCAAGGTAGCCAGATACATGGATTTGAAAAGGTAGGAAACCAATTAAATGATACAAAAATCCTTTATAATGGTTTTTAAAAAGCATTTTTAACATACAATAATATCCCTAGGAAGTTTCAAATGTGGTGCATAGTAAGGTCCCATTCACTATTCACCAGGATGATGTAATGCCTTAGAATTTACATGTAATTTTTTTTTAATTATATAGAATAATTTCAAGACTGCACTCTTTGACGGCACGTGATTCCAAGGCTCGGCGAACATTGAACGGATTTTTAATTTTTTTTAAGGAACATTCAATAAACGTGCATGTGGGATTTTCTATCTTTTGAATCGGTGATCGGATTTAAAATCTGAGGGCACAGTTGTACTCGTAGTGTTGGGATTCACTTAGGCGAAGCTTAAGTTCAACTGGCAAAGGTCGTACGGAAAAGTTAATTTTCTTAATTTTTAAAGAAAATAAAATAATAACTTTTCCAAAGTTATTTTATTTTTCACACTATTGAGCGGCGAACGGCGACACAGTGGTGAAACGACGAGAATTATTAATGGAGGTTCATTAATGTCTCATTTTTAACTGTGACATTATAAGGCCCCGGCCTTAAACCTTACTTAATATTGAATTAAATGAATAATTCACATTGAGGATCTTTTCAGGTTTAGAGTTTTAGAGAATTAGGACATAACTATTACATCTCAAAAGATTACAAAGTAGTCACTTCTACTAAATTTCCATAAAATAAAAACTCTTAAAAAGAAACATGTCTAGTTCCATGTATTAGATAGCATGACTTTCCCTTGATCCCATCCTTGACCCTATTAAACATTAAGTCCTGTGAAAAACATTTCAAAAAAAACTTGGGGTGAGCATAAAAAGCTCATAAAGGGATACACAAAGAATGAAAACTGTTAGTTTTTCAAAGAAACAAGTAAACCATGTATACTTTATCAAAGTAATACCTTTTACCTTAGGAAGTAGTAAAAACTCTTCACTGAATAAAATATCATTACTTACCCTTTTGTAACCAAAAGATTACCATAAAACCCATATAAAGAACACATAACATATAAAGGTAACTTGGGACATAAACATACTTAAATGGAATAACCATACGGTCGACTTCCACACATAAATAATGGAATATCCATACGGCCGACTTCCATACCCAATGCATTGGAGGTTATAACGTAACCACCCGTCCTGGTATTCACGGCACCACCCGTCGTATGGTTTATCACGTAACCACCCGTAAAATTCCCAATTACCATCATTACACATAAAATATTGAAAATATAAACATTTCAATAACAACATTTCATTTTCAATCAAAATAAGTAATTCCAAGATATTGAATTAATCAATCCATTTTCAAAAATCATTTAAAATAGATTTTTGAATCAAAGTGTCCCATACCACTTTGAAGCTTTTATTGGAATTATAATTTTAAAACATTAATGTCCATATAAATAAATACTGAAAAACATTTTGAAAACATGGACATGAAAGATAAATATTTAGAATAATAAACCTTTAAAACATTTAAAACGATATTTTTGTTAAAAAGTTTTTAACAAAATGAGAGACTCTTGAATACAAATAATTGCAGAATAAAATTTAATCCGAACTTTATAATATCATGAGAATAAATGAATTAATTATATAACATGTCAAAGGACATTATACACACCATATAAGAGTGAATTTGTGCATAACAACAATGAAGTCTCAAAATAAATGTAAAATGAGATGAAATCCATTATAAAGAAGGTATCCTTAAATTAAGGATAACTCAATATCATAATTATGTGTGACAAATATAAATACACCCAATATAAGTGAATATTAAGTGTAAAACAATCAAATTTCATTCACACATATTCAAATGATGACATATTCAATAACTACATGTTGAACCCAAAGAAATCGAAATTGGGTTAAGAAGTTCCCTTGGTAAAATTCGACAGCCTAACGGCATCACATAAAATTTTACAAAAAGGGTTAATGAGAGAGATAAATGGGATATCATCACTTGGACATAAAATTTACATAAATAAGGATATAGAAGAACATATCCCAACACAATAGTATTTGAATTAAAAGACATAACAAAATAAGTCTTTTAAAAAAAGGAGGGTGAAAGGTCCCCTTATCAAGTTGGGTAACTTTTAAAAAGTACACCCCACGAAAGAAGGGTCATACAATGAAGATGTAAATAACCATAAATGAAATTATACTACACAAATTGTATAATAATGGGCAGTACATACACCACTCAAAGGAAATAGTGGAAAACATAGCATAAATGTCATGGGAATAAAAGTGAGATGAAAAATCCCTTATGAAAACTCGGCAGCCTAACGGCGCCACTTAAAACTTTCAAAAATGGATTTATGATATCAAATAGGGTCTCACATAATATGAACATAAAAATTAAATTATGAGGAATATAAAATAACATACCCAAAAATAAGAAATATGGGCTTAAAATAAATGACATAAAAGAGAGTACTTAAAAAGAAAGAGAGAGGTTGGATCCCTTACCTCGGGTCCGACTTGACTCGATCGTTCTTTAACATCCCGAATAATAAACTTGAGTTAATTTCCACTTGCTTAAGAACTTTTTTCAAGTTCATTATTCCTTTTATATCACTTATTTACATGTTATAAGCATTATGTAATCATTTAAGTTAATAATGTTTTTTTTTCGATATTTGGTTCTTAAGTCGAAAGTGGACTTCTTACAATTACATGTTGTTAGTGTGGTCTAAGGTTAATTATATACAGAATGATATTCAAGATTTTTATATCATATATATCATATATATCCATAATATACAAGTATTTATAATATTACATAATCATTTAGAGTTAATAAATGAAATGCACCGTTCATGGAGACGGTAAGTCGTACGTACGCATGAACGCTACTTTCATTTCTATTTCATATTAATGGAATTAAAACCAAATGATAGGTATGTATATTTTAATTAAATAATTATATTCATCATTTATATGTAACATAAATCATATATAATAACTTTAAATCCATCCTTTATACATCTCATATATGGCATTAACGAATCAAGTCACTTTGAGGGGGCGGTAGTCCGTACTTCCTAAAATGAAATTATCGTGTTTACCCACAATGGAAACCATAATGGTATGCAACAAAAGAAAAATACAGAAGCTTAAGTAAAACATAAACATATTATATATCATATATAAATATAGTTACATCTTAATGTCCACCTTTTAAGGTGTTATATGAGTGTTGAACAATCATCGTTTCGTGAGGCAGAAATTCGCCATCCACAGAAACAGTATGTTCTTTAACCATTAGATGTAGGTTTGTGTAATTGTAGCTCAAATGATTCTTATAAAAACATCCTAGTATATTGAATATACTGGAGTTGTTACAAAAGAAAAGAATAAAAAGAGTTTAGGGGGTTGGAGAAGCAAAATAAAACAAAAGAACACAAGAGAAGACACTACCTTTAAATCAGGTAACTCTTTTTGATTTGAGCTCAAAGGCTTCCTTGGGAAGACTTCTACCAAAAATAAGGCTTCTAGGAGTAAGAGAGGGATGTGTATAGACAAAATGGGCAGGGGTTGGCCGATCCAAAGGCTTGAGAAGTGTGGGTAAGGAGGTAGAGGTGGGGGCCTTTTATAAGAGGAGGGGAGGGGCACTCTTGGAAAGTAAGAAAATGTTACTTTATTTTAGAATGAGTTTCAGATTTTAAAGGTCCAACATTAATGTGTTTCAAGTATAAGGTGATAAGGGTTCAAAATACACTCATCCAATAGGTTTTGTACATGTTTAGGTCTTAGATTTTACATTATCTTTCCATTTTATTTAAATCGTTAAATAATGAGGTAATCGATGCATCATCATGGTGTCATAAATAATTTAATTTATTTAATGTCTAAAAATTATAAAAAAAATACTATGATGTAGGAAATATTTTTATCTTTCTAATTAATATTTATAGTCAAAATTATTACTTTTATAACCCCATATAAAAATTGTTTTAGTAAAACAACACATGTTTGTGACATTTTAATTTTAACATTAAATAAAAAGGTATTAATGTCATTTTCCTACCAAAGTGACTTCATGGGGTCCCCAAGTTGACCCATGGATTTTCTTGGTCAGCCATGACACATCCAATTAGGTTAGTACATGTGTCTAGGTCATTTAATATTATTAAAACATTATTTTTACCTTAAATTACACTAATTACCTCTAATCGCGATTAATAAACTTAAAAGTTACTATTCACCAAAAAAATTATTTTAATCCCATTGAACCACATTTTACTTCTTAATGACAACCATTTATGTCGGATTTTTGAAATTTAAATCACAGAAGTGGTAAAGTTTCATTTAAACGAAAAATCAGTTTCTTTAACTACCACTTAGTGGTTTCACTATTCATCAAAAATTGAAGTTTTTCAGAAAATTACCAAAAATTTACCCTAGGATATATTTGATATTCCAAATTCAAAAATTATTTCTATTTTAAAAAATTCAAAACATATAAGTTACATTAATTAATTTAATAATTAATTCTCATTGTCAGAGCAAATAGCGTGTTTTTATGAAACAATAAGTATCAAAAGATTGACACTAGTTTAAGTCCAATTTCAAGATGAAATTAATTCCAACGACCACTATTGGATTAAATGGTAAAAATATATTCTAATTTCACTTTGAAACCAATTCAAAATATAATCTAATCATATAAATAAATTATTTTAAAAAGTGGTTTTGAATTAAAATACAACATTTTGCACTATTCATTAAAAATGATCTTTATCGGAAAAATACAAAAAAAAATACACAAAGTGAATTTTGATGTCCCGATTCTAAAGAAGAGTTTTATTTGGTCCAATATAATGTATAAGAGTGACCAAAACTATATTTAATGACGGTTCGCCATCAAAAGTTGATAAGTGGACCTTTAATGAAAATTAGAGTATATATGCCTAAAATTGAATTCTTTTCATATTTTAAGACTTTATCATTTATTGGATAAATGTAAAAACATTTAACAAACATATATAATCATATTTTAGTTATTTCTATTCATTCCCACCAATACAATGGATACTTGTTAACTAACATTTAAAATAATTTTATTTTATTATTAGAGTGCAACGTAAGATTTCAAAGGAACTCGTTGTTGCATATTGGGTAAGCCATCAAGAATAGTGTTCCCTTTAAATTAATATTAACATTTTATTCAAAAATAGGGATAAATATAAAAATGTCATATTCTTTATTTACCTGGGGTGTTACAGACATTGTCATATTAATGGTTCTCTAATGGCTCATTAAATGTGGGTCATTAATGAGTGTCATTAATGAGTGCAATGTCACTACGCATGTTTCTTTTTTTCTTCAAACGTGTTAGAGTTTGGTGATTAACAAACAAATGGAATCTCTAATGAACCACCGGTGGAATACCTCTCCAACGAATAATGAAGAACAAAGAACAAAGCAATGAATGTTGGAAGATCAGATCTAGAGGTCGATGAGCGACAACGAACGCCAACGATCATGGATCAACGATGACATGTAACTCTTCCTTTATCCTCAGTGGACCCAACATATCCATGTAGGGGTTTATGCATTGTTTGGGATTGATAATTCTTTCCTCATTCTTGAAATTAACAACGAACGTGGATCAACCGACTAATGGGTTGATCCGCAATCCATTTATTTTTGCAAGAGGTTCTAATACGGGGATTTGAATTGGGGTTTTACTTTTTTGTGTGGTTAATAATTTCCCCCATGCTTAAACTCTAACACAAAGGGTGAAAGCCGAAATGAACAAGGCTCGGACCCTCCGTCATTGTTGTTAATTGTGCATTCTTCGAGGATGAATGTTCAAGTTGTCAGCAATGAAATTATGAGGACTTTGTAGGAAAGAAGGAATCCTATAGAGGTTGTAGGCACAAGCGGATCAAAAAATGGACCACTAGAGTAGCTCAAGTAGACCGCAGAAGGTATCATCGGAGCGCCGACACTGGAAGTGGCCTGCGGTGGTAGCCATGGGTGGATGGGGAAATGTGCCTGTCAGCTGGCCACAGTGGCAAGGAGGTGTGGCACCGGTCAGCGTCGTGTGGGGGAGAAGCCCACCCGGGCCACTTGGGTAAGCTGGAGGCACGCGGACGACGGTCTTCGTGCGTATGTAACGTCGGGTAGCCTACCGGTCATGCTGGATGATGGGGTAGCACCAAATGGCATCACCAGGTGGAAACTGGACCCATCTGCATCTGGGCTGGAGAACAGGCCCGCACCATGTATTCTTGGCTTCTTCTAGTGGGTAATGCCCCCACCACGCGGGTCGGGCCACCTGCGGGCCAGACTAGCAGCTCAGTAGGCTAGACCCGCACCGTCAGTCCGGACCTATCATACTGGCCCAGACCCATCGGCTCAATGGGTTGGCTGGTCTAGACCCATGCTGGACCCACTCAAGACCCCCAGACCCAACCGACCCCATTTCACTGAAATGATTGTAACTTGCAAAACGAGCATACGATTGACGCGCCGTCTGCGGCACAAGGACCCTTGTGACTAGGTGTTCCTTTTTATATAATCCACTTTATTTTTTTTGGAAGTTGTAGTACATCTAGGTTGGATTGGACTTTAATCCAACCAGGCCATTTTTATTGAGAATTCTATAACTTACAGATCGAACGTCCAATCGATGTGTCGTCTATTGTGTTGGGACCCTTGCGACGAGATGGTCCTTTGGGGTTACTCTGTGTGTATGATAGATATATGAAATATAATACTCTGTTCATGGAGATGGTAAGTTGTACGTATGCATGAACGTTGTTTCCATTTTCTTATCGTACTGAATAGAAGAAGGTAAATGAAATATATGTATATATATATTATTCCATTAGAATTATTATGTAATATGTTTCATATTTATTCATTATATATATTTTTATAATCATTCTTGAAATTTTTAAAGTGGAAAATTAATATCATCGCATCGTGGAGACGGTAGGTCGTACGTACGCACGAGCGATGATATCATTTCCTTAATTGTGAAAAAGGAAGTGGATGGTAAAAAATTTGTTTCAAAATCAATATAATGTTATATATATTATTTATCCTTTTTATCCATCATTATACCCATACAAATAAATTAATTATGAAAAACATATTACACTATGGTGTGGAGATGGTAAGTCGTACGTACGCACGCGTGGTAATTTCGTTTTTCGTAAGATGAATAAAAGATAGAATATGGTTATTACATAATCATAATAACATATAATAATATATTTTATACTTTATTTATTAAATTATAATGTAATCAAAACATTAATAGTAAGTAGAATAAAAAATAACTTTGAAAGAGTCGATAAAGAGATTACCTCTTCTTCGACAATCTCCCTCTAGATCTCCTCTTATGGATAGTAGAGTTGGTCTTCTGAGAAGACCAACACCTCTAGAAAGTTACTATGGGATTTGATAAGGGAAATGGGTATATTTTTGTTGATATATAAGGTTCAAATTGGTGTGAGGAATTGGGGTATGAGTTCCCATTTATAATTGAGGTTAGGGGCACTTTTGGAAATCCTCAAAATATTAAAATATAATAAGATTATTCTAGATCTAGTTACTTAAAAATGATCTATAAATGATAATTAGAATAAATTTTCTACCATATCCAATCCCCTTGTGATTATTTAACATTTTTTGGATTTTTAAATAAGTTAATAATAAATTAATTCAATAAGATATCATTATTAACAATTTTAATACTATTCATTTAATTTCACTTCAAATACGTCAAGAAAAAGTGGGAATTCGAATCTAACACTTTCACACGTCTATAATATATCTTATAGATCTATTAAATTTTTTATACATATTAAATAATTCAAAATATATCAAAATTAATATTCTTAAAATCAATTATTCTATTTTTCTGCTAATTAAATAAATATTGTTTTGGCATTAAAGAATATTTTAAGGGAATTATATAACTTTTAAAAATTAAAAATAAATTTATATACTAAAAATAATTTCATTTATGTCAAAATATACATTTATATTCATTAATATCTTGATTTTGTCCCCATTTGGACACATAAAATATATTAAATACAAGAGAGTGATACTTTGTAACTATATTTGATTTAAATAATATATAATTTATTTTCATGGGAAAGTGTACATTAAACAACTAAAAATAGATAATAATGTGATAAGGGTCGAATCTCTTCATCCAATAATTTTTTGACTAGTTTTGGTTTTATTTTAAACCTTATCATTTTGATTTACTCTTAACTAATCTATTGTAATTTTAATTATGGTAACAACATTTTAAATATTAAGTGGTTATAAATTATTACTTATATGGGATCAATTTTCCATAAATGGAAACCTTATGAAAATTTTGACCATATCATAATCTATTTGAATTTTTTAAATAATTTTATTATTTTCAATTAATTTAATAAAATATTATTTTTATAAAATATCATTAGTGTCAATTTTGACAATATTTACAACTTTGTCTTTAGATAAAATCCAAACAACAAGATAATTTTTGAAAAAACATTTAATATACTTTTAAAATTTCATATTCACTTAGAAAATTTATGGGGGCCTTAATTAATTTAAATTATATTTATTTTAATACTTTTAATATCTTTTATTTGATATTTCATTTAATTAAAAAAATATTGTATCATTATTATGTAAGCCTTTAAGGTAATTATTTATTTCTTAAAAATTAAAAATAAATTACTATGATGAATATAATCATTTTATATTTCAAATGATTATTTATATTCTAACTTATCTTTTGTATAAACCTATATTAAAAATGGTATAGTTATTAAAAATATGAGTATAACATTTTTAACTTATCTTTAAATAAAATATAATAAATGTCATATTTTCACCTAAGTGGCTTAAAAAGGTTATAATTTCTTTATAAGGTTTATTTTGGCCGAAACCAACTCATCCAATGAAATTAGGACATGTTTTATGGTAATTTTATAATATTATAATATTTTTTTACCTTTAATTACATAATTTACCCTTAACCGTGGTAAAACAAATACTAAAGTTACTATTCATAAAAAATTAATTTGATCCTATTAGACTGTAAATATCATACTAATTACAACTGTGTATTTCCATTTTTTGAAATTCAATTCACAGAAGTGAAAAATTAGCTTTAACGTTAATCCAACAGTCGTAGCGAGAAGGCGGTAAAAAGAATGTTCAAAAGTTAAACAAGTTATTTATATATAATATTAATATAAAAAAATTATTATAATTACCTAAATTTGATTTGTATATGTATAATTGATCTATTTTTACTTTAAAATCAATTTAAAATATAATAATTATTTAAACAAAAAATGCAATTTTTAACTTTAATGCAGTATTTTTCACTATTCACCAAAATAAGAAATTTATCAGAAAAATACTAAAAATTAACCCAAAGTTAATTTTGACATTCCAAATTCAAAAATTATGTTTATTTTCCCAAATTCAATTTCTAAGAGTTTCTAAAATTAATTTTATTATTTTCCACAAAAGGACATAAAAATCAGTTCATTTAAGAAATTAGTATTTCTAAACATATAAAGATTTTACCAAAAATTATACATTTAATTATAAATATGTTTTATTTCTCTGAAAACTTTTAAAAAAATTTTATTACTATTCATATTACTATGCTTAATGTCTAGTTTATAATTATCTCTTTTAAATAATTATAATAACAAAGTATTGTTTCGTAGAGACTTGGTGTTTCAATTAACATGAGCCAAGTTGGTGTTGCGTATAGCATAAGATTTACTTGGAATTGTGTATAACGTAATCCAAACTTAGTGATTTTATATAATAATAAAAAACTATATTTGGTGTTACGTGAAGTGAAAAAGATCAAAAAGATTGCATTAATTCAAAAAATAATAATTCAAAAAATCTTAAGGTGTTACATTCTGTCACACCTGGGTTTTTAATTTAGCCTCGGTCCCGGTCCGGGTCAGTTCTCAGTTGTTTTTCTTGGGAACTGGGTTTGATGAGTTTGAGGTTTCGGGATAGCTTTGTCGAAGTTCAGGTTTGGGTCACGGTTTAATTTTTTTTTTAGAGTTTTGGAAATCGGTGGGTTTTAGGTCAGTGCACGGACACCGCACAGTCAGCAGAAGCCATGCAATCAGCTCAGGTACCCATGCGGCCACTTCAAGAATTGGAAGAAGCCAATGCATGTTTCGTTCAGGTTGCTTGATCCATGCGGGGTAACAGCACGGTTTCCAAGCATTAAAAATAACTAATGCATAAAAGAAATGGTAAAATAAAATGATGGAAGTGAAATAAAAATTTAAAATATTATTTTAATATTAATATAAAAATATTATTAAAGAATATTTTATTATTATTTTTATTTTTAATAATATTTATATTATTATTATTTTTAATAATATTGATATTTTTATTAATATTAGTGATCTTATTATTATTGAAATTTATTTTAAGTGGGTTTTAATTTTTTTTAGGGTTTCCTTGTCTCCTTCCCTTTTCCCCCTCTCTTCCATGACTCTCTCTCTCCCCTCTCAATGTCTCGCGTGACCCACCCCTTGTGAACCTCCTCCATGCGCACCATCTCCTTTCAGTGAGCTCCCTTTCGGTGACCACCTTCCATTCGCCCCGCTGCTCCTCATGCGCAACCCTATTGGCACCACGCTCCCTCGTGTTCCCCCTTGCCAGTGCCTTCCCTCCTCCAGTGTGCGAGCCTCCCTCCATTAGCCTTCTTCATGCATCCGACCTCTGAGGTTGCTCACTACTTCCCCTCTCCCTCTATCATGGGTGTGATCTACCTTTGGGTAAGGTTTCAGTTTCTCCTTCTTTAAGGTTTTGGTTTCTGGTGGTCTGGTTTTTGGTTTTGGGGGTTTGATCTTGATCTATTGGGTTCAGTCTTGTTGATTTGGGTTCCTTGTGGATTTCTTGAGGTTCGGCTAGGGTTTTGTTGAGGTGTGGATGGATTTCACACTATTTTTTTGGAATCTTCTTGGTTTGAGGTAGGTGATTCCATGATTAACCATTTTTTGACAAATTAATTATGCTTGCTTGTATTTTTTTATGTTCTATAATTTATGTATGAGGTGCAGGAGTGGTTTTTGGAGATTTTTTATGCGCATTTGGTTTGAAAATAATTTTTTTCCCTTGTTAAAGTGAGCATAGTTTGTGTGTAAAGTTTTTTGTGCTAATTATAAGTGTTCTATAAATTTTTTAAATGATTTATTCAATTATATAAAAGGTTTGAATCATGTTTTGTCATGGTTATGATGTTTATTTTATTTTAAAGTGGTGTTTTTATATGAAATCAGGTGTGTTTTTTTGTAAACTTTTGTTGCGCTATTTTTAAATTCTTTATAAATTGTTCAAATGGTTTATTAAATTATTTGTGTTGTGCGAAAGTGGTATTTGGTATGATTGAGCATGCGTTTAATTTTTAAAGTAACATTTTTATGTGAAATTTGGTATTTTTTATGTGAAAACCCTTATTTGTCATTTGATGTCATTTTATAAATCATGTAATTGGTTTATTAAACTATATGTGAGCAGAAAATTGTGTTTTGATAAAGCATTAATGTGCGGTTGATTTTTTAAAGAGGTTTTTGAGTGTACATTTGGTGAAAAATCATTGGGGTGTTTATTAAATTTGTTTTATAAATTATTGCAATGGTTTATTAAATTATTTAAAAAGGTGTGAAGCATGTTTGGGAAAATTTTTGTGTGCGTATGTTTTCAAAAATGGATTTTTGGTGTGCAACTGGTGGATTGTGATATGTGATAGTTGGTTTAGTTGATGAATTGTATAAGTGATATTATGTGACATGTGAAACTTGATTGAGCACAACAAGGCAAGCCTGGATATCTATGTGGGAGGACTAGGACTAGTATTATAGTGATTCAGAAGTGGATGTGGCCCGATTTCACTTAGAGGGATTAACAATGACAAGACTAACTAAATAAAGATGGTTGATTGGTGATCACTAGGTTATGGGTATGTTCCCTACTAGTGGATCATGCACGAGAACATAGTTGGTCATGGTTTCTATGCCACATTTCACTAAGATACAATTTACCTAGTTTCCCATTGTTAGCTAGTGCCTAGGGGTATTTTCTCATGACTAGTGCTCAATGATTAAATTTTACTTACCATCAACATATGTTATGTTGGGTTGGTAATTTTAAAATCAAGTGTGTTTCCATTTAAAGTGGTATTCTTTGAAATTGATTTCCATTTGAAGTTTCATTCTTTGAAATTGTTTCCATTTAAAGTTTCATTCTTTGAAACCATTTTCCATTTAAATTTTCATTCATTCTAAGTCATTTTTCTTTAAAGTTATTTTCCTTAAAATTATTCTATCATTTATTTAATTATAATACTTTCAAGTTTATTTGTAATTTAATATTTAGTGCATGGAATCTTTTATCTTGGTGGCATCCTACTGGGATTTGGCTCACACCCTACATACACCTTTGAGTGTATATAGACCTTTTTGTCTATTTTTTTCAGGTTAAGCCAAGACATTTAGTGCTATCAGGTTGGGTTTCTGGTGGATATTGTGGTGGATATTGGTGGTGATGTCTTGAGGATGTGCTCCTCTTGTTTCACAGAGGTTTGGGGAAATGTCTTGGGTTTCCATTTTTGTTATTGTCCCTTTTTTGGTTTGTTTTAGTTTGTAAACATTAAATTTGGTAATTGTTAAGGGTGCATTTGGTTGAAATTTTAGATCAAAATTATTATTTTTTTTATGGTGATTTTAACATGGTAAATTTGGGTAAATTGTTCACCCTTGTTTTATTTTATACTTGGGAACTTATTCCATTCAATGGGGAATGGGAACACCCTTCGGGACTTGTTTCGGATCGACTGGGGTGATCGTTTTGGGGTCGAACCAAGTTGGTTTGTGACAAAATGTTATCAAAGCTAGGTTATGATCTTTTGAGTCTTGTTCCTTGGGATAGAGTCTTGGTAGATAGAGGAGAGGATTTTTGGGAGTTGACATTCTGGTTGTGAGTGCAGTGTCTGGCCAGCACACCTCATGACGGGACTCAAGTCACCATGGGAATTCAGGTTCCATCATAGTTATTCGTCCCTTACGGTCACTTATTGTTCAGGAAATGAAATGGAATTTAGTTCAATGGTCTCAGGGAGCTCACAGGTTCTGGTAATCCATGTGGATCTAGGGATGTTGTTCTAGAATACTCTCTATGATGGTGGAGTGATTGGCATATGGCTTCCAACCATATATCCAAGTCACCTATCGGCACTAGTTTCCTCTTGCATCATCCTATGTCTCTTTGTTTTGGAATTGTGGAAATTTAATTTTTAAGTAAAAATGATTGGGTTTTGGGGAGGTGGAAAGTGAATTTTCAGAATTTACCAAAAGGATTTTTTGGAAATTTGAACCTTTTTAAAATTATTTTTAGTAAAGTGATGATTTTATCAAGGGTGAATTTTTATAAATAAATTTTGTGCTTTATTGAAAGTTTTTAGTTTGGGGAAAATGTAATTTTATTTTTGAAAAGGGGTTTTGGAAACTTGTTTTAAAAGAGAATAGTGAGTTTTTAATTAAATGGTTGAGAATGAGGTGAGGTTTTTTGTGCAGTGGTAAATGTTTGGAAATGTAAATTCTTTGAAATTTATGTGTAAGGTTTGAAAATTTTGGGTTGAATGTTTTGGTTTTGAAAAGTGGAAAGGTTTGGTTTTAGTCTTTGTTGTTCTCATGGGTGACCACATGCATGGGTACATATGGAAAGGTGTATGGTAAATGGAATGAGTGGATGAGTGCCTTGATGGACATGAGGTGGGTGCTTGGTGTGGCATGGGAGCATGCATGTGTGAGGCCCATGGGACACCATTGGTGATTGTGAAACCCACCAACCTTGTTTATTTTCAAAAATGTTTTTAAGGAAATTTTGGTGTTTTGATAATTGGTGATTGTGTGGTGTGTATTTGTATCTTGAAAATATTGTTTTGAGGCATTTAGAGCTGAGAATCCTTTATTTTTGACTTGTGTCTTGAGTTTGAGATCTTATTGGTAAGTTGGTGTAAAAATGTGTGGTTAGTGGGTTCTTTTGAAAAGTTCTTTGGGAAGCCCTCACAGTGGTTTCCTTTGTATACTTGGTGTTTGTTTGTGGTATGTCTTATCCAATGGACTAGTTTTATTGAGTACTTGGTTTTATTTATTAGCTAGTGCATGCCCCCATAAACAATTAATACACGTTTGAAGTGCATCCATGAGTGATTTACTATTGTTAGACCCTCCAGTGGATCAACATAAGGAATTTCCTCTTAAGTTTTGGAAATTGAGTCAACCTATCCTCCTTTTAGGATAATCAGACCCTCTTGTAGCAGGGGAGTGGTTGTGGAAGGTTAAAATAGACCTTAATTTCTTGAGTTACCTGAGTCATAAAAGGTGAAGTTTGATGCTATTGTTCTGAAGGTCCTTTTCGAGAGCGGTTAAGGGAATCCCAGCAAGGAAAGGTGAAAGCGGTATGGGTTGTTGGTGTTGGCCATGTCTGAAAGGTCATTTGGAACTCTCATCAGGTTCATCTAAGTGAAGGTTCATGTTAGGACACTAATGTGAAAAATCTGTTCATAAGAGGTAATTATGATCATTTTAAAGGATCATGTGCTTTTTGGGACTCGGTTTAAGCTCCCTTCCCTTGTGAGGGATATTAGGCTATAACGGTCATGTTTGGTGGAATTTTGAATGTTGTGTTGTTTCCCAAATGAGAAGTAAAATGTTGTGGGACCTTTAGATTTCCCCTGTTTTACCATAAGCGTGTGTTCCATTAGGGGAATTCTGAGTTTTTTTTATTTCAGGTGAAATAACTTTTTGTGTTCCCCTCCTTATAAAGTTTCTCGTTCGAAGTCGATAGGGGTGATGCATGGGAATCTTCTAAGTCCCTATCTTGGTGAAGTTACATGTTGAGGTAAAGTAGGTTGTGGGGTGTGTTGTGTTCTGTTGGTGCTATTTATATCATGGTGTGGTTATTTGTGGCACCAATAAGAAGAAGTTTCAATCGGGGGTTTTCAGTGCCTGAATGTGAGGCAGGAGATGCTTCAACCATTAGAGCTCCAATCATAGGTCTCATAGTGAAGATGGAACGTAGTCAGGAGGGTTTTAAGGGACATCGGTCCAATTTCTATCTTCAATTTTGGAAATGGTGACAGTTTAAGCTTTCTGTGTAGCCATTCCATTTCGAATGATCTCATTGGATGGAGGGGTTTTGAGGACCCTGTTTCTTGGTGGGGTATTAGGTTGTGCAGTAAGCTCCCAAATTACCTCATATCGGGATTTATGTGTCAGCCTGTGTCAGTCAATTAAGCTAGTTGGTCTTTATGTTGGGGAGACCCACCATGGGTCTCACTGAAATTCCTAGAAAGTAAATCAATGTTAGCCTTTTCATTATAGTGGGGAGTCCATTTGGACCTCCCCATGTTGGTATCCTGGTTTCATCTCTGGTTTTAGTTTCCTCTTATGGTGGTGAGTCTACCCGGGCCTCCCCATATTAGCAATTTAGTCTCTTCCCTACTATTTTTTTAGCGGTTGGTAGTCTCGTTCGGAGTAATCCAACCCTAAGCCCCTTTCTTGAGTTCATTGTTTTTTTCTAGAAAAATGAATGATCCTATTTGGGAATGTTTAAGATATTTTGTCTCGAGATATTAAATGGTGTGTTGTGAGAGTTTATATCTTTTGATTATCAACTGGTGGTGTCTTAACTTTTGGGGGTGGGAATCACTTGGTGGGGAGTCCATTTTAGGTCTCCCAATTTTATGTTTCAAATCCTTTCTCATTGTTAATTTTTTTCTTGATTCACTCTCGTTTTGTTTGTTAGGAACCTCTTTGAGCTAATAGGGTGTACCGGTTCTATTTTCTAAGCAATATTGGGATGGATTTATAGGGGAGGAAAGCATTATTGTGGGGAGAATTTTCACACCTGGGTTTTTCATTTAGCCTCAGTCCTAGCCCAGGTCGGGTCTCAGTTGTTTTTTCTCAGGAACCGGGTGTGATGGGTTTGAGGTTTTCAGGATAGTTTTGTCGAAGTTCGAGTTTGGTTCTTGGTTTAATTTTTTTTTGGAAACCTAGTAGGTTTTAGGCTAGTGTGCGGACACCGCACGGTCAGTGGATGTCATGTGGTCAGCCCGGGTACCCATGCAGATGCTTTTGGAATGGGAATAAGACACAGCATGGTTTGTGTATGGTTACTTGAGCCGTGCGGGGTTACAGCATGGTTTCTAAACATTAAAAATAAATAATGCATAAAATAAATGGTAAAATAAAATGAGGTAAGTGAAATAAAAAATTAAATAATTGTTTTAATAGTAATAATATTATTATTATTAAAGAATATTATTATTATTTTTGTTTTTAATAATATTGATATTATTATTATTATTATTAATATTGATATTATTATTGTTGTTAATAATATTGATATTATTATTAATATAAGTGATCTTATTATTATTACAATTTCTTTTAAGTGGGTTTTAATTTTTTTTAGTGTTTCCTTGTCTCCCCCCCCCCCTTTCCCCCCTCTCTTCCACACCTCTCTCTCCCCCCTCTCTATGTCTTGTGTGACCCACCCCTTATGTGCCTCCTCCCTGCACACCACCTCCTTCTGACGAGCTCCCTTCTGACGACCACCTTCTGGTTTCCCCACTGCTCCTCGTACGCACCCCTTCTGGCACCCCACTCCCTCGCGCGCACCCTCCCCAGCACCCACTCTTCTCTAGAGTGTGAACCTCCCTCTAATATCCCTCTTTGTGTAGTCATCCTCTAATTTCTCTATCTACTTTCCCTCCCCCTCTGTCATTGGTGTGATCTACCTCTGGGTAAGGCTTTCGATTCTCCTTCTTTAAGGTTTTGGTTTCTGGTGATTAGATTTTTGGTTTTTGGGATTTGATCTTGATCGGTTGGGTTCGGTATTGTTTATTAGGGTTTGTTGTAGGTTTTTTGAGATACGGCTAGGGTGTGGTTGAGGTTTCGATGGATTCCGCATCATTTTTTCATAATATTCATGGTTAGAGGTAGGTGATTCCATGCTTAACCATTTTTTGAAAAATTAATTATTCTTACTTTTATTTTTTTTGTTCTATAATTTATGTGTGATGTGCGGGAGTGGTTTTTGGAATGTTTTGATGCACATTTGTCTTGAAAATGATTTTTTTCTTGTTAAAGTGGTTTAAAGTTTTTTTTTGCTAATTGGAAGTGTTTTATAAATTGTTTAATTGATTTATTCAATTATATAAAAGGTACGAATCATTTTTTTGGCATGGTTATGATGTGCGGTTGATTTTAAAGTGGTGTTTTTATATGAAATCGGGTGTATTTTTGGGGTAAACTTTTGTTGCGCCATTTTTAAATTCTTTATAAATTGTTCAAATAGTTTATTAAATTATTTTTTTAGTGTGAAAGTGGTATTTGGTATGATTGATCATGTGTTTAATTTTTAAAGTGGAAGTTTTATGTGAAATTGGGTATTTTTTGTGTGAAAACCCTTGTGTTTCATTCGATGTCATTTTATAAAGAATAAAATTAGTTTATTAAACTATGTGTGAGATGAAAATTTTGTTTTGATAAATCATTAATATGTGGTTGATTTTTTAAAAAGGGTTTCATATGTACTTTTGGTGTAAAATAATTGGGGTGTTTATTAAATTTGTTTTATAAATTGTTAAAATAGTTTATTAAATTATTTAAAAAGGTGTGAAGTATGTTTGGGAAAATTTTGGTGTGCGTATGTTTTCAAGAAATGATTTTTGGTGTTAAAGTGGTGGATTGTGATATGTGATACTTGGTTTGGTTGATGAATTGTGTAAGTGGTATTATGTGAAGGGTGAAACTTGATTGAGCACAAAATGGAAGCTCGAGTGTCTAGGTGGGAAGACTAGCACTAGTATGCTGGTGATTCGGAAGTGGTTTTGGCCCAATTTCACTTAGTGGGATTGACTATAACAACACTAACTAAATAATGATGATTGATTAGAGACCACTAGGTTATGGGCGTTTTCCCTACTAGTGGCTCATGCATGAGAATGAAGTTGGTCATGGTTTCTATGCCACATTTCACCGAGATACTATATACCTAGTGTCCCATTGTTATCTAGTGACTAAGGGTATTTTCCCATGACTAGTGATCAATTATTAAATTTCACCATCATCATACGGTATGTTGGGTTGGTAATTTTAAAAGCAATCTCATTTCCATTTAATTTTTCATTCTTTGAAACTTATTTCCATTTAAAGGTGTATTCTTTGAAACTATTTCCATTTAATGTTGCATTCTTTGAAATTGTTTTCCATTTAAAGTTGCATTTGTTCTAAGTCATTTTTCGTTAATGTTATTTTCCTTAAATTTGTTCTAGCATTTATTTTATTATAATACTTGAAAGTTTATTTTCCATTTAATGTTTAGTGCATGGAATATTTTATCCAGGTGGCATCCTACTAGGCTTTGGATCACACCCTGTATACACCTTTGGGTGCATGTAGACCTTGTTTTCTATTTTTTTTTGGGTTAAGGAAAGATGTTTAGTGTTGTAAGATTGGGTTCTAGTGGATCTTGTGGTGGATCTTGGTGGAGGAGGCTTGAGGATGTGCTCCTCTTATTGCATGGAGGTTTGGGGAAATGTCCTAGTTTTACATTTTTTCATTGTCCCTTTTTTGTTTATTTTAGTTTTTAAACTTAAAATATGGTAATTTTTAAGGGTGTGTTTTGTTGAATTTTCATATTTCAATTATCAGTTTTTTTTATTTTAACATTGTAAATTTGGGTAAATCATTCCCTATTATTTTATTTGATACCCGGAAACTTGTGTTAACCCATGGGGATCAGAAACTTCCTTCGGGCCTTGTCATGGATCGACTTGGGTGGTCATTTTGAGGTTGACCTGGGTTGGTTTGTGACACATTCTACCCCCATTAAAATTAATTTCACCCTCTAAATTTGTTTAGGTTATCAAATCTTTATTACTTGAAATTTTCTTTCATAGAAATCCACATCATAAAAATGAATTCTAAAACTTCCTTTTAAAAATAAAATTTGGAAAATAATAGTTACCCAAGTTAAATCATAAATAGGTCTCTACATAGGAGAACATAGGTTAAGATTTGGTTGTAGAGTAATAGCATAAATAATCATAGAGATTGACAAAGATCACTGATCAAAAGAAAGTGGGTGATCCAGAGAAAGTTAACAATCACTAAACCATAAACTAATGAATTGTAAAATAGGTCATTTATATCATCAATAGTGATAATAGAAAAACCTTTTACATCATGATTATTTTCCTAATATTTAATAATTTTCAATAAAATATATACTTACTTGATTTCATCATAATCTCACCCTTTGTCACGCCTTGATAAATTTCCACTTCATCTCTTATCCCATGAAATGAAGTTAAATTTATCACTCTTTAAGTGTTATCATATCATGAGATCCATAAATATAATGATAGGTCATTCCATATGTCTTTATCACAACCAAAATGTCAGAACAAGTTATAAAATATGAATAAATCCTCAAATGGTGAGATAATACTTTAATCTCACAAAATTTAACATAAACTTTCCATTAATGGTTAACCTTATAACCCTTCAAAAAT
Organism: Viscum album; assembly: GCA_963277665.1. Lineage (NCBI taxonomy): Eukaryota > Viridiplantae > Streptophyta > Magnoliopsida > Santalales > Viscaceae > Viscum > Viscum album. Next base: position 994,177,355 of record OY728164.1, read on the forward strand.
ATGAAAATACAAAACCTTAGAAAGAAGGTCACTAAATCGTATTAACATTTATCTCTCATAAATCATAAATTAGATCTTGGTTGTCACATTCTAAACATGTAAATACCTTCATCATATATTCTCTTGAAATAGGGAAATAACCTCAATTACCATACATCCTTATTGAAAAAATTCATGTTTACTTATTCCAGAGTTTATTGGATATACTCCTTAAGTACCAAAAAGTGGTAAACTTAATCCATGATAGTATAACCCACTTGTCAACAAAACCTTAAATAACCAGTATCGTCTAATTTTACTTATTCATATCCAACATATATTTATCCAAACATTATTATATTAACATAAGGAATATATTAAGGGTTATATTTCCCTTAATAAAAATATCACCTTTATATTAAATCACATTTCTATTTCATCAACACCCTTTAAAATATCCTTTCAAATCCTTAATGAAAAACTTATACTTCATTCATCCAAATTTATTCTTAAACCATTACTCAGATCTCATCATCATATTATGTAATACACCTTTCCTATAATATGAAATATTAATTATGCCTTAAGGCACCTCAAAATCAATCTAATCATGCTTCCTATAAACAATACGGTTAGAATGTAATGACCTGCTAGTTCTCATTGGCTTGAGAGTACAACGAGTCATTACTGGGTATTAAGTGACATCCCCAAGGTGCCAAAGGCTGGAAATAAATGCCGAAGGGTTTCAAAGTAAGTGGGGGGTGATTTACCCTTTAATTACTAAAACCAAAAACCCAACAGGCAAACAACAAACAGATCACTATATGATGTATGAAATAAACTAACACATTTTGATCATTCTTTTTATAACAACCAGCCAAAGTATGCTACAGTAGAAGACAATCCAACATCAAAATAAATAGTGTAAAGATAGCGAATAAACTCCAAGACGAAAACAAGACACCATGATCCACAAGATCCATGCTCCAACATCCCCAAGTAGTCCAATGTATCATGACGTGGGGATAAACAAGTGTGATACTTTACCTTTGACCAAGTCCCTGAAGGTAGCATCTACAAAAGCACCAAAGTTCCAAAGTAGGGGAGAGTATATAACTCAGTAGGTTTTAACAATGACTTCCCTTCTCATGCCAATAGGATAAAAAGTTTATCAACATTTATATAAAATCGTTGATATAAAAGACTTATACAAAACAGTTTATAATGAAATATAAACAAGTTCCACAAACCATTTACAACCAAAATAAAACAAAACTAAATGAAACCAATTTTGAGAAATTTTTTTTCCCATAAAATAACTAATAAAGGCTTAAAACCAATTCTTATTATCATTTTGGAATACCCATTCCATAGTTCACAATACACCCACACATGCATGCTTTGTTCGACAATTCCATATTTATGAGCAGTCTCTTGTCCAATTACCTCGTGTCCCAATGACACACGCCCCTGATCTAGGGTCACTCACCTTGTACTCCAATGGTAAATGTCCCGTATTTAGGGGAATTTCAGTCATGAACTCACACAACCCCATGTATGCCATACCATTTCAAATCACCAAAACAAACTGTTTCAATAAAACTGCATTTTTATTGAAATCTAAAGAACAAACCAATTTCAAAACTACCATTTAATTTCAATAAAACATTCCCTTTTATTGAAAAAAATTAATACAAACCACATGTCACAATTCCAAAAAAAAATCCCCATTTTAAAATCTCTATTTTAAAATTGAGAACACAAGCACTTTATTCAAATACCCAATTTTTTAGATTTTCCCAATTTTCCAAACCATCACAAAAATAGGTTTCCAATGATTGTTAAATAGACAAATCACAACCAATTCCACACAATATATTCAATTTGAAATATTTCCCATTATTTCTACTAAGTTGAGTTGAGAGATAATCCACATACCTCAAAGGTTTTTATGAAACTTGACAACGGACGAAGAACGCTTAAGAAAACTAGGTTGATTCTTCACAGAACCTCCTTAGATATCTTCTAATAGAAATATCAAGACCAAAAATCAACTTATTTGGCATAAAAACTCATAAATATACCCATAACAGTTGTATATCTAAGAAACCAAGAGGATAGAATAAGTAGATCTAAGTAGATCTAAGAAACCAATCAAGAACAATGAAGAACGATCACATACCTCAAGAATCTAGGTTTGAAACACCAAGGGAAGTATTCTAATTGACTCAAAATATCTTGGGATAGTTTCTTATACCTTTAAGGAAGAAAAATATTGAGTTATGGATTCTTAGAAGCAAAAATGATTCACTTAGAGGAAAAAATATGTGAGATCCACTTTTTTAGGATCTGAATTTAAACACACGCACGGTTAGTTCACACAGTTAGACAAATCGTGCGCTAACTGTGCATTAGATACTATCTAGACAGACCCTCACACGGACTCCTCGCATAGTCTCCTTAACCATGCACACAACATGATAAAAGCTCTCTACCTCAAACCTTCCATTTCCCATTGTTTCTACTAGGATGTTCGCATGGTTTGGATAAACCGTGTGCAGCCCGTGCGCCTCTCCTTTAGCCCCCAAAACATAATAAAATGTCACCAAACTATCCCAAATTTCACCCTTACACTTTATATAAATAAAAAAACATGGAAAGGGTTACATACCAGAAATAGGGGGTACTACATTATCCCCACCATTTGTCTTTCCATCCCCAAAAAGTAGAAAACCATTGCTACTCTGAAAGAGTTCTGACCATTGCTCTTTCATTTTATTCTCATGTTCTCAATTCTCTTCCTAAATATAACCATGATTCCATAAAACCTGCACCAGACTGATGATTTTTCCATGAAAAACTTTCTCTTGTCTATCCACGATTCTCACCAGGATATATACCAATGAAGCATCCAACTCTAGGTCAACATGATCTCATCTGATCACATGGTCAGGATTAGGCTGATACTTTTTCAACTGAGATACATGGAACACATTATGCACCGAACTAAACCATGGTGGTAATTCCAACTGATATGCCACCTATCCAACCCATTACAGTGTCTCAAAAGGGTCAATGTATCTTGGATATAACTTGAATAGCTTCCCAAAATGATTTTGTCCAAGACTTGGAGAGATCCTCAAGAACACATGATCACTCATGGAAAACAACAACGGCCTTCGGTAATGGTCTACATAAGATTTTTGATGACTCTGATCCATCTCTATCCTATTATTGATTAACTAAATCTTCTCTATTTTTTTCTTGGACAAGGCTTGGCCCAACTAGTGAAGTTTCACCTATTTCCACCCAGCATAGTGGAGAACGAAAAGGATGCCCATACAATGCTTCAAACAGAGTCATATATATCGAGGCCTGATAGCTGTTATTATATGATAACTCCACTAAGGGTATGTGATCCTCCCATGAGCCACCAAAATCCATTATACAAGCTTGAAACATGTCTTACAATGTCTGTATCATCCGTTTTTATTGCCCATCCATCTGAGGATGATACGCCTTGCTCATGTTCAATTGAGTGCCAAGGGATTTCTGTAAGGATTTCTAGAAATGAGATGTGAACCTTGGATCTTTGTCTGATATGATTGAAACTGGTATTCCATATCTATTTACCACTTCTTGGATATATATTTTGGACATATCTTCCACCCTATGAGTTTCATTAATTGGAATAAAATGGAATGACTTGGTAAGACGATCCACTATCACCCATATGGTATCATGTTTACAGACCATTCTTGGAAGACCTATAACAAAATCCATCACTATCTGCTCTAATTTCCACACTGGTATAGGTAAAAATTGCAACATACCCATTGGTCTCTAATGCTCTGCTTTAACCTTCTGACAAGTTAAGCATCATGAGACGAACTTGGACACCTTCCTTTTCATGCCGCTCTACCAAAACTATGCCTTCAACACCTTGTACATATTTTGTGTACCTTTATGTACATCCCATATTGAATGCTGGTAAGCATGAAGGATTTTTTCCTAACAAGCCATAGGTACAACCATATGATCTCTAAAACACAAAACTAAACTTCCATTAAGTTTCCATCCCTCAATGGTCTCCCCACCATTGAGTTTTGAACTCAAAACTAGACATTCTTCATCAGATGTTTGGGCTTCTTTGACCATATTTACCAAATCAGGAACAAGAATAGCTAAAAAGAAAACTGAAAAATCACCTCAGTCTTCACATTCCACATTCATGTCGGCTAGGACCTACATCAACTATCATTCACCTAAATCTTTTTTCAATAACTGAGCATATGCCTTTCTGTTCAATGCATCCACCACCGAATTCCCTTTTCCTAGTGTATACATAAATTCAAATTCAAACATCTGGAGATACTCCATCCATATCCTTTTCTGCATATTCAAATATTGCAATGAGAAAATATGTTTCAAGCTTTTATGATCCATAAACATAGTGAATTTATCACCAAAGAGATAATGACGCCATGTTTTCAAGGCATGGACGACTGTAGCGAACTCTAAATCATGTGTTTGGGTAATTCTTCTCATGAACCCTCGACTTCCTTGAACCATAAGCCATGACATGGTCTCCTTGCATGAGAACACAACCCAAACCTAATCCCAAAGTATCACAGTACACCACATACCCTTGTCCTGATTCTGGAAAAATCAAGATAGTTTTCGATGTAAGACGAACTTTTAGTTCCTACAAAGACTTTTTTCATTCCTCTATCCATTATAATGGAGTGGTCTTCTTTGTCATAGCTATCATTCGAGAAGCTAGTCATGAGAAATCACACAAAAATCATCGGTAATATCTAGCTATACCAAGAAAACTTTGTATCTTGAAGACATTCTTGAGTGGTTTCCATGAGATAATAGCTTCTATCTTTTCAGGATCAATAAAAATTCATTTCTCAGAAATGAAATGGCCAAGAAAATGTACTTCCTATATCCAAAAATCACACTTTTATAATTTGGAATACAAATAGTGATCTCTCAATATTTGTAACATTGTTTCCAGGTGTTCCTCATGGTCATCCCTTGTCTTTGAATACACCAAGATATCGTCCATTAACACCAAAACAAAAGAGTCCAGATATCACTGAAATATATGATTCATCAAATCCATAAATATCGTTGGTGAATTCGTTAGACTGAAAGGAATGAATACATATTCATAGTGGTCATATCTGCTTCTGAAAGTTTTCTTTAGAATGTCTTCCTTCCAAACTCAAAATCGGTGATATCATGATTTCAAGTCAATCTTAGAGAACCACTAAGATCTCATTAATTTATCAAACATATCATCAATGCATGGAAGTGGGTATCTATTCTTTATCATAACTTGGTTAAGCTTATGATAATCAACACACAGTAAAAGAGTTTCATCTACTTTCTTCACGAACAAGACCAGTACTACCCATGGAGACGTATTTGGCTGAATGAAACCCTTTCTTTCCAGCTCCTCCAACTGCACTTTCAATTCCCTTAACTCTATTGGTTCTATCCAATAAGACGGAAGGGAAATAGGAATGGTCCCAAGAAAAATATCAATCGTAAACTCCACATCCCTTATAGGTGGTAACCCTAAGAAGTTCTTGGGAAAGATATCTATAAATTGATCCACAACTTATGAAAAACTATTTTCTTATATCTCTTCCATTGATGATAAATCCAATGCTTCCAACTAATAAGATATCATTCCCATCATCGGTGCCAACAAGCTCTTTTTACCTTTCTTTACCATCATCTCTCCTCTGAAGAGATATTTGATGTTGTCCACAGCCATGAAACTAACTATTCTCCTATAACAGTCGATGTGATCCTTAAATGTTGTCAAAAAATCCATACCAAATATTACATCTTAGACATCCATTTCCAAGACTGATAAGTCCCATTTCAGCTCAGATCCATCAATAGTTATATCACATGCTCTACAAAAAAAGGCTTGACATTATCTTTCCCTGAAAGGAGTTTTCAGTTTTAAAATAGAAGGCGTCATTTACAACTTTAAACATAAAAAAATGGTATGAGAAGAAATGAAAGAATTTGATGCACCAGTATCGAATAGAACTTGCAAAATGGTAGAATTCAAAATAATCACACCCCTCACCATATATGGTCTAGCCTGACCATCGACAATTATCTTCTCAGCTCCATACAATTTCTTCGTCACTGAACTATTCTCCTTATTGACTTGCTGAGATTTCCCTGGCTGAGGAGTCATGATATTTCTAGAATCAACATGGATATCTATGCTCTGCTGATGAGAATAATTCTACTGTACTCTCTATGTCAAATCATACAATGCTTACGACGCCTGAGAAGTGTCTCAAGCACCTCACCTTGGAGAACTGTGATAATAGAACTGAAGATGACCCATATTCTTGTATTTATGGCATGCTCAAGGTTGTGTAGTACACTCTCTCTTTATGTGGGAAAATGAAACACATTGAAAACAACCTTTTTTCTCTTGGGTAGTGGAGGAAGGTTCAATGATCCATCCATCTAATTTTGATTTACACATCCACCTTGGAAATAGGTGTACTTTTCAACTTTATCCTAGCATTTGAATTCTCACCATTCCCTGTAGGTATCATCATACCTCCTACTATAGATCATGAGATATCATGTTCAGCTACAGTCACTCTATTCACCATATCTGCATAATCTGTAATATAGAGCACTGCAATCTTCGATCGAATCTCCTGCCTTATCCCCGATTCGAAGATGTGTTCCTTCAACGGTGCACTTGCCACAACTTCTGGTTCAAAGCGCACTAAATTAATGAATTTATCTACATATTCTTTGACAGAGAGATTATCCTACTTCAGTATAAATAAGTATTTTTTACTATGGATCTTGAACTTATGAGAATAGAATTGTTTATTAAACAATTCTTCAAAATCTTCCCAAGTAAGGCCTTGATCCACTTTAGCATGAAACACTAGTCCCCATCATTGGCATGAAAGATCCTCAAGCATATACGTCACTAGCTTGACCTTTATCTCCACTAGTGTGTCGATGAACTCAAAGATATGATTCATCCTATTGATCCACACCTCCACCTTCTCAGGTACAGAATCACCCCGGAATATGGGTGGATTCTGCTTCATGAACTGGATGGAATAGTCCACATGCCTTGTCTTATACCTTCATTTCCCCATATCCATATCTTAAAATCTTGGACAATACTCTAATCTAGATCTTGGTTCACCTGTGGTTCATGTTCAACCACATTCTTCGCAGCTTCTTCAGGTTGGTTTCGATGATGCCTACCAGGTTCCATTTTCTAAACCAACAACAAACTCCGTCAATATCACTCTCTAGAAATTGATGGCTTAGCATTTCAAATTCTATCACATCAACTATCACAACATTGTTTTCCAAAAACAACCTTTTTCCATTTCCACCATTTTTGAAAAATATTATTCCTATTTTTAAAAATCAAACCATTTTCAAAATATATCAACATTGCTTTTTCAAAGTCTTTCATTTGAAAATATATTCATACTTTTTCAAAAATTAACACTTTATACACAACATGAATCATTACTAAAAATTATCTATACAATCCTAGTGGTAATTCATTCCTCTATAATCCGTGTCATGCTCATGTCATTGGCTAATCCCATGGTAATGAGATTTCAAACATTCTAGAAGTGTCTCCAAAACACTTATGTACCTAACTCCCTGGTAACTTGATGTTTAGAATAAACGGGTTAGCTACATCCTTTTATTATATACATTTCAATTACCGAAAATACTACTCCTTTATAAGATCACAACCCAATGAATAGACAAGGATGAATCAACTCCAACACCAAGAAAGTGAAACCTACTTTTTAGGCAAGGACCGAATAAGCTGATACCATTTGTAATGACCCGCAAGTTCTCATTGGCTTGAGAGTACAACGAGTCATTACTGGGGATTAAGCAACATCTACAAGATGCCAAAGTCTGGTAATAAATTCCTAAGGGTTTCAAAGTAAGTGGGGGATGATTTACCTTTTAATGACTAAAACCAAAAACCCAACAGACCAATAACAAACAGCTCACTATATGATCCATGAAATAAACTAAGACATTTTGATCATTCTCTCTATAAAAACCAACCAAAGTATTCTACAGTGGAATATAATCCAACGTCAAAGTAAAGAGAGTAAATACAATGAATAAACTCCAAGATGACAACAAGACACCATGCTCCACAAGCTCTATGCTTCAACATCTCCGAGTAGTCCAAAGTATCACTACGTGGCGCTAAAGGACTATGATGTTTTACCTTTGACCAAGTCCCGAAAGGTAGCATATGCAAAATCACAAAAGTGAAAAAGAATAGGGGATTATATAACTCATTAGGTTTTCCTAGTGACTTCCCTTCTCACTCCACTAGGATATAAAGGTTATCAACATTTATATAAAACTGTTGATATAAAAGAATTCTTCAAAATAGTTTATAATGAAATATAAACAAGTTCCAAAAACCATTTACAACTAAGTGAAAACAAAACTAAATGAAACCAATTTAAAGTAAGTTATTTTTTCAGAAAATTAATAATCAAGGATTAAAACCCAATTCTTATTATCATTTTGGCATACCCATTCCATATTTCACAACACACCCACACATGCATCCTTCATTCGACAGTTCCATACTCATGAGTAGTCTCTTGTCCAATTACCTTGTGTCCCAATGACACACTCCCCAAATCTAGGTTTAAACACATTTTACCCCAATGGTACACATCCCTTATTCAGGGGAATGTCGATTATGAACTCACACAACCCCATGTATGCCAAACCATTTCAAATCACCAAAAAAAATGTTTCAATAAAACTATTTTTTAATTAAAAATCAAAGAACAAACCAATTTCAAATCCTCAATTTCATATCAATAAAACATTTCCTTTTATTGAAAACATTTAATCCAAACCATATTCCACAATTCTAGAAAATACCCATTTTAAAATCTCTATTTTAAAATTGAGAACACAAACACTTCATTCAAATACCCAATTTTCTAGATTTCCCCAATTTGTCAAACCATCACAAAGACGGGCTTCCAATGATTGTTAAACAGAAAAATAATAACCAATTCCACAAAATATATTCAATTTTAAATTATTATCATCAGTTATACTGATTGGGATATAGAGAGAGTCCATCTACCTCAAATGTCTTTGATGAAACTCGACAACGGACGAAGAACACTTAAGAAAACCAGGATGATTCTTCACAGAACCTCTTTAGATCTATTCTCCTAGAAATATCAAGAACAAAACTAAACTTATTTGTAATCCACAATCATAGATCTACCCATAACGGGTGTAGATATGAGAAACCAATAGGATAGGAGAAGTAGATCTAAGTAGATCTAAGAAATCGATAAATAACGATCACATACCTCAAGAATCCAGGTTCGAAACACCAAGGGAAGCCATCAGATTGACTCCAAATCACTTAGGAGAGGTTCTTATATATTCAAGGAATAAAAATCCCGATTTATAGCAACTTAAGAGAAAAAACAATCCACTTAGAGGCAAAAACGTGTGATATCCACTTTTTTAGGATCTCAATTTAAACACGTGCATAGTTAGTTCACAAGATTAGACAAACCGTGCACTAATTGTGCGTTAGATAATATCTAGACAGACCCTCACACGACCTCCTTGCATGGTCTCCTTAACCATCCACACACCATGACAAATCTCTTTTCTTCAAACCTTCCATTTTTCCCGGTCTCTACTAGGATGTCTGCATGGTTTTGATAAATCATGTGCAGCTCGTGCGCCTCTCCTTTAGCCCCCAAAACTTACTGAAACTTCACCAAACTCTCCCAAATTTCCTTCTTATAATTTATATCCATAAAAACACAATTAAAGGTTTACATACCTGAAACCATGGGGTACTACATAGAATATCACATACCTTTCACATATTGTTTGTGATCTCTTTATCTTCAACAGTAAAACCAATACTTGTACCACCTTCCAGATTCTCTGCCTAATATTTACACTTAGGAAATCTATTTTCATAATTCTCATACTTTAAACGTATGAAACATTCAATTTTAACTAAGTTCCTTCTATTTCCCACTATTGACTAAAACTAGAAAGAATAGTGTACAAAAAATTTATCATAATGGAAACCACATAATCATGAAAAATCGCTTACAAGATTTCTAAATCATGACTCATACTTCTTTAATATATGGAAACTTAGGTTTCTCCTAGTTCATTCATAGAAAATGTATATATAAATATTTCATGATGGTTTGGAAAGAGTTTTTGAATTCCCAAATCATATCCCCATGGAGTGTCAAACTGGGTGTGAAGTAAGGCTCATTATCGTGTACCAGGTTACACTAAGTCGGGACCAACACACCTTGTCAGAGTTGTTACCCCTAAGTACATCTGTTTCAAATCCACATCCACTTGTAGTATCTAGATAGGGATGAAATTCTAGGAAACCAATCACTCTATCCTTTACTAAAATTCTAGACATTTTCCAGAACATTAACTCATCCTTAGACTTATCCTTGGATACATCCCTAAAAATATCCTTATAAATATTTCTAGGGATATCACTAAAGTTTTCACATCCTAGTTTCCAAAGGTTGACTAAAAATTTTCTCTGATAGCAACTATAGTGACCCTCACTTTTCATACATGAATATTACATTAATTTTGTGGAAAAATTCATACATTACACAAAAACATTTCCAAATACCATATTAGTTTAGTGCCTTTTGAAACTTTAAACACATAAAATCTGAATTTTTATTATTATATAAAAAAATCCCATAACAAAAGAGGACCATGGGAATGTCCAAAAAAAATAAAAACCTAAGGAGGTAGAAAATAATGGAGACCGAGTTGATCTCCTCTAATTAGTTCAATCCCCTCCAGTTTCAGTTGAAGAATGTTGAAAAAACAGGTAACGTTTCTCCCTTGGTCTGCCACCGCCATGGAAGCAAGATGATATGCTACTTTATTACCCTCACGCCACATATGAACAACCTGAGTGTTTTTGTTAATGTTTCCCTTACATTTCCTGATTATATATGAAATCGACCAAGGAGTGGGTATAAAACCATGCATAGAATCATGAATAATTCTGGAATCAGTTTCAATTTTCTCAAGAATAAAGCTTTTCTGGCCACACAATTTAAGACCAGTGAACATCACATTATCCTCTTCCTGAATTGAGTTCCCCATACCATAATAAGTGGTGAAAGCAATAGGAACACTCCCTTTATAATCCCAGACCACCCCTCCACCACACATAATCCCCAAAATACAAGAACCATCAAAATTAAGTTTGTAAACCACTTTCAGAGGAGACCAACATACCCAATTTCCTCTTAAAATGGAACTAGTATGTTGTATTAAAGGCACACTCACCAGTATGTTCCTCAGAGAGGGGAAATAAATCCATTCATTGTAACCACTGAGAAAATCAAACAGGAGGTACTTGGTTCTTGTGACAACAGATCTTCCTGTAGAAACAAGACCTTCAAATCTGGCTTTATTTCTGGCTTTCCAGATACACCAGTAACCCGTATTAAGAACCAACGCCCTAGACATTTCTTATGAACTTACACCATTCAGACCATAGAACCATATTTCTAGGAAAGGATCATTGGGTATATTTTCAAAAAAAAATACCAGTAAACTCTCCAAAACAAGACCAGACATTCATAGCCCATTCTTCTTCAAAAAGAGATGGTTGGAATCCTCCTCCTTATGATTTGTGCATCAATGAAATTTAGAGACCATATTAATACCCATCCTTCTCACATTATTATCTGTAGGTATGGCCTGATTTCTAATCCTCCATATTAGAAAACTGAATTTAGAAGAAATTTTGCCACACCATAACACATTATTCCATGTGTCTTGTTGCTCCTATGAATGAATGATCCTATGAAAGTCTTTTGCAGAAAAAAAACCTAAATTTGAAGCATTGAAAACACATCTTTCCGGATTCAAATTCAACTCAATACTATCAAACACCTCCTTTTAATCTTTATTTAAAACAGCATTAGTGAAACTCATATGCATACTTGCCTCTCTAAAGGAATTAGAAGACCCTGGACAGTTCGGAAAACCAACACTAGAACCTGCCCAATTGTGATGCCAAAAGAAATATCCCCTTTCCCAATAATTCACCTTGAGTGCTACTGAATGGTATGAATAATATTATGGATCAATGAAAAAAAAGGATAATAAGCATTACTATCTTCCAAACAACCCCTTCCTTGAAAAGACATGATTTTTCCCCAAATATTTCGTTCCTCCACTACCTCCCATGCATGTTTTTCATGCATGTAGTGTACAACATCTATTATATTCCTAACATTAATGCCACCCTCCTGAATAGGTCTTTCCATTCTCTCCCACGAATTCTAGTGTCGTTTCCCCTCAGAAAGAGCATCCCATATGAAATCTGCCAAGATTTTTTCAATATTATTCAGAACCCCCTTAGGCACTTTGATGGATAAAAGAACATGAATAGGCATAGCCAGTAAAACACTATTGATTAAAACAATCTTTTCACCAAAGGATAGATAACGGTTTTTCCAATTAAGAACACGGATCATAATTTTGTTCAAAATTCCATCAAAATATCTGATTCTAATACAGCCAGGAGAAATAGGAGACCCAAGATAATTCAAGGGAAAAAAATCCCTCTGTACATTAAGCATTCTAGATAAAGATGAAACTTGCCTATCACCACATTTTTTATAAATATACAGATTACTTTTGTCTTTTTTGATAATTTTTCCACTCCAGTAACTATATTCATCCATAATTTTAATAAGGCCCCCAACTGATTTATTACTGGAATTGATAAAGATCAAGGTATCATCTGCAAACATCAATTGAGAGATTGTCGGTTGATTCATTTTCCTTCGATAAATAAGAAGGATACCTGTAGAGAAGTTTTTATTAATAAGGCGGCTAAGAGTATCTTGCATGAGAATAAAAAGAGTAGGGGAGATGGGATCTCCTTATCTGAGCCCACGAGTAGCCTTGAAAAAATCATAAGTTTTTCCTGTAAAAGAAACTGCCATCTAGGAAGAGTTGAAGAAACGAAACAGAATATATGTGGCTTGTGAGGAGAAACCCATACACTTACGCACTCTAATTATAAAACCCCATTAAATTTTGTCATAAGATTTATTCATATCAAGTTTTAAATCCATGTTTGAGACATAACATTTAAAATTAATATCACGGATCATTTCATGTGCCAAAGAAACCGCTCCCTGAATAGAACGACCTCGAACAAAACCATGTTGTTCTAAGGAAACCCACTGTGGAACATGCAGAGATAGTCACGAGTTGATAATGCTTGAAATAATTTTTTAAGTAAAATTACACATGCTCACCAGTCTATAATCCCGAATGGAAGAAGGATTTATAATCTTAGGAAGCATTACCAAAGTAGTAGCACCCATGACCCTTAGTATAGAACCACTACGAAAGAAATCCTGGATAGCCAAAATAAGATCAGCCTTAACCACATCCTAGGATCCTCTATAGAAAGATCCTGGAAAACCATCAGGATATGGAGCACTCTCCAGATTAAGCTTCATTATATCATTATAGATTTATCTCTCATTAGGGACAGCTTCCTGCAGAATATTGTCCTGAACAGACATAATATTAGGTATTTCCTCAAATAGCTCTGCATTCCCACTAGGATAACCATCTACCATATTCGGATTAGGATCATCAAGTAAATTTTTGAAGAAAGAGAAATTCAAATTACCAACCACATTTCTGTCATCCAAGAAAGAACCATCTTCAAGAAGGATATTCAGTTTAACAACCCTTCTACGTTCCATAATACAGGCATGGAAATATGGTGAGTTTCTATCTCCTTCATGAATCCATTTCACCCTATCTCTTTCATGATAAATACGTTCATGTTTTAGAATAAGGATTGTCATATAATTTTTCTTACAATAAAGATCCTTAAAGATTGTGTCATCCCATCTATCTTCCAGAATTTTTTCCGTACGCTCAACCTCCTGTTTAAGATATTCCAAGTCTTGGTCAATAGGTGGGAGATCTTTCACCTAGGAATGAATATTATGTTTAAGATGTTTCAACTTATTATGAATGGACACCCATGAATAAACTTGGTCTGGTTCCTTCCAACAGTCCCTGACAATCTGACGATAATCTTGCATACCATTCCAGTAATCATAAAAATGAAAGCGTTCATTACTAGCCTTCCTGTAGGATAAGGACACAAGAAAAGGTGAATGATCTGAGATACCACAGACAAGATTGTCCACCTTATCATTAAGGAACCTAGAAACAGCATGAACATTAGCTAATAAATGATCTAGATGGCTCCAGCAACGCTAACTGCCTTTCCTGTTGTTACACCAAGTGAAATCATCCCCAGAATAACCCATATTAAGAAACTCTTTCCCGGCCATAAACTAGAAAAAATTCATGCTAGACACACGAGGAAATGTACCCCGCCCTTTCTTTTCTATTGGATCAGCAATTAGGTTAAAATCCCCACCAAAAATCCACGGATGTTCCTCCAGATCAAAACTATTCAGATCCTACCATAATCTCTCTCTCTTTTGAACATCACAGCTACCATATACAAAGGACATAAATACCAACTCCAAATCCATGATGACTTTTACTGTAATATATTTATCGCCAGCCTTAACCAAATCCACAGACACATATCTATTCCATAAAACCCAAATGTGATGATTATCCGGTTCAACATGCATGCCTACATTCATTCTGAGTTTATGAGAAAACTCATTAATCTTACTTGGATTTTGTTTATGATCAAGAATAGCAGTAACACACACTTTATACTTCTTTATTTCTCTTGAAAAGAAATCAGATTTCACCCGAGAACCAATGCCACGGGTGTTACAAATAATAATTGGAATCATTAGAACAATTTATGCCTAGCTTTGGCCCCATGTATCTTGGTCGGATGAGACTTAGAGGCTAGATGCTCCTTAATATAGCAAAGCCTCACTCTAGTAAAAACTCTATTGTATGAAGAAGATATAGACTTCACAAGAGAATTTGAGACAGAATGAAATCACCTAGAATCCTTCCTCATCTTGATCAAAAATAAATGGTCATCACAATTCTTATATACTGGAGGAATCAAAACATCTTGTGGAAGAGAAAGCTCGAGAGAAGAATACCTATACCTTAACTTGTCATATTATAACATTACTCCCCTGTGTGAGTCCTTACAAACACCTGTGGAGGTAATGTTATCACCAAACTCAATCATGGCATAGGTTTAAGACGATAAGGGCTTAGAAAACAAAGACAGAGACCTCATAGAACCAGACTAGGGGACCAATTGACTAAACGAACCTTCCCAAAAAATCCCGATGCCTTGGAAATTTAGAGAAAGACCCATGAACACCTCTCTAACAAAGATATTGCATACAGATCCCCCCTAAAATTGAAAACAAATATTCAGAAATAGCAAAGAATCACTAAAATAATGAAACATGTCTCTAGATGACTGTTCAATAGTTAATGACCTAGTATTGAAAGAAAGATCTGGATTAATAAAGATATTAAACATCTCCCATAAAGATATTCTCCTTTAGTACACCTAACTAAAACTTTTCTTCATAACCTAGGTAAAAACATAAGAAAGGGTGAGCTCAGATGATCAGTAAGGGTAAACAAGGGACATATGTAAGCATATCATGAACATAAGGGTATGAGAACATGATCGTGAAAATTAAAGATCATACCCTACATATCAAAGATCATATACATGAGTCATGTAATAAATATTGGTAGTTAATAATACATAAATCATAAGGAAATAAAGAACATAATCCATAAAAGAATAACATAGGAATAAGACATGGAATTTTGGAAAACACATAAGCATATAATAATGATTTCGATAGTATTCTAGGCATCGCTTCCAAGGCCATCTTAATAGTATGGGTTAAATTCTTATACCATCTTGGTAGCCATGGTTCACTCCCATAGCTATAATAGTAGTATGGTTTCACTCCACATACCATATTGGTATTCATGGTTTATTCTCATGGTCATCTTAGTAGTCAAGGTACACCCCTAAGAACATCTTAGTCTATCTCATGATATATAAATATTTACCCAATACATTGGAGGGAGATATAGGTCGCACCCATAAATAATGAAATGATACATACATGTGAAACAAGATCATAAACAATCATATCATAACCAATGTAATAGAATGGGTTTCATAAACATGTAATCATATCATAACATGTGGAAAAGATACAGGTTTTATAATCATTTCATCAAAATCATCACCTGTGAAAAGAAGCATATTTCTTAAAAATAATTCCATGAAAACATTAACCATTAAAATAAAGAATATTAATGGTATTATTTAACTTTAAAAAATTATGTCATATTATATGGGGACGAATTCGGAAATATCACTTAGAACATGAATTTTCCTTAGAAATCACTTTTTAAAACATAAAACACTTTCAAAACTATTTCGTTTAAACCCACTTTGAAAACATATAAAGGAATGATGAAAGAATCATTTAAAACATTTATTGTGAAAAAATATCCTTTATTCCCTGAAAATTTTATTTTTTAATCATAAAACCTTTTGAAACCCATTTTCCAAAACTTATAAAGGAAGAATGAAAACTTTTAAAGAAAGATTGAAAACATTTTTAAAACCTTTTTCCATGAAAACATATTAATGAATCTTGAAAAAAATTAAATAATTTTTCATTGAAAATATAATTTAAAACTTATAAATTAATCCTTGAAAAAATATTTAAAACATAAAACATTTCTTTAAAATATTTTTCCTTGAAAATGAGCTAACATATCTTATAAAGACCTGTAAAATTCAAGGAAAATTTTTTCTTAATTCTCTTTAGAATTTTACAAGAGCGCGGTTTCAGACGGCACCTGATTCTGAGGCCCGGAGTGCCCGGAATCAATTTCCGAAGTTTGGCTCGGGTACGTTCAGTGAACGAACGAGCGGGAATTCCTAACTTTTGATCCGGTGCTCGGAATTGAAATCCGAGGGCACCGATGAACTCGCAGCGCCGATATTCGCTTAAAGAGACCTTTTCGGGGGTTGCGTTTGTTTCGGGATGAAAGTTAGTTTTTGGGAGATTTATAAAAAAGTTGAATAAAAAGTGTGAATTCTTTTTATTTTACTTTTTGTAGGTTAACTCCTCTCAAAGGGAGTTAGGGGTGGGACCCACACCCACTTAACCTCCCTTGAGAGGATTAAGTGTGGTGGGGCCCACACGAAACCTAAACCTCTCATCTTCCCTCAAACTCCCTTAACCCCTCTTTAATTAACATGACAACATGTTAATAAATGTGGAGTTATCTCTTATTTGAATTTCTAACCTTTGAAATTCTTTTTGTGAATAAAATAAGACTTTGTCTTATTTTGTTGGGTGAGAACTCTTAGCCATCTTGGAGAGGTTGAGAGCTTTTCTTCCTTCTTCAAGCTCTGACGAAGAACACGAAGAACACTCAAGCTCCGACGAAGAACGTCGCCTCTTTTCTTCGCCTTCCGTGTCAACGAGAGGGAACGCCGATTCTTCCTCGGACAACCTTCGTCGGCATACAAGGATTCGCCAACGACGTATCTCTTCGGGCGTATCTCTTCGTCAACGAATTTGACGAACGACGACCGCGACGCCCGACCTCTGCGACGTTGTCTTCCGCGGACGTTGACGAATTCTCGAACCTATACCCAAGGTAGGGGTGGTTGATTTATTGTTTAATTATTTCATTCTTGATCGTGGATCTAGCATGTCTAACGTGTGGCTTTTGAATATTTTAAGTAGTGTTTTTATTTAACGTGAGGGGGCCGGACCGCATGAACACGACCGAACCCCCTCCATCGTTCATGTTGATTTATCTTGCGGGTGGAAGCAAGGTGGCGTGGTGCCATCGCACCACGCGGATAATTGTGTGTTTATCTTGCGCGGCGCCGTCGCGCGCGCGCCATGGAAGAATCTTCAAGAACGCGACGCCGCCGCACCGCATCAAGGGAAATCGGAGGCGCGGTGGAGGGGCGCAGTGCCGTCGCACCGCGCCGGACGACGAACACCGCAGCCGGTTCCGGGCCGTGACGGGATGAGAAGACCGGCGGCCGGGCCGCCGGCGTTGGAAGCCGAAGAGGGGACCGGATTTTTCTGGTCCCGTTGGAGAAAACCGGCCGGCCAGCTGGCCGGCCTGATGGCCAAATCCGGTGGAAAATTAATCCCCCGGCCAACAATTAAAACCCCCCTCATAAAGAGGGGGGAGGTTTCCATGAAGGTGGGGCAGCAGCCCCCCGGTTTATTTCCAAGCCGGCCCCCACGTGGGGGCCGTTTTTCTGCAAAGGGCGCGGCTTAGCCGCGCCGCCGCCTCCGTGCGGCATCAGGCCGCCGCGGCCCCCACGCCGCCGCGCCACCGCCGGGCCGCCGCGCCACCGCCGGGCCGCCGCGCCACCGCCGGGCCGCCGCACCACCGCCGCGCCGCCGGCCGTCCGGGCCGAGTCAGACCCGGTTCGGGCCGACCCAGGGGGGGTCGGGCCGGGTCGGCCCGGACCCGGACCCCCCCGTTTCGAATCTTTTTGATCTTTTGGCCATAACTTGAGCCAATTACCTCCGATTGACGAACCGTCTGCGGAAACGTGATCCTTGTATCGAGATGGTCGTTTCGGTATATCGCACTCAAGGTTTCAGATTACTTTGAGTTCGGCCGGGTTGGTTCGTTCACGAAACCAACCGGGCCTTCGGAGCGGAAACGCTCACATCTTGAGCTACGGACGTCCGATTGACGTGCCTTCAGCTGTGTTGTGTTCCTCTTAGTGAGACGGATCTTTTGGCATACTCCGCCCGAGGTTTCGACGCAGGTGGAGTACGGTCGGGTTGGTTTTGCCTTAAAAACCAACCGGGCCCCGGGGACGAAAATGCCAATAACTCTCAGACCGGGCGTCCGATCGACGCGCCGTCTGTTGCGTTGAGTTCCTGTTGACGATACGGAACTTTTGGATACATCAACTCTGGACTTTGTGACAGTTGATGTATCAGCCTCTCAGCTCGTGGAGCGGACCCTCCGAACGAGTTTGCTGTGTGCGGGAACCCTAGTGCTGGCTGCGACTGCTACTGTGACTACTTCTGCTACTACTGTTACTGTGACTGCGACGACGACAGTACAAGAGATCCTGTTTGGATTCGACGACGACGACTACTGCACTCATTGATCCTACGTGGATCAGTGCTACAGGTCCTGCGTGGGTCCGATCCTATGTGGGTCCGATCCTGTGTAGGTCACTGCGGGGGTTAGTACCTATCGATCCTTCGTGGGTCCGACGACATAGATGGTTCAGTGATCATCTTTATCGTCATCCGAAGAAGTATATTCGTGTGAGCTGAATCTTCTGTGTTTCTCGATAGAGGTGGTGCGCTTGGTTGTAGCGGCAGACCTGCGATACTGGAGACGAGCGTACGGAGTATGGAGACCGTGTAGCCGGCTGAGACCTGAAGACTGCTCGACCGACTCGACTTGGAGTGAGTCGACTAGCCCAGTGGATGGAGCGCCTGGTATTTTGCAGTAGACCCACGGCGGACGGAGCGCCTAGTAGTTGGCAGTAGACCCGCGGTACTCGACTGGAGGAGTACCTCTGAAGGCTAATTGGGTGAGCGCCCGGTATTTGGCAGCAGACCCTCAGCGGACGGAGCGCCCGGTAGTTGGCAGCAGACCCGCGGTACCCGACAGGAGGAGTACTTCAGCAGTCTTAGGTTAGTGAGCAGTATCTCAGAGTCGTAACAGGACACTGTACACTTCAGAGATGGGGCTCTTCAGTAGTTACGTTTTTGATAATGAAAATCCTGTGTGAGCTGAATCTATTGCTTTCCTGTGTGGATTGTGTTGTGCAATCCTGTGTGGATTACGTTTTGCTTTCCTATGTGGAATACGTATACTTTCCTGTGTAGACTGAGTTGTACTTGGGCTCGGAGGTTGGAGCGTATTTGAATTGATGACTTAGGTATATGTATGGGCATATACCTAATCAGTGTCGGTTATTACTTCGTGATTGTTCCTTTCTTCGTGGTTTATCCTTTGTGGATTTGAGAGACCTTCAGGGGTCTCGGGGTCCCTACTGAGTAGCTTATACTCACCCCTGCACGGGCTTTGCCCGCACTACGTTGTGTTGGTTGCAGACGACGGATAGCGTTGACCTTAGCTGAGGCTTGCAGAGCGGGACGGTACCCGGAGGTGGACCACTGGGCGGGACGTGCTCGGAGCGGACGGCGGGACCCGTGGAGCAGAGAAGCTATCTGTACCCACCCTTCAGGTGGGATTTCCGGTGGACAGCTCGGAGTAGCGGCTTTTACTTTTCAGTTGCTGTTTTCCCTTTCGAGTTGTACTTTACATTCAGTTTGGGTTTGTATACTGGCCCATTTACTTTTCCGCACTTTCAGTTGTACTCTGTTTTGTTTAGTGTTTACTTTCCGCTTGCTTACTCTGTGGTGTTTGTTTACTTTACAAAGGCAATGCCTTCCCTTTTTACCGGGATTTACGCCTTGGTGCTAGTCGCCAGCCCCTGGCCTATGGATGGCGGGCTTGGGGTAGTCACGGCACGGACCCCGAGGGCGGGTCGTGACAAATTGGTATCAAAGGAGTTCGGTTCTACTGCGAACTCTGATCTTTTCTATGTGAAGCAATAATGTTTAGCGTATTGAGTGTGGTTATCAGTCCAGGGAGTCCAGTGTTGGTGCGGCGGCCGACGTATCCGTACACCAGGACCCTGACTTCTGATTTCCGACTTAATGCACGAAAACATTGATTGCGTGTGTGTTTCAAAGTTTTCTTTGTGATTACTTATATCAGCTCACCAGGTATACTGTTTGACCATGGCGCACCTGTTTCCTATTCAGGATGGCCCCACGACGGCAGCCAGCTAGGGTTCCGAGAGTCGAGTGTGACGACAGCCCACCGAGCGACGAGGCTTCGGTGCAGGGCCCTTTGTCAGCAGTGGCACCGGCGGTAGCTCTACCCGCCGAGCCCCCGATGCTTCCAGCAGCAGCCGCTGACGATGCACGTCGCCTCAGCGCACTGCATGAGTTTCAGCGCCAGTGACCACCCAGGTTTCGCAGGGAGACGGATCCCCAGGCAGCAGAGGACTGGCTGGAGGCAGTGGTTCGAGTGTTTAGGCTAGTGAGGACACCAGCAGACCTCATGGTGATCCTCGCTGCGAGCCTACTACACGCAGCAGCAGGACGATGGTGGAGCCTGATGCACCAGGTGCACGATGAGGCATCTCTACTTTGGACGGACTTTGAGAGCCTCTTCTGCTCGGAGTTCGTCCCAGCCACCCTTCGTGCGGTGCGTATCCAGGAGCTTCTACAGCTGCGGCAAGGCAGCATGACGGTCGCTCAGTACTCAGCGAGATTTACCGATCTCTCGCGCTACTCGACTGACATGGTACGGGACCCATTCTTCCGGGCCCGGACCTTCGAGCAGGGTTTGAGACACGAGATCAGGGCATCGCTGATCTCCCTCAGCATACCGACTCAGACAGGAGTACTGGAGCGGGCCCTTCTGATCGAGAGCTTCCTTGCTGAGTCTACACCAGCACAGCGACCCACCGCAGGGCGGCAGATAGCGGAGTCTTCGGCAACAGGTAGCCGACGGATGACTCAGGGTTCCAGGCAGACCAGACCTACCAGTGGCCGACTACACGATTCAGGCTCAGTTGTGCGGGGAAGCCGGGGTGGAGTCAGAGCCAGGCGTGCCGAGAGTGGGCAGTGTTACTCCTATGGCGGGATAGGTCACATGGCTCGTGACTGTCCGACCCGCCATGCTAATGATCAGCAGTTAAGTGAAGAACCTCCCAGGCAGAGGCAGAGGTTCGACCGTGGCGGTCCGCAGGGAGGAGGCGGACGAGGCAGAGGAGATGGACGAGCAGCCGGTGGTGGGCGACGCTTTGAGGCTCTGCCACCACCACCACCAGGAGGTCCACCCCGACCACAGGGAGTAGGTGAACATGCGAGAGCTCAACTTCAGGTAGCCGAGGCCTTCGATCATGGAGCTCTGGGAGCCGATGGACAGGAGCAGAACTAGTGGATACATCCTTTGTACTTCTGGTTCCTTGTTTCATTTGTGTGGCGTCTTGTATTATGAGCTGCAAAAATGAAAGACGCATACCTTTGTGATATTTTCGTTCCTGTCCTCTTTCGTGATGTTACTAAGAGGTTCCAGTTTTGGCTGTTGACTTGACCCTCACTTGTGAGACATCAACTGGTGGAGACCCAGTTACCACACACTGATGCTGACAGTGTGACTCAACCCGAGGCGAGAGTAACGGTTGAATCTCTTAGTAGTAGCGTCAAGGCCTTACGACGTCATCCTTGGTATGGATTAGTATCATCCATGTTAGGATTGACTGTTTTAGGCAAAGAATGTGGTTCATCCAGGGGATGGGACCAGATTTCTCTTATCGGCAAAGAAGAAATCTTGCAGCTCTGATGGGACCGGAGATGGTCCAGGCCACGACAGAGAAGGTCCAGGTCATCCAGAAGCGGATGAGGACAGCTCAGAGCCGGCAGAAGTCTTACGCTGACAGGAGGCGGAGGCCACTGGGGTCCGAGGATGGCGACCACGTCTTCTTATGGGTCTCACCTCGACGTGGTATTCGGAGATTTGGTCGAGGCGGAAAGTTATCTCCGCGCTTCATCGGCCCTTCCAGATTCTCAGCAGGATTGGTGAGGTGGCTTATCGCCTGGCTCTACCACCTCAGTTGCACCGGGTGCACGACGTCTTCCACGTGTCTCAGCTGAGGAGATACGTGCACGACCCGACACACATCATTGACCATGGGGAGCTTGACGTTGGCGATGGGGAGACTTTTACGGAAGTCCTGGTGGAGGTAGAGGATCGACAGGAGCGGGTCCTGCATGGGTGATCGATTCCTCTTGTGCGCATCAGATGGCATCACGGGAATCTCCAGGAGAGCACATGGGAGCGGGAGGCTCAGATGTGTGCTCAGTTCCCTCTTTTGTTTCCCTAGTTTTTGATGTATCTTTACGGGGACGTAAAGCCCTGAGGTGGGAGTAATGTAAAGACCCGTAAAATTCAAGGAAATTTTTTTCTTAATTCTCTTTAGAATTTTACAAGAGCGCGGTTTCAGACGGCACCTGATTCTGAGGCCCGGAGTGCCCGGAATCAATTTTCGAAGTTTGTCTCGGGTACGTTCAGTGAACGAACGAGCGGGAATTCCTAACTTTTGATCCGGTGCTCGGAATTGAAATCTGAGGGCACCGATGAACTCGCAGCGCCGATATTCGCTTAAAGAGACCTTTTCGGGAGTTGCGTTTGTTTCGGGTTGAAAGTTAGTTTTTGGGAGATTTATAAAAAAGTTGAATAAAAAGTGTGAATTCTTTTTATTTTACTTTTTGTAGGTTAACTCCTCTCAAAGGGAGTTAGGGGTGGGACCCACACACACTTAACCTCCCTTGAGAGGATTAAGTGTGGTGGGGCCCACACGAAACCTAAACCTCTCATCTTCCCTCAAACTCCCTTAACCCCTCTTTAATTAACATGACAACTTGTTAATAAATGTGGAGTTATCTCTTATTTGAATTTCTAACCTTTGAAATTCTTTTTGTGAATAAAATAAGACTTTGTCTTATTTTGTTGGGTGAGAACTCTTAGCCATCTTGGAGAGGTTGAGAGCTTTTCTTCCTTCTTCAAGCTCTGACGAAGAACACGAAGAACGCTCAAGCTCCGACGAAGAACGCCGCCTCTTTTCTTCGCCTTCCGTGTCAACGAGAGGGAACGTCGCTTCTTCCTCGGACAACCTTCGTTGGCGTACAAGGATTCGCCAACGACGTATCTCTTCGGGCGTATCTCTTCGTCAACGGATTTGACGAATGACGACCACGACGCCCGACCTCCGCGACGTTGTCTTCCGCGGACGTTGACGAATTCTCGAACCTATACCCAAGGTAGGGGTGGTTGATTTATTGTTTAATTATTTCATTCTTGATCGTGGATCTAGCATGTCTAACGTGTGGCTTTTGAATATTTTAAGTAGTGTTTTTATTTAACGTGAGGGGGCCGGACCGCATGAACACGGCCGAACCCCCTCCATCGTTCATGTTGATTTATCTTGCGGGTGGAAGCAAGGTGGCGTGGTGTCGTCGCACCATGCGGATAATTGTGTGTTTATCTTGCGCGGCGCCGTCGCGCGCGCGCCATGGAAGAATCTTCAAGAACGCGATGCCGCCGCGCCGCATCAAGGGAAATCGGAGGCGCGGCGGAGGGGCGCGGTGCCGTCGCACCGCGCCGGACGACGAACACTGCGGCCGGTTCCGGGTCGTGGCGGGATGAGAAGACCGGCGGCCGGGCCGCCGGTGTTGGAAGCCGAAGAGGGGACCGGATTTTTCCGGTCCCGTTGGAGAAAACCGGCCGGCCAGCTGGCCGGCCGGATGGCCAAATCCGGTGGAAAATTAATCCCCCGGCCAACAATTAAAACCCCCCTCATAAAGAGGGGGGCGGTTTCCATGAAGGGGGGGGGCAGCAGCCCCCCGGTTTATTTCCAAGCCAGCCCCCACGTGGGGGCCGTTTTTCTGCAAAGGGCGCGGCTTAGCCGCGCCACCGCCTCCAAGAAAGCGGGGGCTTTGCCCCCCGCGCCGCCTCCGTGCGGCATCAGGCCGCCGCGGCCCCCACGCCGTCGCGCCACCGCCGGGCCGCTGCGCCACCACCGGGCCGCCGCGCCACCGCCGGGCCGCCGCACCACCACCGCGCCGCCGCACCACCGCCGCGCCGCCGCACCACCGCCGCGCCGCCGGCCGGCCGGGCCGGGTCAGACCCGGGTCGGGTCGACCCGGTTCGGGCCGACCCAGGGGGGGTCGGGCCGGGTCGGCCCGGACCCGGACCCCCCCGTTTCGAATCTTTTTTGATCTTTTGGCCATAACTTGAGCCACTGACCTCCGATTGACGAACCGTCTGCGGCAACGCGATCCTTGGATCGAGAAGGTCGTTTCGGTATATCGCACTCAAGGTTTCAGATTACTTTGAGTTCGGCCGGGTTGGTTCGTTCACGAAACCAACCGGGCCTTCGGAGCGGAAACGCTCACATCTTGAGCTACGGACGTCCGATTGACGTGCCGTCAGCTGTGTTGTGTTCCTCTTAGTGAGACGGATCTTTTGGAATACTCCGCCCGAGGTTTGGACGCAGGTGGAGTACGGTCGGGTTGGTTTTGCCTTAAAAACCAACCGGGCCCCGGGGACGAAAATGCCAATAACTCTCAGACCGGGCGTCCGATCGACGCGCCGTCTGTTGCGTTGAGTTCCTGTTGACGATACGGAACTTTTGGATACATCAACTCTGTACTTTGTGACAGTTGATGTATCAGCCTCTCAGCTCGTGGAGCGGACCCTCCGAACGAGTTTGCTGTGTGCGGGAACCCTAGTGCTGGCTGCGACTGCTACTGTGACTACTTCTGCTACTACTGTTACTGTGACTGCGACGACGACAGTACAAGAGATCCTGTGTGGATTCGACGACGACGACTACTGCACTCAGCGATCCTACGTGGATCAGTGCTACAGGTCCTGCGTGGGCCCGATCCTATGTGGGTCTGATCCTGTGTAGGTCACTGCGGGGGTTAGTACCTATCGATCCTTCGTGGGTCCGACGACATAGATGGTTCAGTGATCATCTTTATCGTCATCCGAAGAAGTATATTTGTGTGAGCTGAATCTTCTGTGTTTCTCGATAGAGGTGGTGCGCTTGGTTGTAGCGGCAGACCTGCGATACTGGAGACGAGCGTACGGAGTACGGAGACCGTGTAGCCGGCTGAGACCTGAAGACTGCTCGACCGACTCGACTTGGAGTGAGTCGACTAGCCCAGTGGACGGAGCGCCCGGTATTTGGCGGTAGACCCACGGCGGACGGAGCGCCTAGTAGTTGGCAGTAGACCCGCGGTACTCGACTGGAGGAGTACCTCTGAAGGCTAATTGGGTGAGCGCCCGGTATTTGGCAGCAGACCCTCAGCAGACGGAGCGCCCTGTAGTTGGCAGCAGACCCGCGGTACCCGACAGGAGGAGTACTTCAGCAGTCTTAGGTTAGTGAGCAGTATCTCAGAGTCGTAACAGGACACTGTACACTTCAGAGATGGGGCTCTTCAGTAGTTACGTTTTTGATAATGAAAATCCTGTGTGAGCTGAATCTATTGCTTTCCTGTGTGGATTGTGTTGTGCAATCCTGTGTGGATTACGTTTTGCTTTCCTATGTGGAATACGTATACTTTCCTGTGTGGACTGAGTTGTACTTGGGCTCGGAGGTTGGAGCGTATTTGAATTGATGACTTAGGTATATGTATGGGCATATACCTAAGCAGTGTCGGTTATTACTTCGTGATTGTTCCTTTCTTCGTGGTTTATCCTTTGTGGATTTGAGAGACCTTCAGGGGTCTCGGGGTCCCTACTGAGTAGCTTATACTCACCCCTGCACAGGCTTTGCCCGCACTACGTTGTGTTGGTTGCAGACGACGGACATCGTTGACCTTAGCTGAGGCTTGCAGAGCGGGACGGTACCCGGAGGTGGACCACTGGGCGGGACGTGCTCGGAGCGGACGGTGGGACCCGTGGAGCAGAGGAGCTATCTGTACCCACCCTTCAGGTGGGATTTCCGGTGGACAGCTCGGAGTAGCGGATTTTACTTTTCAGTTGCTGTTTTCCCTTTCGAGTTGTACTTTACATTCAGTTTGGGTTTGTATACTGGCCCATTTACTTTTCCGCACTTTCAGTTGTACTCTGTTTTGTTTAGTGTTTACTTTCCGCTTGCTTACTCTGTGGTGTTTGTTTACTTTACAAAGGCAATGTCTTCCCTTTTTACCGGGATTTACGCCTTGGTGCTAGTCGCCAGCCCCTGGCCTATGAAAGGCGGGCTTGGGGTAGTCACGGCACGGACCCCGAGGGCGGGTCGTGACATATCTTTTAAAAACATTTCTTGAGAAAAATAATATTTAAACATTTCAAAGTGTCTCATACCACTTTGAAACATTTTAATCATAATCCACATAAAATAATAACATTACAAGAAGCTTAAAATATCATTAAAATAAGGATATTCCTGATATAACATGTTAAATTCTAGTATATACACCTTGTAAAAGAACATTGGTGCTTAACAAAACATGTGACTCAAAGAAGTAAAATTGAGACAAAACTACCTTACCCATTAGGTAACTTTTGAACTATAAAACCCCATGAAATATATATCATAAAATGGATATGTAAATACCCATAAATTAATGTATAAAAATCATATAATACATTCATGGTCAGTACGTATACTACACAAAATAAATTAGTGGTGAATAAGGCATGTATCTCACAAAAATAAAAAGTGAGATGCAATTTTCTTACACCTTTATAATCAATTGAATTGTATGTCCCATAAAAGAAAGAAAAATATATGGATATAAAAATATCATAATATTCATAATAAGACTCATAAAATAAATTCATGGGTAGTATATATACCATGTAAGTTAACTGAGTGGTGAATTTGGCATGTGTCCCACAGAAATAAAAGTGAGACATAAATCATTTACCTTAGGTATGATTCCCTCCATACATGTCTGAAACTTCTATATAGTGGTTTTAAACCTATTATTAACTTAAACCAAAATCATAATAATATTTATTATATTATATATTATTCATTTATAACTTTATATTACCCATTTATTAACAATTCTAAGTTATAGAAACGTCTCAGGTAATAACTGCTTTGTTTATCATACATGTTTTGAATTTTTATTCTTGATCATATTACATAGATGATGATTTAATTACTTTTATAATGTAAAATATTATTTATATATCATATATTTAGTATATAAATATATATATATATAAGATAAATATATGAAATATAATACACAATTCATGGAGACGGTAAATTGTACGTACACATGAACTTTGTTTCCATTTTCTTATTATACTAAATGGAAGAAGGTAAATGAAATATATGTATATATATATTATTCCATTAGAATTATATGTCATTTATTTCATATTTATTAATTATATATATTTTTATAATCATTATTGAAATTTTTAATGTGGAATATGAATCTCATCGTGTCATGGAGAGGGTAGGTCGTACGTACGCACAAGCAATGATATCATTCCCTTAATTGTGAAAAAGAAAGGAAGTGTATGGTATATATTTTATTCCAAAATCAATATAATGTTATATGTATTATTTATATCCCTTATATCCATCATTATAATCATACAAATAACGTAGTGATGGAAAATAGATTACACCACGGTGTGGAGATGGTAAGTCGTATGTACACACGTGTGGTACTTTCATTTTTTTTAGGATGAATAAAAGATAGAATATAGTTGTTCCATAATCAAAAAAATATATAAACATATAGGTGATACTATATTTATTATATTATAATATAATCAACACATGAATATGAAGTAAAATGGGAAACAATTTTGAAAGAGTGGGTAAGGAGATTACCTCTTCTTCGAGGATCTCCCTCTAGATCTCATATTAGGGACACTAGAGTTGGTCTTTTGAGAATACCAAGAACTCTAAAATGTTACTTGGAAACTTGATAAGGTTAATGGGCAGGTTTTGGTCAAGATATAAGTCTCAAAGTGGTGTGATGAAGTGAGGGACGAGGTTCCCTTTTATAATTGAGGTGAGGGGCACTTTTGGAAATCCTCAAAATATTAAAATACAATAAGATTATTCTAGATCTGAATACTTACAAACTAAACATAAATTAAAATTAGAATAATTGTTCAACCATATCCTATTCCCTTGTGATTATTTAACTTTTTTCAATTTTTAAATAATTTAATAATAAATTAATTTAATAAGATATCATTACTGTCAAATTTAATACTATTCATTTAATTTAGCTTCAAATACATCAATACAAAGTGAGAGTTCGAATATAACCCTTTAAAACATCTATAATATATATTATAGATCTATTAAATTTTTTATACAAATTAACTAATTCAAAATATATCAAAATTAATATTATTAAAATCAATTATTCTATTTTTATGATAATTAAATAAATATTGTTTTAACATTGAAGTAGCTTTTAAGGTAATTATATAACTTCTAAAAATTTAAAATAAATTTCTATAATTAAACTAATTTTATTTATATAAAAATATACATTTATATTCATTCATATCTTGATTGTGTACCTATTTGGAAACATAAAAGTTATTAAATACAAGAGTGATACTTTGTAATTATGTTTGATTTAAATAATATATAATTTATTTTCATGGTAAAGTGTCCATTAAACAACTAAAAATAGATCATAATGTGATAAGGGTTGAATAATTTTTATCCAATAATTTTTTGAAAATTTTTGGTTTTATTTTAAACCTTATCATTTTGATTTACCCTTAATTAATCTATTGTAAATTAAACTGTGGTAACAACATTTTAAATATTAAGTGGTTATAAATTATTAATTATATGAGTTTAATTGTCCATAAATTAAAACTTTATGTAATTTCAGACCTTATCATAATCTATTTTTATTTTTTAAATATTTATATTATTTTTAATTAATTTAATAAAATATCATTAGTTTCAATTTTGACACTATTCAAAATGTTATCTTTAAATAAAATCCAAAAAGCAAGATAATTTTGAAAAAAAATATTTAATATACCCCTAACATGTCATAGTCACCTTAAAAATTCTCAGGAGACCTTAATTAATTCAAATTATAATTATTTTAATATTTTTAATATCATTTATTTGATATATCCTTTAATTAAACAAATAATGCAACATCATTATGTAAGCCTTTAAGGTAATTATTTAGTTCATAAAAATTACAAATAAATTACTATTATTAAGATAATAATTTTATATTTCAAATGAGTATTTATAGTTAATTTATATTGTTTATAAACCTATATTAGAAATGGTATAGTTATTAAAATATGAGTATGACATTTTTAACTTATCTTTAAATAAAATATAATGAATATCATATTCTCAATCAAGTGTCTTAAAAATGTTATAATTTCTACATAAGGTTGATTTTGGTCGAAACCCACTCATCCAATGAAACTAGGACAAGTGTTAGGGTAATTTTATAATATTATAATATTATTTTTACTTTTAATTACCTGATTTATCCTTAACCATGGTAAAACAAATACTAAAGCTATTATTCACCAAAAATTAAGTTGAACCTATTAGATTGTAAATATAATACTGATTATAATCTTATATGTCCATTTTTCAAAATTCAATTCATAAAAGTGACAAAATTAAGTTTAATTCTAATCTCATAGATGTAGCGAGAAGGCAGCAAAAAGAACGTTCAAAAGTTCAATAAGTTTTTTATATCTAATATTAATATAAAAAAAATGATTCCAATGACCTACATTTGATTTATATTTGTATAATTGATTTATTTTGACTTTAAAATCAATTTAAAATATGATAATTATTTAAATGAAAAATGCATTTTTTAACTATAATGCGGTATTTTTCACTATTAATCAAAAAATGAAACTTCTTACCAAAAAATGTACATTTAATTATAAATATATTTTATTTCTATGAAAAAAATTAAAAATTATTTATTACTATTCATATTACTATGTTTAATGGATAGTTTATATCTATCTCATTTAAATAATTATAATAAAAAAGTGTTGTTTTGTAGAGACTCAGTGTTGCGTGTAACACAAGTCAAGATGGTGTTTCGTATAGCGCAAGATTAACTTGGTGTTTCGTATAATGTAATCCAAACTTAGTGTTTTTATATAGTAATAAAAAAACAATATTCAGTGTTACATGAAGTTCATAATATCAAAAAGATTAAATTAATTCAAAAAAAACAATACACAAAATCTCAAGGTGTTACAGTCGTAAGCCATATTTCCCTGGACGTAGCCCATGTTCGAGACATAGTGATACCAGTGGGGTCCTTTTTTTTGACCCTTGTGCTAGAGACTCCTACTGGGATGATCAGTGATCACATACTTCTACTAACAGTTTTACCTAACTCTAGGGGGAGAGAGAAACTCACATGGAATCTTTTCATAGCGGTAGTGAGACCCTAAAATGGTTTCCTCAATATGGGCTAGTAGTTTATCATCCATGCTCAGATGATTTCTACCAGTGAGTGTAGTAGTTCTTCCAATTTTTTTATGGATTTTTCTTTCTTTGATAAGGAGTGATCCTAAGGAGAGAAGGATGATATCATTCGCAGGAGGTTACAGCCGCTTCTTTACCAGTTTTCTAGTACTACCCTTGGAGTTGTTGATGCTTTGAGATTTTAGTTTTTTGTGATGGTGAAGGAGTGTGAGGGAATCCGTCCTTAGGAAAAGTCATGTTTACCTCCCCAAAGAGAGTTTTTTTATGCATGGACTTTCACCATAGATGACTTGATATTTGTTCTAGAATATCGGATGACCTCGTATAACTATTGGAGCTGGAGGTGCGGTTGGAGGAGTCTACAGAGTGGAGGATTCGTAATACCCAGTGGGTTTTCCTGGATATACCCATGTTATTCACCTAAAAAGGTAGATGAGATCTTGAGTTCGAGTGAGTATTTTCATCACCTGAGATAGGTTACTATCTAAAAGGATTATACACCCCTAAGAATCGATGACATATTCACCTAGAGGATGGAGGTGAAGTGGATCTTAGAGTTTGACATCAGGATGGGTTATCTACAGCTCTAGGTTTGAGAGGGAGATGTACCGAGTGTGGCTTCCTAAATTAGCTGCGGTTACTTTGAGTTCTTCGTGATACCCTTCAACATGCTGAATTCCCCAACATATTTCACAAGACTTATGATCCATATCCTTAACCTTTCTTGGATCGGTTAGTGGTATTCTTCTATAATGGTACCCTTGTTTCCTCAGTGCCAGAGTTGGAGCACGTGAGACATAGGATCGTGGAGCTAGACATTATTTGGGAGTGTTATTCTTGTGATAGCTCCCATGGATTTAGTTCTAGATTTTAAAGTCCACTTCTTGATATATTTCTTCTCAGGCATGGTAGTGAAAATGGACCCTATAGAGGTTGAGGTGGTATAATCTTGATGGACACCCATGGTGTGGTCATAGAAACAAATTCTCACGGTGAGGTTTTTTGTTCGTTGTTGTCGAGAAAGGTGACGGAGCAGTTGACCTATTTACAGTTAGACTGGGTGTACAGTTTTCTCCACATGTCGCAGCTGAAGAGGTATGTACATCACTTGTTGTACGATACTGACCTAGTTAAGATGGGTCATGAGAATGGAGTTTCATTTTTCAAAAAGATGGGGGATTTGAGAAATTGCAAAGAAAGACCCTTTGTGGGTAAGTGTTTTCCTTGGGTTCATGTTTGTTGGCAGCACAGAAACCATCGGGGGGAGCTCTTGGGAATGGAAGATCTGGATACAAGATCAGTATCCCCACCTTTTTTCTTATTTTTTACTTTTTGGGAACAAAAATATTTTAAGAAGGGAATAATTTAGAGGCTTGTTTTTTACCTTCTAAGACTTTGGAATATTTCTAAGAATATTTTCAGAATCAGGCGTTGTGACAGCGTGTGATTCTGAGGCCTAGTGAGCCCAAAATTAATTTTATAAACATATTAACTATATTTTATATTACACATGTATAGTTTTCAGGAAAAAGTGTAATAACTCTCAAATAGAGTCTCAAATCAGAAATCTAAAACCATGGTTGAATTTGAAGCATGGGGCATACCCTAAGAGCAACCTAAAGTTGGTTTGCATGGGATGTATGGTAGAGGCAGCTGTATTTTGGTGCATTTAATTAAAATATATAATTTATTTATATATTTTGAATTAAATGATATGGACTATTTTCCTCTTTGAATAAGCTTCTACGATGAATTTTTTGTGTTATCCACATAACCTTGGGATAGTTGAGAGGAGATTCCACCTATTCTTCATTGGAAAATCATGATCGGAGAATGACAGACAATTAGATCGAGGATAATCATGAGATGAACAAAAAACACAATGGGATCATCACCTTCATCACTAGTGGATGCATTCTTCACCAACGATTGATCCATAATCAAGGTAGGAATTTTCATTTATGGTTTTTTCCTTTTTTATTAAAATATTGAGCATAGATTTTATTTAATTTTGATATGCAATAATTTTTCTTCACATGAGCCCTGAAATTTTATTGATTATATTAATTTGGTATAATTCTTCCCTTATTGAATAATTTATCACCCCATTTATATAATCATTGGCCTAGAATATTTCACCAATGATGGTTCATTTTTTTCTTGTTCTTTTCACCTATCCATTCATTTCGTTCTTCATCATTGGAAAACAGGACCATAGTTCAGTATTTCTGGGGTGGGTTTGAGCGCAATCAAACCCCCAGATTCATTGTGATAGCACGAGCGACACGCATATCGATGGTTTTTGGATAGATTGATGAATGATAAGGATGGTGTTTTGTGAACAGATCAGATCGGTACTGCGGGTTCGTGATCAAGGTGCAATGAGGAGGGTGGTTGATCGAAGGTAGTTTAGGTCGAATTGGGGATCCCTGTTTTCACGGTTGAAGTGAGAAAATGATGTAAAGTGTGATAGGATCAAGTGTCGGACACATGAGAGGTGCATCTGGGGATGTGCGATTACCATAGATGGATGTGTGGGGTTTTTTAGTGAAGAACGGATTGAATCCAATTTCTGGTCGGTCGTGGTGGGTGGTGTGTGTTATTATTATTTTTAATAATAATAAATTGTGGTATTTATTATTATTTTTAACAATAATAACATGATATATTTATTATTATTGTTAATAACAATAATAAATATTAAATAAATGAGGGAATTGATGAAATTAAAGGAGGAGACTCCACCTTGAAGAGGGGAGGTGTGTGAACCATGTGAGTAGCCTCTGCAATCCATATTCATTTAATAATATATGTTATAATAATAATAATATTATTATTATTATTATTAAAGGAGAGGAGAGTCATGGGCTCTATGCGCCTAGTGAAATGAGGGGGCAAGTTTGAACGTTCCATTTAAAAAAAGGAAAATAATAGTTATAGTAATATAAAATATTATTATTACAACTATTATTATTTTGGTTGGGAAAACCTTGATTCGGCCGTAAATTTTTCATGCGGCATTGAATTGACAAACCGTCAGCGGCATCTTGACCCTAATGATAAGATGGTCATTTCAAGGCTAATGTTGGATACCTTTCTCATGATTGTGACTCAGGTTAAAAAAAATTCAGAATGAAAACCCATCAACGGCATTATGACCTTGACATTGAGGAAAACGTTTCAAGACCAATATTGTGTATTTAATTCATACTCATGGCCCAGGCCCAAGAAATATCATTCGAGCATGATGCAGTAATATGCATTTTTTTTACCGAGTGTCCGAATTTGGAAAGATAATAGCCTATCTTGAGCATTTTTTCGTGAGGGTCATAATGGTGTGGTATATTTGGTCATTCATGGATGTTTGTGATGAAATGTTAGTGGTTTTATGTTTTATCCCATCGGATCGACAACGAGCCTCATGCGTTCTTCAGGCTTTTTGTAGAGACACGTTGTGTAGTACCCTTACACATCTTGTAAAGCTATATATCTAGCAAGTTGTGTGATGGAGATGACATGACCAAGAATATAAGTGGGGTAACATGTTGTGAAAACCCCCTTACACATCGTGTGCTTCTTCAGAATAATCTACCTCTCGTGTCTTCTTCGTCTTGAATTGGATTTTGGTCCATGAGTAGTCTATATTGATTGTTTTTTCACATAGAACATGATGGTGGCATTATTAGTGGATTTCGAGATATGATACAAGATAATATAAGAATTACATTTCTTTAAGTGGAATTTGACGATGGAAATGATTGAGTAGGATCATCATAGAGAGGTTTGGGTTCGCAATCACCCTATTGTACCAGATCATGGGTCCCCCAGACACCTCTATCCACTGAGTGGTACCCCCTGAAGGACTAGGGTGTGGGTACTCTATCTATCTACTAAGTGGTACCCCCGATGGACTAGAGTGTGGGTCCTCTATCTACTAAGTGGAACCCTCTTACCGTGACAAGGCATGGGTCCTCTACCTACTAAGTGGCACCCTCCTGTCATGATAGGGCATGGGTCCTCTACCTACTGAGTGGCACCCTCCTTCCAGGAAAAGGCATGGGTCCTCTCCATATTGAGTAGAACCCTCCTACCGTGATAGGGCATGAGTCCTCTACCTGCTGATTGGAACCCTTTTGCTATGATAGGGAATGGGTCCTCTATCTACTTGTGGTATCCCCCCCTCCTGAAGGACTAGGGAGTGGGTCCTCTGCCTACTATATGGTACCCCTGATGCACTAGGGTGTGGGTCCTCTACTTGGAGATCCCCCCCAGACTATGCGGGCCAACAGTGAGGTGTGGGTCCTCTACACAGTTACTTCTTTGTAAAGACATGAAAGATGCTAAGTATTGTTGATGGACACTTGTAACTATTGATAGAATCATTGTTCTTAGCAGGGTTGTGGAGATAGAGATCCTATTTCTCTCATTTGGGATTCTTTTTGAGATATATGGGTGTTTTACTTTTTTTGTCTTATATACTGATTGGCATACCTTCGTTATGATGAGATGCATATTTCTATTGTGCCTTTTATCACTCCCTCTTTAGTTTTTGTGTAATAATAATGGGTATGTATATACTCACCTCTGTATAGGTTTTTCCTGCATGTGTCGTGTCTTATACAGATGATTTAAATATATTTAGTGTCATTGTAAGAGCTTAGGGATGCTTGGATGCATAGACCACGTATGGTGGTCGGGATTAGAGATTTGGATTTGGGCACTCTCAAAATTTACTTTTCTATTTATTTTCATGTTGGTACATCTTTTCTAGTTGGTTATATATTTTGACTCTTTATCTTTTATATTGCACTATCGTACTCTTTTTTATTCACTAGATGTTATTACATTCAAGGATTTTACTCTAGATGTCACATTCATTTTTTATTATTCCTCTACATTTTTTCATGGAGATGGTTGGGTGAATGTGTACAAGTAATTTAGGCAAAGGCATCCCATATTTTTATGCCTTTCATCACTTATCACCAGCCCCTAGGCTATGTAGGATGGCTTACGGTAGTTACAGCTTGGACTTCCACTAGCCATGCAGGCCCTGGTGTGTCGGCTCATGAAAAAAACTAATGTGGATAAGGAAAAAATTGGAAGACTTTTTTTCACACCTCAACCTTTTAATTCCTTTGTTTAACTCTTTTCATGGATTTGGATCTTTTTTTGAGGTTTGGGTTGAGAATTGGTTTAAATTTTTAAATTTTGGAAGTCCCGAGTGAATTTTTTATCACGGTCAGCACATGTTTGAGGGAAATCGTCCAACTTTTCCCAAGTAACTGTGTAGTTCAAATTTTTGGTTTTATGGAATGGCGCACGTCTTATGCATGGTTTGGTATATCGTGCGGTAATCATGAAGTTCGACTCTAGATGTTGGCAGTGGCGTTTGGTGTGGTTGGTGCACAGTTTGGGAGTCATGCATCCAAACCATGTGAGGTGTCTCTTTTGGGCAGTGAGGGGCGCACGGTTGGTGCATGGTTTGGTAAACCATGTGGCCAAACCATGCAAGATTGACAAGTCATTAAAATTTTGAAATCTCAAAATCTCTCTTCTCCCCTTTTTATCCCAAATCAAACCTCTCCTTCTCTGGTCATTTTTAGCACATGAAGGGTCCCAAAACCCCCCTCCCTTGACTCCTCCTCCATGGATGATCCTCCTTCGAATCTAAGGTGAGTTTCTATGGTTTTGGGCCATTTTTTCTCTTCTTTCTCTTCCCTTATCTTGTTTTCTTGGTGTTTCCTTGGTGGGTTCTTGTTTGGACGAACCCTAGAGGCTAGGTTTGATGTGTCTAGTTGTTTTTATCTGGATCTAGGGTGTATAGATTGTTCCTTGGGGCCTATTCTTCCTTCCCTTGAAGTTTCGTCACATCCACACTCCATTGAGGTTGGTCTTTCGTCTATCTCCCTTAAAATTAATTCTATTTGATTATTGGGTGTTTTTAAATAGTATACAAATGTGTTTTACATGCTTGTGGTATGATTTTTTTTCTTGGTATGGTGTTTTCATGTTGGAAAAAATTGGTGGAAGTGGTTTAAAGTGGGTTTTCTTCAAATATGTTATATAGTTATGCACATAAGGTGTTTGTTAAAATGATAATTAAGTTTTAAAGTGAATTTGAGAACTTGTGATAGTATTTTTCCTTATTTATGTTTTGATAACTTGAGTGAAATTATAAATTTGTCTTGATGTGTTGTTTGGATGCCTCTTTATGGTATACTTGTTTGTGGAAAAATGTTTTGGAAAGATTCTCCCAGTTTTAGAATGCTTATTATTGATATTGAAATTGTGTGACTTGTTGTGTTGGTTTAAAGGAAAGTGGTGTTTCTTAAAAGAATGGTTTTTGGAAGATTTCATGTACATTATAATTGTTTCATTGGATTTTGATGCATCCATGGGTGCATGGAGTGCACACATGAATGGGAATACAAATGAAGGTGACGCTTAAGAGTCATCCCCCATTTTCCTCAAAAATTATCATTGGTTTCTAAATGGTGTGTTGGTTCCCTTTTTTGGTTTCTAAAAGTGGATTCAAATGTGTTCTTCAAAGATTGTCCCATTTGGAAATTGAGATATGTTTTGATGAATGCTTGGCATATAGACCCATTTGGTGCATCTCATAAGGTTTCATGTTTTACTCTAGTTTGGAAATGGTTTTGTAAATGTATTTGTATTTAGAAATCATAAAGGCTTATTTGGCATTGTGAACATGAAAGCGGTGTTTCATGTTATTTTGGTAATGGTTTGGAACATTTTTTAATATATTGTAAGTGATATTTTTGAAGGTTCGATTGGAACCTTATAAAGTTTTGAAAATGAATTGTGGTTTTGGAAGTACAAATGTCCGGTTGGAATCTTAGTGCATTTTGAGAAATGGATTGAAAGATTGTGTGATGTGATGGTTTGGTTGGCACTTGAAAAGGGATTTTTGTGATAATGGAACCCCTATGGAGGATTTCCCTATGTGGGTTATTGCATGGGTGGTGTTGGTGTTTGGGTTAGGTAAGTGCGGTGGTGGTAGGTAAGGTGAGCCACGCATATGAGGACCTCCTACTTTCACCATGTATGATTACCATGGGTTTCATGGTCATATTTAGAGGGTAGAGTGAAGGTGGTTTATCAACCCCAATTACACAGATTGGTACCCCTTATATTTTTTATAGGCTAGGTGGGTTGTACCACCGGTTGGCAGTTAGAACGAACATTTGGTTATTGAATATGGAGTTATACCATATGCCGGTAGGTGAGTCAGACCTGAGTATGTCTGGGGATCCCTCTAGGGATGTTTAGGAATTACAATGGTTTACTATCTATATGTGCATGTTTATATCTTGTTGCACTTGGTTTATTGTTTATACTGCTTTTTTATTTTCAATATAGCTTGGTATCTCTTTGTTTAGATTTTGGGTTTTGGTTTTGGTTCTAAAGTGGTAACCCATTTTAAAAATAGTGAGGTGGTGT
This sequence comes from Viscum album, assembly GCA_963277665.1. Taxonomy (NCBI): domain Eukaryota; kingdom Viridiplantae; phylum Streptophyta; class Magnoliopsida; order Santalales; family Viscaceae; genus Viscum; species Viscum album. The sequence continues at coordinate 994,215,984 of OY728164.1, forward strand.
GTGTTGTTTTGGAAAAGGGTAAGTTGTGTTTATTTATCAAAATTAGAAAACCCTGTCTTTATATATGTATTATAAACTAGTATTTATGGACTATTTTAGAAAAGTAAATGTATGGATTCTATAGTGGTTTCCTACTGAGCTGTCAAGATCACACTCTACTTGTATCATTCGATGTCAATAGACCCAATTTGTTTTGCAGGTTTAGGATTCAGGTTCGGGTTCCTGGTTCGGTTACTCATAAATCAAGTTGGTCTTGTGGTAGGTGGTGACCAAGAGGTCAATTGGAGATCGTGTTGTGTGGTCTGGTCTCAATTTGTATTCATTTTTGTTTTGTTTTTCATTTGTTGCATCTAGATTCAATTTTTATGTTTATTGATATTCATTTATCGTCGGTTCTTATGCTTGTTCAGTTTTTTTCTCTTGATCCTGATTATTGGGAAAAAATCATTCCCACAATGATTACTTTGATGCTCGAAACTAGTTGTCAGCCCATGGGGATTAGAAATGTCCTTCGGTCCATATATGGGACTAGTTCAGATGTTGGGTTGGATGGAATCCCAACTTGGTTCATGACATGTTTGTTGATATGAAGTTTCCTCCTCTGGGATTGTGATAATCAAAGTGTTATAAATCTCACTAAAAATAAATTGCAAAATTCTCGTTCTAATAACATTGATATTAAAATATCACTTCATCAAAGATCATGTGGAGAAGAATGAACTGAAGTTATATTTTGTTCCTACAACGGAGAAAGTTGGTTATATCATTACAAAACCACTTTTGAAGGAATCATTTCATAAACTGTGGCTAATAATGGGTGTTCAACCTCCCTCTATTCAAGGCTAAGATATTTGTTATCCGTACCCTCTCCGTCTTGTCTTTGGATAGTGTTTTTGAATGGGGAGAAAAAATCATGTAACATAAATCTATCAATTGGTATGTTCATAACCTTTTAGGTAAATCATGTATTTAGGGGGAGTCTGTAAAAGAGATAAGTTGTGATTTCAATATATGTGAACTATTTTAATAGTTTGTTGGAGTATATGTGGGAAAGTTTCTCTAAAAGGAAAATGTTATTTTGTGATGAAAGTTTCAAGTAGAATAAGAGGTGCATGGAAAAAGATTCTTAAACCATTACTTTTGGACTACATGTTATTGTTGTTCAATTATTCGTATTTCCTACGCCAAGTTCACACAAGTAAGATTATAATTGTTGGATATATAATTCATTGGGGGAGTTTCAAAGTTTTAGTGATTTATGTTCCTTGGTTGAAAACTAAATCCAAAGGTGGAGATTGTTGGGACTAGGAAGTTTGGAGGTGTTTTTGAAGATGCTAGAAGTTTCTATGAAATTTGATAATAAATTTTTACCTTTTGTTTTTCAAACATAAATCATGAAATTTTGTTAATATTTCCAACAATTGGTGAATGGATGAACTTTTCGGACAAAGTCTATCGAATAGACTATTCCATATGAAGATTTATTGGCTTAAGAAATGTGTTGAATGTCTATATTTTTTGTTACAAAATCATTAGAAAATTTTTTTTTGATGAAAATAAAATCTAGAGATGTTTCTTTGTTCTTAAGTTACTAATATCATCAGTGTTGGAATATCTCATGTTTCTAGATTAAGTGGAAGGAGGGATATATTTTATTAAGTAAAAAAGGGGGATAAAAATCATTTTTAAGTAAAACTTCCACACCATAAAGTTTGTGTTTAATGTTTATGAATTTTGGTGAACAAATGAAAGTTGCTAAAGTGAAAAGTGGAATCACATGAATAAAATGGAATCAATGAACAAAGTATAATCAGATGAACAAAATGGAATCGGGTGAACAAAGTGGAATTGGATAAACAAAGCGGAATCGGACGAACAAAGTGGAATCGGATGAACTTTCAATCGTATAATGTTTCACAAGTTCAAATTTTTCTTTATAAAGTTTTTATAAAGATATCAAAAGTGATTATGCAAAGATGGTATTTAAAATTCCCAAATATAAAGAGAGTCAAATCCATGATACACACCAATTTTAAAAGAAATCAAAGGAGGGAAGTGGTTTTTAATATTTTTGAGAAGCTTTAGGAATACTCTAGAAGTCCTGAGAACATTCTGGTGAATTAGTTTGTGCATAATTTTTGAATTTCATGTTTTCATTGAGCGGGAAATGATAATTGAAATCCCTCCTTTTATACTTATCATGCATTTATAAATAGGATTCAAGTATAAGTATGGTGTAGAGTATTGTTACCAAGTACAGAAGCTAAAGTGTTGTTGAATTGGTTTCAGATAGAGAAATCATACAAAATTATGAAAGTCGAAGATTGAATAGGGAAGTTTCCATCTAATGAATCTCTTGGTTGAATAAGAAGAAAAAATAAGTTTGTAATGAGAATAGAAGTTGTGATCAAAGGTAACAAACATAAATCACCAGAAAAACTTTTATATTAGGTGTAATTGGATGAACATTTCAGACAAAAATTTCAGACAAATATTTCCAAAGAATATTTCAATTGAACATTTCGGATGAACATTTCAGACATACTTATCAGATGGATCAATCGGATGGAAAAATTACAAAGTGGTAGTTCTTTCCAACTACTGGGTAAGAAAGTGAAGAAGAATTATTTTACAAGAGAAAAAGTGAAGAAGTAAAAGTATCATAGTGCCAACAATTTAAGCCTGTTGATGGAGGTTTCTAAAATTTATTAAAAAATATTTGTTATATCTTACTTTGTGTGGAAATCACATAAACTATAGTTTTGATAATAGTGAAATGCAAGTGCAAGGATATTTCATTATTGTTATAACCACATAAAAAGGATTGTTTTCTAGTGGATTGTGTGGTGTTGGATTAATTCTAAACCATGCCAGGGACTAGTTACTCTTATTGAGTGGTGAAACTTATAAATTCTTGTGTTTCTATGGAATTTTATTGTGTGTTTTGTTTCAAAAAAGTTATAACTCTTTAATAGGAAGTTAAGTTTGTTTCATAAGAAATAAATTGTAAAATGAAAACATCATTGATTCACCCCTTCCCCCCTCTCAATGATCACACAAATTTTGTTGGGTCATTTAATGCCCTTATCGAGGATGAATATACTTTGGGTGTAGGTTTTTCTCCCTTAAAATCCATGTTAGCAGGGGAACATATAATTGACTTCTCACACTTCCCTACTCTCCCTTCTAGGTGTAGTACAGGTTGAGATGGATCAAGGTAAGTAAAATCATAATACCATAGTATGTGGTGTGCTGGCAGACCCTGTAGGGTATTAGTGTGTACAAGATCACTGGAAGACCATGTGTGGTATTGAGATGAGGATATATGAGAGGTGCACTGTCAGACCCTATGGGGTATTGGATGATATGATATTATATGGTGGGGTCATTCTTGTTAGGAGGAGGGCGTGAGGTTGATGTCCTTCATGTTCATGATACCCTATAGTACTTGACAAGAGATGTGTGGATGAGGCATGGTGTTTTGTGGTATGATTTTGGAAAGGATTGGGAGCATAAAGTGTTTGACGTTGGGGTATGAGAGAAACAAACTAATAGGGAAGTGGTTGTGAGGAACCTTCTTATTATATTTTTCGATACTATTTTATTATACTTGGATGTGATATTTGGTGAGTGTGTCTTGCTGAGGTTTGGTTGTAGATGACCAGATAGGTGCTTGTTGGTTCTACTATTTATTCATTGATGCATTAGTGTGATCTTTACTAATTTTCATGAGAAGTCTTGGATATGATTCTATAGAGTATACATGTTATGCTCACCCCTATATATATAATCTTTTTTTAAGGTTTCCATGGAGACTTTAGTGACCAAGCTTGGTAGTACTAGCTCAGAGTTTGAGTTTTGTTGTGAAGTCGCTGACATAGATTTTTATTGGTATTTTACCATGGGATTATATTCTTCTGACATTATTCATGCATTGTGTGATTTTTGTGGATATCATTTTATTTATATTAAGGTGTTAATCGATGGTTTGTTTATTTATTCCTAGTTTATATAAAGGCAATGTCTCTCATTAGATCATTTATACCCAGAGTACTAGTCACCAACCTGGAGCCTATTGGAGGTGGGTCTCGTGGGTCACTCTCATCCTCACTGCAATCTCGGGAAGGGTTCCCAGTGGGGGCGGGTCATGACAAAAGTTGAGGTGTTTACACAATCATGGGAGGCATTACCTCTAAAATAAACCTATCACCAATTATCATACATCAATATCTCCCATAATATGCATGAAGTATAAACTAGAAATATAACTGATGACTATATAACAAAATCTTTAGGACACAATGATAAATAGTATAAATGTAATAACCAAGAACAAAAAATATATCCTGACACTGATGGCATGAGGGTGGTCACCATAATGTGATCTCCACTACACCAGTTATCCATATTAGTCATCAACCTCAAGGATATGTGATCATCCATCATCTACATCACAAATCAACAAGGATACAAGGACAAAATTGTGTATGTGTTGTAATGACTTTTATTTTTCCATGTATTGCTTTAGAATATTGAAATATATTAAATATATTAATATCACGCACGTGTAAGTTTCCTGATAAAGTGGAATAACTCCCGAAATGTGGGTCCAAATCAGAAATATGAGGTAACCATTGAGTTTAGAATGTTTTTTTCCTAGGTGAGACATAACCTTTGTCGGTGTTGGGTGTTTTTTAAAAAGTTGTCGCAAGCATGGAATTAATATAATTAATTAATTATTTATTTTATTTTATTTTATTTGATGCGGCGACTAAACTCCTCTATTTAAACACAGTTATTCCTCAACCCTATGGTTAGCCACATAACCTAGGTATAAATAGGAAATACTAGAGAGGAGCTTTTGAAATATCATTGGTAGACGATGTCGGGTCGCATCGGATCAAGGATCGTGTACCAATAGATTTTGTGGATCTCATCAAATACGGAAATGCAGAACCATTCTTCATCAGCGATCAATCAAAACTTTAGGTAGGATGTTTATTTGTGATATTCCATCCCATTATTTTATCCTGGTCAAACATGAATCAATTCCATGAACAAGAATTGATTCACACATCGATAGTAGATTTATTTGAGATGGATTTAATTGTTTGTTGTTTATTTCCTATTTGTTTTTCTAAATCTATGACAATGTATCGAGTCTTAATGAACGAAGGTCAAGGTTCATTCCTCACATCTTATGGCTTATGGATTTCTCCCCCCTTTTCTTCTCACATTCATCGTGGGCATTTTCTTTGGCCATTGGTTCGATGATTACCTGATATTTGATCATTGTGCAACCATTCTTTGGTGCAACGGATCAATACCGCAGGTGCAGTTCATGATTGAGGTGCGATGAAGGAAAAGGATGATCGTAGGTGGATCATGATGGATTGGTGGTTCCCGTTCATCCTAGATTCTATGGTGCGACTACAGATGGTGCGTGGGGGCATTTCCCTAGCGGATTCAATGGTCAGAATCCTAATCTTAGGAAATAAGATTCTTGGATAACCCTGGATCTACAATATCCAATGAGGGTGACGGTGGTGGTGTCATGAAAAGATGACACAAAGGAATCGCCTGAGGGTTCTAGAAATTTCCAAGTTACATAGCGTGTAATCCAGGATCACACGTCGTGTGGGACCCCCTAGCTATGGAGCTAGGGTTTCTGTAGATAGTTAAATATCACACATGATGTGACTCTATCACACATCATGTGACTCATGCTAGGTGGTTCATCATGTAACTCTGAGGTTACATGGGCATAGATAGGTCGAAGTAAATGGACATAGCTAGAGTACACAGACACAGTTTGGTGTACTCGAGTATGGGTAGACAGCATGGGCAAGGTGTTGGGCGATCTGTACACACTATGTACTATTCCTACACGCCGTGTATATAGAGATTTACATGTCGTGTGAGCCAACATCACATGGGAAGACCAAGGGTTGGTTGGACACATTGTGTACCCCCTGACACGTCGTTTATCCCCTATGAGGGTGTTTGGATCTCTTTGTTTATTTAGTATGGACCAGTATCGATTGAGTGTGTTCCCTTGGTCTATCCCCTTGAGGTTACAATGCGAAATTGCATCCAAATATCTAGATTGAGATCCCCTCTGTAGGATGAGTCTCAGATAGAGTTTGTGGTGTACCTCCATGAGATCAGAGTGTGATCCTCTATCATTTAATACCCTAGGTAGGGTTTGTGGAATCGATGTGGCCTCATTGAGTAGGGCATTGGTCCTCCATCTAGAAGGTTATTTTAGTAGAGTTCTTGGTATCATTGGAGTATGATCCCCTATGTAGCAAGTTGATCCATCTTGGGTTTGTGGTGTCCCCCGGCGGTCCTAGGTGTGATCCCTTATCTGAGTATTAGGGTCTTTTGAGACCAATGATCTTCCTTAAGTGGGGATCAATGATCATTACAACTTGGATGAGTCTCTAATGATAGCATGACTCATGGAGTGTATTCTCCCAGAATGAGCATTTCTTCGAGAAGAAACCTATGGTTGACAGTTTGGTTGTGACCGCTTGGTGGCACGGTGTCCTTCCTGAGTATATTTGGGTTTCTTATTTCCATTCAGTACTGCATTACTTTTATGAGCTAACTATTATTGATGCTTTGTGTTTAGTGTTTTCAGGATGTCCTACTGAGTATTGTTATACCCACCCCAGCATTGCTTATGCCCACATGTGTCGTGTTTTATGGAGACGAAGACCCTTTTGACAGTGTACTAGGAGGATTGGGAGATGGTGGAGCATAACTTGAGCTTAAAAGACCGAGGTGTTTTCCAGGTGGTTGCATGTGATCATATTCCTCACCCTTAGAGCAGGTTAGAATCTTTTTAGTTTTTGGTTAGGCTTGTATTTATCCCTTTTATCACTTTCAATACTTTATTATCACACTCTGATTGTGATATCAAAGATGTATGCATACACTAGTTTTAGTTGTTTTAAATTTTATCATTTTATGGGCTTGGATATGTGTGTGTGTGTGTGTGTACAAATACATTAGGCTAATGCCTCCCATTTGTGTGATATACCTACTCGGTGTTGGTCGCCAACCCCTAGCCTATTGGAGGTGGGCCTGGGGTAGTCATGGTTCAGGCCCCATTGGTATGGTTCATGATAGAGTGGTATCAAAGGATTCGATTCATCCTTAGGATAGGATTCTATGAGATTGTTTTGGGTTTTATGGCAACAATGTGAAGTGTTTCAAGTTAATATTTCAGGATAAGGATTCCAATGTTGGTGCAGCAACCGACGTATCCATACACTATGACTGTGACCACCTTCCATTCGACTCGGTATATATAGACATTGTTTTCAGGGAAAACATTAGTACATGCATCATATATGGGTTGTGGTTTCCATGTACTTCTTGATTCATCTACCCATATATACTCATTGACCATGGTATATCTTGTTCATTTCAAGATTTCTTCGTAAAGACAATCATCCAAGATTCCACTGCATGATCAAGAGGATGATCCACCAAGTGATGAGGCCTCAATGCAATGGCTTTTACCAGAGATAGCACCTCTAGGTGGTTTACCAGTTATACCACCACTCATTGAGTAACAGCTAGTGCAGACAATATCAGCTGAGGATACATGCAGGCTGAGTGCACTGCATGAGTTTCAAAGGTAGAAACCTCCCAGGTTTCAGGGTGATCCAAACCCCCAAGTGGCTAAGGACTAGCTAGAGGAAATCACTCAAGTTTTTCACCTTGTGAGGATGTCTGCTGATCAGATGGGGCCCTCGCAGTGAGTCTTTTTAAGGTCCTTGTTGGGTAATAGTGGAGTTTAGTGACTCAGTTACATGATGATATAGCTCTCTCCTAGTCAGACATCGAGCGTCTCTTCAGGGTGGAGTTTTATCTATCCACATTGCGATCAGTGTGCATCCAGAAGTTTCTACATCTATGGTAGGTTATTTTGACCATGGCGAAGTATTCAACGAGGTTTATTGATCTCTCATGATACTCCCTGAATATGGTGTGGGATTCTCTCTTTAGAGGACAAACCTTTGATCATGGATTATGTCAGAATATCATGGCTTTAGTGATATCTCTCTGTATTCCCACCTATGCTGGGGTGATTGAGCGGGCCTTAGTGGTGGAGAACTTCATGGAAGATCAAGTGTTGATATTGGATGCTGGTAGTGGGAACCCAATAGCTAAGACCTCAGTAATAGGTAACTGATGTCAATTGCAAGGATCTAAGCATGCCAGACACTTCAGGAGATGATCCCAGGATAGAGGGTCAGCGGTGTAGGGCTCTCGGGATGGCTTGAATCGACCAAAGGATAGGTGGTGTTTCTCCTTCGATGGTATAGAACATATTTCATGGGATTTTCTGACTCGTCATATAGATTATCTGGAGATGGTTAAGGGACAATAGAGGTAGATATAGAAGCAAGAGAAAGGTGGTCTGCAAGGTTATGGATGTGTTAGAGGGGTCGGTAGAGCAGCAAGAGGTGGTCAGAGGTTTGACCTATTACCCCCACCACCCACGGATGGTCCACGCCAAGATTAAGGAGTTGGTGGTTAGGAATGAGGCTAACTGCAAGCTATGAAGGCCTATGACCCTGAGGCTCTAGGGATGATACAAGGTACAATCTATGTCTTTTCTACCATAGTTTCATTATTGATAGACACAAGTGCAAGTCATTTCTTTCTTGACACTTCTCTGGTTCGGGACTTAGATATTCTGGTTCAGCCTTTGGATCAACACTTATGCTTGGAGACTCCAATAGGAGGTGACTCGGTGATTGTTCACTTTTTGCAATAGTGCGATCTGACACTTGGAGGTGAGAGATTTGCATGGGATCTATTTGTAGCAGTGCTGAGGCCTTATGAAATCATCTTAGGTATGGACTGGATATCCACAATTCATGCCCAGATTGACTATTTTAGGTTAAGGATGCGGTGTGTTTGTAGTGATACGAAGAGGTTTTCCTTTGTGTGTGAAAAGAGAACCTTAGGGAAGCAGGATGAGCTCGGGAATAGGATAGTGCATCTGATTACTCACCAATTGGATAGAAAGAATCTTGGAGCAGTATATGTCATGGGATACTAGTTCCCTACGGTAGTGGTGGAGTATGAGGATGTCTTTCCTGAGGACGTGTCAGGCTTACCTCCCCACTGTGAGCTAGACTTTTGCATTGAATTACACCCTGGGATGACCCATATATCTATAACATCATATCAGATGGCTACCAAAGAACTTCATGGATTGAGGGTGCAGTTAGAGGGCTTGTAGGAGAAGGTCTTTGTGAGACCCATTGTTTCCCCCTAGGAAGCCCCAGTGTTGTTCGCTAAGAAGGCAGGCAGAAGCTTGAGGTTATGTTTGGATTACCAGCACTTAAATCAGGTGACCATGAATAATAAGTATCCACTATCAAGGATCGATGACCTATTCGATCAGAAGAGTGGTGCGATGGTTCTTGAAGTTCAGCCATGGATCAAGCTATCACCACCTATAAGTACAGGATGAGGATATACTTAAGACGACATTCAGATGTCGCTACGGTCACTATGAGTATTTGGAGATGTCACTCAATGTGATGAATGCCCCAACAGTGTTCATGAGACTCATGAACCGGATCTTTCAGCCTTTCTTAGATCAATTTGTGGTGGTCTTTATCAATGATATCCCAGTGTACTCGGTGTCAAAGGAGGATCACATGAGACACTTGAGGAGAGTCCTGGACACACTCCGAGAGCACCAGCTTTATGTAAAGCTCTCGAAGTGTCAGTTTTGGATTCAATAGGTCCACTTTTTGGGACACATCATCTTAGAGGTAGGACTTATAGTGGACCCAGTGAAGGTTGAGGTAGTGCTAGCTTAGGATCCACCCAAGAGTTTTACCGATGTGCAGAGTTTTCTTGGGTCGGAAGGGTACTATCGGAGGTTTGTACCCAATTTCTCCAAAATAACAGCACTCTTGACAGCTTTGACCTGAAAGGGGAAGCCTTTCGTGTGGATAGAAAGGTGCCAGTAGTGTTTTCGGGAGTTGAGGCAGAGGTTGATGGCCGATCCCATATTGATATTTTCATAGGTGAGTATCGAATATGTAGTGTTATGTGATGCCTCAAGGACTGATCTTGGTTGTGTCCTGATGGAAAGGATGGCAGTGATTGCCTATGGGTCTAGGCAGTTGAGACCACATAAGCAGAACTATGCAACCCACAATCTTAAGCTAGTAGCGGTAATCTTCGCACTGAAGATGTGGCGACACTACCTAATGGGAGATTAGTTTATCATTTACTCTGCCCAAAAGATTCTCAAGTATATCTTATCTCAGAAGGATCTTAACTTGAGACAGAGGCGGTGAATAGAGTTCCTGCAGGACTATGACTTCGAGATTTCTTATACTCCTAGAAAGGGGAATGTGGTGACATACGCTTTTAGTAGGAGATCTTTTTCTCAATCGTTGGTTGAGGCATTAGAGTAGTTAGCCTCACTACAGTTGTCCTTAGTGGATAAGGATGGTGATTCATATCTTCAATCGATGGTTGTTACCCCTATGATTTTACAATGTGTTAGGGAATCTTAGCATGGAGATATCAACAGTGAGACCTTATATAATAATATATCCATTGGACACCCTCCTGATGGATATTCTAAAGGTAGGGAGCACGTTATCCTTTTCAGAGGACAAACAGTGGTACCATTGACGTTGTAGGAGGAGGTGATGCAGGAGTTTCATACGTCCCATTTGACGGTACATTCAGGTGAGGAAAAGATGTATCAAGACCTCTGACATCAGTTTTGGGGGCCATGAATGAAGAGTTGTGTTTCAGAGTTTGTCTCTCGACGCCTCACTTGTCAGCAAGTGAAGGATGAGTACTAGGTTCCAGCGGGTTTAGCTCAACCCCTTGAGGTTCTATAGTAGAAGTGGGATGGGATATCCATGGAATTTGTGACGGTATTACCACGTATTTCCAAGGGACACGATGTGTAACATCCCGAACCTGGATGCCACTCAACAGTGCTCTGAGCCCGGTTGGCCACATGGCCTCAAGTGAATCTCCCTAAACATTAGAGGGTGCCGACTAGTAGAGAGGTTCTAGGTGTGTCAGTGGGGAGACTATTCTCTCATTAGCAAAGTGTAGCACAGTGGAAATATAACAACAGTTCAATAGCGGCAGCAGTAAACCATACAATAAAAATAAACAAAAGAATACTAATAATATGAACAAACCCAAAAGTCAAATCATATACAATATGATGTTACATGTCACGTGTTTCTAATAAAACATCCAAAATAGTTACACAACAAAAATATACAATACATGTCCCAAAATTACAAAAAAAACTAAAATAATCTCAGTAGCATCACAAACCTCAGCTTGGTCTTATGCTCTCCTACTCCTAAGCAGCATATCAAGTACCTGTAAGAGGGCATTTTTCTTTATCGACACCTGCAATCATATAATCTTTTTGGGTCCCAAAAAGTGTCCCAAATAGGGTGTGAGATTAAATCCCAATAGGCATCCACCCAATGTCTGTGCCAATCAGTCAGTGAATATATATGACAGGCAGTGTGCAATGAGAAAAGCAGTAAACAAGGAGAACTCAAAAGTAAGCATCCTTTATGTGTAGGTACTCATTTAATATCCATTTCATTTAATAAAAACATTTAACAATTCATTTAAATTGAATTTATAAGTCTCAAGATCCAAATCAAGCTTGACATCCCCTGTGTAACTGGAGCACAACGGATGCCTCAGAAGGCCATATAAACAATACAAGTCAAGACCGACTCCAAACTTGTGTTTTGATTAGAGACACGTCATATAATCCATTTCATTTATTTATTCATTTGAAACCAGAGTTTGTCCTTGACATTCCTAAGTTGGAATTCAAGAATCACTCTAGGTGTAATCAACCAACACCCTACAAGTTCGTCCCTGGCGAACCTCTCAGAAACCCGGTATCACTCTAGGTGATCTATAAAGTCCATGTCATACGAGTCCGTCCTTGGAGGTCTTCTAATGAATCCCCAAGTATCACTCATGACATATAATCAATGCCCTTTTGAGTTTGTCCCTGGTAATCCATTTGGATTACAAGTATCACTCGACATATAAGTAAAGCTTCAATGGGTTCGTCCATGGAATCCCTCATTTGGGTCCACGTATCACTCACAGTATATATAGGTTTAATCCATTGAGTTTGTCTGTGGTATTCTAATGTGAATCCATGTATCACCCAAGGCGCATAAGTCAATGGTCACAAGAGTTCATCCATGGAATTCCAATCTGAATCCATGTATCACCCTTTCCTAAAGGCATCCTATTCATCATTTAATCAATTCCATTTCTTTTAAACAATTCATCAAACATGTCAAGGTCAAAACCAAAGGCATCCAATATAGCTCACCTAACAAGGGTGACTCAAGCAAGGACCGACCTCAAAGGCATGTCCTTTCATTTACTCACGTGGGCATAAAATAATAACAATCTTCTCATGATTCATCAATCCATTACATGGAATGGTCTCAACATAACTCACATGGGCTAGCAATTCAAAGACCATTCAAATACTCACAAGACCATTTTTAATATAACAAGTCTAACAAGACTATCAAGCTATCACATGGTGTAGTTATCATATAACTCACATGGGAAAATCAACTATTAGAGCAATTCAAGCCAACTACATCAACTCAGGTCATAGCCTCTATTTTACTCACATGGGCTAGGCAATGCAAGGAAAGCATGCTTAGACAAACAATAACATACCAGGGTTAAGGGAAAATTCAACCATATCATACCCTTAATTCATTTCATTTTAAATTCAATTCATAAACCAATTAATCAATTTGATTTATATACCAATTCACAAAATTCATCCCATGATCGAGGGGAAAAGGGCATGCCTCATAGGCATCCAAGGTCAAAATCCATAAAGGCCATTTCAAGAAAACTCACCCATGGGGTGGTTCTTATTCAAGGTATACAACTTATAACAAGCATAACTTAATCCTATTTAACTAAATAGGGCATACCTATCAATTATAGGATCTAAATTCAATTTAGGTGATGTCTGAAAATTAGGTGTGTGGCACCCCAGCATATATAAACAGCTCAAATCTAATTGAAAGGCACGAGACCACCAACCTTAGGTCAGTGCTAGATAGTTCTGTAATGTCTCGTATTTTCTGTGTATTATTTTTAAATATTATATGGAATTATTTCGGGACCAGGCGCGAAGACGGAACATCATTCCGAGGCCCAGTGAGCCCGGAATGGTGGTTTGAACTTTTTTAAGTTAAGTGAGTCGGCACTTGTGCGCGGTTGTGGCAATTTCCAAATGGATGCCCTGATTAAAAATCTAAGGGCACCATTGCGTCCGGGGTGAAAACTTTACCTAAGAACGAGCCTAACCTCGAACGGCGCGGGTCGAGGGAAAAAGTTAATTTTCAGACATTTTAAGTAAAATAAAATAAAATAAATTCGCAAGTTTATTTTATTTCTTTTATGGAAACATCCGCTACAGCGCGGCAACGGGGCAGTTGTTTCCTTAATTAAATGGCACATCATAATGACTCAAGAATGGCAAGTTGGGATCATTAATACCGCAACGTATTTTTTTTAAATGTCAAATATGTTTCCATTTTTATTGGGATAATCAGGCATCGATCGTTGGTGAAAGATTGAGAGAAACGCTGGAGAAAACTCTTGGCGACGAACGACGACGGATCGAAGCTGTGAATCGCTGCGCCAACAAGGTTGGAGGATCTCGATGACGATGGTAGCACGACCTCTTCGTCGGTGATCGATCCCTTCTTGAGGTAGGGGTTAGTTATTTAATTTTCTTTTCCCCACTTGGATTTAAACGAAGAATGTGGATCAACCACGAACAAGTTGATTCGCAGATTCGTATGTTCTTGCAGGAGGGTTTTCTTTGGGATGATTATGGAGGAATTAATCCATGTTGATTTTGTTGTTGATTTTTTGCTCTGTTTAAGCCTATTAACGAGAGCGGATCAACGCCGTGACGAACGACGGTGGAGGTTCGTTCCTCTTTTAGTTTGATTGGTTTTCCTTCCCCCATTTTCTTCTCACACGTTCTTCGCGTTCTTCACGGGGCGATGAACAATGGATTGTTGTGCATCTGTTCTGCGACGCAACGATCCCAAATTGAAGAATTGACACCCCAACGACCTTGTGAAGGTGCGACAACGAATCGTACCGGATCGGGAAGGGTTTTTCTTCCAGAGTTCTTCACGCGGATGGATCGTTGCATGTTTTCAGAGCCAATCGGAGGTTTGAAAACAACGGAATCGGCTTCGTGGTGTCGGGGTGACCAAAACCTAGAGGTTTCGTGGCAATCGGACGGCCGGATCGACGAACGGAGCATCACTAGAGGCGCGGCGGTGGAGGTCCGTGTTTCTGGAAATTTCCAAAATACACGACGTGTACTTCTGAAGAACACGTCGTGTAGTACTGGCGGAGGCAGCTAGGGTTTTGGGGGTCAGAGGGGAATCACACGGCGTGTGACCCTGGTCGCACGACGTGTTAGGCTTTCCCCGAAGCTCAGTGTGTATTTTAGGAAGTACATGGACACGGGTTGGACTACACGGCTTCAGGTGACACGACGTGTACAACATAGCAGAGGTGGCTACACAGAGCTCGGTGTGTATCCAGGGGGTACACGGACACGGGATGGAGTACACTACTGTGTACTCCATCACACAGCCAGGCGAGGCCAGTAATGCGGGTCACCCGGTGTACCGATTACACGGGTTGGAGTACACGGGTTGATGACCGTGTACGGGCACATGGCCAGCATACACGGAGCCAACCCCAATCACATGGACACAGCGTGTACACCATACTACACGCCGTGTATTCGGTTTTTCTACATGACCAGCCTTACGACACGGTCCGTTGTACACGAGCAGTACCCGGGGTCAGACAACACGGTGTGTAACTTTTCTACACGCCATGTACGTTTTGGAAAACATCATGGTCCTCTTGTTCACTATATCTTGGACATCTTTCATTTGGGTTAGTGCCCCTTCTTCTCGTTCCCCTAAAGGTCAGGCATCGTTTCCTTTTACAAGAGTATGATCCCTTCAGCAGGACTTTCTGGGATAGAGTCAGGCATCCATCCGAGAGGCCCAGATCGAGATCCTCTATCCATTCTTGACCCTAGGTAGAGTCCGACATCGATGTGACCAACTCCACTGGGTGCCGATCCTCTACCTATTAGGTGAATTCTGGATGAGTCGCGGTATCCACCATGGCCCTGGCAGTGATCCTCATCTGTGTATCGTGATCTTACCCACTCAGGAGTGTGTCTCCCGTAATGAGTGCATCTATCTACCGTAACCTTCTCACTCAGGAGTGTGTCTCCCATAATGAGTGTAACTACCTCTCGTGACGCTTCCCAGTGAACAGTACTTCTCGGATGGACGTCATCAGAGCTATAAGACTCATAGAGTGTGTTCTCTCGGAATGAGTGCTTCGTGGAATCTTCAAATTGAACCCCTAGTTGGGGGTATGTGGTTGTGTGACTTGTCTCTAGACTACGGGTCTGGGTTTTGAGTATATCTGGTTTGTTCTATATGTTCTGTAGACATATACTGTGCATAGCTGACTATACCTTTACTTTGTGTACTTCTTTGTGGTTTTCAGGGTCCTCTACTGGTTATTGTTATACTCACCCCTACACGGGGTTTTCCCACATGTGTCGTTTCTTGTGCAGATGAGCAGCCTTTTGACAGAGTCCAGGGTGGACCAGGACAGGACCGAGATTTCTGAGTTCCCTACAGGCTGAGGTGTTCCTACGGCTATGAGCAGCAATCCCAGTACTTTTTTGTGTTTACGGGTTGGACTTTGCAGTTTTCAGACTTTTGATTTGGTGGGCTTGTATTCTGGACCAATTTATTTTCAGTACTTTGCCTTCTGTCGTACTCTATTGGTTGGGTTTAGTTGTATGCATGCATTTTTTGTTCCTTAGTGTTTTTACATTTCAACATTTGTGGGCTTGGAGATGTGTGTGTGTGTACAGGTACTTAGGCAATGCCTCCCATGATTAGTAATATGTCTACTCAGTGCTAGTCACCAGCCCCTGGCCTATTGGAGGCGGGTTTGGGGAGTCACGAAGCGGGCCCCACTGGGATGGGTCATGACAGAGTGGTGTTAGAGGTGGTTGGTTCTACCTTAGGACCAAGAGTATGTGAGATTGGTTTGGGGCAACGATTTTAAGTGTTTCGAGTTCGGCCTTCAGGACAGAGACTCCAGTGTTGGTGCGGCGGCCGACGTATCCATACACCAGGACCCTGATAACCTGCTTTTCGACTCAGTACATGAAAACACTAGTTGTGGGGAAGTAAAAGAATGGTACATGCATCATATAGGAATGGGTTGTGTTTTCCATTTCCTTTGTGTCAGCTATCCAGATATACTCATTGACCATGGTATATCTTGTTTCGTTACAGGATGCCTCTGTGACGCATACCCACTAGGATTCAGCGGCACGATCACGAGGATGACCCCCTCAATGACGAGGCTTCAATACAGGGACCAGTTCCCCAGGCGTTGCCACCAGGTGGTGCACCAGTTATGCTGCCACCAGTGGAGCAGCCCGTGGTACCTGCAGTACTGACCGACGAGGAGCGCAGGCTGAGCACGCTCCATGAGTTCTAGAGACAGAGGCCCCTCAGGTTCTGAGGCGAGCCCGATCCTCAGGCAGCTGCGGACTGGCTTGAGGCGGTGACCAGAGTTTTCTGTCTAGTGAGGACACCAGCAGACCAGATGGTGATCCTAAGAGCGAGCCTTCTTCAGGGTTTGGCGGGACGATGGTGGAATCTGAACACACAAACTCATGACGAGGAGACTCTTTCGTGGACGGAGTTTGAGCGACTCTTCAGGGAGGAGTTCTCTCCGGCTACGCTAAGAGCTGTGCGCATCCAGGGGCTTCTTCAGCTCCAGTAAGGCAGTATGACAGTAGCTGACTATTCATCGAGGTTCACCAACCTCGCCCGATACTCGATGGATATGGTCAGGGATCAGTACTTCAGAGCTCAGACCTTTGAGCGAGGTCTACGATGAGAAATCCAAGCTAGTGTCATGCCTCTATGCATTTCGACTTATGCTGGAGTGATCGAGTGGGCCTTGGTGATTGAGAGTTTCTCAGCGGAGCAGAGACAGCCGACGACGGTCAGCAGCAGGCAGACAGGTGCGGAGACCCCGGCAGCAGGGAGCCGACGTCAGGCTCAGGGATCTGGATGTGGGAAATGTCATAGGAGGACCCAGGACAGAGGATCGATAGTCCAGGGCTCTCAGGATGGATCCAGTCAGCCTAGGGAGAAGCAATGTTATGTGTGCGACGGTAGGGGACATCTCACTAGAGATTGTCCGACCCGTCAAGATGCTGACAGGGAAGCGGTGGATGGACCACCGAGGCAGAGGTAGAGAGTGGAATAGACAGACCCGGCAGGTGGAGGACATGGAAGAGGAGTAGGGAGAGCTACGGGTGGTGGCAGACGCTTTGACTTACTTCCACCACCACCCCCAGGAGGCCCGCACCAGGCTCAGGGAGCTGGGGGACAGGGGCGAGGACAGCTGCATGCGGTCGAGGCATATGACCCAGGGGCTCCAGGGATGATTCTAGGTACAATCTGTGTCTTTTATACCTTAGTTTCCGTACTTATAGACATAGGTTCCAATCATTACTTCATAGCCACATGTCTTGTACGAAACCTCGAGATTCCGGTAGAACCGTTGACTCGATCCTTACGCTTGGAGACACCTACGGGAGGAGACTCGACGATCACGCACCTTTGCGGACAGTGTGATCTTACCCTTAAAGGCGAGAGTTTTGGTTGGAACCTATTGGTGGTAGCGTCGAGGCCTTATGATGTCATTCTCGGTATGTATTGGTTATCTTCGGTCCATGCCCAGATTGACTATTTTAGGCGAAGAGTGTGGTGTGTCCGCCGTGATGGAACGAGGTTTCCCTTTTTCAGAGAAAGGGAAACCCAGGCAGCACAGAATGGGCTTATGCATAGGAGGGTGCATCCAATCGCTCATGAGTTGGCTAGCCTAGCCCTCGGAGCAGTGGATGTTGTGAGCTCCCAGTTCCCAGTAGTAGCGGCAGAGTATGAGGACGTCTTTCCCGAAGATGTATCAGGATTACCTCCCCATTGGGAAATCGACTTATGCATCGACTTACACCCCGAGACGACACCGATTTCCTCGTCAGCATATCGGATGGCTCCCACAGAGCTTCACGAGCTGAGGGTGCATTTGGAGGATTTGCAGAGCAAGGGTTTTGTGAGACCCAGCATTTCACCCTGGGTGGCCCCAGTCTTTTTTGCCAAGAAGGCAGACAGGAGTCTGAGGTTGTGCGTGGATTACCGGCGCCTGAACCAGGTGACGGTGAAGAACAAGTATCCACTGCCAAGGATCGATGACCTCTTCGATCAGCTAAAAGGGGCACAGTGGTTCTCGAAGGTTGACCTTTGATCGGGCTACCACCAGTTACGAGTACGGGACGAGGATATACTGAAGACGGCTTTCAAATGCCGCTATGGTCACTATGAGTACTTGGTGATGCCTTTCGGCGTGACGAACGCCCCTACGGTGTTCATGGGACTGATGAACTGGATCTTCCATCCGTACTTGGACCGGTTCGTAGTGGTCTTCATCGACGACATCCTTGTGTACTCGGCGTCAGAGGAGGAGCATGTGAGACACCTGTGGATGGTCCTATATGTACTTCGGGAGCACCAGCTTTATGGGAAACTCTCAAAGTGCCAGTTCTAGATTCAAGAGGTCCACTTTCTGGGACATGTCATCTCAGCAGATGGAGTAGCTATAGACCCAGCCAAGGTGGAGGTTGTGTTAGCATGGGAGCCACCTCGGAGCGTGATGGAGGTACGGAGCTTCCTTAGGTTGGTAGGATATTACCAGAGATTCATTCCTAATTTCTCCCAGATATCAGCACCGATGACAGCCTTGACCAGGAAGGGGCAACCCTTCATGTGGATGGAGAAGTTCCAGAAGGCTTTCGAGTGGTTGAGACAGAGTTTGACGAGCGCCCTAGTCTTGAGATTGTCAGAGGAGGGTGTCGAGTACATAGTTTTCTGTGACGCATTTGGGATTGGGCTTGGCTGTGTCCTGATGCAGAGGCAGGCGGTGATTGCTTATGGTTCACGCCATCTTAGGCCACATGAGCAGAACTATGTGCCCCATGATCTCGAGTTGGTAGCGGTAGTCTTCGCATTGAAGATGTGGCGACACTACCTTATGGGCGAGCGGTTTATCGTCTACTCTGACCACAAGAGCCTCAAGTACATCCTCTCACATAAGGATCTGAATCTGAGGCAGAGGCGTTGGCTATAGTTCCTCCAGGATTATGATTTCGAGATCATCTATACTCCTGGGAAGGGGAACAAGGTGGCGGATGCTCTTAGCAGAATGTCAAGCTCACAGCTATTGAGTGAGGCGGCAGAGCAGTTAGTCGCGTTGCAGTTGTCCTTCATGGATGGAGAGGATACAGCTTACCTACAGTCGATGGTTGTCGCCCCTCCACTCTTACAACGGGTTAGGGAGGTGCAGCTAGGAGATGTCGACTGTGTGGCCTTACGTGCTCAGTTATCCACAGGACATGTTCCTGATGGATATTCGCAAGGTGGGGAGCACGTACTTCTTTTCAGAGGACGCATTGTTGTACCAGTGGCGTTGCAGGAGGAGGTCCTGAGGGAGTTTCATACATCCCCTTTGGTGGTACATCCTAGAGTGACAAAGATTTACCATGACCTTCAACGATAGTTCTGGTGGTCGGGCATGAAGAAGGAAGTAGCGGAGTTTGTTTCTCGATGCCTTACATGCCAGCGGGTGAAGGCCGAGCACAAGGTTCCAGCGGGATTAGCTCACCCCCTGGAAGTTCCAGAGTGGAAGTGGGATGGAATATATATGGACTTCGTGACAGGCTTACCACGGACATCCAAGGGGCATGATTCCATCTGGGTGATCATTGACCGACTCACCAAGTCGGCCTACTTCCTAGCTATCAGGGAGCAGAGTACCGTAGAGATCTTGGGATGCCTCTACGTGCCGAAGATAGTTCGGATTCATGGAGTCCCCTCGACAATAGTATCGGACCGAGACGCCCATTTTACATTCCAGTTGTGGAAGGGATTGCAGGAGGCTTTTGGGACTCAGATACGCTTGAGCATAGCGTTTCATCCCCAGACTGATGGTCAGACGGAGAAGAACATTCAGGTTCTAGAGGATATGTTGTGAGCATGTGTCTTGGACTTTGGTCGTAATTGGGTGGACCACCTACCACTGGTGGAGTTTGCATACAACAATAGCTACCACTCCACCATTGGTATGGCACCGTTCGAGGCCTTGTATGGGAGACCCTGTCGGTCACCGCTTTGCTGGACCGACCCCGGAGAGTCAGCACTCATGGGTCCAGAGTTGGTGCGAGCTACCACCGAGAAGGTGCAGATCATCCAGGGGTGGATGAAGACTGCACAGAGCCGGCAGAAGTCTTATGCTGACAGACGACGGAGACCTCTGGAGTTAGAAGAGGGAGACCATGTCTTTCTTCGGGTCTCACCTCGGCGAGGGTTACAGAGATTTGGTCGAGACAGCAATCTATCTCTGAGGTTCATCGGACCTTTCCAGATACTGTGCGGAGTTGGCGAGGTGGCATACAGCCTAGCTCTACTTTCACAGTTACATCGGGTACATGATGTCTTCCACGTGTCACAGCTGAGGAGGTATGTGCATGACCCATCACACGTCATCCACTGGGGCAAGCTGGACACTGAGGATGGAGTGGCATTTGCGGAGTACCCGGTGGAGATTGAGGATCAGCAGAAGTGGATCCTTCGTGGGTGATCGATTCCCTTGGTGCGCGTCCGGTGGTAGCACGTGAATCTTCAGGAGAGCACGTGGGAGCGGGAGGCCCAGATCCATGCCCAGTACCCACATCTTTTTTAGTAGCCCTTGTTTTGGCTTTTCGGGGACGTAAAGCCCCAAGGTGGGGAGAATGTAATGTCTCGGATTTTCCGTGTATTATTTTTAAATATTATATGGAATTATTTCGAGACCGGTTGAGAAGACGGCACATCATTCTGAGGCCCAGTGAGCCCGAAATGGTGGTTTGAACTTTTTTAAGTTAAGTGAGTCGGCACTTGTGTGCGGTTGTGGCAGTTTCCAAACGGGTGCCTGGATTAAAAATCTAAGGGCACCGTTGCGTCCAGGGCGACGACTTTACCTTAGAACGAGCCTAACCTTGACCGGCACGGGTCGAGGGAAAAGGTTAATTTTCGTACGTTTTAAGTAAAATAAAATAAATTCGGAAGTTTATTTTATTTCTTTTATGGAAACATCCGATACAGCGCGGCAACGGGGCAGCTATTTCCTTAATTAAATGGCACGTCATAATGACTAAAGAATGGAAAGTTGGACTCATTAATACCGCAACGTATTTTTTTTGAATGTCAAATACGTTTCCCTTTTTATGGGGATAATCGAACGTCGATCATTGGCGACAGATTGAGAGAAACGCTGGAGAAAACTCTTGGCGACGAACGACGATGGATCGAAGCTGCGAATCACTGCGCCAACAAGGTTGGAGGATCTCGACGATGATGGTAGCATGACCTCTTCGTCGGCGATCGATCCCTTCTTGAGGTAGGGGTTTGTTATTTATTTTTCTTTTCCCCGTTTTGATTTAAACGATGAACGTGGATCAACCACGAACAAGTTGATTTGCGGATTCGTACGTTCTTGCGGGAGGGTTTTCTTTGGGATGATTATGGGGGAATTAATCCATGTTGATTTTGTTGTTGCTTTTCTTCTCCGTTTAATCCTATTAACGGGAGTGGATCAAAGCCGTGACGAACGACGGTGGAGGTTCGTTCCTCTTTTTGTTTGATTGGTTTTCCTTCCCCCATTTTCTTCTCGCGCATTCTTCGCGTTCTTCGCGGGGTGACGAACAACGGATCGTTGCGCATCCATTATATGATGCAACGATCCCAAATTGAAGAATCGAAACCCCAACGACCTTGCGGAGGTGCAACGACGATACCGGACGACGAATCAGACCGGATCGGGAAGGGTCGTTCTTCGAGCGTTCTTCACGCGGATGGATCGTTGCATGTTTTCGGAGCTGATCGGAGGTCCGAAAACAACGAAATCGGCTTCGTGGTGTCAAGGCGACCAAAACCTGGGAGTTTCGTGGCGATCGGACAGCCGGATCGACGAACGAAGCATCACCGGAGGCGCGACGGCAGAGGTCCACATTTCTGGAAATTTCCAGAATACACGGCGTGTACTTTCGAAGAACACACCGTGTAGTACTGGCGGCGGTGGCTAGGGTTTCGGGGGTCAGAGAGGAATCACACAACGTGTGACCCTGGTCACACGGCGTGTTAGGATTTCCCCGAAGCTTGGCGTGTATTTTGGGAAGTACACGGACACGGGTTGGACTACACGGCTTCAGGCGACACGACGTGTACAGCATGGAAGAGGCGGCTACGTGGAGCTCGGCGTGTATCCAGGGGGTACACAGACACGGGATGGAGTACACGACCATGTACTCCATCAAATGTCCAGGCCAAGCCAGTAACGCAGGTCACCCGGTGTACCGATTACACGGGTTGGAGTACACGGGTTGATGACTGTGTACGGGCACATGGCCAGCGTACACGGAGCCAACCCCCGTCACACGGACACGGCATGTACACCGTACTACATGTCGTGTACTCAGTTTTTCTACACGACCATCCTTACAACACGGGACGTTGTACACGGGCAGTACCCGGGGTCAGACAACACGACGTGTAACTTTTCTACACGCCGTGTATGTTTTGAAAAACGGCATGGACCTCTTGTTCGCTATATCTTGGACATCTTTCGTTTGGGTTAGTGTCCCTTCTTCTCGTTCCCCTGAAGGTCAGGAATCATTTCCTTTTATAGGAGTATGATCCCTTCAGCAGGACTTTCTGTGATAGAGTCAGGCATCCATCTGAGAGGCCTGAATCGAGATCCTCTTTCCATTCTTGACCCTAGGTAGAGTCCGACATCAACGTGACCAACTCCACTGGGCGTCGATCCTCTACCTAGCAGGTGAATTCTGGATGAGTTGCGGTATCCATCATGGCCCTGGCATTGATCCTCATCTATGTATCGTGATCTTTCCCACTCAGGAGTGTGTCTCCTGTAATGAGTGCATCTATCTACCATAACCTTCTCACTCAGGAGTGTGTCTCTCGTAATGAGTGTAACTACCTCTCGTGATGCTTCCTGACAAACAGTACTTCTCGGACGGACGTCATCAAATCTATAAGACTCGTGGAGTGTGTTCTCCCAGAACGATTGCTTCGTGGAATCTTCGAACTGAACCCCTAGCTGGGGGTATGCGGTTGTGTGACTTGTCTCTAGACTACGGGTCTGGGTTTTGAGTATATCTGGTTTGTTCTATATGTTTTGTAGACATATATTGTGCATAGATGACTGTAACTTTACTTTGTGTACTGCTTTGTGGTTTTCGGGTTCCTCTACTGAGTATTGTTATACTCACCCCTGCACGGGCTTTGCTCGCACGTGTCATGTCTTGTGCAGACGAGCAGCCTTTTGACGGAGCCCAGGGCGGACCAGGACAGGACCAAGCTTTTTGAGTTCCCTACAGGCCGAGACGTTCCTACGACTACGAGCAGTAGTCCCAGTACTTTTTTGTGTTTACAGGTTGGACTTTTCAGTTTTCATACTTTTGATTTGGTGGGCTTGTATTCGGCTCTATTTATTTTCAGTACTTTACCTTCCGTCGTACTCTGTTGGTTGGGTTTAGTTGTATGCATGCATTTTTTGTTCCTTAGTGTTTTTACATTTCAGCATTTGTGGACTTGGAGATGTGAGCGTGTGTACAGGTACTTAGGAAATGCCTCCCATGATTAGTAATATGCATACTCGGTGCTAGTCACCAGCCCCTGGCCTATTGAAGGCGGGCTTGGGGAGTCACGGCGCGGGCCCCACTGGGACGGGTCGTGACAAGTTCATCCAGTATCAGCTCTTGATTCGACCCAGATTAGAAGAAATCTGAAGAATGGACAAAAAATGAGAAATTAGGACATATGAGCCTAAATCCAAACAGCACAACTGATAGCCAGAAGAATCAAGAACGACTAAAAAGGAATTAAGATCTTATCGTTTCAGATTTGATGAGACAGACGATGCTCGAATCGGATTTTGTATGGAGACGGTACCTCAATTCCTAGATTATGTTTCAAGAGGGTTCCCCAAAGCCCACTTTGTTGTGCAACGAATGAAGGAGAAAAGGATTTTAAGTTATAAAACATTTCAGGGGAAAAATGGTCATTTTACCCAAAATATTTGGGCCAAACGGTTTAGGTGCATGGTCTACTGTAGGAGAAAGGGGTGTCCACATGGTTACCCCACATGGTTTACTAACCGTGCAAAAATTGTGTGAAATGCCTCTGTTAAGATCTGTTAAAAATGAAGACCTGGTCGCACGGTCGTGCGGCCCTACCCGCACGATTTTCACTAACCGTGTATCCTCCTCTTTTCACACAAAACTTGGGTTCCGGGCTCCGAAATAGCCCCGGGCACCCCCTGAGTCCTCTATGACCTCGACAGGGATTCATATTAGGTCATATTTAAGCAATTTAACTGAGAATTGATGGAAAACAAGAAATATGTACCACAAAGAAGAACTAGGTTCTTACACGATGTCATCTGGGTTATCGTAGACTAACTCACCAAGTCAGCCCAATTCCTAGCCATTCGAGAGCAGAATTCATTTGAGAGATTCAGACGCTTGTACGTGCAGGACATAGTCTGAATCCATGGAGTTTCCTTGATGATTGTTTCATACTGTGATGCTCGCTTCACATCGTGATTATGGAGAGGATTGCTGGAGGCCTTTGGGAATCAGTTGTGTTTAAGCATGGTGTTTCACCCCCAAACTGATGGCTAGACTGAGTGGACCATTCATGTCTTGGAGGACATGTTGCGAGCTTGCATATTGGATTTTGGACATAGTTGGGAGAATCGTCTACCCTTTGTGGAGTTTTCATACAGAAACAGCTACCATTGCACCATTAGTATGGAACAATTTGAGACCTTGTATGGGCGACTCTATAGGTCACCACTTTATTGGACTGATCCAGGCGAGTCGGCACTCATGGGCTCAAAGTTGGTGTGAGCTACTACAAAGAAGGTGCAAATCATCCAGGAGTAGATGAGGACTACACAGAGCCATCAGAATTCTTATGTGAACCGATGATGGAGGCCTCTGGAGTTCAAGGAGGGAGACCATGTGTTTTGGAGGGTCTCACCTCGACATGGATTACAAAGATTTGGTTGTGGCGGCAAGCTATCTACGAGATTCATTGGCTCTTTCTATAGACTATGTAGAGTTAGCGAGGTGGCGTACTGCTTAGTTTTACCACCACGGTTAGATCGGATACACGACGTCTTCCACGTGTTGCAACAGAGCAGATACGCACATGACCCATCACATGTCATCGATTGGGGTGAGCTAAACATTGAGGATGAAGCTACCTTTACTAAGTACATGGTGGAGATTGAGGATCGGTAGGAGAGGATCCTTCGTGAGCAATCAATTCCCCTATTTCATGTCCAATGGAAAAACAAGAATCTTCAAAAGAGCACTTGGGAGCGGGAGACCCAGATGTGAGCTCAATAGACTCGTCTTTTTAGTAGATTTTTCTCTTTTGGGGAAGAAAATCCCTAAGGTGAGAAGAATGTAACAACTCATCTTTTTTCATGTATTGCTTTAGAATATCATATCGGTTATTTTCGAATCCAAGCGTAGAGATGGCTTGAGATTTTGAGACCTGATGTGTCCGAAATTAATTTTTGAAATGTATTAAAAATATTAATATCACGCGTGTGCAGTTTTCCTAAAAAAGGTAGAATAACTCTCGAATGGGAGATTGGATCAAAAATCTGAGGGAACCATTGAGTTTAGAATGTGGGTTTTTCCCTATACACGATATAACCTTTTTCGGCGTTGGGCATTTGTGAAAAAGTTGTCAGAGACGCAGAATTAATAAAACTAATTAATTAATTAAATTGTTTTATTTTATTTGACACAGCGACCGAACTCCACCATTTAAGCACGGTTATGCCTCAACCCTATGGTTAGCCGCATAACCTAGGTATTTAGAGAAACCACTAGAGAGGAGCCTTTGGAGAATCCTTGGAAGATGACGTCGGATTGCATCAAATCG
The DNA here is from genome assembly GCA_963277665.1 of Viscum album. Taxonomy (NCBI): domain Eukaryota; kingdom Viridiplantae; phylum Streptophyta; class Magnoliopsida; order Santalales; family Viscaceae; genus Viscum; species Viscum album. Next base: position 994,242,242 of record OY728164.1, read on the forward strand.
AAGATCGAGCGCCAATCGATTTCATGGATCTTGCCAACAACGGCAACGCAAAACCATTCTTCGTCAGTGATCGATCCAAACTTCATATAGGATGTTGATTTATGATATTTCATCTTGTTATTTTATACAGGTCGAATGCGGATCAATTCCACAAACAAGAATTGATTCGCACATCGACGGTAAATTTATTTGAGATGTATTTAATTGCTAGTTGTTTATTTCCTCTTCATTCGTCTAAATCTATGACATCGGATCAAGGTCAAACGAACAAAGGTCAAGGTTCATTCCTAACATATTGTGGCTTAAGGATTTCTTCCCTCGTTTCTTCACACGTTCACAATGATCATTTTCTTTGGTACATGGTTTGACGATTACCCGATATTTGATCATTGTGTGATCATTCTTTGACGTGATGGATCAATACCACAGGTGCGGTTCGCGGTCGAGAGTGCGATTGAGGAGAAACAATGACGCGGGATGATTAGAGGCAGATCGGGACAGATTTGTGGTTCTCGTTCATCCCGGATTTTGACAGTGCGCAACGGACGACGTGTGGGGGTGTTTCTCGAGTGGATTCAAAGCCCAGGATCCCGATCTCTGGCGGCGGGAGTGTTGGCCGACCCCAGATCTACGATCTATGGCAGGGGTGGCAACGACCACGGCATACCTGGACAACGCGAAGGAAGATCCCGAGGATTCTGAAAATTTCAAAGTTACACGGCATGTAATTAGGGATCACACGTCGTGTGGGGACCCCCTGGCAACAGTGATAGGGTTTCTGCGGAGAGTTAAATATCACACACCATGTGACTCATGCTAAGCGGCTCGGCGTGTAACTCAGAGGTTACACGGGCACGAGCAAGTCAAAATACACAGACACGGCCAGAGTACACAGACACGATCCGATGTACAAGGGCACGGGCAGACAACACAGGAAAGGTGTCGGGTGATCGATACATGTCGTGTACTATTCATACACGCCGTGTATATGGAGATTTGCATGCCGTGTGAGGCAACACCACACGAACAGACCATAGGTTGGCTGGACACGCCTTGTACCCCTTGTACACGTCGTGTATTCCCTATGAGGGTGTTTGAAGCCCTTCGTTTCTTTAGTCTGGAAAAGTATCAATTGAGTGTGTTCCCTTGGTCCATCCCCTCGAGGGGTGTGGCATTACGTCCACATCTTCGAATTGTGATCCCTTGTAGAGGATGAGTCTCAGATAGAGTTTGTGTCCCTCCATGAGACCAGAGTGTGATCCTCTATCATTTTAAATCCTATGTGGGGTTTGTGGAATCGGCGTGGCCTCCTCAAGGAGAACGTTGATCCTCCATCTAGCATGTTAGTTTCAGTAGGGCTCACGGTATCGTTGGTGTACGATCCCTTGCATAGAGGGATGATCCAGATTAGGTTTGTGGTGTCCTCCAACGGTCCTAGGTGTGAAGATGTGTGCATACATATAGATACATTCGGCTAATGTCTCCCATTTGTGTGATATGTCTACTTGTCGCTGATCGCCAGCCTCTAACCTTTTGGAGGTGGGCTTGGGGTAGTTGCGATTCGAACCCCGTTGGGCCGAGTCGTGACATGTGCATGCAGAGGTGAGTATAACAATACTGAGTATGGTTGACCTAAGTAGTGATTTAACCCCATAAACATCTAGAGTTCAGGTGCATCAACGGAAAGTAAAGTGTATACAAGACAACATCACCCAATTTCATAATCAACCACAACAATAATCCTAATCAAACCCGATCATCGATCCACGACTCACTTTCAATGCACTTCCCAAATAACAAAACTTTTGGGAAAAGAGTAACAATAAAACCTCACAACCCATCATAAAATTCCCATTCATTAATCCACTCTAGATGCACTGGTCACACGATGCTGGAGGAAATACACATCTCAAACAATCTCAGAAGTACTAAAGGAAATACATATATACATCTATCTTTATAGTGCTAAAGGAAATACACAACTCCATCTCAAGAAAATACACATTTCCAAGACAACAGAGGAAATACACATAATTTATTCTTAGTTTCTAAATAAGGGGACTCTCGTGGGAATGTACTGTTTTGCTTCTCATTTAGGCCAAGGTTGTATGTTGATTTGGGTTCTGTATATATTTTTTAAATGTACGAGGAAGATTTGTGCAAGGATGTTAAAAAGATTGATGTCGAGTCCTTTGATAGCATAGTCAGAGTCATTTGCTCTACTCGAGGTTTATGCAAGAGCTTGGACCAAACCTTTTCTCTATGTATTGAAAATGTTCCGACTGACCTAAGTTAATGGTGAATAAATTTTTCAAAAGTTCATAATGGATGATGCGATCACGAGATCATGGTCATCTCATGTTAGAGTTATGACTGTGAAGAGAAAGGGTGGTTGGTGTATTTCTTTTTGGTGGAAATTCAAAGGTGTGTTCGATCATTATGACAAGTGGGCTTATGGCTGAGTAGTTGAAGGGAAAGATTTTCTTGTGCACCATAACCTTGAGAGGTTATCAATGGATGACAATGATTGTTGGGGAGATGAGAGAATCCTAGTGTGATGAAATCTTTGGTAATTTAGGTGATGTCTCATGGATATGAGTGAGGATCCAACAGATGTTCTCATTGGTTGGAGTGATGAACCTTGCAATGAGAAGTCCTTTCCTTCCAAGTAAAGTGGCAGCAACAAAACAGGTGGTTTAATGTACGATTATATTGTTAATCTGCACTACCTAGAATTGGATTATTTTGCGATTTTGTTTTGTCCTTTGATCATTGATTCCTTGCAAGGTGTTGTGTATCCTTGTTTTCTTCTAGGGTCGACCCTTATGAGTCCTTCAGAGGAGGGCTTGGTGAGTTCTACCTGCAAGCCAGGATGTGACAGGGTGGAGTTGCGATCTTCGATTAAGTCTTGTCTTGTAGATTCCTTAGTTTTGAGCTGGTGGTCATTGATATGCTCAGGTGGTGTGGTTTTGCTGATTGGGTGGTCGATGTTTTACTTGGATTGCTCGGGACTGCTCCTTGGTAGTTGTTGCCCTACATATGGCAGAAGTTGCTCGGGTGGTCTGTATTGAAGTTCTTGTGGTGGTAATCTGGTGGCTTAATTGGCGATATGCTACTTTAATGCCGGTTACAGGGAATTATTGGGTCACGACATTGAAGTTTACTGAGAATTACTGAAGTGTTGAGGTTTTTTATGCAGGATGTTGCAACACTGAATAGGGATTGAGACAGTTTCAAGGAGAACCAACATTACAATCCTTGATCCAGAGTGGAGTCGAGGGAGCGCTTCGAGAGGCGACTTCCTAGTCTAGGGAGTACCTGGGACGGGGCCTTTGCAAATCAATTTATAACTCAATTAATACATATTTGATGCTCAGCTGCTAAGGCCTGGTAAAACCCACAACAGAAGAGGAGGAAGAACCTTGCAGACATCATTTTTTTGGAACTTGAGAAAGCATATCAAAGAGAAGATAAAACAGAACATAAGACCAAAAATGGAATCCCAAAACGCACATCGCAGTGAGAAGAAGGATTCAATCAATGCATTGACTCCAACCAGGGAAAATATAACCCAATGGGAAGAGGAAGGGAGGAAGGGGGGAAGGGAATAACTGTGTACTTTGAAGCGTGTTGACCTGTTAAACTAGTAAATGGGGGCGTTTTTAAGCTCAAAACAGAAGGATTCATGGTGGTCATAGACATGATCAGCTAGCTCTCTGTACACTGATCTTGAACAACAGCACATGCAGTTTATGATCCACGGAGAGATACAGAAGAGGAGGAAGAACCTTGCTGACATTATTTTTTTGGAACTCGAGGAAGCATTTCAAAGAGAAGCTAAAACAGAACATAAGACAAATCATGGAATCCCAAAACGCACATCGCAGGAAGAAGAAGGATTCAATCAATGCAATGACTCCTACCGGGGAAAACATAACCCAATGGGAAGAAGAAGGGGGGAAGGGAACAACTGTGTACTTTGAAGCGTGTTAACCTGTTTAACTGGTAAATGGGGGCGTTTTGAAGCTCAAAACAGAAGGATTCATGGGGACCATAGACATGATCAGCTAGCTCTCTGTACACTGATCTTGAACAACAGCACATGCAGTTTATGATCCATGGAGAAATACATGAACCCTCCAACCGAGTGAGTCACGAAGGACCCAAAACTGCTTCCCACGATGCACTGCCAGCTCTGCCCATAAACCCCATCGAACTCCTGCGAAACAAAACCCCCGGTCATTCCATCACAAACCCACTTCGAAATCAACACGAATTTAAACAGGGAGAAGCAGAGAACCTTCTTGAGGGCTTGCGCCAGGGTTCTAGATGTGAACTTCTCGAGACTGTCGCGGGTTTTCCGGGCGCAATCCACGGCGTGGATCTGCATGAACGGAGGCATGTCGACGGAAACCACTTTCACCGCGTTGCGAGTCAAGAAATCGCCCAGCTCCGCCGTCGAGAAACCTAGCAGTCTCCTGCCGCCCAATCCCGGAGAAGCGTACGGCTTCTCCCCATCAATCGCGGCCTTCTTTCCCTTCGCAGCCTTCAACGACGAAAGTCTCTTCAACTCCTCCATCCAATCGTTCTCCCCGGCTTCCCTCAGTTTCTCTGCTGCGATCTTCGAGCTCAGGGAACTGGGTTTGACGAGCAGGGCTCCGGAAATTAGGGCCGCGGCGGAAACCGACATGGGTTTAGCCTGAGAAGGGGCGTCGGTGAGTGGGGCTTGTCGGAGCTTGCCGGATTTTGTAAAGGCAAGGGCCCCGTGATGGAGATCCGGTCGTCGGGATGTGGTAGAATATGGGCGGCTTCGTTGCTCGGCGGTGGTGGGGTTTGGGAGCTTTCTGTGGGCGGCATCCATGGCGTTCGTCAGGTCCGTTGGAAAAGTTGCGGTGACTCCGCTGCAGCATGATTGGAAGTGACGAAGCAAAACCCGCCGAACCATGGGCACGGTTATTTAAAATTCAAGTGATAAAGTGAGGCCTGATTCAGATTTTATTTATTAACCGGAAAAAAATGAATATTTTGAACTTATCCTGGATAAATAACGGTACACCATGATTATGTGGTGGGTGTATTTTCCTGATTGATAATTCCCCTAGACATCCATCTTTTGTAAAAACCATTTATCAACGTTAAAAATTTAAAATGTTGTAAGTGTATATAAAAGGGACCCTTTTATTAATATTAAAAATAATACCGATAAAGTGAACTTTTATTAACGTTAGAAATATGGTTGATAAAAGTCATACTGATACAGTATGGTGCTAAAATTACACCGCACTGCAACTACAAATTCAGAATTTATTTGAAATAAAATTTACATCACAAATACATAAAAAAGAAACACTATATTATAGACATTTCAAATAGATTGTAAAATTACATTAGTAAATTCAATTTTATCACAAACATTCAAAAACATCAATGTTTCATTGTCTTTGGTCCTCAACCCCTTCTTAAAAGAGCTCGATCATATAATTCAAACAAACCACCGTAACTCGAGCAAAAGAGTGCATCTGTATAAGAAAACAATTCTCATTTTAGTGATACTGTAAAAAATAAATTAAATATAAATATGAAACAATACATTAATAAAATATAAATTTTAAACTGAAACCACACATTTTGAGTCATACTGGTCACACCGTATATCGGATTGAGCTGCTGCTAATTTCTATATATCACAAATGACTTATGGATCGTTGTCTTAAAGTATCAAAACAATCTGAACGTGTTTATTTGGGTTTGAGAATGGAACGTGTGTTTTGAACTAAATTGTCAATTTTAAACTAAAAACATACATTCTGAGTCATACCAGACACACCGTGTATCTGATTGAGGTGCGACTAATTGCTACATGTCACAAATGACTTAAGAATCGTTGTTCTAAATTATTAAAACAATTCGGATGTGTTTGTTCAGTTTTGAGTATGTAATATGTGTTTTGAACTAAAATATCAATTTTAAACTAAAAACATATACTCGAGCCATACCAGACACACCGTATATCGGATTGAGATTCAATTGATTCATATACATCAAAAGTGATGTATGGATCATTGTCCTAAAGTATCAAAACAACACTATAAAAAAAACTTAGCAACAGTTATTAGAACTGCCGTAAAATAAATTGTATTAAATATAATTTTTAATATAGCGGTGATTTCAACAAAACCACCACTGATATTTTTTTAAAATATTTAACGGTGGTTTTGTTTAAACCACAACTAATATTTTTTAAAAAATAAACAATATCTACCCCCCCCCCCCACACGATACCCTAGCCCCTCCCCCCAATCCCTCTGCCTCGACGGCGACTGCCCCTCGACCCTGCCTCTCCTCGACGCCGGCGACCGCCCCTCCCCCTCGGCCCCGCCTCTCCCTGACAACGATCCCCCTTCTCTATGAAAACTCCCCTCGGACCCCCTTCTCCCTAACGGCTCGCCCCTCGGCCCTGACGACGACCATCCCTTGCCCCACCCTCTCATCCGATCCTCGTGACCCCGACCCCACCTTCTGCCCAAGGACGACCTCACAACGACCCCCTTGCTTCTTGACGATGACCCCTCTTCCCCTTTTCTTAGTGAGTGTGATCCCCAATAATAAGGTACAATTTTGTAATATTGTATGATTGGATTGGGTATATCATTATGCAGTATTTCATATTGTATAATCAAATAATAAATGTTATCACTCAAGAATCTTATACACACAACTATCATTAATGCTTGTTACAAATGAGGATCATGATTCATTTATATGATGAATGCTTGTTCATCCGTAGAGTTATAAATAGTTTGTAACCGCATGATTTATTTATTACTCATGAATGCTTGGTGAGTAAGCCTTGGTGAGTTTGGGATAATGGTTAATTAGAGGATAGGCAACCAGTTGGTTTTATTGTTTATTCAGTAAAGTTTTAGTATTCTTCTTCCAAACATGCATGAGAGATTCTAAGTAAGAACATACTAAGTATACTTCTATGTTCACCATGATGTTATATAATATATTTATAGAATTATAGGATAGAGTTAGTGACCTAGTTAGACAAAGTTGGGTGATGTTCAATTTTGATTGTTCTTCTTTTATTAACCATTTATATCTTTATATTTGAATGTATAGGGAGAAGAGTGGCAATCCAATACCTATGGATAAAAGTTGGATTACTTTACCTCAAAACGCACCTTAGTATGACAAAGGTTTGGAAGAATTTTTAGATTATGCAATTGCAAACCGACCAGTGGATGGTAGAATAAAATGTATGTATACCGATTGAGGTTCAGTTGATTCATATACATCAAAAGTGATGTATGGATCATTGTCCTAAAGCATCAAAACAACACTATAAAAAAACTTAGCAGCGGTTATTAGAACTGCCGTAAAATAAATTGTATTAAATATAATTTTTAATATAGTGGCGATTTCAACGAAACCACCACTAATATTTTTTTAATATTTAACAGCGGTTTTGTTTAAACCACAACTAATATTTTTAAAAAATAAACAATATCTAACCCCCCCACTCGATGCCCTAGCCCCTCCTCCCTCCCCCCAATCCCTCTGCCTCGACGTCGACTGCCCCTCGACCCTGCCTCTCCCCGACACCGGCGACCGCCCCTCCCCCTCGGCCCTGCCTCTCCCCGACGACGATCCCCTTCTCTCTGAAAACTCCCCTCGGCCCCCTTCTCCCTAACGGCTCGCCCCTCGGCCCTGACGACGAGCATCCCTCGCCCCACCCCCTCCTCCGATCCTCGTGACCCCGACCCCACCTGCTGCCCAAGGACGACCACACAATGACCACCTTGCTTCTTGACGACGACCCCCTCTTCCCCTTTTCCCAACAAGTGTGATCCCCAATAATAAGGTACAATTTTGTAATATTGTATGATTGGTTTGGGTATATCATTATGCAGTATTTCATATTGTATAATCAAATAATAAATGTTATCACTCAGGAATCTTATACACATAACTATCATTAATGCTTGTTACAAATGAGGATCATGATTCATTTATACGATGAATGCTTGTTCGTTCGTAGAGTTATAAATAGTTTGTAACTGCATGATTTATTTATTACTCATGAATGCTTGGTGAGTAAGCCTTGGTGAGTTTGGGATAATGGTTAATTAGAGGATAGGCAACCAGTTGGTTTTATTGATTATTCAGTAAAGTTTTATCATGCTTCTTCCAAACATGCATGAGAGTTTATAAGTAAGAACATACTAAGTATACTTCTATGTTCACCATGATGTTATATACTATATTTATAGAATTATAGGATAGAGTTAGTGACCTAGTTAGACAAAGTTGGGTGATGTTCAATTTTGATTGTTCTTCTTTTATTAACCATTTATATCTTTATATTTGAATGTATAGGGAGAAGAGTGGCAATCCAATACCTATGGATAAAAGTTGGATTACTTTACCTCGAAACGCACCTTAGTATGACAAAGGTTTGGAAGAATTTTTAGATTATGCAATTGCAAACCGACCAGTGGATGGTAGAATAAAATGTATGTATACTGATTGCAAATTCAAGTGATGGTTGAATAGAAATGAAGTATATGATCATTTGATATTGAAACAATTTCCTCCTTGATATGTATGTTAGATTTAGCATGATGAATTGAATGTGATAGAAAGTCAAAACAATGACAATCCTGTCAACAAAACACAAAGCAACCCGCCACGGGAGAATTCAGCTCGAAATTTGATAAATGATGCATTTGAATTTACAGGATACAATGTCCAAGTTTTAAATAGATCAACAGAACCTTCAATTGATTATGAGTAGATCAATCCTACTCAGAACTTTAATGACCAAAAAATGAGTTTTATGAATTAGTTTAAGACGAACAATAAGAACTGTATGAAGGGTGTGCCACATATTCAATGTTTTCATTTTCTAATTAAGTTGTATCATATCAAGTGTCTCTGTGGAATTACTGAAAAAGCAATGTCCATGATTTTAGAGTTGCTTCATGATGCATTTAGTGAAGGTAAGATCCTTGTATCATTCCATGAGATGAAGAAAGTCATCAATAAACTTGGATTTGTTTATACAAAGATATATGTGTGCCCTAATGATTGCATGCTTTACTAAGGAGAAAAGTATGATAAAGAAGAATGCATGAGATGTCATACAAGCATATGAAAATCGATGAACAACAATGAGAGTATAAATCGATGCAACCCCAGGAAGAAATAGAATAAAAAAATCATGTAAATGTATTGCGTTACTTTCCTTTGAAACTGTAGAGACCTGAAGCTTAACGTACATGGACATTACATTACTTTTACAAAATACTTAGTACATAACAAAAACACACACACAAGGACTGTAATAGTTTAGTGTCTTTGGAAACTTGGAACGTAATCTTCTAATCGTGGTGAAAGATCTTAAACATCTCCCATAAAGATCTTCCCCTTTTTTTTCTTACCTAAAACCTTTCTTTATATCCTGGGGAAAAGAAAACATAAAAAGGGTGAACTCAAATGCTCAGTAATGGTAAGCATGGATAAAATAAAACATACCATATACATTTTAACTTAAAAACATGAACATAATGTTTAAACATCAAAAGCTTGAGCAATGAAATAAAACATGGAAGTGCGTATGACATAGATCATAAAGAAACATTAAGAATCATAAAATAGAATGGGAATAAAACATGTAATTGTGGCAACCATTAAGCACATGTTATGATTTCCATAGTAGCCAAGGCATTGCTGCCAAGACCATCTTAGTGGACAAAGTCCCTTTCTGAATCGAGTTCACTCCTCGTTTCAGTCCTGTATTACTGAACCAATTTAACTTGCCGTTCCAGCCATGTATATCTCATGAGATATAAATCTTTACCCAATGCATTGTAGGGAGATATAGGTCCCACCCATCTCATAATGAAATCATTCTTACTTGTTCCACAAAATAAACATACATCATTCATAATAACCCAACGAATAAAATGGGTTTCATAAATATCATCCCATCATCACATAATCCATATAAAAGAAATGGAATCATTTCATAATAAGAAACGTGAAACCATGTAAATCATAGAGACTTTATACTTGAAACATACACATATGAAACAATGTCATCTTAGATGGAAAATGGTTTTGATAAAACACTTGAAATGAATTCTTGAGGAAAATATCCTTTCTTCTTCAAAATAAATTTATCTTCACAAAACATCATGCAATTTTAAAATAAAAATATTTTGTTGACAATAGTCATGAAATATTTTTGAAGAAGCTTCATGAAAATAAGGCTTTATAAAACCGTAAAAATCTGTTCGTTCCGTATAAGTTAAAAAAAACATTCTTCTCGTACTTTTGCCGGAAAAGTCAAAAAGTACCTCGTAAAAGAAAGATTCCATACATACCATGTAGTAAAAGTAAAAATGAGTAAAAAGGACTTTAAACATACATGAGAACACTTTTATAAAACATGGACATGGATGATATAAATAACCCCAGTAAATACTTACGAATAAGCAATCTGAGATAAAAATGAGATTTGCAAAATTATCCCTTACCTTAGGTCCGATATGCTTCGTACGTATCCAAAACTCCTATATAATGATTTAAATAATGTCATTGAATTATTACAGAATCATATTCATTGTTATTATATCATATATGGTCCACTTATGACTTTATATTACCCGTTCTTTTGTAAATTCCATGTTAAAGAGTGTTTTGGGTAAAATTATTTTATTTGTCGTCCGTGTTTTGACTTGTAATTATTCATATGATTACTTAGATCATGATTAATTAATTCAAGAATATAAAACATGATTTATATATAATATATATTCAGAATATACATATATATAATAGATCGATAAATGGAAAGAAATACACCGTTCATGGAGACGGTAGACCGTACGTACGCATGAACGCTGTTTTCGTTTCCTTATTGAGTTGAATGGAATTAAGTAGATGACATAAATATATATACACATAAATCCAGTATCATTATTATTTCATATATTTCATGATTACTTATTATATATACTTTATAATCATTCATGAATGGTTAGCGTGGAGAATGAATCTCATCACGTCGTGGAGACAGTAGTCCGTACGTACGCACGAGCGATGATATCGTTCTCATGATCGTGGAATTGTATTGGAGTGTATGTATACTATTTCAGAATCAATATCACTTTACAATAATCATATATAGTTATTATTTACACCATTATACCCATCCAAGTAAGGTGGTGATGGAAAATAGATTACACCACGGCGTGGAGACGGTATTCCGTACGTACGCACGCGCGGTGATTTCGTTTTACCTAGGATGGATAGATGGTGAAATAGGATTGTTTCATAATTATAATAACATATCATTATATGAGTGATACTGATGTTATTACTTCATAATGAAACAACCTAAGAAGAATAAGTGGAAGAAGAAATAAAGTTGAAAGAATCGGTAAAAGACATTACCTCTTCTTTGAAGCGCCTCTTTGAGTCCTCCTCTTAGGGCACTAAAATTGGTCTTTGAAGAATAACAGGACCTCTAGGATGTTTCTAGGGAAGTGGAGAATAGAATTTTGCAGGGGTTGGCCGAGCATGAAGGCTCAAAGTGGTGTGAGGAAGAGAGGGAGGAGATGCCCTTTTATAAGGGAGGAGAGGGGCACCTTTGGAATAACTAAAAATATTATTTTATTATAAAGTCAAATTCGGTTTTAAATAGCTCCAAATTGATTTATTTCGAAGATAAGGTGGAGATGGGTCGAAATCCTCTCATCCAATAGAATTTAGACAAGTTTATGTTCCTATTTTAACCTTATCATTTAGATTTAACATTAAGTTAAATAATTTTACTTTTACCGTGTCTTCTTGTGTTCTTATACTATAAGGTTAATAAACTTACTATAATCAGCCAAACGAACCCCAAGTTCTTTATTATTAATATATATAACCTTATCTAAGTCATTTGGCCGAAAATTATATTTTTAGGAATAAAATAACAATTAATAATATAATATTTGTTTTAAAAACTATTTTATGTCAATTTTGACACTATTTAGTAATTGATTTTTGTGAAAATCATAACAGAATGATTAGTTAGAATAAAGTTAATTAAATCAATACTAACATGTCATATTAACCTATAAAATTAGTTGAATTCATAAAAAGTCTCAAATTATATTTATTTGGGTATTTATAACATCAATTACGTCAATATTTTATTAATAAGATAATTACTGCATCATCTTTGTGTCATAAATAAATTAACTTATTTAAAGTCTAAAAATTACAAATAAAATATCATTATGTAGGAAATATTTTTATCTTTATAATTAATATTTATAGTCGAATTTATCTTATGTATAACCCTATATTAAAAATTATATACTTATTAAACTTTGATTTTAACTATTTTAACCCTTCTTTAAATAAATTAATAATAAATGTCCTAATCTAATCCAAGTGGGCCTAAATGGTCATATTTTATTCCTAAGGCTGTTTTTGGTCGAATTAAACTTATCCAATAGAATTAGGATATGTTTTAGGGTAATAATAATATCATTTTTACCCGTAATTACCCTATTTACTTTTAACCATGGTAAAAAAAAGTAAAAAGTTACTATTCACCAAAAATTATTTTCATCTCATTGAATCAAATTTTACTTACTGACATCAACCGTGTCTCTCGGATTTTTGAAATTCCACTCACAGAAGCGTTAAAATTAAGTTTTATGAAAAATTCATTTTTCTTAACTACCACTTAGTGGTTTCACTATTCATCAAAAAATGAAAGTTTCCAGAAAAATACCAAAAATTAGGCCTAAGCTATATTTGATATTATGAACTCAAAAATGATTTCTATTTTACCAAATTCAAAACATATCAGTTTCATTAATTAATTTAAAAATTAATTCCCATCGTCAAAACAAATAGCGTGTTCTTAAGAGATAATAACTATCAAAAGATTGACACTTGTTTATATCTGGTTTAAATGTAAAATTACATCCAATGAACAACATTGTATTAAATTGTAAAAATATATTCTAAATATACTTTAAAACCAATCAAATTAATAATTTATCACTATTAATTATTTCGATTAAAAAGGTTGTTTTTTATTAAAATTTAGTAATTTTCACTATTCATCAGAAAATGAAAGTTATCCGAAAAGTACCAAAATTTCACCCTAAGATAATTTCGATATTCCAAATCAAAAAATGAAGTCCATTTTGAAAAATAAAATTTACAAAATTTCAAAAAGTGGTTATTACTATTCATAACGGCTAGTTTTAATAATATTTTAATAGCATATCGTTGTTTAGTGAAACTCGATATTGCGTACTACACATGCTATCGAGGAAGGTCGCGATTGCGTGTAATGCAAGGAAAGTCAAGGATGCGTGTTGTGCAAGATCCTTTTGGTGTACAACACAAGACATTAATGAAATTAAAAAGAATATTTTTCATAAAATTTCGGGGTGTTACATTCTACCCCCCTTAAAATGAATTTCGCCCTCGAAAATTGTCGGGGTTATAAATGGTTTACTACTCGAAAGTTTCTTTAATAAAAACCCATATCGTAAAAAGGAATACCAAAACCAATTTTTAAAAACAAAAGTATGAAACGTAACAGTTACCCAAATAAACTAATCACTGGGTTTCCACATAGGTGAAAATATGGATATGGAAGAGAAATCTAACCATCATGTTCTGATGGAGAGTGGTAGAGAACATGGCTATGGAAAAACCAGCAATCACAAAGCCATAAATTTGTGACGATCTAAGGTACCATCTGATTCATCAGATATAAGAGCACTAGGACAAAATTTTTGGTTTTCAAGATCATTTACCTAAAGTTGAAGAATTAGAATTAGAATAAATACTTACTTTATTTTGGTAAAATCTCACTATTGTTCGTGCCTTGAACAATTTCCACTTCATCTCTTAAAGAAATGAAGTTGAATTTGTCATTCGTGATGTGTTAGCAGATCATGTGATAGAATGATGGGTCATTCCATCTGTCTCAAACAAAAGGTTAGAAAAGTTATCAAAAAATACATAAGTCCATCTATAGTGAGATTAATCATATATGGTTACTAAAATGGACTTATACTTATTATATCATACTGCTAAATATAATAAAACTAGTTTCTATTAAACAGGGACTTCCTGTAGGCCAGTGGTAGGCGATAAAGGCCAGTCGCACTTCGGTTGTGGGTTTGATTCCCACAGCCTTGTCCGACGCGATGGGCTGTCGCCCATCCTACAGGTTGTCCTTTTTCTAAAACTAAATTACTATAAAATCCCATAAATAATACCGAAAAAACTTTTATCCTAACTTATGTTCAACATAATCCATCCCAATCTTTAGGCTTATCCAAAATACTTCGGTCCAAGATCATAGTATAAAGAAAATGATTACTTGAAATGTCACATAACAATCACGTGAATGCCATCATTTATCCCCCATATATCATAAGATATATCTTGTTGGTCAAATTACAAACATGTGAATACCTTAATCATGTATTTTCTTGAAGAATGAATACCCATTGAACCTTAGTGAAAACATGAATGCAGTCAAAAGTTAACTCTTTCCACATACCAAAATCCAAAAATTCTATATACTCAAACCATGATATAACCTTCTCCTTATATCAGTCATGATCTCATGAATACGGTCAAACATTTCATTTTCTCGTTTTCCTTTCATTATGCGCATATCATATTTTTTCCAAAAATATCTCAATCACATTCCGTGGTTACCGGTACCATTGAAAACCACAATAGACCAATACATAAATATTCCAATATTCCACGATACTATATACAACATTATTTTGGAATCTCATTACATAAACACTTAATCATTCCACCACATTGTTGTCATATTCAACATCGCCAATAGTGATCGCATGTGACTTCCCTTTGTCCTTTGCCTTAAGTGGTTTCTCATGTCGATCATCACTAACCCTTGGATTAAGGCATTTATTAGCATAATGCCCCATTTCATTGCACTTGAAGCATTGAAGTGTTGTTGGTGCGTTCTCTGAAGTCTTTTCTTTATTCACACCATTAGCAACCCTTTTTCCATTACTTCGACACTCAACTACTCGATGACCTTCTTTTCCACACTTAAAACATTTTCTAGTCCCTTTAAGACAATCTCCACCATGCTTCTTTCCACACTTTGAGCATAAGGAAACATTCATCTTCTTTTCACCATTATTCTGAGATTTCTCCTTGAACTCCATCTTTCGTTTCTTGTCAAAACCATGAGATGAATATGTAACACCAACTTCCATTTCTACCTTAATAGCACATCGCACAATTTCTTCATAGCTACTGAAGTCTCTTATAGCTAATTCCCTTCGAAGATTTGGTTTTAATCCACTGAAGAATCGATCAACTTTACTTTCAGGTTGGATGATAAAGCCAGATGCATACCTTGCAAGCCTTGTAAAATTCGCTTCATATACACCAACAGATTCATCATCCTTTTGCTTTAGTTCAAGAAACTCATTCTCCATCTTTGTTCGAAGAATACGAGGGAAGTAATTATTGAAAAATAAGTTCTTGAACTCGTCCCATTCCATGGACTCAATTTCATCTCTTGGCCTCGTATTCTTGATAAGATTCCACAATTGATCAACATCACCTTCCAAACGATATACTGCTAAGATGACTTTATCATGTTCAGAACATTGAAGAACTGAAAATATCTTTTCAGTGGTACTGATCCATTGTTCAGCAACAAGTGGATCAGAAGACCCACTAAAAGAAGGTGGACGTTGCCTCATGAAGGACTCAATAGAATATTGCTCCCTTCTCTGCTCATTTGGAAGTCCAGAATGATTCATAGCTTGTGTAAGTATAGCAATAAGATTTTTCACTCCATCTCCCATAACATTTGTTTGTTTAGGAGGACAATTATTGCATTGTCCTTCACATTGATCAACACGATTCCTTCGGGTTCCATCCATCGTCTAAAACCCAAAAAGAATAGTGTGAGAGGTAAAAATCACACTAGGGAAAAAATATAATAAAGGGGGAGTACCTTCAATATCTAACATCTTAGGTTTAATTCTAATATGGTTAGCGCAATTCTAGGACTATAACGTATACTTAACCTTAGGGACATCCCTAGACATACCTTAGAAATATCTCTAGGGATCTCACTAAAGTTCTCGCATCCTAGTTTCCAAAGGTTGACTAAACCTTTCCTCTGATACCAACTGTAGAGACCCGAAGCTTAACGTACATGGACATTACATTACTTTTGCGGAATACTTAGTACATAACAAAAACACACACACAAGGACCGTAATAGTTTAGTGTCTTTGGAAACTTGGAACGTAATCTTCTAATTGTGGTGAAAGATCTTCAACATCTCCCATAAAGATATTCCCCTTTTTTTTCTTACCTAAAACCTTTCTTTATATCTTGGGGAAAAGAAAACATAAAAAGGGTGAGCTCAAATGCTCAGTAAGGGTAAGCATGGATAAAATAAAACATACCATATACATTTTAACTTAAAAACATGAACATAATGTTTAAACATCAAAAGCTTGAGCAATGACCTAAAACATGGAAGTACGTATGGCATAGATCATAAAGAAACATTAAGAATCATAAAATAGCATGGGAATAAAACATGTAATTGTGGAAACCATTAAGCACATGTTATGATTTCCATAGTAGCCAAGACATTGCTGCCAAGACCATCTTAGTGGACAAAGTCCCTTTCTGAATCGAGTTCACTCCTCGTTTCAGTCCTGTATTAATGAACCGGTTTAACTTGACGTTACAGCCATGTCTATCTCATGAGATATAAATCTTTACCCAATGCATTGGAGGGATATATAGGTCCCACCCATCTCATAATGAAATCATTCTTACTTGTTCCACAAAATAAACATACATCATTTGTAATAACCCAACGAATAAAATGGGTTTCATAAACATCATCCCATCATCACATAATCCATATAAAAGAAATGGAATAATTTCATAATAAGAAATGTGAAACCATGTAAATCATAGAGACTTTATACTTGAAACATACACATATGAAATAATGTCATCTTATATGGAAAATGGTTTTGATAAAACACTTGAAATGAATTCTTGAAGAAAATATCCTTTCTTATTCAAAATAAATTTCTCTTCACAAAACATCATGCAATTTTAAAAGAAAAATATTTTATTGACAATAGTCATGAAATATTTTGGAAGAAGCATCATGAAAATAAGGCTTTATAAAACCGTAAAAATCTGTTCGTGCCGTATAAGTTAAAAAAAACATTCTTCTCGTACTTTTCCCGGAAAAGTCAAAAAGTACGTCGTAAAAGAAAATTCCATACATACCATGTAGTAAAAGTAAAAATGGGTAAAAATGACTTTAAACATACATGAGAACACTTTTATAAAACATGGACATGGATGATATAAATAACCCCAGTAAATACTTACGAATAAGCAATCTCGGATAAAAATGAGATTTGCAAAATTATCCCTTACCTTAGGTCCGATATGCTTCGTACGTATCCAAACCTCCTGTATAATGATTTAAATAATGTCATTGACTTATGAAAGATTCATATTCATTGTTATTATATCATATATGGTTCACTTATGACTTTATATTACCCGTTCTTTTGTAAATTCCATGTTAAAGAGTGTTTTGGGTAAAATCGTTTTATTTGTCGTCCGTGTTTTGACTTGTAATTATTCATATGATTACTTAGATCATGATTACTTAATTCCAGAATATAAAACATGATTTATATATAATATATATTTAGAATATACATATATATAATAGATCGATAAATGGAAAGAAATACACCGTTCATGGAGACGGTAGGTCGTACGTACGCATGAACGCTGTTTTCGTTTCCTTATTGAGTTGAATGGAATTAAGTAGATGACATAAATATATACACACACAAATAAAGTATCATTATTATGTCATATATTTCATGATTACTTATTATATATACTTTATAATAATTCATGAATGGTTAACATGGAGAATGAATCTCATCATGTCGTGGAGACGGTAGTCCGTACGTACGCACGAGCGATGATATCGTTCTCATGATCGTGGAATTGTATTAGAGTGTATGTATACTATTTCAGAATCAATATCACTTTAAAATAATCATATATAGTTATTATTTACACCATTATACCCATCCAAGTAAGGTGGTGGTGGAAAATAGATTACACCACGGCGTGGAGACGGTATTCCGTACGTACGCACGCGCGGTGATTTCGTTTTCCGTAGGATAGATAGATGGTGAAATATGGTTGTTTCATACTTATAATAACATATTAGTATATGATTGATACTGATGTAATTACTTCATAATGAAACAACCTAATAAGAATAAGTGGAAGAAGAAATAAAGTTGAAAGAATCGGTAACGGACATTACCTCTTCTTTGAAGCGCCTCTTTGAGTCCTCCTCTTAGGGAACTAAAATTGGTCTTTGAAGAAAACCAGGACCTCTAGGATGTTTCTAGGGAAGTGGAGAAGATAATTTGGCAGGTTTTGTCCGAGCTTGAAGGCTCAAAGTGGTGTGAGGAAGAGAGGGAGGAGGTGCCCTTTTATAAGGGAGGAGAGGGGCACCTTTGGAATAACTACAAATATTATTTTATTATAAAGTCAAATTCGGTTTTAAATAGCTCCAAATTGATTTATTTATAAGATAAGGTGGGGATGAGTCGAAATAATCTCATCCAATAGAATTTAGAAAAGTTTAGGTTCCTATTGTAACCTTATCGTTTAGATTTAACATTAAGTTAAATAATTTTACTTTTACCATGTCTTCTTGTGTTCTTATACTATAAAGTTAATAAACTTACTATAATCAGACAAACGAACCCCAAATTGTTTATTATTAATATATATAACCTTATCTAAGTCATTTGGCCGAACATTAGATTTTTAGGAATAAAATAACAATTAATAATATAATATTTGTTTTAAAAACTATTTTATGTTAATTTTGACACTATTTAGTAATTGTTTTTTGTAAAAATCATAACAGAATGATTAGTTCGAAAAAAGTTAATTAAATAAATAATAACATGTCATATTAACCTATAAAATTATTGTAATTCATAAAATGTCTCAAAATTTATTTATTTGGGTATTTATAACATCAATTACGTCAATATTTTATTAATAAGATAATTACTGCATCATCTTTGTGTCATAAATAAATTAACTTATTTAAAGTATAAAAATTACAAATAAAATATAATTATGTAGGAAATCTTTTTATCTTTCTAATTAATATTTATAGTAGAATTTATCTTATTTATAACCCTATATTAAAAATGATATACTTATTAAACTTTGATTTTAACTATTTTAACCCTTCTTTAAATAAATTAATAATAAATGTCCTAATCCAATCCAAGTGGGCCTAAATGGTCATATGTTATTCCTAAGGTTGTTTTTGGTCGAATTAAACTTATCCAATAGAATTAGGACATGTTTTAGGGTAATAATAATATCATTTTTACCTGTAATTACCCTATTTACTTTTAACCGTGGTAAAAAAAGTAAAAAGTTACTATTCACCAAAAATTATTTTCATCTCATTGAATCACATTTTACTTACTGACATCAACCGTGTCTCTCAGATTTTTGAAATCCCACTCACAGAAGTGGTAAAGTTAAGTTTTATGAAAAATTCATTTTTCTTAACTACCACTTAGTGGTTTCACTATTCATCACAAAATGAAAGTTTCCAGAAAAATACAAAAAATTAGGCCTAAGCTATATTTGATATTATGAACTCAAAAATGATGTATATTTTACCAAATTAAAAACATATCAGTTGCATTAATTAATTTAAAAATTAATTCCCGTCGTCAAAACAAATAGCGTGTTCTTAAGAGATAATAACTATTAAAAGATTGACACTTGTTTATGTCTGGTTTAAATGTGAAATTACATCCAATGAAAAAAATTGTATTAAATTGTAAAAATATATTCTAAATATACTTTAAAACCACTCAAATTAATAATTTATCACTATTAATTATTTCGATTAAAAAGGTTGTTTTTAATTAAAATTTAGTAATTTTCACTATTCATCAGAAAATGAAAGTTATCCGAAAAGTACCAAAATTTTACCCTAAGCTAATTTCGATATTCCGAATCCAAAAATGAAGTCCATTTTAAAAAATAAAATTTACAAAATTTCAAAAAGTGGTTATTACTATTCATAACGGCTAGTTTTAATAATATTTTAATAGCATATCGTTGTTTAGTGAAACTCGGTATTGCGTACTACACACGCTATCGAGGAAGGTCGCGATTGCGTGTAATGCAAGTCAAGTCAATTCAAGGATGCGTGTTGTGCAAGATCCTTTTGGTGTACAACACAAGACATTAATGAAATTAAAAAGAATATTTTTCATAAAATCTCGGGGTGTTACAGAAACCATGCTTGAAAAGATTATTCATGTCATCAAAGACTGTATACGACATGAAGTGAAAAACTCAAGATAGTAATGATGACTTGATGAGAAATCCAAAATATTCAACGTCATGGAAAATATTTGATTTGTTATATCTATATTTTTCTTCAAGTCTTAGGAATGTATGTTTGTGATTGGCTTCTGATGGTTTTAACCCTTTTGGTACTTTAAGTACTAACTATATCATTTGGCTAGTTGTTTTGATCCCCTATAACCTACCTCCATGGATGTGTATGAAGAAAACTTCTTTCATTATTTCAATGATTATTCTTGGAATGAAAATGTCTGGAAATGAAATTGATGTACACCTTCAACCTCTAATCAAAGAATTGTGAGAATTATGGAATGATAGCGTGGAAACATATGATGTTTTTCATGAGAAAACTATTCAAAATGCACGCCGCTTTAATATGTAAAATTAGTGACTTTCTTGGATTATGAAATTTATCTAGTTGGAACACTCATACTGGTTAGGCTTTTCCAGTTTGTAATTTTGATTTTTAACCTCAACGATTACCTCATAGTAGAAAATGGTTTTTTATGTGTGATAATTGATTTCTTGATGCTTCTCATAAATTCAGGTTTAACAAGATACAATTAAATGGAGATATTGAATTGATAAATCCATCAAAGGTGTTATTTGGTTAAAAAATCTTGGGAAAATTAATTAATTTCATTGAAGAATTTGGAAAAGGTAATCAATTTAAAGAAGGGGGAAAATGGTACGTGGTACGGTATCTGAAGCAGATGGAACACAACAATGGAAGAAAAAGATTATATTTTTCAAACTTAGTTATTGGGAGTTTAACTTGATACATCATAATCTTGACGTAATGCATATTGATAAGAACACCTATGATAATGTAATTTTCACATTACTCAACGAGCAGTGTAAATTGAAGGCTCACCTTAATGCTCATAAGGATTTTGAGTTAATGAATATAAAACATGATTTGTGAAAAAATGAGAATTCCAAGTATCCTTAGACTATTTTTACAAAGAAAAATCATGATAAATATGTATTACTTCAAACTTTAAAGTATGTAAATGTGTTAGATGGATTTTCAAGTAACATATCAAGGTGTTTTGACTTAAAAAATAAAAAGCTACACGGATTAAAAAGTAATGACTCACATATTCTAATGGAGCAATTTCTTCCACTGACATTGCATATTATGTTACCTGGAAAAGTAATTGTGGTTCTAGTTGAGTTTTGTACACTTTTAAGATAGATTTGTGGAAAAATTCTAAATCCAATCTAGCTTGATCAACTTTAAGAAATAATTGTTTTGATACTATCATTTGGAGTTGTTATTTCCCCCTTTATTCTTCACTATGATGATTCATTTGTCTGTTAATTTGGTTGAATAAACTAAACTTGGTAGACCAGTACACTATCGATGGATGCATCCAATTGATAGGTATGTTGATATTATTTTTATTTTCATTAGTGAATTCATTTTTATCAAATCATTGCATAATTTTTTTAATATGTTTCTTATTTTTTTCATCATGTACTTAGGTCATTTGAAATCATATGTGAGGAATAAAGCTCAACTAGAAGGCTTTATTGTTGAAGGTTACATAGATAAAGAGTGCTCAACCATCTGTTCTAGGTATTTTAAATGGATTGAGACTAGATTCAATCATGCTAGACGTGTTGATGACATTTCTCATTCTGAAAACCAGTCATCAGTATTTCCAACCATTGGATGACCAATTGGAAAGGGGTCGAATTTTACACTAAATGAATTAAAGTTGTTACAAGCACATAGATATGTGATACTCAATAATATTATTGTAGATTCATTTATTGAAAATTTTTTATTCCAAACAAAGATGCAACTAAGGGGTCAAGCTCGAAATGAGTTGGAATTAAAAAAAAAGATATTAATAAAGAGATTATCAAATGGTTATCCCATCATGTAAGTAAATACTCATATTCATATTATCAACGTGTAATTATTTGGTCTATGTTAAAAGTAACACCTTATATCTTTTTATCTAAATAATTAATGTTTAAAACCAAGTTAAAATATCAAATTATTTAAAGTTTTTGGCCCGAGGTCCTCTAAGGCAGGCTAAGAGATTCAATGCCTACAATATTCATGGATTCAAGTTTCATACAATTTATCGTGAAGAAGACATGAAAACTCAAAATAGTGGTGTATTTACACTTGCAGAGGCGGGATAATATGGAAATATGGATGATATAATTGAATTAAACTATCATGGTCAGTTTTTAGTTATCTTATTCAAATGCAAGTGGGTTTGTTACATTTTACTTCTGTCAACTTCTCTCGCTTGATCCATACCAATGTGTGTATAGAGCATGATCTATTTGTTGTGGCTTCACAAGTGAAGATGTTTCATTATGTGGATGATTAATTACATGAAGGTTGGAGTGTTGTTGTACACTTAAAGTAGAGAGAGTTATATGATATGGTCAATAAAGATTAATTGGTACTTTGTGACAATGAATATCATCAACCATAAAACATTGAACAATTTTCCTGAAAATATTGAAACAATAGAACTTGTAAGATAGGTTGAAAATGAATCAATAACCACAATGGAGGTTGATAAAAATAAAGACAATTAAGATGAATATAATTGAATGTATAATTTGGTAATGAAAATATATTACAATTTCTCATAGATAAGTGTTTCATAAAAATATACATTGCTCTAATTTTTATTTTTATTTTTGTATTTTTTAATTTTTCATTTTTTATACATTTAATATATCTGAACCATTTGAATAGAAGGAATTTTGAGGAAAACATATTTTAAGATCCTAGCCGATCAACATCTTAGAGCACGCCACCACTACCGTCAGCTTCAACGGATCCAAGTGATTCCATTGTACCTGAGAATACTTGTGAGCCAACCATTTCCCCATATTTTGTTGGTAGACCACCGTTTGATTCACCTCCAATGACAGAGAAGTTGGCCACCCATCCATCTAGGGTATATTAGTGAGTTACTATTACTGGTATTCATGTCATTGTACAAAAAACTATATATTTTATTTATTATTTAATGCATTTTTCAAACATATAAAGATAACAATGGAAGGTATATAAATATGAACACGACAAATGAACGAGACCTGAAGGAATTCAAGATTACTATTCCATTTTATGAGTTCAAGGTTTCTACCGGTGATGCTACCAGAATCTATGGGTATATTCTTATGCAACTTTCTTGCGATACGGTGAGATTTACCATTAATTATAAAGATTAGAGGCACATTACTACATCTTGTAAAAATGAGGTCTTTGATACTCAAGTAAAGGTAATATTAATTTAATATTTCTTGATAACTAATTTAAAATACATGATTAACATTTTGTAATATACTTATAAAGTGTTATTTTTTTTATTTCTAGATGTTTTTTCATTTTGAGGTTTCTGACTCCATTTCACACACATGGTTTATGAAAAATTTGTGAAAGAAATAGAGATATTTTAAATGGAGATTATGGAATGAGTTTAATGAAACATCTTTGAGATCATGAAAGATGTATGATAATTTTTCTGAAGGGATTTATCATTAGCAATGGAAGCTGTTTTTCAATATTAACATAGATGCATCTCATGCGGTAATTGTATATTTTACAATATCATAATAACATAAACACAATAAAATTATAATTTCTATTAATATCTATATTTTTTTGTAGGAATTATATAAAAAAATACTATGAATCATAAAAAAAAATCCATTCCTCATATCACTGGGTCTGATAGTTTTTCAAGAAAAAGAACAATTTTGGTTTGTATTTTATTCATTATTATTTATATCATTTTATAATAAGTCAAGGTTTTTTTAACTTGTTTATATTTTTTATAAATTCTAATGAATTAGGTTACTCTATTGGTCGAACAAAGATGTGGGTTAAAGTGCATATGAAATCCTATGGAAGTTTTGTAAATGACCCTACCAAAGATGTTGGAGTAAGTGCTTTTCATTACCATTTAATGTTATTTAATTATTATAAAATAATAATAATGAAAAATATATTATAACAATAAACAAGCCTTAAACCCAATTAAATGGGGCTGGCTATATAGATCAAATGATGCCAATTTGGAATCGTTTGATACATCTAGCCAGCCCCAATTAATTGGTTTTAATGATTTTTTATTGTTATAATATATTTTTCAATATTATGTCTTTATAGTAATGAAATAACAATAAATAGTAATTAAAAATTTAATAATTATATAATATTATGAATTTCAGATATTTTAAAAATCATTATTAATATTTTTGTATTAACAGGTTAAAATTCAACAAGTCTGGGATTCAAACCCCTTACAATCATCACCAATTTCCTGGAAGGATGCAGTTTCAATCGTTTTAGGGAAGGGGCATCTCGTACATGTTTGAGGGATGAGTTCTAGGCCTACTCCATTAGTTGTCTTTATTAGGGAATATTCATCAATTATTACTACACCCAATGGGGGTTCAATTAGTGTCGTTGATCTGAAATCACAAAGAGGAATTTCAAGGTTGAAATAAAAAGTGCAAGAACAAGACTCTTATAGGCAAACACAGAAGTAGTGGTGGTCAAAAATGGAAAGTGATTTAGTTTCTGTATTTTCAATGGATTACCAAAACATTCCTCAAGGAAATTTCTAGCCTTATCACTCATCCTACCAAGGTAAATTCTAAATTTCATAGATCATTCAAAAAATCTCAAAGAACAAATACAAATTCCACAAATAAAACTAAAATGACACTTTTATGTTGAAAACATGAACTTCAAGTCATACCAACCACATATTATTCCAGATTGACATGTGGTTTATTCCTACACATAAAAAATGAATTACATATCATTACCCTTAAGTTTGAAAACCATTTGAGCTAATTTTCTTGGTTTTGACTTAGTAAATAGTTTTTAAAGATACTGAAGCCTTAAAAAATGTGTCCTGGGGGGTCAAAACCAGGAAAAAATCATTGTGTTTCCATGAAATCATATAATAATTAATATAGATTTATTTGTGAAATATAGGAACCAACGACACATCATTATGAGTTACAGTTTTCTCAGAATTCCTGCAAATGGGTTTTTAGTGTTTTAAAACACATAAACATGTGTGTAATAATAAAAACCATATAAAATGATCTCATATTTACATGAAAACCACTGTTGAGTTATTTTTGATGTGTACGTGTAGACAACACGTCAATCTGATATGTGTTGTGGTCAGAATGGCTCAATAAACTATTTTTAAAGGTACTAAATCCTTTACAAACGTTTTTCATTGTGTCAAAACCAGGAAAACATCATCAGATTTCCATAAAATAAGAGAAAAAAGATTTTAGATTGATTTTTGAAATATAAGAACTGATGGAACATCATTCCATGTCAAAATTTTCCCAAGATACATGTAAACATGTTTTTAGTGTTTTAAAACACCAAAACATGCGTGTAATGGTAAAAACCATAGAAAACAACCTTAGATTGATGTGAAATCATGGGAAAACCACAATTCAGTTATTTTTGATGTATACATGCATAAAAAAATCAATTTAACATGTAGTGTGGTTATAATGTCTTAGTATATAGTTTTTAAAGGTACCAAAGCCTTTAAAAATGCGTGTCGGGTGGTCAAAACTAGGAAAAAATCATTAGATTGCCATGAAATTAGAGGAAAATGACTGTAGATTTATTGTCAAAATTTAGGAACCTATGAAATATCATTCTGAGTTATGGTTTTTTTGGGATACCTACAAATGCATTTTTAGTGTTTTAAAACACTAAAACATGCGTGTAACAGTAAAAACCATAGAAAACGACCACATATTGACATGAAATTATGTAAAAACCATATTTGAGATTTTTTGACATGTATGTGTAGACAACATATCAATCTAATGGATCATGTGGTTAAAATGGATCAATAAACAGTTTTTAAAGGTACCAAAGCCTTTAAAAATATGTGTAAGGGGGTTAAAACTAGGTAAACATCATCAGATTTCCATGAAATCAGAGAAAAATGAGATTGGGTTGATTTTTGAAATAAAGGAACTGAAGAAACATCATTCTGAGTTATGTTTTTTAGGGATTCCCATAAACGCATTTTTAGTGTTTTAAAATACTAAAACATGCATTTAATGGTCAAAACCATAGAAAACAACCCTAGATTCATTTAAAATCATGGGACATACACTGTTGAGTTATTTATAATGTGTATTCACAAACAACACATCAACCCGACATGTAGTGTGGCTGAAATGACTTGGTAAATAGTTTTAAAGGTACCAAATCCTTTAAAAATATGTTTCATGGGGTCAAAACCTAGAAAACATCATCGGATTTCCAAGGAATTAAAAGAAAATGGGTGTAGATTTATTTGTGAAATGTAGTGTCATGAACCAAGTCAGGTCTCCATTTAACCCAGAACCCAACCCGGTCCACGGTAAGGCCCAAAGGGCGTTCCCAATCCCCATGGGATGACACAAGTGCCTGAGTATCAAATAAACATTTGGTAACGATTTACCCAAATAAGTAGTCATAAAAAACAAACAATATAAATAAGAAAAAATTTAAATCACACAACCAAACAAGCCCTTAACAATTTTCATATTTAAAGGTTTAAAACTTTTAGACAAAACCCCCAAACGTATCATAATGGAAGGGGGCCAAAACTCTATACCAAACCTCCATGCAATGAGAGGAACCACATTCTCAAGCTTCCACCACCAAGATCTACACCGAGTGATACTAGAAACTCAAGTTTACAACACTAAAAGTATTGCCTTTACCTGGAACAAACATGAAACAAGATCTACATACAACCAAGGGTGTATGTAGGGTGTGATCTAAAGCCTAGAAAGATTACACCCATATTAAAATATTCCATTCCAAAATATTTTAAAGATAATCTAACATGCTTGTTTAAATTAAATATTTTAAAACATTTCTAGGAAATCATTTGTGAGTAAAAATTTCAAAGAAA
Organism: Viscum album; assembly: GCA_963277665.1. Taxonomy (NCBI): domain Eukaryota; kingdom Viridiplantae; phylum Streptophyta; class Magnoliopsida; order Santalales; family Viscaceae; genus Viscum; species Viscum album. The sequence continues at coordinate 994,269,706 of OY728164.1, forward strand.
AGAAATCACTTACAAAGAAAACCAATATGACCATTTTCTTAAAAGAAAAATGGATTTCTAAAAGTTCACACACACACACACATCCACACACAAGAGGTCCATCGTATACTGACGATTGGCACCCCTTCATATAAGGTAGAGTATCATGGGTAAATCCCTAGGGTCAAACTAACTCAAGTGAGATTCTAGGAACCTCACATCTCAGTGAAAATGTGGTATAGAAACCACGAAAACCCACATTCTTGTGCACGATCCACTAGTAGGGGACATCCCTGTAACCCTAGTAGTCTCCAATCATTATCCATGTTTAGTTAGTGTTGTAATTGTCAATACCGCTATGTGAAACTGGGACGTAGCCACTTCTGAATCACTAGAAAGCTAGTCCTAGTTCGTCCAACTAGTTACCCGAGATTCCCTTGTGCTCAATTATGTTCCACATATCACACAATACATCATCATTACACTTCTTGGGCCAAAAAATGTAACACTCGACATACACCACCACTTGGTCAACCCAAAAACCTCTTTTGAAACCACACACACATCAAATTTACTTCAAAACACGATTCGTACCACTTGTACAATTTAATAAACATGATTCTTAATTTAGAAAACACTTTCGACATTCACCACAAGAGTTTACACTAGGTAATCACCCAATTAATTTTTAGAAAACCCCTTTTTAATCCATAAACATAACAAAACGATTTAAAAAGGGGTTCATACCACCCACACATTTGACAAATACATTCAAGGGATAAAACACAAAGGCGTGTGTGTAACACACAATGAATATAGCCCATTTTCTCAAAGAATCCACTTTTCAATGCCAAAACACTTTAAATATTTTTCAAACTCCACTCACACCTTACAAACAACTCATAAGACCCTTTTTAAGAAACACCAAATTTTAAAAAACACACACACAACATATCCATTTTCCGTTAAAAAATCCAAACCCAACACATAAGCATGACAAACCCTTCAAAAATATATTTCGCATCACTCTAAAAATTTAACAAACCATTTACCCAAACCAATTTCATGTCTAAAAGAGGTTCTTTATTATTTAAACCATTTACAACTAATAAAAAAAATGCAGAACAAGACAAAAATTCCAAGATGAACCACTTTCCATTAGAAATCCGTTTTCAGCACACATGCACCTCAAGTTCCCATGAAAACATATTTTTCATACCTCAAAGAATTCATTAAACACTTATAAGAATTTCAAGAACAACACACATATAAATTACAATACTATTTTATTTATGAAATCCAATTTCATCAAAAAAGTATGTGAAAACATTCTAAAACATAGTTCACACCACACAATTAAATCATAGAACATGTTAAAATTAACTAAACAAACAAATTAAATTATCTAAAAATTCTAGGGTATGGAACCACCAACCTTGAACCAAAGAGTTTCTGGAAAATGGTGCGAAATTTCCATTGAACCTCAACCACACCAGGAGAAACCCTATAATGGACACTAACACAAATATTAAACTGAAATTGGGTCAACCTTCAAACCCTAGGTCCAACCAAATTTATACTGGGTGATGGGGAAGCCAAAACCATTAAGAAATTGATGGAGGAACTTACCCGGATGAAGAGGGTGCGACGGCAGGGTCGCATGAGGGAGGGTGGCCGGCTGGGGTCGACGTCACCAGAAGGTAGGGAGGAGGCCGCTAGAAGTGGAAGGAGGCACTGACCAGGGAGGTTCACTGGACAAGGCCGCAGACAATGTGGGAGGTGCGCTGGACAAGGCTTTAGCTAGAAGGGGAGGTGCGCTGGACCAGGTTTGCCGGAAGGGAGGCTGGAAAGGGTGGCATGCATAATGAGGAGGGGAGGGGTGAGGTGCATGATGTGATGGGGTGAGGGAAGGGGGTGAGGCATGATTGGAGGGATGACTAACCCTAACAAAAAAAGTAAAAATAAACTGATAATAATAATAATAAGATGAATAATATTAATAATATCTATAATAATTTTAATATTCCAACACTAATAACAACAACAATAATAATAATATCAATAATAATAATAATAACAATATTATTATTGTTATTATTAAAACAATTCATCAAATTTTATTTTACCTTTTTATTATTTTATTTTATTTTCATTTTAATTTATTATTTATTTAGAATACCATCATGTCATACGGTGACCCAGGAGAAGCCACATGGTTTACAACCTGTGCTGTGCTTGTGTGTTGGATGCTGTCAAGCCTAGAAAAAAACTCATTTTTCAATAAAAACACAAAAATTCCAACCAAGCGTCAACTCAAACCCCAAAAAAATTATCCAAAGCCAATAAAATAATTAAATGAAATAAATACCAGGGTAGGGTGTGAGAATTCTCCCCACCGTAAAGCTTTCCACCCCTAGAAATCCACAACAAGGTCTAGACCAAAAACAAAAACCAATGTTCCTTCATAGTTCAAGGAGATCCCCAATATAAGATGAGTGATGTGAGGCAAGAACACTACTAACAAAGGAAGGGACTAAAAATTAAAATCAGGAGACTCAAAATGAAATTTCTGCCAAGTGTTACCAGCCCCCAAAAGCTTAATCACCTCCAGTTGATCGATCAAAGGGAAGGATCCTCTCACCGTACACAATCCAATATCCTGATATAAACATGTTAAAAATTCTTGAAGAAGCTCGTGCATTATACCAGAAACAAGCAACAAATTCAATGAGGCTACCACGACCTTACTTCACAATGTTGTTAGGTGCACGTCGACCTCAACATTTACTCAAGAGAGGAGCTTGGAGTTAGATAGCTCTGAATGAGACTACCAACTTCCAAACCAATACCAGGGAAAAAACTGGATTGCTGACATGAGGAGGCCTAAGTGGAATCCCCACCATAAGGGGAAACTGACACCTGATGCAGAAATGGGATACCAATATGGGGAGGTCCGAACAGACTTCCCACCATAACAAAAAGGATAACATTGATTTACTTTCAGGGAATTTTACCAAAACCCATGATGGGTCTCCCCACCATAGAGACCAACTAGTTTAACTGACTAGCATGGTTTGATATAGAAATCCTAACATGATCTAATTTGGGAGCTTCCCGCACAACATAATACTCCATCGAGAAATAGGGTCCTCACGACCCCTCCATCCAACGGGACCATTCGGGATGTAACAACTACATAGAAATATTAAACTATCTCTATTTCCCAAACTGAAGACAAACACTGGACCAAGGTGTCTTACAACCTCAGGGGTTACTTACTATGTTCCAGCTTCACTTTGAGACCTATGGCTGGAGATCTGATGGTTGAATCATCTCATGCCTCATAGTTAGGCGCTAAAATCCCAAAATGAAACTTCCTCTTCTGGTGCCACAAGCAACCACGCCGCAATCCAAACAACACCACTAAAACAACACATCCCACCACCTATTTTGCCTCAACATAGAATTTTACTACAACAAGGACTTAGAGGATGCCCATGCATCATTACATTCACCTCAAGAAATGATACAATGAAACGAGAACATGTTGAACATGTTTCCATACCAATGAGGAAAAATTTAGAATTCAAGCGAGAGAACACGTTTCTATTAAAATATAAGTTATTGGAAAAAATTCATGACATCCACCCTTTCACTTGAATGAAAATACAATTTTTAAAAACATCACCGAATGTGACCACTACAACTTAAGAGGATTTATAAGGAAAAATAGTTTAAACTAAGTCTCAAACAACACACGACTCCTACAAACAACCATAACAACCTATTATGACCAGATTTTCCACATTGGTGGCCTGACATGAACCTTTTCTTAGAAGGAAACTGACAAAAGATCCAAATTCATTTTTAGGACTATGGCTAACACCAATAACCCATACCTCTTTATGCTTTCCCCACTAGATTTTCCCTCACTGCTTCCATGTGGGACCTTCAGACTTTTTGATGTTAAAATTCACCTTTTACCATCAATAAAACCAAGGAAACCAAAACTTCCTTCAACTCCTCCCACATCCACTCCCCCGCTGTGATAGGATTTTCTTATCTAAAGAAGAAGAGTGGTAGAATCAGTTCTAAAACCCATGAAGGAAGACCTTACTTTGATCAACTGGAGGGTCTTCTATTGGTGGATCACCCATGTCCACACTTCGAATATACATCAATTCTTTATGGGGGTGCACACTAGCCAACAAGGAAAATCCAAGGATCCAATCAAACTGGTCCATTGGCCAAAACATACCACAAGAAACACCAAACACACAAAAAGGTAACCCACTTGAAGGCATCTCAAAATTCTTTTCATAACAAACCACTAACCATTTTCCCACAACTAGCCACCAATAAGAACTCAAACCCAAAACATGAGTCAACCAGAATGGATTCTCAAGCTTGAAACGCCTCACAAAAAATATTCCAAAAATATAAAAATACACACCACACAATCACCAGTTATCAAAACACCCAAATTTCCTTAAAAATCATTTGTAAAAATAAACAAGGTTGATAGGTTGCACAACCACCAATAGTATCCTATGGGCCTCACACATGCATGTTCTTATGCCAACCGGGCACCAATTCCACCTCACACATATAACCCATGCATATGCTCACCCATAAAAATACCAAAGTTTATAAAAAAAAATATTTCCATTTTTTAGAACAAACATTCAACCCACATCCTCAACTTTCCCATTTAAAATTTCAGAAAACCACTTCAAAACATATCCAATTTCACAACAACCTCATTTTATTAATCACAATTTAATTAGAACACATTTTTTCTCATTTAAAAAAAGTTTCCAAAACCATTTTGAATCTAGTATCCCGTTTTTCAACAACAAATTTTCCTATAAATCCCAAACTTTGATTATGAAAATTCAATCTCAATGAAATCATTCTCATTTTTACACAAAAATCATTTCATGAAAGTCTAATTTTCTAAGCATCACTTTAAGGTGATTCCAAAAACTCATTTTTCACCTTTCCAAATCCAAATAATCTTTACTTTAAAATTAAGTTTCCAAGATTCCAGAACAAAGAGACATGGGATGGTGCAAGAGGAAACTAGTGCCGATGGGTGACTTGGACATATGGTTAGTGGCCATATTCCAATCACACCACCTTCACAAAGAGTGTTTTAGGACAACTTCCCTGACTCCACATGGATTGCTAGGTCCTATAAGTTCACTGATATTGTTAAACCAACTCCCATTTCATTTCCCAAACAAAAAGCGACCACAAGGGACAAAAAACTCATATAGAACCCAACTTCCCCTAGTGACATGGGTCCCATCACGAGGTATGCTGACCATGCACCACACTCGCAACCAGAATGCCAAATCCTAATAATCCTAGCTCATATCTACCCAGACTCTTCCCCAAGGAATAATACTCAAAAGATCATAAACTCCATTAATACCATTTTGTCACGAACCAAGCTGAGTCTCCATCCAATCCAGAACCCGACCTGGTCCGTGGCAAGGACCAAAGGGTGTTACTGATCCCCACGAGTTGGCACAAGTGCTCGGGTATCAAATAAATGTTTGGGAATGATTTAACCGAATAAGCAGTCATGAAACAACAAACAATATAAATAATTCAAAATTGAAATTACACAACCAAACAATCCCGTAACAATTTTTATATTTAAAGGCTTACAACTTTTAGACAAAAACCCCAAATGTACCATGACAGAAGGAGGCCAAAACTCCATACCAAATAACCATGCAAAGAGAGGAACCACATCCTCAAGCTTCCACCACCAAGATCCACACCGAGTGCCATTAGAAACTCAAGCTGCCAACACTAAAAGTCTTTCCTTTACCTAAAACAAACATGCAACAAGATCTACATACACCTAAGGGTGTATGTAGGGTGTGAGATAAAGCCCAGTAGGATGCCACTTAAATACAAATATTCTATTGCAAAACATTTTAAATATAATCTAGCATAATCGTTTAAATTAAATATTTTAAAACATTTCTAGGAAATCATTTGTTAGTAAACATTTTAAATAAATGAAACCACTTACAAAAAAACAATGCGACCATTTAATTAAAAGGAAAAGGGATTTCTAAAAGTTCACACACACACACATCCACAAAAAATAGGTCTACCGTATGCTGATAGTTGACACCCCATCATATAAGGTAGAGAATCATGGGTAAATTCCTATGGTCAAACTAGCTCAAGTGGGATTCTAGGATCCTCACATATCGGTGAAAATGTGTTATATAAACCACAACAACCCCCATTTTCATAAACAATCCACTTGTAAGGGACATCCTCATAACCCTAGTGGTCTCCAATCATCATCCATGTTCAGTTAGTGTTCTAATCATCAATACCGCTAAGTGAAACTAGACTGTATCCACTTCTGAATCACTAGCAAGTTAGTCCTAGTCTATCCACCTAGTTACCCAGGATTCCCTTCTGATCAATTATGTTCCACATATCAAACAATACATCATCATTACACTTCTTGGGCAAAAAAATGTTACAATAGACATACACAACCACTTGGTCAACCCAAAACCTCTTTTGAAACCAGACACACACCAAAGATACTTCAAAACATGATCCACGCCACTTGTACAATTTAATAAACATGATTCGTAATTTAGAAAACACTTTTGACATTTTCCATAAGATTTTACACGAGGAAATCACCCAATTCCTTTTTAGAAAACCCATTTTAAAGCCATAAACATAACAAAACCATTTAAAAAGGGGTTTCACACCACCCACAAATTTTATAAAATACATTCAAGGCATAAAACACAAAGGCGCATGTGTAACACACAATGAATATAACCCATTTTCTCAATGAATACATTTTTCAATGCCAAAACACTTCAAATATTTTCCAAAATCCGTCGCACCTTACAAACAACTCATAAGACCCTTTTTAAGAAACACCACATTAAAACACACACACACAACATAGCCATTTTCCGTTACAAAATCCAAACCCAACACATAATCATGCCAAACCCTTAAAAAAAATATTTCACATCCCTCACATAAATTAACAAAACATTTACACAAACCGATTTTATATCTAAAATAGGTTCTTTATTATTTAAAAAATTCACAATTCATAAAAAAATTCACAAGAATCCAAACATGCCAAGATGACCCACTTTTCATTAGAAATCCTTTTTCAGCACACATGCACCTCAAGTGCCCATAAAAACATATTTTTCATACCACAAACATTCATTAAACACTTCCAAGAATTTCCACAACAACAAACATATAAACAACAAGACTATTTTATTTAGGAAATCTAATTTCATCAAACAAGTATGCCAAAACATTCTAAAACATAGTTTGCACAACACAATTAAAGCATAAAACATGTTAAAATTAACTAAACAAAAAAAATTAAATTATCTAAAAATTCTAAGGCATGGAACCACCTACCTATAACCAAGGAGTTTACAGAAAATGATGCGAAATTGCCATCGCACCTCAACCACACCACGAGCAACCCTATAACAGACCCTAACACAAGGATTAAACTGAAATCGGGTCAACCTTCATACCTTAGGTCCGACCAAATCTATATCGGGCGACAGGGAAGCCAAAACCCTAAAGAAATTGAGGGAGGACCTTAACTAGATGAAGAGGGTGCGACAACAAGGTCGCACGAGGGAGGGAGGCTGGCCAGGGTCGACATCACTGGAAGGGAGGGCGGAGGCTTTCAGATGTGGAAGGAGGCACTGACCAGCGGGGGGGGGGGGGCGTCAGACAAGGTCACAACTAGTAGGGGAGGGGAATCAAACAAGCCCGCAACAAGAAGGGGAGGCATGCCAGACCAGGATCACCAGAATGGAGGTCTGTAGAGGCAGCGTGTGTAGTGAGGAGGGGAGGGGTGTGGCACGCGACGAGATGGGGTGAGGGAATGGGTGAGGTGCAATGGGGGGGATGACTAACCCTAACAATTTTTTTAAAAAAAAAGTAAAAATAAAATAATAATAATAATAATAAGATTAATAATAATAATAATAATTTTAATATTCTAACACTAATAATAATAATAATAATAATATTCTCAATACTAGTAATAATAATATTATTATTAAAAAAATCATCAAATTTTATTTTACCTTTTTCTTATTTTATTTTATTTTCATTTTAATTTCTTATTTATTTCGAATACTGGCATGTTGCATGATAACCTAGGCAAAGTCGCACAGTTTCCAACCCGTGCTCTGCCCGTGCGTCAGATGCTGTTAAGCCCAGAAAAAACTCATTTTTCAATAAAAACAAAAAAAAATTCCAACCAGGTTTCAACCCAAACCCTGAAAAAATTATCCAAATCCAATAAATAATTAAATAAAATAAATACCAGGGTCAGGTGTGACATGTAGGAACCAGTGTCACGCCATTCTAAGTTACGGTTTTCCTGAGATGCCTATAAACATGTTTTTTGTCTTTTAAAGCACTAAAATGTGCATGAATAGTAAAAACCATATAAAATAACTTATATTGATGTAAAATAATGGAAAAACACCACTGAGTTATTTTTGACTTTTACATATAGACAACACCTCAATCTGACATGCGGTGTGGTCAGAATGGCTCAGTAAACAATTTTTAAAGGCACTGAAGCCTTTTAAAAATGCGTGTTGGGGGGTCAAAACTTGGAAAACATCATAAAATTGACATGAAATAATATAAAAACAACCATAGATTTATTTTTGAAATGTAGGAACTAAAAACACATCATTCCGAGTTATAGTTTTCCCAAGATGCCCGTAAACATGTTTTTAATGTTTTAAAACACTAAAACACGCGTGTAATTGTCAAAACCATAGAAAAAACTTCAAATTTCTATTAAATCATGGAAAATCCACTATTGAGTTATTTTTTACATGTACACACAGACAAAACATCCATTCGACATGCGGTGTGGTCGGAATGGCTTGGTAAATAGTTTTTAAATCCACCGAAGCCTTAAAAAATGCGTGTTGGGTGGTCAAAACTAGGAAGCCATCACAATATTTCCATAAAATTAGAGGAAAATTAATTTAGATTTATTTTTTAAATATAGGAACCAAAAAAATTTCATTTCATGTTACAGTTTTCCCGAGATTTCTGTAAATTGTTTTTTAGCGTTTTAAAACACATAAACATGCGAGTAATGGTCAAAACCATAGAAAACAACCTCATATTGAAATAAAATCATGGAACAACCACTGTTTAGTTATTTTGGATGTGTATGTGTATAAAAAAAATCAATTCAACATGTGGCGTGGTTGTAATGACTTTGTAAATAGTTTTTAATGGTACCAAAGCCTTTAAAAATGTGTGTCAGGGGGTAAAAACTAAGAAAAAATCATTGGATTTCCCTAAAATTAGAAGAAACTAACTATGGATTTATTTTTGAAATGTATCAACCAACTTCATGTCATTATGAGTTACAGTTTTCTTGGGATGATCATAAATATGTTTTTAGTGTTTTAAAACACTAAAATGTGCGTGTAGCGATCAAAACCATAAAAAATGACCTCATGTTGTTGTAAAATCATAGGAAAACAATTTTGATTTATTTTTGACATTTAATCATATAAAACATTTCAATCCGACATGAGGTGTGGTTAGAATGGCTCAGTAAATAGTTTTTAAAGGTATTGAAGCCTTTAAAAATGTGTGTCGGGGGGGGGGGGTCAAAACTAGAAAAAAGTCATCAGATTACCATAAAATCAAAGGATAATGAATGTATATTGATTATTGAAATGTAGGAATTTATGTAATGTCATTATGAGTTACATTTTTTTTAGATTCTCAAAAATTTATTTTTAGTGTTTTAAAACACAAAAACGTGCATGTAACGATCAAAACCATAAAAAACGACCTCAGATTGACTTGAAATAATGGGGAAACCACCTTTGAGTTATTTTTGATATATAGGACATGAATTCATATCAAATTATTTAATTTTTATTTATTATGTAAATTTCAAGCACACAACACGTCGATTTAAAAATTAATTAGAATGTTATATACTTATCCATTTTCAGTTTCAAGTATTGAATCATATATTAAATAGGTAATTTTAGGTTTTCAAAGTGTTTTGAATGATATATTATTCGTTTTATGTTAAAATTTATTCTTTTTTATTAACAAATAATAAATTTTATGTGCAACATATTGAATATATTTCATGCCTTTTCTCTTTCACATTTCTTTTCTTAAATTTTATGGTTTTTATTGTAGGTAACAGATGCCGATAGTAGGTAGGAGTTTAACCATTTTGATCCATGAAATTATTCATAAGGAATTCATGATGATTCTTAGTTTCCATGGTACTTTTAAATTTTATCAATGATTCTACTTTAATTCTGATTTATTATGTTTAGTTCTAAAATATGTCTTATTTTTTGTTACAGTTGATGAGATGATGTGATAAGTTTTAGTTGAAGAGATAATGTAGAGGAATAAAGATGAAAAAAAGTTTGTGGGGTGGATGTATATTAGGAATGAGTTATTATTAGACATATTTTATATGTATATATTGATGACTGTGGTATGGGTTGACTGAGGTTATCAATTGACTGAGGTTATGCTGACTAAGGTTATGATGACTATGGATGTATGTATATATGACCATGGATGTATGATGTATGATGTATATATGATGGGTTTATTATGAATTTATTTTTTAGTTTATTACATGTTAGAGTTTTTATATTTATATTTTTTTATTAAATATTTTTAAAAAATAAATTTTAAGAGAAATATTTAGCAGCGGTTTTTAAGAACCACCACTAAATAAATTAATGAAAATCTTAATTAGCGGTGGTTAATATTAACCGCCACTAAAAATAATTGCCACTAAAAATAACTGCCACTAAAAATAACTACCACTAATATATTTATCAACAGTTAGGTTCATATTATCTATTTTATTTTTGGGTTATTTTTTTTAAAAATTTCCACTAAATAAAATCAAAACCACAACTAAATTCTCAAAGAACGACACATACAAAAATTACCGCAAAATGAAACAAACCACTGTGAAATGACTTTCGACCATGAAATACACAATGGTTTTAGTAACCACTACTAAAAAATTTGGTATTGGTTTAAGCCACCACCAATTGAAGAAAAATCATTTCTAATGCCTACTTTTTTTATAATGAAATCTAAACGTGTTTGGTCAGTTTTGAGTATGTGATGTGTGTTTTGAACTAAAGTGTCAATTTTAAACTAAAAACAGACACTTTGATTCATAACTGTCACATCATGCATCTAATTAAGGTACAATTGATTATAGCACATCAAAAATGACTTATTAATTGTTTCTTTAAAGTATCAAAACAACCTGAATGCATTTTCTCACTTTTGAGTATGTGAGATGTGTTTTAAACTAAAATGTCAATTTTAAACTAAAAACATACACTTCGTGCAATACAAGACACATCGTGCATCAGATTATGGTGTGATTGATTCCTACATGTTAAAAATGACTTATGTATCATTGTTATAAAGTATCAAAACAATATTAATGCATTTTCTCAGTTATGAGTATGTGGCATGTGTTTTGAACTAAAATGTCAATTTTAAATAAAAACACGAACTTCGAATCATAATAGTCACACCATGTGTCAGATTGATGTGCAGTTGATTCCTATATATAAAAAATGAATTAAGTATCATTTTAATAAAGTATCAAGACAATCTAAGCATGTTTTCTAGGTTTTTAGTGAGTGACACACTTTTTAACTAAAATGTCATTTTTAAACTGAAAACACACACTTTGATTCATACCAATAACATAGTGTTTCAGATTATGTGTGGATAATTAATACACATCAAAAATGACTTATGGATCACTATCCTAAGGTATCAAGACAATCTGATGGAATTTACTCAGTTTTCAGTGAGTGGCACTCGTTTTTAACTAAAATGTCAATTTAAAATTAAAAACACACATTTGAAGTCATAATGATCACACTGTGTATCATATTGAGATGAAAATGATTCCTAAATGTCACAAAATAATATGGATAATTTTACTAAAGTATCAAAACAATATGAATGTATTTTCTTATTTTTGAGTATGTGAAATTTTTTTGAACTAAAATGTCATTTTTAAACTGAAAACATACACTTTAAGTCATACAGATCACATAATGTATTAGATTGAGGTTTTTTTGACTTCTACTTGTCAAAAATTATTTATAAATCATTGTCCTAAAGTATCAAAATAATATGAAGATGTTTTCTTGGTTTTGAGTATGTGGAATGTTTTTTGAAATAAAACTTCAATTTTAAATAAAAACACATACATCCAGTCATACCAGTCACACCGTGTATCATATTGATGTGAGATTCATTCTTAAAAGTCACAAATGACTTAAGAATCATTTTACTAAATTATAAAGATGATACAAGCCTATTTTCTAGGTTTTAATTGAGTGATACACATTGTTAACTAAAATATTGATTTTAAACTAAAAACAAGCACTTTGAGTCATATCAGTCACACCGTGTATCAAATTGAGGTGTTTATGATTCCTACACATTAAAAATGACTTATGGATCATTTTAATAAAGTATTAAAACTAAGAAAACACATTCAAAATTAGGTGATCTTGAAATGGACTAAAGTATTAAAACTAAGAAAACACATTCGAAAGTAGGTGATCTTGAAATAGATCACATCCATGGTGAGAATTTGTTATCATAATGTCTTCACATATGTTTATGTTATTATTGGTAACCTAATTAATAATGATCTGAAAATTTATTTTGTATACACTCACTTTTTTTATAATTCTTACAAGAGGAAATTTTTTACTGAACCTGAGGTTATCGGTTTGTGTAGAAAAATACCTATCATCGATGTTCAGAATAGTGAAAATATTAAGGATTGGGGTTCTTCTACCCGGTAAGGGAAGAAAATGGGAAAAATTGTTTGATTTTAATCCATGGGAGTATCAGGAATACATGGAACTTGGAGAAGATTGTAGAAAACTTGGTAATTTTGGAGGCCTAGACACTTTGGGGGGATATATGATAGATTTCATTAAAAAGTATATTGGGGAATATGATATTTCCAATCTCCCTCTCCCAGATGTTGTAATTCTCACATTTTCATCTTGAATTACAAATAAAATGAATTGGATCTTTTAGGATATATTTATAAGAAAATTCATAGAAAAATTCCAAACAGGTTTCTATTGTGTATAAAGGAGGGAAACTAGTTGAAGGTTTATTTGAACAAAAGCCCTGTATACAAGCCTCCATCTCAATCATTTGTATGTTACTCACAATGGGGGGAATTTATACAAGACCTATCTATTCTTATTTAAATTCATTTAATTTATTAGGTATTTTATGATAATAAAATCCTCCAATACAAGAAGTTTCAAGATAAAATTGGAATGAGGTTTGAATTTAGAGAAGAATGTTGGTATATTGGTGAAAATATTATGAAAACGGAAGTTTACTCTTACTCAATTAAGGAAAATGAATTTTAAATACTTAATTTTATTAAAATTTATAAGATCCAATATGGTTTTCATTGATTATTTCATCAATAGTATAAAAATGGATGATGGGTGAGAACTTCCCAGGGTGAAAAATCCCCTGAGGCTTCGGTGTTGTTTGATCAGGGCTGGAGCACCTCCAAAAAAATCAGTGTCATATCTTTCATTGATAATTATTATTATAGAACATAGATTTATTCATATAAATATGAACTCAAGTTTCTTAGTGTGGCAGTTGTATTTGATCAAAATTATTAGCAAGTTATTGATCACTTGAAATCTTCACCTTACATAAAACTTTTTACATCCAATAATTTTTCTTTTTATTTGAAATGAATTCAACATTCTGATCTATCCAACAAGATTACTGTAATTATTAAAAATAAGAAATAATTAAAGATTAATTGTGGCTAATATTTTCCAAGTGAATGTTTTTTGTTTGATCCTAAATAGGGCTACCTTCTATAGGTGTTAGATAGATTTCCTTTGGTAGATGAGTGCTTCTATTTGAATTGTATAGTCTCTTTCAAAAATGAATTGAATACAATTGTTTTGATCATAGATTTTGTGGATTCATAAATATGATTCACTTTAAATTTTAGGAATCATGAAGTTTCCACTTCCATCTGAAAGGAATATGTCCTCTCTTTTTTGTCTTTTTGTAGATAGTTGAAGGTAAATTATGAATTTCCAAAATATCTTACAAAATGCATAAAAAATGTGAAATGGATTAGGACTTTTAAAAGTCAAAATCAGTGTCACAAGGAATGCATACTCTTTTAATCATATTGGGGATTGATTTACCTATTATCTTTCCTTCCATGCAATGATGAAAAATATTATGGAAAAGACATATATGAACACACAAAGGAGTTAATGCATTTTTGAGTTATCTGTGACTTTAAGAATGGCATAAGTTTTGTGTCTGGAGCCTTCAAATACCTCTCGACCTAGATTCCATATCTCCTGTAAGTGCTCTATCATTGTTAGAATGTATCTAAATATTTATCCCAAGATGGAAAAAATCCCTAACTATTTATTTCTTGGCCAAGGTATTAAAGAAATGGGTGAAAACCCATTTGAGTTATATAACTCCAAATAAGAAAATTTTGTTCAATGATAAATGGGAAGAGTTTTTCCAATTCATAGATGGTCATTTCATCAATGAAGTCTTTTATAACTTATCTATATCCTAATTCAATTGGGAGCTCCATGAAATCAAAGTGATAGTTGATGTTGAAAATGGCTACCGGTTTCTTTCCCACTCCCTCAAAACTCATTATAAAGTAAAAACCACAACAAAAATCTATAATTATCTAAATAAATTCAAGTGGAAACCAAATTAGATGGATAAAATGAATATTTGGATCCCAAATCACACCACATGTCAGATTGATGTTTGGATGATTCCTATACATCACAAATGAATTAAGGATATTTTTTTTCTAAAGTATCAAGACATTTTGATAATGTTTTATAGGTTTTCAAGGAGCGACACATGTTTTTAACTAAAATGTCATTTCTAAACTGAAAACACACACTTTGAATCATACTAGTCACATCATGTGTCTAATTGATGTTTGAATGATTCCTTTAATTCACAAATGACTTACGAATCATTATTTTAAATTATTAAGACAATCTAATAATTTTTTCTTAGTTTTTAGTGAGTGACACATGTTTTTAACTAAGATTTAATTTTAAAATGAAAAAATGAATTTTAATTCATACTGGTCACACCATGTATAATATTGATGTTTTTCTAATTCTTATATAATGATCAGTGTTTTTACGGACTAAAAATTTGAGCATAAATTTGAATTTTTTCTTTCAGAATCTTATAAGTGGTAAAATTATCATTTTAATTTTATTTTATTTACCTTACCTTTATTTTTTTACTTTCTTTTTTTATCCTCCCCCTAACTTATCCCGTACTCCCTATGTAATTCATCCTTTATGAAACCTAGAGAGAAAAAGGTAAAGTGAGATGGATAGAGAGAGAGGGGGGATAATAAATGAAGTTTCTCCATGGAGCTTGAGAGGATCTGGATCATTATATAACAACTATAAAGCCTAGATATAGGTGAAGCTTCAACAGATTCCACCCAAAGGTAGGTTGTTTTTTAGGTTTTTCCATAAATACCCATATTTTTACCATTTTCTAGTTTTAGAGACCTATTATCATTACTTAAGACCCCTTTAGGGTTGATCTATATCTTTTGGGGAGAAAATGGGGGTGTTAGGCCAATTTGAGGGGTTTTCCATTCAAAAATACTGATCAAATAGTGTGTAGTTTAGGAGTGCGCACACACACACACACACACACACTGTATGTTCTTACCATTTGGGGAAGATGAACTTTTTAGAAGTACACACTATGTATAGGTATACATGTCGTGTACTGGTACTAGGCTGTGTAACCAAGTACATCGAAAGACAACCCATGTAGAGTAACATGGTCGTGCATAGTACACATTCAGATCCCATGTGGGTTGCACACTATATAAAAGTACACTGAAAGTCTAATACACATATCCATTACATGTGAGGTACATGGGAAGGTACCCCATATAGGGTACATGCTATGTACCTGACTTACACATTGTGCACTTGGGTTTTACACTCTAAGTCCAGTTGAGTACACACCCATGTAAACCTTCTAGGGTACACGCCGCATACAAGGGTATACATGTCATGTACTCCTCCCATGCTACCATTTTTAGTTTTATTCATATATTTATTCCCCTGAGATAGGATAGGATGCATGAATAGTCTATCTTAAGTGTTTTTCCATATAGATTGTGACAATACTACCCTTGAGTTGATTTGAGGAATCCTAGGAGGATTTTTAGGGATTTTACTAAATAGATAGTTTCTTCCTCCAGTAATCGAATCTATCCATCTCTTGATAGTGATACAATTGATCTATGGTGGTCCATGAGACATCTCTCTAGACTGATATTCAATGAATTTTCCTTTTAGGACAAGTTTTCATCTTATCTTTTGACTTAGAGGATCCCATGTAGGATGCCTCGACCTTATTACTATTACCAAATATACCCTATAGAATGCCTTCATATACATGATCACCTAGGGAATATCTTATAGGATTCCTCTACCTATTTTCTCTTCTTGATGATCTCATGTCGGATGCCTCTGCCTCTATATACTATTCCAAGGATCCTATGTAAGATTCCTCCATTTACTTATCATCAAGGATCCCATGTAGGATTCCACCTTTACCTTCACTGGTGAGGATTCTAATTAGGATTCCTTCACTTATGTGTAGAACTCAAGGATCCCAAGTAGGTTCCACTCCAGTGTTTTACATGAGGGACCCAATGGTTTCCCAGTTGTTTGACTGACCCTAAGCCAGTGCATTGGGTTTTAGGTATAGATGGTAGTGGGTGTCACCTTAGAACCCATAATAAACCTATAATCCATGAGGTTGTGAAAGTAGTGGGGGGTTTAGGCATTTGGACACCCTCACTATTTTATTTATTCCTTCACTTGATTACTGTTGATGTAGCTATGCTTTCTAGAGGTTCTCCCTAATAGTTGCCTGATGAGACTGACGTGATGTGACTCTTATTATTGGGATGCATGAACATATTTCCTAGTATCCAAATTCTGATACTTTTATTTATTTCTATATTATTGGTATTCCCATATGTATTTTTTTTGGATTCAACTTCATAGAATTTTATTGATTTCTATATTATTGGGATGCCCTGATGTATTTACTATGATCCATATTCTGATATTTTTATTGATTTTTATATTATTGGGATACCCATAGTTACTTACTAGGATTAAACTTTTTTATCCTTATAAATTATGACATTCAGAAATGGTGTCCCTATGATTATGATGACCGAACATGGAATCACAATTGACTATGACACCTAAGTGATAAGGATGATTATAATCACCCTGATCGATTACTTGACCACAATGGTGGACATGGAACTCCCCACCATTGATGTGACATATACTCAATAGATGATTGTAATCTCCTCAAGTGATGCCTAGGATGCTCCCTAGGGTTAGGTGGATGCACCATTACTCCATTGACCACATGTACTTCCTAGGAATGAGGGTTTTGATCCATTTATATGAATGGATGTTGAGAATGTACTTGGATCTGGAGGGAATTTATTTATAGATTGCCTAAGGGTCATCCCCATAGGGATTATCTGAGTCACAATGTTGTGATTTCTTATGGACTGAGACCTAGGATTCATACATCATACTGGATTTACATGGATTAAGTGGTATGGAATCCAGCTCTATGAACATTTATAGGATGTTTGGTTATTACCTATAATCCTTTATTATAATGATTAGAGGTGAGTATGGGTGATCCCAGGGCTAGGACATCTATGGTGAAGTAGCTTGCTGAGATATATTTTCAGTGCTGGCTGAAGTAGGTATTGTCGAACATGATTACAGATTCAAGGATCAACTAATTATACATGACTTGAGTGGTATGACATCCAGCTCAATTTCCTTTTCACAGAATTTCTAGATTATCAATATTACAGACCTAAGTATCTACTACTATTGATTTATTTTATTTTTCAAATTACTCGTATATATATATATATATATATATATATATATATATATATATATATATGGGAATAGACACACACACACACACATATATAAATATATATATACATAATGACACATTTCTCAATTGACTGGGATCATAGACCCATGGATCAACTATGGTTTCACTTTAGTTATTTTATTTATCATTTCCCATTATATCAAGTCTAGGCTAATAATATTTCATGAGCATGCACTTATGATAGTAGATTTATAGGTTCATTATTGGAGTAACCTACTGAGATTATTTCTCATCCTTGTACATTCACCTCAGTGTGAATGCAAAAATTATGTCTTATTTTCAAGTTGATCACAAATACATGATGGATAGGGTTAAGGACCAAGGTTGCATGATTGAGTAGAGCCACCTATGTGGATTCTTATGATCAGGCTAGAGAAGCACGACAATGTCTTGGAGACCAGGTATGTGGTATGTCTTGAAGTTAGTAGGAGAGCCTAATAATTTTATTTTAGTTTCCTTTCTGTACTCCTGCATGTATGTCTGACCCAGTGGGTGACTAGTGTTGTTTGTATGACTTGGTTGATCAGGATTTTATAACATTTCATTTGTTATTACATCACGATTCTATTTCCATTTACTTAGTAATTATTCACTCTATTTATTTACAACTATGAATTATTATTAATTGTTTTTGTTTTTATTTACTATGATATGATGGCATAGTCTCCCCACTATCATACCCTATGCCTTCAATGCTTGTTAGTAGCCTCTAGCATATGAGGAGTCATGCTTGAGGCCTCATGAAGCACTAGGTCAAAGTACCTGTTTAGTGGCATCTAGGTCAATACATTACAAATTGGTAGTATAAGTATTCATTTTCTATTATAGTACTATTTGGGATATGGTAGACAAGAGTATTTGGAATGTGTCAGAATTTGTGATGGATATCAGACTGGTGCATTAAGAACACTTATTATAGTAAGAATTCTCAATTTCCAGGGATATGAGATTGTTATTCTTGACATGTGATGTTAAATTTGTATGTTATTTTCACTTTGAGTGACATACATGTTGTGCAAAGTTTATGATTTATTATATATTTCTATCTCTAGGCCCATTTGAAGAGGCTAGTGATTGATTTTGACTCTTGGCCAGCAAAGGCAAGAGGCATCTCATACATCATATTTAGCACACAGGATTCACATATCATAATCTTGCTAGTATGTGATTATTAATGAAGACATAGTAAAATTGTTTAAAGTGTTAACAAAAACTTAAATGGTGTTTTCCCATATAGGTTCTTGGTAGAATTCTACTCATTTGATCTTACTTATATATATATATATATTTCCTTTTTTATGGAAGGCTATGTGTGTTGGAGTTGGTGGTCTAGAACCAACTACTTTGTACTTTATTCATTTAAATAAACGCCTTATCACATCTTGATTTTTCTTCTACGTGACATGTCATGTGATAATGTCCTAAGGAAAACTGTTGCATTAAAGGGTCGTAGCGGATCCCTGCTATGATGAGAACCCGAAAGTGCCATAACACTGTTCTTGAATGTATGTTCTATGGCCGGATGATATTATTTGAGGGATATAAATAATACAGGTCATTAGGGGTGAGGACTCATAAAACTTTGAGGCACCTTCTCATGGTGTGCACCCTTGGTAATATCTAGGAGGATATTATGAGAACGAGACCCGCCAGTAGGAAATCCACATTTCATAGTGTCATTGGATGTTCCTATCTGCGAACGTGTGTATTGGTCCTTATACTTTAAGATTATTATTAATGGGTATTACAACTCACACACTTAGATGTATTGATGAAAACTGTGACGAAACACTATTCGCAGCGAGATAGGATACGTTGGGTGCGTCATGAGTAATACCGCATTAATAGATAATGCGAGAAAGGATTTGTCCCTTCTTTTCCATAATGGAATTAGATATCTCAGGACCTTTGATGAAATTGATATAGCCTAAATAAATCCATGGCCATGGTAAGGTATGGGAAATTTCAATTCCGGGAAGTCAAAGAAAGAATAATCAATCACATGGGTTGATGGTACTAGCATGCAACCCACTTGATTGGAGATATTGAGACGAAGAGATTATATTATACAGTAAGCGTTCGTAGGAGGTGAGACATCATTGCGGCATTAACTTCTTTCTCTATGGGTGCCTTGGCGTGTTGCTAGACGCTAACCTTGGACTTTAGGCAGGCTCAGCCTAATGCCACTGAGAAAGAGGCCTAGAGGGTCACACACTAAGTGTGTCCATGTATCTCAGTTAAATATTAATTTAACAAGTTAAATAAATATTATTCCCGACTATGGTTTAATAATTATTTAAGGATGTCTGATCTCATTTATTTTGACACTAGTTATTCGAGAGAATATATTGTGGACAAAATAATATATTTATTAGCGAGTAATACAGTTACATTTATTTAAGAAATAAATAGTCATTGCTCAAGGTCTAATAAATGTGGTGGAGAAAAATGGAAAATAAAAGTACACGCCGTGTATATTAAATATACACGCCGTGTAGTTTTATGGAAAACAAGTACACGCCATGTATTAATTATTACACGCCATGTAGTTTTTCCAGTTGGGATTTTGAGGATTTAATATTGTTTTATTAAATGATATTTATTATAATCAGCGTGGGTGCATGTCAAGGAATTAATAATTCGACATGGGGGTTTTCAATAGGAGTTAATGAAATAAATAAAACGCGTAACGCATTTATTTATTGTCATAACTCTATTAACCTCAAACCCGATTATAAATATCCTCGCAACCCCAACATTTTAGAGCCATTGTTGTGCACAACGGATTTGGAAATACTCTCAAGCCAAGAGAGAATTCCCTTTCCACCAAGAACGCCCTCAAGTTACGAGAGCAAGATCCTCCACCGGATCAAGGCGGTCGAATGCGAACATCGCAAGCGAATGTTCTTCCGCGCTAGCACCCAGAGATCCCTTCGGCGAAGTCCGGAGATACGTGACACACGTGTGGATCACCGCTAGAGGAATCCTACACTTGGATTCTATGATGCAACAACGGATCACCGAATCATGACCAGAAACATCAAAGAAGAAAGAATTCCAACAAGGTAATTCTTATGTATTAATTAAATTAATTATAATCAACATATGATGATCCTATCTCAAGGGTTCTGAGACTCTTCTTTTTTCTTTTTCTTTCTTCATTTTATTCCGAAGATTCGGCATTTTATATCATGACGGATCTCGGATTGAACGTTGTTTAACGTTAAAATTAAAGTTGGGATAACCCACCAACGCACTTCTGCTGTGCTCGGAACCTATAAGTGGTATCAGAGCGGGGTCATATCGTTGATTATAATTATTTAGTTTTTCATTGGTAATTTACGCATTTAATAATTTAGTTATTTCAATTCAAGTTTAATCGTTCTGGAAATCTGAATATCAAGATCTATTCCTCCTCCCTCGTTTCTCGTTCACCTCGGAGAAATGATTTTTTATTTTAATTTTTATTAAAATAAAATAGAGGAACTCATCCAGAGGAGCCAAACGTTTCTGGCCATATAACACCAGAATACACAGCCTATATTCGGAAGTACACGCCGTGTAGTCTAGGTTCAATGCATTGACTGATCCGCCAAATCAGGCCGTGTATTGGATTCTTTGTAAGAATTTAAGACACTGTGTGTTGACCAGAAACAGGTGGCACACGGTTTTCGGAATACACGCCGTGTGGTCCAATGAACACGGCGTGTAGTCCCTTCGGGTTAGGGTTGGGTCGTGTACTCCGTACATGGCCTGCCCAGCTGGAAACTGTGTAACGTGAAAACTACACGGCGTGTGTCCCACTGTACACGCCGTGTACTACGAAAATTTCCGAAGTACATTAACACGCCCTATCCCCGGGCGTTTACTTCAGATGGACGATGAAGAAAAAGTACACGCCGTGTAGTCGGAACTACACACCATGTACTCACCCAAATTACGCAGATTTATTAAAATTTATTATTATATTATACAAACCCTTGAGATGTGTACCATGGTGCAGGCGTAAAGTTGAGGCACAACACGTGATAGGTGTTTTATATATATGTATTTAATTTAACATCTGCGTAATAAATGGGAATTCACCGGGTTACCTCCAAGGTACAAGTTACGTACAAGGATAATTTTAAATGAATTTATTTGTTTAAAATTATGATGGATGAGAATCTCAAGGACATTCAGAAAAGGGATTTAAGATAAAAGGATTGATTAATTAAATATAATTAATTGATTCGAGCGTTATTTATCTTAAACAAGAATGATTAAATAATTGAATGCTAGTTTTATTTATGCGTAAATATCGTTGCATGTATGGTTGATCATGAGCTAGACCGAGACCTTTGTATGTGAATGGTTTCTTTTAATTAATTTATTTAAATTAAATTTGTTGGCCTGCAAGCCATCTCTTCATTAATATTTAGGGCTTGCGTGCCCAAGGATTATTTTATGTAAAAACCCCTTTTACCCCTCACCTGCGTGTGAGATAAATGCATATGTAATGGATGGAGCTCCCATGCTAGTGGAGGCAGCTCAAGTCAGGAGCCAAGGTGAAACCAATCCAAGGAGATACAAAGGTGGACAGGTGGAAAGCTGTAAACATGAACCCGAAAGGTTCAAGGTGTTTCTCCCCTAGGTCTTGGGTTAGTTTATCAACCGCTAGATAAACTAACCAATAGAAAAGCTCATGATCATACCATTTATTTTATTTTTGTCAGTTGCATGGTTTATTTATTGTGGGTGTGTTGTCACGATCACACAATTAATGAATTAAACGAGCATGCAAGATGGAACTAAAATAAAACCGGCTTATACGTAAATATTATCTTAGACATGGTTAATCACTTAAGTATACCCCACTTAATAATAAAAAGCATGTAATCAAAGATAATAAAATGGAAATTTAGGTATAAGGATAAAATCCCTCAAAATAAATATTAAGTCGGCATAGCCTTCCATAATCTTGGTTAGAATCGAACCATAGTTCAAAGTGCTTGACCAACCCTAGTTAGGGTGATTTTAATTATCGGGGAATTCTAATTCAAGGTTTTGGGTTAAATTAACTTGGTTCACATCAAGGGTTGACTACCACAGCAGGACTTGGTGTGACCAAGAGGCAAAGGTTGAGGAAATCCAAAATAAAAGGATTTCAGGATTGGGGAGTCCATTCAGCGGATCAAGGAGCTGCGCGTTAATGCAGTTGGAATTTAGAATGCCTACCTAAAACCCTTCAAGTTTCTTGACCAACCCTAGTTGGGGTAATGCGAAGGAAAATATGGATCCTTGCCACTAGAATATTCAGGAAACAGAATATTCGTCAATGGTGAGGGCTATTGGATTTCGATAAAATAGTGGGAGACTAATAAGTATTAATTTATTTATTTGACTCAATTTTTGTAATAAAGTACTAAAACTTTGCTCATCTTAATTTGTAGAAATTAAAAGTAAATGACTTCAAACATATCATTGCGCACCATACTCGAGAAGGAAAACCTTCTCACCGGCACTAATTTCCAAGAGTGGCAGAGGCGTTTACGCGTCGTCCTTCGCCATGAAAGGAAATTGTATGTGCTGGAAGAGCCTATTCCAGTTGCGCCTGAGAAAGAGGCTAGTGATGAGGAATTATCTCTCTACATGAAACACATGGATAATGCCACAGATGTCCAGTGTTTCATGCTATCGGCCATGTCTAATGAGCTCTTGAAGTAACATGAAAACATGGACGCGTATAGCATGATGTCTCACCTTAAGGATCTTTACCAAGAGAAGGAGAGACAGGAGAGGTATGAGATCTCCAATGCTTTGTTCACCACGAAGCTTGGAGAGTCTGCACCAGCTGGGCCTCATGTAGTCAAGCTTATTGGCTACATTGAATGCCTGTACATATTAGGGATTAAATTCCCAGATGAGTTGCGTACAGATCTCATCCTATCATCACTGCCCAAGACCTTCTCTAGCTTCATTGTCAACTATAATATGAGCGGAAATGAGAAGATTCTATCAGAGCTTCTGACCTTGATTCTCCAGGTAGATAAGGACATGGGGCGTGACAAACCCGCGGTCCTTATGGTGTACAAGAAAAGGAAGGACAAGGCAAAGGGGCCAAAGACTTATAAACGGTCTGAAGCCCCCGAGCATCGTCCCTCCAAGAAGGGGAAGATCCAGAGGCAGGGCAAGGAATGAGAGGCGGTGTGTTTTGCATGTGGCAAGCAGGGCCACTAGAAGAGGAACTGCAGCCAGAAGCGTGGGGACGCTAAAGGTGCGTTCGTTATCGAGTGCAATCTTTCTATTTCTACACATTGGGTATTAGATACAACTTGTGGGGATCACATCTATATTCAAATGCAGGAACCAAGTAGATTTAGAAAGATCACCAGAGGAGAGGTGGATCTTCGAGCTGCCAATGGCGCAAGGCTAGCTGCGTTGGCTATTGGAGACTATCACCTCTCATTGCCAACTGGAATGATTTTGGTTTTACAAAACTGTTATTTTGTGCCTAGTGTTACCAAGAACATAATTTCTGTATCTTGTTTGGATATGGATGGATTTATTTTCAAGTTTGGAAATAAGTGTTATCTCTTTTATAAGAACAACATATGTTATGGTATGGAACATTTGAATAATGGTTTGTATGTATTAAATTAAAAAAACCAAGTGTTGGCAATCGATAACGAAACAAACTCACATGACTCATACATCACCCAGTTATGGAATCACCACCTTGGTCATGTGAACAAGAAGTGCTTGAAAAATCTCTGCAAGATGGATATTTAGACTCTACTGAGCTAAAAATACTTGATAGATGTCATGATTGTGTACAAGGAAAAATGACCAATCCACATTTTGGTGGACAAGGTGAAAGGGCCACAAAGCTTCTAGGATTGGTACACACGGATGTATGCGAACCATTTCCAGTAGAAGCTAGAGGTGGATATTCTTACTTAATTACTTTTACTGATGATTTGAGTAGATATGGCTATGTCTACTTAATGAGGTATAAGTCATAATCCTTAGATAAATTTAAGGAATTCAAGAATGAAGTAGAGAATAAGCTTGGTAAGAAGATAAAGAAGCTTCGATCATATTGAGGTGGAGAATATCTGAACCAAGAGTTCATCGATCTTCTACGGGAGTCTGGGATTCTATCTCAGCTCACTCCTCCTTATAAACCATAGTGTAATGGTGTTAGTGAAAGGAGGAATCACACCTTGTTGAACATGGTGAGGTTGATGATGAGTCATGCGGATCTTCTATTATCCTTTTGGGGATATGCATTACAAATTGCAGCATACACATTAAACCGAGTACCAACTAAGGCGGAAAATGGAATTCCATCCGAGTTATGGAATGGAAGGAAACCCACTTTGTCGCACACACATGTATGGGGATGTGAGGCATTTGTTAAGGCCTTCTCAGGAAAAAAACTAGCACCCCGGGGCACTAATTGTATCTTTATAGGATATCCTAAGGAAATGAAAGGATATTACCTATATAACCCTCAAGACAAGAAAGTGACTGTCGCTAGACAAGCCGTCTTTCTTGAGAGGGAGCACATCCTCAAGAAGGATAGTGGGAGAAATATTGACTTCGAAAAAGTTGATGATAAAGATACACAGGAGTTGTTACAGGAACAAGTTCCACAGGTCCCCATGGAAGAGGTTCCAGAAACACAAGTACTGCGTAGGAGCTCAAGAGAGGTAAGGGAACCAGAGAGATTTGGTTTCCTAGTCACTGAGGATGGTGAATCATTATTGTTGGACAATGATGAACCTCTATACTACAAGGAAGTAGTAGAAAGATCAAAAGCTACAAGATGGCTATAATCTATGAATTCTGAGATGGATTCCATGTATCAGAACCAAGTTTGGGTTCTGGTCGATGAGCCAGTTGATGTAAAGCCTGTTGGATGCAAATGGGTATTTAAAAGAAAGCTGGACATGAAAGGTCAAGTTAGCACCTATAAAGAAAGGCTAGTGGCTAAAGGATTCAAACAACGTCAATGAATTGACTATGATGAAACCTTCTCACCAGTTTCCATGTTTAAATCCATAAGAATCATACTTGCCATAGTAGCTTACCATAACTACGAGATTTGGAAGATGGATGTCAAAACAACATTCCTTAATGGGAACCTTCAGGAAGATGTCTATATGACACAACCAGAAGGGTTTGTGACACCAGGTGAAGCCAAACGGGTTTTCAAGTTGCAGAAATCCATTTATGGATTGAAGCAAGCATCCAGGTCATGTAACATTCGATTTGATGAATCCACATAAAGTAATTTGGTTTCATTAAGAATGAATGTGAGCCATGTGTTTATAAGCGGTTTAATGGGAATGCGGTCATCATCCTAGTGGTATATGTTGATGACATATTGCTTATTGGAAACGACGTACCATCCTTACAGTTATTTAAGGACTGGTTGAACAAGTGTTTCTCCATGAAGGACTTAGGAGAAACAGCCTACATTCAAGGGATCAAGATCATTCGTGAAAGATCCAAGAGGCTGCTTGGACTAAGTCAGGGTACATACATTGACCAGATACTAAATAGATTTAGTATGAAAAAATCCAAGAGGGGATTGGTTCCAGTGTCACATGGCTTACATCTTTCTATGAAAATGTGTCCCCAGACACAACAGGAGAAAGATAGGATGAGCAAGATCCCATACGCTTCGGCTATAGGATCCATCATGTATGCCATGTTATGTACCAGGCTTGATGTTTCCTATGCACTAAGCATGGTAGGCAGATATCAAGCAGATCCAGGAGAACAGCATTGGACTGCTGTTAAGACTATCCTTAAGTATCTGAGAAGAACTAAGGATATGTTCCTGGTGTATGGAGGAGACGAGGAGCTTGTCATCAGAGGGTATGCTGATGCTGGTTTTCAAATAGATCAGAATGATCTGAAGTTGCAATATGGATATGTTTTCTGTCTCAATGGAGGAGCTGTGAGCTGGAAGAGTCAAAGTAGCCAGTTGTCGCCGATTCTACAACGGAGTCCAAGTATATAGCGACTTCTGATGAAACCAAGGAAGCCGTATGGATTCAGAACTTTTTCCAGGATCTTGATGTGGTGCCTAGCAGTAAAGATCCCATTACATTGTATTGTGATAATACTACAGCGGTGGATCTTGCAAAAGAACCAAGGTCACATCAACGGACAAAGAAAATACTCCGGAAGTATCACATCTTGAGGTATTTATATCAAAGGGGTAAAGTTGCAGTGAGCAGAGTGTACACGGAAGGAAACGTGGCAGACCCCATGACTAAAGGCTTATCTTAGCAGAAGCATGAATATCATGTGAGAGCTAGCGGGTTAAAGGCGGTTAGCAGCTGGCTCTAGTCCAAGTGGGAGTCTGTTGTAGTTGGTGGTCTAGAACCAACTACTTTGTACTTTATTTATTTAAATAAAATCCTTATCACATATTGATTTTTCTTCTGCATGACATGTCATGTGATAATGTCCTAAGGACAACTGTTGCATTAAAGGGTCGTAGCGGATCCCTTCTATGATGAGAACCTGAAAGTGCCATAACACTGTTCTTGAATGTATGTTCTATGGACGAATGATATTATTTGAGGGACACAAATAATACAAGTCATTAGGGGCGAGGAATCATAAAACATTGAGGCACCTTCTCATGGTGTGCACCCTTGGTAATATCCAGGATGATATTATGAGAACGATACCCGCCAGTAGGAAATCCACATTTCATAGTGTCATTGGATGTTCCTATCTGCGGACGTGTGTATTGGTCCTTAGACTTTAAGATTATTATTAATGGGTATTACAACTCGCGCACTTAGATGTATTGACAAAAACTGTGATGAAGCACTATTCGCAGCGAGGTAGGATACGCTGGGTGCGTCATGAGTAATACCGCATTAATAGATAATGCGAGAAAGAATTTGTCCATTCCGTTCCATAATGGTAGTATATATCTCAGGCCCTTTGATGTAATTGATATAGCCTAAATAAATCCATGTCCATGGTAAGGTATGGGCAAGTTCAATTTCGGGATGTCAAAGAAAGAATAATCAAGCACATGGGTTGATGGCACTAGCATGCAACCCGCTTGATTGGAGATATCGAGACAAAGGGATTATATTACACGGTAAGCGTTTGTAGGAGGTGACACGTCATTGCGGTGTTAACTTCTTTCTCTATGGGTGCCTTGGCGTGTTTCTAGACGCTAACCTTGGACTTTAGGCAGGATCAGCCTAATGCCACTGAGAAAGAGGCCTAGAGGGTCACAAACTAAGTGTGCCCATGTATCTCAGTTAAATATTAATTTAACAAGTTAAATAAATATTATTTCTGAATTTGGTTTAATAATTATTTAAGGATGTCTGATCACATTTATTTTGACACTAGTTATTCAAGAGAATATATTGTGGACAAAATAATATATTTATTAGCGAGTAATGCAGTTACATTTATTTAAGAAATAAATAGTCATTGCTCAAGGTCTAATAAATGTGGTGGAGAAAAATGGAAAATAAAAGTACACTCTGTGTATATTAAATATACACGCCGTGTAGTTTTATGGAAAACAAGTACACAACATGTATTAATTATTACACACCGTGTAGTTTTTCCAGTTGGGATTTTGAGGATTTAATATTGTTTTATTAAATGATATTTATTATAATCATCGTGGGCGCATGTCAGGGAATTAATAATTCGACATGGGGGTTTTCAATAAGAGTTAATGAAATGAATAAAACGTGTAACACGTTTATTTATTGTCATAACTCTATTAACCTCAAACCCGATTATAAATATCCTCGCAACCCCAACATTTTAGAGCCATTGTTGTGCACAAAGGATTTTGAAATACTCTCAAGCCAAGAGAGAATTACCTTTCCACCAAGAACACCCTCAAGTTACGAGAGCAAGATCCTCCACCGGATCAAGGCGGTCGAATGCGGACATCGCAAGCGAAGGTTCTTCCACGCTAGCACCTGAAGATACCTTCGGCGATGTCCGGAGATACGTGACACACGTGTGGATCACTGCTAGAGGAATCCTACACTTGGATTCTACAACGCAACGACGGATCACCGAATCGTGACCGGACACATCAACGAAGAAATAATTCCAATGAGGTAATTCTTATGCATTAATTAAATTAATTATAATCAACATATGATGATCCTATCTCAAGGGTTCCGGGACTCTTCTTTTTTCTTTTTTTTATTCGTTTTATTTCAAAGATTCAGCGTTTTATGGAAGGATATGTGGATCTATGGTGAGGTTGATGATTCATACCTCATGCATAGGTGGTGTAGTGACCCTAGTAGGTTGATAGGGAACCTAATTCCCATGCATTGAACCCATAGTTGGGTGTTTTTACTTAGTTTTGTCCATTTAAAGTGTAAGTAATATCCTATTTAGTGTTTTCTTTCACATCTTGGAATGAAATTATACTTAACCAAACCACATTCTTATGATATGATGCATATCATTGAGATAATACAGTACACATACTATTGACCCTTGTAGGTCAACATTAGCAGCTTATAATTTCATTTTTGGTGATCTAGTTGGGTCTCTATGTATGATGTTGATAGTTATATAAATGTTTATAGTGAACTGTACCTCAAGGGGGTATTACTATATATAGATTCCTGATGAGTGTCATTTCATTATTCTTCCCACATTACATGATGAACCTTTTTTGGTAGTCCTTATAAGGATTCTCAGAGATAATCATGGCCCTAGTAGGCCAATGATTGATATTTTTGACCCTTTTAGTTTGATTCCTTTCTTACCTCTCTTAGAGAGGATTGACAGGTGCGTTATATGCCTTATGTTGAGATGAGTGCACATATGATTCCCTATGAAATGTGACCTCAAAGTGGTTTGACTCTTTTATATAGGTGCTTATACCTAGTGACCTTGTTATGAGACTTGATTAGTAAGGATAGGTGAGAGATCGATATGCCATTAGTTTTGACTCAGAACCTTATAGGTCGACATTCTATTTGATCAAGGGAAACCTTTGAGTAGAGATAGACCGAGTTTAAAAATTCTTGTTAACGAAGTGATCTTTGTTTTATGCTCTTTTTGAGACTGATGTGTAGTTAGTGCTTTGGTTTTAGGATATAGGTATGTTGATGCCTTCAATTTCTATGAAATCACTTGGGTTTCTTGTGTTTTGAGACTGTCTTTGAGGGGAAGAATTGTTTGAGTGCCTGTACTGGTCAACCAGTAGTCATGTGTTTGATGCTTAAATTGTAGATAAAGATGCCATGTGATGGGAGGAAATGGAATAAATTACAACACAAGAGAGGTGCATAATTTTGAATAGGAGTTACAAGTGAGATACTAACTTAATGATACTAGCATTCCATTTATCACAATCATATGACCTTATATTTGACGACTCATGGGAGTGTGAGTCGGGTGATAAAGGTATGCTTTAGCTGAGCATGGTACCATTTAAATCATAAATTGATGAGTGGTCATGCACGAGCCAAGGAATAATGGATTCAAAGACATGATACGAGAATAGTTACTGGGATCTATGATAAAATGAGGAATGTATCTCCATGTTATAGGAGACATCGATAATGGATCGAGTTCCATGAGGCAGTTGACCTGTGGTTGGACCTAAACACGCATTTTCTAGAGATATGGTGTTAGGTGTTATTTAAAGGAAAGTATAACCTGTTTGATGTGAGCATGTATCGAGAGAGAAAAAAACATGTCTATCAATGTAATCTTAATGTACGTCTAGTTTAGAGGTGATCATGTTCATTATCTTGAAATCTCCATGAGTATGTTGAGACAACATCAATTATATGCAAAACTTCTTTTCATTTAAATATATTTCCTGGTTGGTGGGGGAGACTATTGAGGTTGTGCTTGAGGTCTGGTATAAGGTAAGACATGTGGTGGGGAGTGAACCATTGGCCATTTGAGGGAGACAACCCTTGTTTTCTGTTGAAATTCATCACTTCCATTGATCTTGGAACTCGGATGTAATGCGATGATAAGGATAATCCTATAGTGGGGAGTACCAGATCGGTCACAGCTAAACATCTCCCATGTAGAAGATAGTTGTGGGTTCCATGAGATTGGTAATTGGATAGTTAAGATAAAATGTATGTGCATATGCTCGAGTTGAGAGAATGGCTACATTTGACCACCAAGGATTCTTAGTGATGGGGAGGTTTATGGTGGGGAGGTTGTAATGACCTGTGTTTTTTTGAACTAGAAATTTGAGAATAAATTTTAATTTTTTATTTTAGATGATTATAAGGGGTAAAATAGTCATTTTACCCTATCAGATGACCTTGGATAATTTTTATGACTACTCCATTAGTCCCGGAATAGGGTGTATACCCAAGGATAAGAGTTTGGTTGAATTCCAAACTGTTTGAATTTTCATGGAATAATTAATATTTAATATATATTTAATTAAATATTAATTTATTTTCACACGTCCATTCAGATATATCTTTTTAACAGAGCATTGGAATGCTATTCTGACTCCTTTGAGTCCAAAAAATAAGGTTTTCATAGTCAGGGCATAACCTTGTGTTGGGCATGGGGTCCAAGCCCCTTTTTCCTTTTCTTTTCTTTTTCTTCCTTTTATTTTTTTCTTTTATATTTTCTCCACCCCTTGGATTATTGTATACACACTATGAGATTCCCCATTCCTGTGATTGAGATAAAAAAGGGATAGGGAAAGAGAGTGAGAGGTAGAATAAGGGAGGTTACACTATGGAGCTCAGAAGGATCCAGATCACCATATGATAGCTACAAAGCCCAAATATGGGTGAAGCTTTGGTGGATTCTACCCAAAGGTATGATGTTTTTATGTTTTGGGGTAAATATCCATATTTTTACCATTTTCTAGTTTTATATCCCTATTATCACTGATTAGGGACCCTTAAGGGCTGATCTATAGCTTTTGAGGAGAAAAATAGGGTTATAGGAAAATTTGAGGGCTTTCCCATTTGGAAATCCCGATCACACGACATATAGTTCAGGCACACACACTATGTTTTCTTACCATTTAAGAAAGATGAAATTTTTAGAATTACACACTGTGTATAGTGTATACACACCATTTAATGGTACTCGACCATGTGGCTGAGTACATGGCCAGACAACGCATGTAGCGACACATAGCTGTGTAGAGTACATGGTCAGACCCTATGTGGGTTGCACGCTGAGTACAAGTACACAGGAATGCTGATACACATGGTCAGGCCATGTGGGGTACATTGGAAGATACCCCATGTAGGGTACATACAATGTACCTAACTTAAATACTATGAACTTGGGTTTTATATGCCAAGTCTAGCTAAGGTACATGCCCATATAAAGCTTCGAGGGTGTGCGTCGTGTACCAGGGTATACACGCTATGTACTCCTCCCTTGCAACCCCTTTGAGGGTTTTTTGTATCTTTATGACCTTGAGTCAAAATTGGATTCATGAATAGTCCATTTGATAATTTTTCTGCATTTATTGTGATGGTACTACTCTTAAGGTGATTTGAGGACTCCTAGGATGTGTTTCATGCTTTTTAATAAATAGAGAGGTTCTTCCTTTAGTAATCGAATCCGGTTATCTACTGAGAGCGAGACCCTTGATCTGAGGTGGGCCATGATCCATCTCTGTAGAATGGTAATCAAGGAATTTTACTTTTAGGACAAGATTCCATATTATCTTTTTTACTTATAGGATCTCGTGCAGGATGCCTTTACCTTATTACTGTTACCAAGGGTCCCCTATGGGATGCCTTCACTTACATGATAACCAAGGGAATCCCTTGTAGGATCCCTCTACCTAATTACTCTTCTTGAGGATACCATTTAGGATACCTTTTCCTACATATACCATTTCTAGGATCCCATGTAGGATACCTTTTTTTACTAACCATTAGTGATCTTGTGTAGGATTCATTCTTTTCCTTCACTATTGAGTATCCTGAGTAGGATTCCTTCACTTATGTGTATACCTAAAAGATCCCAATTAGGATGCCTCTACAGTGTTTAAAATGAGGGAGCTAGTGGGTGCCCCAATGTTTGAATAACTCTGAGCTAGTGAATTGGGGGTTTGTGTATAGATGTGTAGCATCCTGCCATTGGAGTAACTAAGCGATGCACTAAGATGGTTGGTCACAAGACCTCAAGAATGTGTCCCCATATGCTAGAGGCTTCTGACCAGTAGTGAGGAACTAGGGTGTGTCTTTAGGGAGACTATTCCATCATAGATTATAGTGGAACATAACTGTATATAATAAATAATAAAAAATGGAAGTAGTAATAACAAAAAAGTAGTATCAGAACAAAAAAAAAAAACCAAAATAAATAAACAACCAACAAAAGTTGAATAATAAATAGATAATGAATTATGGTGATCATGATGTCATGTAACTATATAAAATTTAAATAAATAGGATATAGGGTGAATAGGTATATACCACATGCTATTAAAATATAAAAAAGTGATAAAAGCTTATAATACTATCATCTCGAGCATAGGATCGATCCTTGGCTCCCATACTCCATCCTAATATTGTAAATAAAGCACTGGAATCTGGATGATTTCTATTGTCTATACCTGGAAGCATGAAGCCTATTAGAGTACCAAAGGCAGCCTAAGCAGGGTGTGGGATACACTCAGTTCGCCACCACCAATGGTGTTTAGAGAAATCTAGTATGTGCATATACAATGAGAAGTGTTCCAATAATAATATAACTGAATAAATAAATAAATAAACATATCGTCTTGGGTTCCTCATGGATACCTGAACGACACTACTTAATTCAACCTAATCCAAAGGTATAAACCAAGGTGAACCCATAAAAGGATGATAAGGCATATACATGGGTCAATTATAAATAAGGTATCATGAATGGACTGACCCCAAGCATGTGATTTGGCTTGGCAGACACATACCTCTCTTAGAAAGTTGACACAATAAGGATTTAAGATAAGGTATCACTAGAGTTAAATCATTCGACATCCTGGTCCCATACAAGGCAAACCATATAAGTAACCCATAAATTAAATTAGGAGCACTATCAATACCCAACCCCATAGATTCTATTCAATGTGATCCATAAGGCATCGCAAGTATCACTCTTGGTGTGGTGAAAGAATGACCCTCTGATCCCATCCCAGGTATCTCACATAGGGGACTGAGTATCACTCAAGGCATGGTATAACCATCTCTCCAATAAGACCATCCATGATGTCTCCCCTAGAGAACCAATGTCTCCCATGTGTACATAAACCGCCCAATGATACCATCCAAGGAAACAAAAAGTATAGATCCTGGAATATGTAAAACCATAATAGGTTCTAATAAGAAATCATGATGAGCCTGTCCTTAGTGTCCTTAAATCTAGACCCTTGTATCTCACTTGGCATTTCATAAAAGTGTTATTTAACTACCAAGAGAAAATACCATTACAATAAGGAATTTCATTTATAATGTCTAAAACAAGTTGAAAAATTTATTTAATTCATGTATTTCAACTATGACATATAGAAAATTTCATAAGGTATAAAGTAAAAGACATATAACATAAGACATAAAGCACAAGACATATAACATAAGTCACAAATAAGAATGGCCTAACTCATGGCCATAAAATTCCATGGATCATTTCATAACCCAACATATTTAATTACACGGACAATATAAAAAAAGGGTTATTAGAAATTTAAAACAAGGGGAAACTAGGACTTTAATAAAGGGAACACCCATGGGGCATCTCTTGTCAAAGAGAACAACCCAAAGGCATGATTAAACGCTAATTAGAACCACATAGGTAATAAGAAATACATTTAATTTAATTTTCCAATGGGTTTTAGGGGAGTAACTGGAGAAGTTCGAT
Source organism: Viscum album (assembly GCA_963277665.1). NCBI lineage: Eukaryota > Viridiplantae > Streptophyta > Magnoliopsida > Santalales > Viscaceae > Viscum > Viscum album. The sequence continues at coordinate 994,304,707 of OY728164.1, forward strand.
GCACGACACAATGATGCACAATATAAATTCAATGAAACTTAGGGAAAGAAGCTAGACTACCCACATTAGGTTCGTAGTGCTCTCCTCATCCAATATCATCCCTTGAATTGATCTAGAACAGTAGATATTAGATGAATCGTAAAATTCCATGAAAATAAGGAAAACGAGGGCACACCAAAATAGTGCAATATAGAAGAATATAAACTAAGAAAGGAAGGAATATGAGTGTAGATATTACCAAGATGGATCCAACACACCTGTCAGTGAAGGAATCCGAGATCGTATGAGGGAGATATCAAAATACCTAACTTGTATTGGGATAGGAGCTCTCACATTTGGGCTATCTGCTAGAGAAATAAGGGAAATAAATTAAGGGTCTGAAAACATTTTAGGGGAAAATAGTCTTTTCCCCTTCATTTACTGGGTCACATAGTTTTTCTACACCTTTGGACAAACTGTGCGTCAATCCTATTCCTCACAGTATCTAAGGGGACCCCTCGCATGGGATAGGCGCACAGTTTGATTAACCATGTGCATGCTATGTGAAAAATTCCAACCAATGTGAATGTACATCATCCTCTCACTCCCAGGTATCGTCTTGTACACATTCATGTTTGCATAGCACCCGAACCAATGGAACTAACCTACCATAGAGAACCATCATGTTTCGATCAATGATACGTATCAGATAATCCTCAAATGAAGCATCTTCCACCATATCAATATCTCCAGGATCAAAAAAATGATATGATTCATCATGATAATGGAAAAGTTGAGATATATGGAAGATGCCATGCATGGAACGACACCTCTGAGGTAATAGAAACCAATATTATACCAACTTGAATCTCTCTACAATCTCAATAGGCCTGAAATATCTAGGAAATAGCTTGAACTATCTCTGAATCCATCTATGACCCAATCAAGGTGATACACATAGAAAAACCTGATGTCCCACCTTAAACTCTAGAGGTTGATCACAATGATCAATACAAGATTTATGCCTTGATTGAAATATTTCCATATTCTTCTAAATAAACTAGACTTTCTTTGAAGTCTTATGAATTAGACAAGGACCTAGAAATGTTGCCTCACCCACCCCCAACTACCATAGAGAGGAATAAAAAGACCTACCGTAAAGGGCCTCATAAGGATCCATATGAATTTTTTCCTGAAAACTATTACTATATGAAAACTCTACCAGAGGTATATATTTCTCCCATAAACCTCCAAAATTAAGGACACATTCCTGAAGCATGTCCTCCAACACCCATATCGTCTTCTTGGGCTACCTATTGGTTTGAGGGTGATAATTCGTACTCAAGATAACTTTTGAACCCAATGCCTTTTGCAACACCTGCTAAAATCATGATGTAAAATGGGAATCTTAGTCTGATATGATAGAACATAGAACACCATAAAGGTGCCCAATCTACCTGATATATAGCATCCTAATCTCATCAATTGAGAAGGTCTCTTAGATTGATAAAAAGTGTGTGACTTTGGTTAACATGTCAATGTTCACCCATACTATATCACCGTATCATGGATATCTTGAAAATTTTATCATGAAATACATGCTGACATCATTCCATTTCCACTCAAGAATAGGTAGAGGCTGTAAAAGTCTAGTAGGTCGCTGGTGCTTTGCCTTCACCTACTGACAGGTGGAATACCTTGTAATGAAACTTGTAATCTACCTCTTCATACCTATCCACTAGTACTGTCGATGCACGTCTTGGTACATCTTGATAAGACAAGGGTGAACTACCCAAATAGAGGCATGATATTCCTCTATCAACTCTTTCTGTATATTAGTATGTACCCAAACACACCCACGGAAGAGTATGGTATCATTCTTGTCAATAACCAAATTAAGAGGCAGGTTCTCACTTGAGACACTCTCCCTCAGGATGAGGCCCTCATGATATAATAGTTGTCTCATCCACACCCACTCTAAGATGGAGGATGTCACTACCAGAGCTACTAAAACTAGTTTCCCATGAAATTCCGGAACCTCCAGTTGCATCTCAAAAAATAGGGCCATCAACTGCCACTCACTACTAACCTCTTGGAAAAAATGTGTTTGAGTCTTCCAGCTCAGGGCGTCAGCTACTACATTACCCTTCCTGGGTGTATAAACAAGATCAAAGTTGAATGACTGTAGGTATTATACCCACCTTCACTATTTGAGATTCAAGTCCTAATGTGTGGAGATATATTTGATAATTTTATAATCCATGTAAATAAAAAACCTCTCTCTTAATAGATAAATATTCCAATAACATAGAGCATGAACCACAACTGCTAGGTCGAGGTCGTGTGTAGGGTAATTTCACTCATATGGTCTCAATTGGTGGGACCCGTACACCACAAATTGATCTCCCTACATCAAAACTGCTCCTATCATGATCCCTGAAGCATCACAATTGACCATATAGATCCTGCCCAGCTCTGGAAGGATCATGACCGACACTGAAGTCAGTATCCCCTTCAATTCTTGAAAGTCTATCTTACAAGATTCTGACCATAAAAATTTTACACCCTTTTTAGTTAAGACCATAATAGGTGATGCTAAGTGTGAGAAATACTAAATAAATATCCTATAATAGCTAGTTATCCCTAAGAAACTACGTATATCAAACACATTTTTGGGATTCTCCCAGGAAACCACCATGATCACCTTCTTTGGGTCAACAGATACACCTGCCTCTAAAATTGTATAACTCAATAAGTGAACCTTATTGATCCAAAAATGGAATTTTCGAGGGGGAGCGACGATAGAGGTCAACTTCTACGAGAGAGCTTGAATGGCGCAAAGAAGTGAGTTCTCTTAGGGTTGAATTTTTAAGATCAAGAAGGGGTTTATCAACATTTTCAAAAAAGCACTGATAAATATGAGTTTTATAAACACTAAAATAATAAGTACTGATAAAACCTATCTTTATCAGTGTTAAATAAACACCGATAAAACTTATCTTTACGAATGCTATAATTTTAATGATATTAAATATAGGTTTTATTAGCTCTTTATATTTTAATGGCAATAAAAACTATTTTTATCAACACTTTTTGGAAAGCGCTGATAAAAACTGTTTAAAATAAAATACAAAAATATTAAATGAATATATATTAAAAATGAATCAACTAGAAAAAAAGTAAAAAAATAATTAACATTATAAATGAATATACAATTCTAAATGGATAAATGCTAAAAATGAGTGAAATTGAATAATTAAAAATGAATAGACTTCAAAAATATTAAAAAGTGGATAAGTTTTATTAATTACATAAATTATTAAAAAAAATAAAAATAAAAATATATTAAAATGGTGATTAATACATATTGAAAATATTAAAGGATAGTAAACACTTACAAAAAAAATGAATTTGTAAGATCAATTACATGAATTTTAAACACATACAAAAAACGAAGAAAATATTAAAAAATGAATTTAAATAAATTATTTATATATATTTCAAACATTATAAAAATATTACAACTTAATAAATAAAATTGAATTAAAAATAAATATATAAATTAAATATGTATTAAGAATATTAAAATTTAGTAAATAATTATGTATAATTCAAAATATTAATTGCATTAATTGTAAACATGTACAAAAATGAAGAGAATATACAAAAATGGATTTAAATAAATTATTTAAATACATTTCAAACATTTTAAAAATATTATAGCTTAATAAATGAAATTTATAATATTAATCATATAAATTAAAAACATATTAAGAATATTAAATCATAGTAAAAAATTATGTATAAATAAATATTAAAAAAAGAATAAATTAAAAATATATTAAAAATGAATAAATATTAAAAATGAATAAATAAAATTAAATGAAATAATATTAAAAATGAATAAATAAAAATGAATAAATAAAAAAATATTTAAAAAAGTGATTTTGAAACATAAATTTCATGAATTACAATCACATAAAAAATAAATAAACATGAATAAATATATAATATTAATTATATAAATAACAACATTATTAAAAATGAATTATATTGACCATACAAAAAATATTAATAATTATATTAAATCAAATTAAATTAAATACACACATATATATTCAGAATGAATAAATTAAAATAAATGTGATTATATGATTTGATTAATTAAGTAAAAAATATGAAAAATTTGTTAAATAATTTTTACTTTCCATATTTTAAAAAATGAATATAATATTATAACATAATTAACTATGAAAATACTAAAATGGTGTTGGGGATGGCATACATTGGGGTTCAATTTCATGCCAAAATGGCCTGGGTTGGAGAGGGTCTTTTAGGATCCAATTTTTTAAATTTCAAACATATTAAAAATATTAAAACTTAATTAATAGAAATGAATAAATATTAATCATATAAATTAGAAACATATTGAAAATGTTTAAACTTAGTAAATAAATATGTAATGATTTTTAAAAATGAATAAATTCTAAAAATATTAAAAATTAATAAATATCAAAAATCGAAAAAATAACAGTTAATGAAATAATATTAAAAATGAATAAAAAAATTAAATAAATTACAAAAAATATTTTTTAAAAAGTTAATTTTTAACATTAATTAAATGAATTGCATGCACATAAAAAATGAATAAAAATGAATAAATAAATAATAATATTATTGCTAATTATTGATGTATGCATTGTATTGATTGTATATAGAAAATATAATTGACTATCATCCTTTAGAATTTTAACTAACTATTAAAAATGTTATTATTTAATTAAATGTATAAATATTTTAACATATATAAATAAATATCAAATTTGAATATATTACAAAAAAACATTAAATGAATATATATTAAAAATGAATAAATAAAAAAATGAAAATATTATAGAAAATACTAAAAATGGAGAGGTATTAAAAACGAATAAATAATATTAAATCAATAAACAAACATACACATACACACATACATATGCATAGACATACATGTACACATACATGTACATAGACATACACATACACATATACATAGACATACACATAGACATACACATACACATTGATGTATGCACTGTATTGATTGTATATAGAAAATATAATTGACTAATTATTACAAAAAAACATTAAAAGAATATATATTAAAAATGAAAATATTATAGAAAATACAAAAAATGGAGAGGTATTAAAAAAGAATAAATAATATTAAATCAATAAACAAACATACACATACACACAGACATATGCATAGACATACACATACACATACACATACACATACACATTCACATACACGTACACAGACACATACACATACACGTACACATACACATACACATACACATACACATACACATACACATACACATACACATACACATACACATACACATACACATACACATACACATACACATGCACAGACACATACACATACTCATACTCATACACATACACATACACATACACATACACATACACATACACATACACATACACATACACATACACATACACATACACATACACATACACATACACATACACGAACACATACACCTACACATCCACACACATCCACATACACATGCACATACACATACACATACACATTCACATACACATACACATACACATACACATACACATACACATACACATACACATACACATACACATACACATACACATACACATACACATACACATACACATAAACATACACATACACATACACATACACATACACATACACATACACATACACATACACATACACATACACATACACATACACATACACATACACATACACATACACATACACATACACATACACATACACATACACATACACATACACATACACATACACATACAAATACACATACACATGCACAGACACATACACATAAACAGACACATACACATACACATACACATACACATACACATACACATACACATACACATACACATACACAGACACATACACAGACACATACACATAAACAGACACATACACATACACATACACATACACATACACATACACATACACATACACATACACGTACACATACACATACACGTACACATACACATACACATACACATACACATACACATACACATACACATACACATACACATACACACACATATTCACACACACACACATGCATACATGTACATAAAAATACACGTATATGTTAAATTATTTAAAATGAATTTAAATATATAAATTAAAATATGAATATTTAAATAAATATATTTATTTATATATTATATAATTGTTTAAATAAAATAACAATATATCATATTTATATTAATTATATAAACATTTTTTAATTTATGTATATAAATATATTATTAAACATTTTTGTTGACTAATATAAGTTTGATAATTTTTTATATATAAAACAAAGAAAATAATATTAATTTTTATTAAATGTTATATAAATCACACACACACATATATACTTATTGTAATATAAATATTATTTATAAATATATAAATATGTATATATAAATTAAATTATTCAATTTTCCTTTATTAGTGCTAAATGAAAAGCACCGATAAAGGAGAGACTTTTATTAGTGATAAAAAAAAGCACTGAAAAAGGACACCCATTTATCAAAAATTTTTTAGCACCAATGAAAGTTACCTTTATTAGTGGTTTTTTTTCTAGCACTAATAAAATCCCCCTATCAGTGCTTTTCATTTAGCACTAATAATGGTCAATGATAAATATCACATAATCTATAGTACAATAGTATATGATCCTACATACTACAAGTAATGAATCCTCTATTAGATTATTTGGATCTATTTTCACTATACATTTGTATTGTGTTATTTGATGAGAGTTGTTAATAAAGAGTTGGGGTTAACTTATTGAAGTTTTACCATTGCACTGGGATATGGTGTGGGGACTTTGATAAGGCTATCTTATCATATATTTCATGTACATGCACTTTATATCTATTTAGGTATATGACCACGTTCTTGGGATGACTCTTTGAGATGTTGAAATTTCTAGTTATTGGATTGGAATTGTATTTTTTTTGTTAATATTCACTATCTTGATATCATTACATGTTTTATTAATGTTGATCTAGTCTAGTATATTGTTTGAGAAGAGCCTATTAAGTACTTTTTTTCTCACCCTACAATAGGCACAATACAGACCACTCTTGTGTTTTTCTTACAGGTTACGATAATGGTGATATGAATGATTTTGTTTAGGTGATGTTTCTAAGTTGTTATAGGTGTATATTATAGCTAGAGATAGTGGGAGTCTCATGTTCTCTCCATATTTTCTTGTTTCTGAAATAAGAGTGTATTTTTTTTGGTTTTAAGTGTTTGACACATGTTTTGAACTAAAATATTACTTTTAAATTGAAAACATGCACTTTCAATCATACTGGATATAACGTGTGTTTGATTAACATGAAGATGATTCCTATATGTCAAAAATGAATTATGAATCATTTTAATAAATTATTAATACAATATGAGTGTGTTTTATTAGTTTTGAGTATATGCAACTTATTTTTAAGTAAATGGCCAATGTAAAACTAAAAACATGCACTTTGAGTAATACCAGGAATAATGAGTTTCATATTAATGTGTGGTAAATTTCCACATGTAAAAAATGAATTATGGATCATTGTACTAAAATATTAATACAATTTGAGAATAATTTCTCTTATTTCACTGAGTGACACAAGTTTTTAACAAAAAAATTATTTTTAAACTGAAAAAACACACTTCAAGTCATTATAGACACACCATGTATTAGATTAATGTGTGGTAAATTCAAACATGTAAAAAATGATGTATGGAGATTTTTTCTAAATTATCAAGACAATCAAATTTTTTTCTCTATTTTTAGTGAGTGACACACATTTTTAACTAACATGTCATTTTTAAATTGAAAACATATAATTTGAGTCACACCGGGCACACTATGTTTTATATTGACATGTGATTGATTACCATATGTCAAAAATGATGTATGGGTAATTTTAATAAAGTATCAAGATTATATAAGTGTTTTTTAATCAATTTTCAATGAGTGATGCATGTTTTAAACTAAAATGTCACTTTTAAACTGAAAATATGTACTTTGAGTCATACCAAGAACACTGTGTGTCAGATTGAGGTGCAGTTTATTCCAACATGTCAAAAATGATTTATGATCCCTTTTAATAAAGTATCAATACAATAAAAACAAGCTTCTTATTTTTCAGTGTGCGACACATGTTTTGAACTAAAACGTCACTTTTAAATACATACCGTCACTTTCAATCACACTGACCACATCACGTGTTAGATTGATGTGAGACTGATTACTATAAATAAAAAATGATTTATGGATAATTTTTATAAAGTTTCAAGAAAATCCTAGAATTTTTTATCAGGTTTGAGTATGAAATGCATGTTTTTAACTAAAACGCCACTCTTAAATGAAATATTCACTTTCAGTCATATTAGCCACACCGCATGTCATATTGATATACAATTGATTACTACATATCAAAAATAAATTATGAATCATTTTCCTAATGTATAACTATAATACTAGTTTGTTTGATCATTTTTCAGTGAGTGAAACATGTTTTGAGCTAAAATGTTACTTTTAAATTGAAATCGTACACTTTACATCATACTAGGTAGACCATGTATTCGAATGACGCGAAACTCATTCCTATATTTCACAAATGAATTATGGATCGATTTCTTAAAATATGAATAAAATATGAGAGTGTTTTATCATTTTTGAGTATGCAACACATGTTTTTCATTAAATAGTTAGTTTTATATTGAAAACACACACTTTGAGTTATACTAGGCACACCGTGTGTCAGATTATCATGTGGTCAATTCATACATTTCAAAAATGAATTATGGACCATTTTCCTAAAATATCAAGGAAACATAGGTGTGATTTCTCTATTTTTAGTGAGTAAAACATGTTTTTAATTAAAATATAATTTTTAAATTGAAAACATACACTTTGATTCATACCAAACACACTCACTACTGGAAATATGGTCTATAACCACAAATTTATATCTATAGTTTATAATAACTATGGCTATATATAACCTAAAACCATGACCCTAATGATGGTCATGGCTATACCCCCCACCCCTCAGGCTTACTCTGCCCCAGCCCCCTCCCTCCCTTGCGATGCACCACATTTTTTTCCCTCCCCCAAAATCCCTCCTCCCCCTCCTCCCCTCATCCGACGTGGCCTCCCCACATCCCTGGCGATGCAGCTCCGGTGCACCCAGGCCACCTCCCCGCCTACACGGCCTCCCTACCTCCCTATCTACATAGCTCCGATGACCCCCACCTCACTGCTACACTCCTCCTCCACCATGGCTCACCACTACTCAATTATTCTCTAATGCGGATACACCACCTTCTGGAGTCCTCCTCAGATACGACCACCCCACCTCCCCAAGATCCTTCTCCTCTGATGTGGCCACCCCACCTCCATCTGATTTCTTCCATAGGTTTCTTTGATTTCAGATCATCGGCCTCTTTGATTTTCACTGGTAAGATTTATTTATTTTGATTTATTATCTTTTTAATTCATATAAGAACTGATTCAATCTTGTATCTATGAAAATATCAAATTTAGATGAATGAGATGAATCAAAAGTTCCTAAAGTTCACAGATAATAATATATTATATTTGATGTTTTGGAAGTTTGGTGAGGGAAATCAAAATCCTATTAGAACCAATCCATCATCCAGAGATTGAAGTTCTTGAAGGGATTCAAAAAATTCAAAAGAAAATGAGATGTGTCTGAAATATAAAAGATAAATCAAAATTTTATAAATAATATAACTAGGAGATGATTTATTACTATTTAATTGATCACTCTAAATATTGAGAGTACAAGGTTGATGTAAATGCAATTAAGGTTGGTATTCACTATAAGTTTAAGAGATACATTTGAGGAAATAGATATATTTTTGTGATGTAGTGACATCTTGATGCATACTAAAGATCTTGTCCAATACCAAGGATTATAGGACCATTGTCAATTTGAAGTATTTGATATAAATAACCTATTAAGAGACAACTAACTATCTAGATATAGTATTGAGTTATGGATGATATGTTCTCACCTAGTGTAAGTGTTGAGTTAGTAATGATACATGATCACCTATTATAATCACTTTTTTATACATGTGATGAATTTTTGTCTCATGCTTGACATGAACATAATAATAATTTTTTCACCCACATCGGGGTCTAATAATTTAAAAATATTACGTGGTTTTCTATTGTTACTTTCGTCCATGCATACAATGTGAATGTTCCAGTTTATGTGTATGAGATCCATTAATCATAATATGTTAATTGGATTAAATAAGTAAAATGAAAAATAATTCAGTAAAACAATACTTGAGATAATTCAACATCCCCCTTTATAAATATATCATTATGACACAAGAAAAGTCTGAATCTAAATTCAAAAGGTAACACTTAAGTATATTGTGATTCCAAATGGAGAGGGAGGGCATGGGATAGGGATGGAGGCCACATTGAGTGACAAAGATGGCACTGTCAAATGCTTTTCCATGAAAGGACGAGGCCTACAACATCCAGGCTTGCCTCACTAAGAAGAACTTTGATATGAAACAGTTTCAGAAGGATATTCTGATAATGCAGACCTACTATAAGGATTTAAAGGGAAATTCAACACATTGTGTTTCAGTTTCTGATCTTTTGAAGCAGATTGGAAAGTAAATCTAGAGAAAATGGAGGAGGTACAGAAACATTATAAAGCATTTGAGAGAATTTGGTTGATGGAAACATTTTTTTATTTTATTTTTCTTAAAATGTTTTAGATTAAAAAGATTGAATCATAAAGTTTTATCATCAACCAAACATATCCTACCCGTTACATTTTTCATTCTCTTTCTATTTTGAAGTTTTGATGTAAGAATGTTTTTTTAGCCCAAGATGTTATGAAACGTTATGTTAGTTGAATGAATGTATTTTATTTGAGTTAATAAATTCCATGTATATTGTGATTCCAAATGGTTAATATATAAAATGGAAGATAATTTTTCAAAAAGTAACGAAGTTTATTAAATGTTGAATATGCTATTGTTACTGATTTTTTGAGGAATAAACTTATATATTTGATGATTTTTTGGATGGATATTAATAAGAATCAATGACAAGTGTGTATGGTTAAGGTGACCACTGTGTGCTAAATGTTCCTACTATAGTTTAAGTGAATCCATCCGTGTGTTTATAAAGTAGGAAAATTAATGTTGAAAATTGAACTACACTAGGATGATGTTGAAGAAGTTTATTTAGAATAAAAAGTGATTTTGAAAGTTACAATTATGAAATAAACATTATCGATATAAGAATGTGTTTATCTATATATTTATTTAGAAAATATATTTATAAAAGAGAAATTTTTAAAAATAGAATAAAGATCTCATGGTCTTAGTTCTATAAGAATGAAGTATTGATAGGATGTACATTGTTAAAAGATGATTCACGGATTCAAATTGAGGTGTATTTGGAATATGAGGTTAAGAGAATATTGTTAGTGATTTTGAGATAACTATTAGGCATAAAATGGTTTATAAGGTTGGTATTGGAGTCATGTATCATTTATCATGTACATTTGACACACCGATCACATATATTTAAGAATTATTTATATCTCACTTCTTTTCCCATTATTTCCTTACAGGTGGTTTCTTATGATGAGGTCTATTCTATCCACCTCCATCAAAGGTAGAGAGTTTGAAATCAAATTCAAGTAAGGTTTCTTCCATTTTTATTTTTTGGCTCAATTTGAAATAGGGATTTTGTGAATTTTGGGTTTTCTATATTTTTGTAGTGTGTTTTGGATCTTGTTGAGGTGTATTCGAGCCACTTGTCAAAGGAAACTCACCGCGTATGCATAGGTAAGAATATATATAATAAGTTATCCTGTTATATGTATGTGAAACCATGTAAGCACAATTACATATAAGGGGCTATGTGTTCTTATGTATATATATGGAAAATTAATATGTGTGTGGGTGATAATGGGCTTATGCATGTGAGCATATAGATAAGGATCCTCTTGTGCATGTTTAAGACCATGAAGACACATACATAGGGGTTAGAGAATCCTTATGTATATGCAAAGGTGCATATGTCTGGAGGATGGATGGAGAATCTTAGAGTTGTCGCTGATAAAAGTGTCAAGCGCTGAGTGTGGATTGGATCCTTTGAGGTAGGGTCCCTCTCCCAGCCTCTTTAATTCAAGAATGTTTTAAATTGCATTAATAAGCCTTCTTAATTCTACTTATTTATATTAAATTTCAATTCTTGAATAAATGTTAGTTAAGAAAATTGTTCGTTTGATAAACAAGTCATGGTGTTGTAATAAAAACCCTCCAACAGAGGTGCGTTGTCTGTGAAAACTCACAGCGGTAGGTTATGCTTATATAGCTTGCTCTAAATTATTTTATTGATGTTTTACATTTTAATCCTTACCCCTTCTTCTCTAATTTGAGACACCATGAGAGTCTCCAAAGATTTTTTTGACACACATTTTCTCATAGAAAAATTATAATCTTACCAAAATCACCAAAACACCCCTTATTAATTAACTATGGTGTGACTGCGTTTTCATTTCACTGTACCCTATGAAACGGTTTTCATCTCTTCACCATTAGTCACAATTACCTTGATGCATTTGGTGTAATCCCAAAGTTAACTTTATATAGTTACTATAAATCATAGATGACCATTATGTAGCCATCATCTTTCTTAGATGACCTTTACATAGGTCACGAATTACCTTCATATAGTTTCCTTTTCTTCAGTGTTACCTTTATGTAGGTCGTGAATGACCTTTAAATAGCTTAATATAACCTTAAATAGCCCATAGATTCTTTCCTGACCTTTATATAGTTATTAGAATACCTTTAATTAGGTATTTCAATCTCTAAATTACCTTTATACAATGTGAGTTCACCTTTACATAGGTCTCCAATTACCTTTATGCATCTACCTAATTTCAGTGAATCCTTTATATAGAGATTTAATTATGTTTGTAAAACTATAAAATCCCTAACTTACATTTATACAGGATTCATTCTAATTTTATACAAGTAGTTAACTTCAAGTATTACATTTATTTAGTCAACATAAATCTCTATTTAACTTTACATAGGTAACAATTTCAACTCAAAATGAATTCATACAATTCTCAATCAATCTTAAGGACTTAAAATTTCTATAAAATGACGTAGACATGGTTTCTTCACCCATCAAAACTTTTATTTTTATTGAAGATTCAGAATTACATTTAGAACTTTTTTATGAACTTATTTACTTGAGTTCTTCAAGTTGTAGCCTTAAAACCCATCTTACTTTAACTATACTTCTTCAAAACCTTGTTGAAAATAAATATATTTTTTGATTTGGGAACTTCAATATACCCCTTTGTGGTCTTTGATCTATACCCTTTTAAACTTCTCCAAAGTCCAAAAAATTCATGTCCCCCTTATTTATTTCAATTACCATCAAGTTATTATAAATAAAATAAAGGGAATAATGATGGGTTACCATTCCATTTAGTGAGAGCACAAAGGTTGAGTTGTATGTGCTTTATGATGTGTGAGTCTTGACAAGCATGTGAAAATGTCTTGAGATGAAACCAAATTGAATTTCTTCATGTTTAAAGAGTGAAATAATAATTTTAGGGTTGTGATAGGTCCTTCGGGTGATGTATTTTACTGCATGGCCATCTTTAACCATGTACATAATTTAAAACATTATGGAATTATAGATTGAAAACTTAAGAGGGGTTTCCTTTGATATGTTTGACTTAGTAGACCTTGTTAGGTTCCCTTGAGTTCCCCTTGATGATGGGGAACTCTTATATGTGAGATGTTAACATGGGGCATACCTCATGGTAGGATTTTGTTTATGATCGATAAATCGATCATTTGTATGTTGTGCCACATTATGGTTTGCTTATGTTTGATGCTTCATTTTTTTACAAAAGTAAATTTAGTGAAATTTTTTGATTCCAAAACTGGTTTTAGGGGATTATTTGTAAAGTATTTTTAATATCATGTATAATGTTTTCAATAGTAGTAAGGTTTAAAAACAAATTTCGAAATGATTTAAAATGAAAATACATTTCATGAATTGTTTTAATTTAAAAACTTTTCAGTGATTAATTTGAAAATGGGACTCATGGATGTTTTGGATTAAAAAAAATGTTTTATGATTTTTTTTGACTTTCACATAATGATTTTAAAGTGTTTAATTACATTATATAATTTGGAAAATGATTTAAAATTAAATGATATTTCAATATTTTTTTGGGTCTTATGATGAAATTCATGAGGTGTTTTGAAAATATAGGTTTGAGTGAGATTTTATTTTAAATAAGTTCATGATTTTCAAATCTGGTATTAATATTTTTTAAAATTCTATACTTGGGGAGTTGTAATTTTACCCTATGAAATGGATTTTGTATTTTTTTAAGAAAGTGTGATTCTTTTCAATGTTCTTTTCTTTTTGAAATGATTTTTCATACTTCTTTTTAAAATGTGGGGATTTTTAAGAAATATATTTTTACAGTTTGATATCATTTAAGTGATTTTAGTTAATCCCATAGTTTTAAATGAGATCGTTGTTTTTGGAGGTATAAATAATATATGGTTTGGAACCATGGATTGTGATATTTAAATTAACTCTCCCATAAAGGTATTAGTAGAAAGTATAGAGTATATATATTTGGATGACCATGAGGTTGATTCTTCTCATTATTGGGTGTAGCTATTCTTGTTATAAACTATTCCCAAACATTGAATGGAGTGGTGAAGTTAAACTATTCCCTATTTTTGGGTTTCTGGAATCTCTGTCCTCTGTTTCAAAGTGATTGAGGTTTACTGTAGGTGAAAGAGTAGTTTGAATCTGACTGGACATATTGGAAAGTGATTGTATACCCCTTGTCTTTTTTATGGTTATAAAGATTTGAGTGATCAACTGTATGTATTATTACAGTCTTAACATTAGATATAACTTGAGAGGGGGGGATCTGGGTATTCTAGTCAAAACCAATTTAAAAACTTTACCTTAAATATCTCACCGCCTTGTTTCGATCTTGACCTCTTAAACTTAAGGGTCACTCTTTTTTATCTTTTGATTAAATTGATCCAATTACCAATTCACTTGACCTCTTATTATTATATATTCATTAAGTTTTCTTAACTCAATTTTGTTGTGCATGAAGTGGACCATGTTGTTTGAGGATGCCTAAGGGGATACTTCTCAAAGAAAATATGTCAAAATAGGGGGAGGATTGTGACACATAAATTATATGTTATGAATATTTATATATTTTACATATCCTTGGATCATGTTTAAGAAATAATTTTGGTGCGTTATAGGTTCTTGAGTAGCCATAAATGGATGGTGGGCAAGGATAGGGGGAGGGGTGCAAGAGGGGTGTGCGGGGGGGGGGGGGGGGTGTTGGAGGGGCAGGGGTGTGTGTGGGGGGGGGGGGGTGGGGGGTGCGGGGGGGATGTTGCTGGGGTTGGGGGGTGTGCAGGGTGAGGGGGGGGGGGGTGTGCAGGGGAGGGGTTAGAGGGGGTGCAAGGGACAGGGGGAGGGGTGCAAGGTGGGGAGGTGGTGTTAGGGGAAGGTGGGGGTGAAAGGTGGGAGGGGGTGGGGCAGGGGGGGTGCTGGTGTGGGGGCAGGGAGGGGGGGGGGGGTGAAAGAACTTATTGATAAAAAAACATCATGAGTTTTTAAGAATAATTTAGATAATGTTGATTCGATGCTTGGGCTATTCATTATAGCTTAAATCATTGTGATTTGAGCTGAATGAGTGATGTTTGAAAAATAAATATCTTTATTAATGATCATGTTATTTAGTATTGGGATATACATATCAATCTGAATATTATTTGTTCATTGTTATTGTAACGACCCAATCTTTTTGAGTAGTATATTAACTTACTCTTATTGATTTAATAAGATGTTAATGGTTAATGCAGAAAGAGGAGTCGATGGCTTCATCCAGTAGACTCGACCCTTATGAAGCCCACTTATCAGAGCTTGGGAAGGAGGTAGCATCTGTGGGATTTGCTTTGGACCAAGCCCAAGACGAACTCCAGCATGTCAAGATTGAACGGAAACGCCTACGGGAGAAGTTCAAGTTAGTAGAGATTACTACTAGGGCAATGTTATCTGAGCTTCCCTCAGATTCTCTCACCATAGCACACCTTACACTTAGGTCTTATGCCAGTGTTATAAGGGGCTATGTGACGAGACCCTAGCTTCCTTGTGTAATCCTTTTGGGTGAATAAATTGAGATTTCTTCCTTTAGTGATGTTTGTGAAATTTCAAATGTTTAGATAATTTTAGAATGTATTTTATTGATGAATTTTGAAAAAGGGATATTTTAAAATATTTATGTAAACCCTAAATAACTAATGATGTGTAATGATTTTCAAAAAATGGTCTTCTACAAAAGTGTTCAGTAAGGAATTTGGATTCTAATAAGATCAACTTAATTTTTGATGAATAGTAAATTATGAATAGTGATTTTACGCTTAGGATTAGTAATGTGACCAAATAGATTAGTAATTTCACTCAAAGAAAGTTTTAATATAATTCAGACACCTAGATTAAGTAATGTGATTCAATAAAATGGGTAAATAACGGTTTCATAAATTATTAGTCAGTTATTAGTTTTTTCGGATGAATAGTGTTTTTTAATTAAAAATTTAATTAAAAATAATTAGAAAATTATTTTTATAAAAAGGACTTTATTTTTGAACTGAGAGCATCGATATTATGTTAAGGTAATTTTGGGGGATTTTTCTGAAAAAAATGAATTTTTGATGAATAGAGTTTTTATTTAAAAAATTAAATTAAAGATATTTAGAAAATTATTTTTATAAAATGGATTTCATTTTTGAAATCAGAGCATTGATATTTGGTTAAGGTGAAATTTTGGGATTATTCTGAGAAAGTTGAATTTTCAGTGAATAGTAAAAATACAGTTTTAGGGTTTCGGTATGTTTAATGACATCATAACTGTGTCATGATGATGTCATGAGATATTTCAAGGGTTTTCCAGCCAAGGGTGATGAATTATTGTTTTGGGGGCCCCATGTGGCCTAACTTTATGAAAAATATCATGAGAGAGCACATGGGTTTGAGAAAAGCACTTGTGAGGTGTCCCTTGGCCATTAATGCCTTGTCCCCTCACTTTCCCTATAAATACCCACCCTTTCCTCCTTTAGTTTTCACTCCCAACTCTCCCCAAACGAAGTTATGGTCTCCTTACCTCCCAAGGAGTCCTCCCAAGGTGCCCCCAAGCCCTCAAGGTCCAAACCTTTTAGTTTCAAGAGTCACGTTTTAAGGTAAGGGATCCGACCCCTCTCTTTCTTTTCATGTAATCTCTTTGATTTCATTCCTTTTATGCTCCATGTTATTATGTGAGAGGATGTTATTTTATATTCATCTTACTTCCCCTTTAATTTTTATATGATGATAGATCCCCTCTTACTCTCATCATTTCGTTTTATGAAAGTTTAAGTGACGCCGTTAGGCTGCCGAATGTTTAAGTGATTCTTTCACCCTTCTCATTTTTTTCAAGTTCGATTTTCATGTCAAATCTTTCAAGTTCCTTTTTATTATGTTGGGGTATGATCTCTATATCTATCATACTGATCTCTTATGATAATATTATGAGAGACCCTATTTTATTTGTTCAATTCATTTTTGTTGAAGTTTAAGTGACGCCGTTAGGCTGCCGAATTTTCATAAGAGAAATCAAATTTTTGTCTTCCTTCCATGTTTTTCATTTCAAATGGTATGACCTTAAAATTGAATCAACATGTCCATATATACTTCTTATTCTGTCCCTCTACTGTTTTATGGGTCAATTATGGTTGTTTGACCCATGTTCCCTCTCTTTTCAAAGTTTTCTAAAACCGTGTAACATAGCCGTTATGCTGCAGAATTTTCGTCTCAAAATGCCTCTCTTTTCTCAAAATTATTTTATGTTATAAAGTGAATACTCAAAGCTCCCATTTATACAGGGGTATTCACATATATATAAAAATGTTCTATTTTAAATTCTGGGATTTACATACATGATACCCGCTTTCCCATTCCGTGGGTTTAAAGTAATGTAAAGATCATGTCTTTAAAGCAGTTTTTAAAACGTTATGATTATGAAATGAAACCCATTTATTTTATGCTATATGGGTTATTTATGAAATGTTTGATGATGATATATGTGTCTCACATGATAATAAAGGCAAATTTAAGGGTGCGCCCTGATAGCGCTCCAATGCATTGGGTAAAGACTTAATCTCTAGAGATGACCATTTTAACGACGCCTTGGTGAATAACCTTGGTAATTTTTAACGACACATTGGGGATGAACCTTGGTGAAATGAAACGATTGTCAATATTAAATGTTGCAGCCACATCTTCAAGTTATGAAAAATGTTATTTTTATTATGATGTATCTCATGATTTCTTTCTCATGCCTTAAAGTTCTTTTCATGTCCTTATTGAAGTATCTCAAGTTCACTTGTAAAATGTTTCTCTTGTTTCCCTTACTGGGCCTTCTGCTCACCCTTTCTTTTGATGTATGTCCCCAGGTTATGAGATGTATAATGAACATAGGATGAACTAAAGGAGAATCCTTTCAAGTGTTTAAGAAGAATGTTTTATGTTTTTTTTACGTATTATGATCCTTGTTTCCAAGACACTAAACCTTAACGATCCTCAGTTCCGTGTAATGAAATGAAAGTTATGTTATAAAAAGACGGGATGCTATAGTTGGTATCAAAGTATGGTTTAGTTATTTGTGGAAATTAGGATATAAAAAATTTAGGAAGAACCCTATATAAAAGTTTAAATATAGGAAAAATTCCTGGTATTTTGGTAAGTATTGAGTAAGTGGTTTATCAAACAAATACATCCCTGTCTGGATACGAGCAGGTAGAGGCGGCTCTGGCACAGATGTACATAGGGGTAAAACCCGAAAACACCGCTTTGAGCTAGACTCGAACGGGAACTGGTGCACGATAACAGGCCTTGCTGCACTCTTGGTTACGACACTCCCGGGGGATATGTTTGGTTAATCACAAGTTTTTTATGAATCATTATGAAAGAATTATAGAAAAGTGTAATTGTCTAAGCATGAAGTCTTAGTTAAAAGATTCATAAATGAAATAAGTTTCTTACTAAGGTTTTATTCTTTTAGAAAATGGCGGGCAATAGGAGGAACCGTGCCGATGGTGACCGCAATGCACCATGTGCTGACGGCCCTCCGATGGAAGACGGAATGGAAACATTCATGAGAATGATGAACCAACTGACTCAAGTTATGAGTAATAACTTGAATCAAGCTGAGAGGCCGACCTCACCACGAAGGGAACAACACTCTGTTGAGTCCTTCATGCGTCAACGACCGCCAACATTTAGTGGATCTACTGACCCATTGGTTGCGGAACAATGGATAAGCTCCATTGAAAATATCTTTTTTGTACTTCATTGTTCGGAACAAGAAAAAGTCACCCTTGCTGTTTACCGCCTAGAGGGAGAAGCTGATCAGTGGTGGTCACCGATCAAAAACACGAAGCCACAAGGAGAGATAGAAGCTATGGAGTGGGAAGAATTTTGGGGAATTTTCCTTAACAAGTATTTCCCTCGTTCCATGAGAACGAGAATGGAAAAAGAGTTTCTCGAGCTGAAGCAGAAGGAGAACAAATCTGTCGGAAGCTATGAGATGAACTTCACAAGGCTTTCCCGTTATACCTCAAGCTTTGTCATGGACCCTAGTGGGAAGGTTGATAGATTCTTTGGTGGACTACGACCTCATCTGCGGAAGAATCTAGCCAACAGGGACTATGACAGCTATGGAGAAATAGTTCGAAGTGCTATGAAAGTCGAGATGGATTTTGCTGAGACACAATGGTCTCATAAACCAAATGAAAAGAAGAGATCGTTGGAGCCCAGTTTAGGTAAGTCTTTTGATCATGGAAGAGGTGGAAAGCAAATGCAACTTACCACATGCAATAAATGTGGGAAGAATCATCTGGGGAACTGCTTGAACGGAAGTGGAAAGTGCTACAAGTGTGGAAGAGGAGGCCATATTGCTCGGAATTGTCATAGTGAGGTGAAGCCTCAGCTTCCCAACACTAACGACAGAGGAAAGATGGTTCTGGCCCTACCCGAAGTCACATACTTCAAGTGTGGACAGCTTGGGCACTTTGCTAACCAATGTCCAAATCCGAGGGCGGTGGAGGGGAATCACCATCAACCTCAGCAGAGGCCAAGAGAGAAAGGTCGTGCTTTCGCTATCACAACAGCTGAAGTTGAAGTCCCGAACGATGTGGTAGCAGGTACTCTTGTCGTCCTCTCAAAACTAGCAAGTACTTTATTTGATTCTGGTTCTACGCATTCATTTATTTTCTCCAAGTTTGCAAGGAATATAGAATCAATCCCCGAACTGCTAGAGGTAGAATTTTCTGTCAAGACTCCAAGTGGGATTATCCTTGCATCAACAGTATTTAGAGACTCTAGTTTTTACTTTGGTGAGAACAATCTTATCGCAAATCTAGTAGTCATTACCATGACGGAATTCGACATTATACTAGGGATGGACTGGCTCTCAAAGTATAATGCTAAGATCAAATGCAGAAGTAAGGAAATCTCAGTAGTCTTGAATGAACGACCTACAGTTATCTTCCAAGGAGAGATATCCTGAACTGATCCCTATCTAGAAGAACCTCCCATAGCTTTATTTATGGAGTTAATCGGTGATGATGAAGAAGGGAAAGGGAGCATACAAATTGAAGATGTTCCAATTGTTCAGGAATACATGGATGTATTTCCTGAGGAGTTACCTGGACCTCCCCCAGAAAGAGAGGTAGAGTTCTCCATTGAACTCGTACCTGGGTCTCAACCGATATCAAAGACTCCGTATACAATGGCAAATGTGGAGCTAGAAGAGTTAAAGAAACAACTCCAAGACTTGTTGGAGAAGGGGTTTATCCGACCGAGTGTGTCTCCTTGGGGAGCACCAGTTCTCTTTGTGAAGAAGAAGGATGGATCAATGCAGCTATGCATCGATTATAGAGAACTGAACGGGATCACGGTGAAGAACAGATATCCTCTTCCAAGAATTGATGATTTATTTGACCAACTTCGCGGGGCTCAATTCTTCTCTAAGATTGACCTTCGATCTGGTTATCATCAACTGAGGGTGAATAAGGAAGATATTCCGAAGACTGCCTTCCGATCAAGATATGGGCATTATGAGTTTACTGTTATGCCCTTCGGCTTGACTAATGCTCCTGCTATTTTCATGGATTTGATGAATAGAGTCTTTAAGGACTACCTTGATAACTTTGTGGTAGTTTTTATTGATGATATTTTGATATATTCAAAAAGTCGTGAGGAGCATGAAGATCATCTAAGGGTTATATTGAAAACTCTGCGGAAGGAGAGGCTCTTTGGGAAGTTCAGCAAGTGTGAGTTTTGGTTACAACAGGTGGCTTTCTTGGGGCACATCGTAACCAATGAAGGAATCTCGGTTGATCCTGCAAAGACAATGGTTGTGGAGGAGTGGCCTCAACCCACAACAGTAACTGAGATTCGTAGTTTCCTTGGTTTAGCAGGATATTATAGGAGGTTTGTGAAAAACTTTTCACGGCTTTCTAATCCACTAACCAAGTTGACTCGAAAAGGGGTTAAGTTCATCTGGACAAAGGAATGCGAGGAAAGTTTCCAAGAGCTGAAGAAGAGATTGGTTACTTCACCTATGTTAACACTACCCTCTATCGGAGAAGGATTCGTTATTTTTAGCGATACATCTCTGAAAGGGCTTGGGTGCGTCCTCATGTAAAATGACAAAGTAATTGCTTATGAATCTCGACAGTTGAAGAATCATGAGCAGAATTATCCTACGCATGATCTAGAGCTGGCGGTAGTTGTTTTTGCTCTAAAGATATGGAGGCACTATCTTTATGGGGAGAAATGTGATATATACACTGACCACCAAAGTCTAAAGTATATTTTCACACAGAAAGAGTTGAACATGAGACAAAGGAGATGGTTGGAGCTTATTAAAGACTATGATTGTTCAATTCATTATCACCCTGGAAGAGCAAACAAAGTCGCGGATGCGTTAAGCAGGAAAGATCCTGTTGTTCTGGCAACAATGAGGATCGTAGGAGATCCCTTGATTAAAGATCTAGTAAAACTGGACATGGGAATTATAAGGAAAGGGACATCATCAACCCTATTACAAATGATTTCTCAACCTTCATTACTAGAGAGGATCAAGAAGGCTCAAAAAGAAGATCCTTTGCTGCAAGAGAAGTTGGAGGCTGTAAAAGATGGGAAGTTCCCTGATTTCAATATTGATCAAGAAGGTGTACTGAAATTTTGTACAAGAATATGTGTTCCATCTATTCCGGAGATAAAGAAAGAACTGATGGATGAAGCTCATAGCTCTACATTCTCTATACACCCGGGAAGCACTAAGATGTATAGAGACCTTCGTGATCATTATTGGTGGGATAACATGAAGAGGGATATTGCTGATTACACTACAAGGTGCCTGGTGTGTCAGCAAGTAAAGGCAGAACGACAACTTCCTAAAGGGGTATTACAACCACTACCCATACCAGTATGGAAGTGGGATAATATCACTATGGACTTTGTAACTGGTCTCCCGAAAACATCCAAAGGAAACAATGTGATATGGGTTATTGTGGACCGCCTCACCAAGACAGCCCATTTTATCTCTATTCGGGAAGATTTCTCTCTGGATCAGCTTGCCAAGATATACGTGAAGGAAGTGGTAAGGCTGCATGGGGTACCACTATCCATCGTATCTGATCGTGACCCAAGATTCACATCAAAATTCTGGAGAAGTCTTCAACATGCTCTGAATACTGAATTGAATTTTAGTACGACCTATCATCCTCAAACTGATGGCCAATCTGAAAGGACTATTCAGACACTCGAAGACATGTTGAGATTATGCTCAATGTAATTTAAAGGTGGATGGGATCAACACCTCCCATTAGTTGAGTTCTCCTATAACAACAGCTTCCATTCGAGTATTCAGATGGCACCCTATGAAGCTCTATATGGAAAGCGGTGTAGAACTCCTACTTGTTGGGATGAAACTGGTGAGAGGAAGCTTCTTGGGCCTGATCTCATGTAAGAGATGACGGAACAGGTTCATGCCATCCAACAACACATAAAGGAAGCTCAGAGTCGGCAGAAGAGCTATGCTGACAATCGTCGAAGGGACTTGGAGTTTGGTGTTGGTGACAAAGTCTTCCTTCGAATTTCTCCATGGAAGAGAGTCATGCGGTTTGGGAAGAAAGGGAAGCTCAGCCCTAGGTACATTGTCCCCTATGAAATCCTTGATCGCATAGGAGCAGTGGCCTATCGTCTAGCACTTCCACCAAACCTAGCTCAAGTTCATGATGTCTTCCATGTATCCCTCTTGAGGAAGTACATACCCGACCCTTCGCATGTACTAAACCCAGAGGTGGTACAACTGGAACATGACCTCTCTTACGAGGAGCAGCCAGTGGAGATCTTGGACCGTAGAGACAAGGTCCTACGAAACAAGACTACCCACCTTGTGAAAGTGTTGTGGAGGAATCATAAATATGAAGAGGCGACTTGGGAGCCGGAGGAAACAATGAAGCAAAAGTACCCTCACCTTTTCGACTAGGTCTCAAGTATAAATTTCGGGGATGAAATTTCTTAAGGGGGGAAGAATGTAACGACCCAATATTTTTGAGTAGTATATTAACTTACTCTTATTGATTTAATAAGATGTTAATGGTTAATGTAGAAAGATGAGTCGATGGCTTCATCCAGTAGACTCGACCCTTATGAAGCCCACTTATCAGAGCTTGGGAAGGAGGTAGCATCTGTGGGCTTCGCTTTGGACCAAGCCCAAGACGAACTCCAGCGTGTCAAGCTTGAACGGAAACGCCTACGGGAGAAGTTCAAGTTAGTAGAGATTACTACTAGGGCAATGTTATCTGAGCTTCCCTCAGATTCTCTGACCATAGCACACCTTACAGTTAGGTCTTATGCCGGTGTTATAAGGGGCTATGTGACGAGACCCTAGCTTCCTTGTGTAATCCTTTCGGGTGAATAAATTGAGATTTCTTCCTTTAGTGATTTTTGTGAAATTTCAAATGTTTAGATAATTTTAGAATGTATTTTATTGATGAATTTTGAAAAAGGGATATTTTAAAATATTTATGTAAACCCTAAATAACTAATGATGTGTAATGATTTTCAAAAAATGGTCTTCTACAAAAGTGTTCAGTAAGGAATTTGGAGTCTAATAAGATCAACTTAATTTTTGATGAATAGTAAATTATGAATAGTGATTTTACGCTTAGGATTAGTAATGTGACCAAATGGATTAGTAATTTCACTCAAAGAAAGTTTTAATATAATTCAGACACCTAGATTAAGTAATGTGATTCAATAAAATGGGTAAATAACGGTTTCATAAATTATTAGTCAGGTATTAGTTTTTTCGGATGAATAGTGTTTTTTAATTAAAAATTTAATTAAAAATAATTAGAAAATTATTTTTATAAAAAGGACTTTATTTTTGAACTCAGAGCATCGATATTATGTTAAGGTAATTTTTGGGGATTTTTCTGAAAAAAATGAATTTTCGATGAATAGTGTTTTTATTTAAAAAAATAAATTAAAGATATTTATAAAATTATTTTTATAAAATGGATTTCATTTTTGAAATCAGAGCATTGATATTTGGTTAAGGTGAAATTTTGGGATTATTCTGAGAAAGTTGAATTTTCAGTGAATAGTAAAAATACAATTTTAGGGTTTCGGTATGTTTAATGACATCATAACTGTGTCATGATGATGTCATGAGATATTTCAAGGGTTGGACGGCCAAGGGTGATGAATTATTGTTTTGGGGGCCCCATTTGGCCTAACTTTATGAAAAATATCATGAGAGAGCACATGGGTTTGAGAAAAGCACTTGTGAGGTGTCCCTTGGCCATTAATGCCTTGTCCCCTCACTTTCCCTATAAATACCCACCCTTTCCTCCTTTAGTTTTCACTCCCAACTCTCCCCAAATGAAGTTCTGGTCTCCTTACCTCCCAAGGAGTCCTCCCAAGGTGCCCCCAATCCCTCAAGGTCCAAACCTTTGAGTTTCAAGAGTCACGTTTTAAGGTAAGGGATCCGACCCCTCTCTTTCTTTTCATGTAATCTCTTTGATGTCATTCCTTTTATGCTCCATGTTATTATGTGAGAGGATGTTCTTTTACATTCATCCTACTGCCCCTTTAATTTTTATATGATGAGAGATCCCCTCTTACTCTCATCATTTCGTTTTATGAAAGTTTAAGTGACGCCGTTAGGCTGCCGAATGTTTAAGTGATTCTTTCACCCTTCTCATTTTTTTCAAGTTCGATTTTCATGTCAAATCTTTCAAGTTACTTTTTATTATGTTGGGGTATGATCTCTATATATATCATACTGATCTATTATGATCATATGATGAGATACCCTATTTGATTTGTTCAATTCATTTTTGTTGAAGTTTAAGTGACGCCGTTAGGCTGCCGAATTTTCATAAGAGAAATCAAATTTTTGTCTTCCTTCCATGTTTTTCATTTCAAATGGTATGACCTTAAAATTGCATCACCATGTCCATATATACTTCTTATTCTGTCCCTCTACTGTTTTATGGGTCAATTATGGTTGTTCGACCCATGTTCCCTCTCTTTTCAAAGTTTTCTAAAACCGTGTAACATAGCCGTTATGCTGCAGAATTTTCGTCTCAAATGCCTCTCTTTTCTCAAAATTATTTTATGTTATAAAGTGAATACTCAAAGATCCCATTTCTACAGGGGTATTCACATATATATAAAAATTTTCTATTTTAAATTCTGGGATTTACATACATGATACCCGCTTTCCCTTTCCGTGGGTTTAAAGTAACGTAAAGATCATGTCTTTAAAGCAGTTTTTAAAACGTTATGATTATGAAATGAAACCCATTTATTTTATGCTATATGGGTTATTTATGAAATGTTTGATGATGATATATGTGGATCACATGATAATAAAGGCAAATTTAAGGGTGCGCCCTGATAGCGCTCCAATGCATTGGGTAAAGACTTAATCTCTAGAGATGACCATTTTAACGACACCTTGGTGAATAACCTTGGTAATTTTTAACGACACCTTGGGGATGGACCTTGGTGAAACGAAACGATTGTTAATATTAAATGTTGCAGCCACATCTTCAAGTTATGAAAAATGTTATTTTTATTATGTTGTATCTCATGATTTCTTTCTCATGCCTTAAAGTTCTTTTCATGTCCTTATTGAAGTATCTCAAGTTCACTTGTAAAATGTTTCTCTTGTTTCCCTTACTGGGCCTTCTGCTCGCCCTTTCTTTTGATATATGTCCCCAGGTTATGAGATGCATAATGAACATATGATGAACTAAAGGAGAATCCTTTCAAGTGTTTAAGAAGAATGTTTTTTGTTTTTTTATGTATTATGATCCTTGTTTCCAAGACACTAAACCTTAACGATCCTCAGTTCCGTGTAATGAAATGAAAGTTATGTTATAAAAAGACGGGATGCTATAGTTATTTATGGATTCATGTATCATTTATCATGTACAGTTGACACATTGATCACATATATATAAAAAGTCGTTATATCTCATTTCTTTTCCAACTATTTTCTTATAGGTGTATTATTATGGTGAGGCCAGTTCTATCCATCACCATTGAAGACAGTGAGTTTAACATTGGATTTGGGTAAGGTTTATTCTGTTTTTATTCTTTGGCCAAATTTTAATTAGGGTTTTTTTGATTTTTTGGGTTCCTTATATTTTTGTAGTGAGTTTTGGATTTCATTGAGTTGGATTTGAGTCGCCGTTGATAAAGGCTTACATGTGTATTCATAGGTAGGCATATACATATATAAGTTACCCCTTTATATATATTCAGTCATGGTATTATGAATATATATTGGGGCTAGGTGTTCTTATATACATATATTAAAAATGCATACATGTGTAATTGTAAAGAGGTATATGCAATTATAAACATACATCTAATGACCACCTTGTGCATATTTGTCCATGAAAATATGTACATAGGGGCTAGGTGTCCTTATATATATGTGAATTTTCATATGTGTACAATCATAAAAAAGGAATATTCAAGTTTTTTTCATCAAAAGAAAACACTCCTTGAGGTTGAGGTAGGTTCCCTCTGCCTAAACCATTAATTTGAATTCTATAATTGCTTGATTGATTTGAAAACTTGTTCCCATAATTGATTTATTGTTTTAGAAAATGGTTTTATAATAACCACTATCTTTGTCAAGGAATAATATGAATATATACATTCTAATTATTTATAGACCTTGTTTTTTCGATGAATTAAGAGTTTAATTCAAATAACAAAAATGACAGTATCATCCGCGAACATCAGTTGAGATTTTCCCGGTACAAGATTATGGAACCAAAATGAAGCTAGATTTCCTTCATGGATGTTCTTATTAATATTTATATAATGGTTATCTTGAGATAGGATGAATAATCTTAGGGATATAGTATCTTCTTACCTAAGTCCCCAAACATATTTGAAGAATATGAAGTTCTTCCCCAAGAAATAAATGGACATCCATGGTAAACTAAATCATGTAAAAATAGTTTCAATAAATCTAATAGAAAAAACATTATATGATAAAACCTTGATAATGAAAGATCATTTTAACCAATCATAGTGTTTGTCTATGTCCAACATAATGGAAATATTGTATCAAATCTCCCTTTGTTTCAAATAACCAATCATCTCTTGTGCAAACCGATAGCACCCTAGATTTTCCTTCCATTCACAAACCCATGTTGTTAATCTAAAATCCATTGAGGTATATTCTGGGATAGATTCATGTTAACCACACTAGACAAAACATTATAGGAAAAGTAAAAAAGTTCTATAGGTCTCTATTGACTCAAAGAATAAGGATCTATAAGTTTAGGGATATGAACTAGGGAGGTGGATCTAGCCATGCGCAAGATACTTCAACCCCAGAAGATGTCATGCACCACTGCCACTAGATATTTCTTAACTAGTTCCCATAAGGAAACATAGAATAAACCATGATAACCTTTGGGACAAGGTTCACTAGAATGGTAATTATAAAGCACTAACTCATGTATCTCATGCTCCCCCAAAACTAAAACCAATATGAAATTATTACTAATAGTCACTACTCTAGGTAAGGCTTCAAAGAGCTCTTCCTGACAACTCAGATAGCCACTAAGCATGCATGAATGGTCCCTATAAGACGAGACTAAAATTATCACTATCCATTCCTATGAGTTATTCATGATCAATAAAGAATGAACCATCCTACCATAGAATATTAGGTGCGGTAATTCTCCGCTTCTCTTTGAGGAAATCATGAAAAAATGTGATGTTTTTGTCTCTTTTTTCAAGTTTTGTGACCCATGATGGCTTGTGAGTTGAGTGTTCATGATCTAGGATCATTTACACCAATATATTATTATTTTGAACCAGGTATTTAAAAATAACATCATCCCATCCTTTATTGGAAGAGGGGATGGCAGGGGGGAGGGAAAACTAGAAAGGGGGTGGTCTGTAGGGAGGGTCTGCAGGGGGGGTGGTCTATAGGGCAGGGGGAGGGGAAGGGGGGAAGGGGGGAGGGTGGAGGGGGCAGGGGCAGGGGGCAGGGGGAGGTCTTCAGGTCAGGGGGAGGGGGGATGGGGGTGGGTGTAGGGGGTAGGGGTAGGGGGATGGGGGAGGTCTGTAGGGTAGGGGGAGTTCTGTAAGGTATGGGGAGGGGGGGTGGTGGGTGGAGGGGAATGGGGTATGGGGGAGGGGGTAGGGTGGAGTGGGGAGGTCTACAGGGAAAGGGGGAGGGGGAGGGGGAGGGGGTGGGTGGAGGGGGAAGGGAGGAGTGGGGAGGTCTATAGGGCATGGGGCAGGGGGTGGTATGTAGGGGGGTCTACAGGGCAGGGGGAGTGGGGAGGGTGTAGGTGGGATAAAAGGGGGGAGAGGGTGGTGGTCTGCAAGGTAGGGGGTGCAGGGGGTGGGGAAAGGGGGAGGGTACATGGGGGCAGGGGGAAGGGGGGGGGGGGTCTGCAGGGAAGTGGGGAGGGTGCAGGTTCGGTTCAAGGGGGAGGGGGGGGGGAAGGTGTGCAAGGGGGGTGGGGAAGTGGGTGCAAGGGGGGTGGGGTAGTGGGTGCAAGGGAGTGGGGCAGTGGGGTAGGGGGGGGTGTAGTTAATCTCTATAGGTTTCTTTAATCTAAGATAAGGTTGAATAACCATTAAAATCTATCTCTAAATACCCCATTTCTTCATGATTAGGTTTCTCCGAATATTCCCTCCTATTTACAATAGATTTATTTCACTAAATAATGGCTTGATATCACTTGAAACAAATTATATTTTGTATAATACCACTAGTTGTTATTGGTATGGCCTTAACACATTTTCTTTCAAAAATCCAGGACCTTATGTCCAATTTTTTTCATTATAGCTTATAAAGATAGATTTGGATCCTGCAATCTGTCCTCCTTTTGGTGGGTTGATTCCACTACCACATTGTATGTATTTACTTGCACATAGTTAGATACAATATGATATTTTAAATTACATTAGATATATCCAAATACACCACATTTCATCAAGAATCTATAAATAGATATTGCTTTCTTCTACATTTAGGTAAACTCTGAACAATAAACAACCACTTTTTTATTCTTATTTTACTAAAAATAACATGATGTCATGTTTTCAATATAGAAAAAAATTCCAAGAGAGCATATTGATAAAGAAAAGTGCATAACATATTAAGGTATCTTGGAACATTCAATGTTCCTATTTTTTTTGTTATACAATAAATTTAATTTATTTCCATATTTATGTTTCTGTTATACTATAAGGTTGTCGATGTATCAACAAAGTATTTTTTTGATAGGTAAGGATAATATTTTGGATCATTCATACATGAATGTCTCAAATATCTATCCCTACAACAACCTTATCAATAATGAAAATATTATAATACCATATAGTAGAATACAATAGAAAACTGACAAGACCATTACCTAAAACCAAACCTCCTCATAGATTTGAAAATCTGTCCAGGAAGGAGGGGGGTGGGGTTGTCCGGGGGGGGGGGGGGGTTGTCCAGGAGGGAGGGGTGGTGGGTGGGTGGGGGGGGGGGGTTCTGTCCACGAGGGAGAGGTGTGGGTGGGGGGATGTCTAGGAGGGGGGGATATCTAGGAGGGGGGGGGGGGTGTACAGGGGGGGGGGGTGCAAGGTGGGTCTGTAGGTGTGGGGGAGGGGGGGGGGGGGTGCAAGGGGGTCTGCAGGAAGGAGGTGGGGGGTATGTCCAAAAAGGGGGGGGGGTCTGTCTAGGAGAGAGGAGGCTGTCTAGGAGGGGGGTCTGTCTAAGAGGGGGGGCTATCCAAGAGGAGGGGGGGGGGGGTCTGTCCAGGGAGGGGGTGGGGGGTCTGTTCGGGAAGGGGGGGGGTGTTGTCCAAGGTGGTTTCTAGGAGGTGGGGGGTGTCCAGGGCGGCTGCAAGGTGGGTCTCCAGGTGGGGGGGGGGGTGCAAGGGGATCTGTAGGGGGGAGGGGGTCTGCAGGGGGGAGGGGTGTGTGCAGAGGGGGGGTGGGGGTCTGTCCAGGTGGGAGGGGAGGGGGGGGGTCTATCCAGAAGGGAGGGGGGTGCAAGGGGGTTTGCAGGGGGGGTACAAGGAGGGTCTATAAGGGGGTGTGTTCCATAATTAGATTTCAATGTCTGCACCCAACATCGACCATGTGACCAAAATACATTCAATGTAATATTTATGAAATATGACATAACTGAGATCAAACTTCAAGAAAGTCTTGCTTAAGAAAATGAGGTATGAACCAGGTTGGATTTTCAAGCATTGAAAATCAACAAGCTGAACTTTCTGACATGTCTTCCTCCAGTGTGTATCTTCGATACAATATTCTAATTTGTTTTGAAATTTGAATTTTCAAATAATTAAATAACATTGAAGCATCCGCTACCTTTATTTTCACACCGAAACATATGTTATGAATGTATTTCATTTAGAGTATTAATGTATTTTCATTAAACTCTAGATTAAATTTCTTGACTTGTAAGATGCTTTTCACTTTGATATAATGCAGGGTTTTGATCCTGGATACTAGGTTACAGGGTTTGCCACAACTAGATTTTGGAGAAATACAACATCATTGAACATAGAATCTGTGGCATATTTTGAAGTAGTGGATTATTTTATTATATCTCAATTATTAGTTTATTATACTTGTACTGAATATCACTTTGGATACATGTTTTTGAAAACAGGATTGTGTACTATGTTTAACCAGTCGATGATGTATTTAATTTTAACAATGATTTTTTTTATATCACTGGAACATGTATTTTAGGGGTCTCCCTATATTTTATAGGGTTGACTTTTAGGAGGTGTCTAGGAGGGGGGGGGGGGGCTGTCCAGGAGGGGGGGGGGGGGTGCAAGGGGGGTCTGTAGTGGGGGTGTGTAGGGGAGGGGGCAGGGGGGTCTGTCCAGGGAGGGGGTGGGTCTGTCCAAGGGTGAAAGGGGGGTATTCAAGGGGGAGGGTGTGTGTGTGTGGGGGGGGGGGGTCTGTTAGGGGTGCAAGGGGGTATGCAGGGGGGGGGGTTCGGGTGGGTCATGGGTGGGAGAGGCAGGGGGTCTGTCCAGGGTGCAAGGGGGTCTTTCAGGGGTGCAGGGGGGTCTGTCCATGGGTTTGGGGGGTGGGGTCTATCCAGTGGTGCAAGGGGGACTGTAGGGGTGTGGGGGGGGGGGGGGGGGTCTGTCTAAGGGTTCAAGGGGGTCTGTCTAGGGTGAAAGGGGGGTCTGTCCAGGGGTGAAAGGGGGGTCTATAGGGGTGAAGGGGGGGGGGGGGTTGTCTAGGGGTGTAAGGGGGTCTGTCTATGGTGCAAGGGGGGTCTGTCCAGGGGTGCACGAGTGCAAGGGGGTCTGTCCAGGGGTGCAAGGGGGATGTGTCCAGGGTGCAAGGGGGGTTTGTCTAGGGGTGCAAGGAGGGGTCTATCCAGGGGTGTAGGGGGTATGTCCCGGGTGTGTGGGGGGGGGGGGGGGTATGTCCAGGGTGCATGAGGGGTCTTTCTAGGGGTTCAAGGGGGGTCTGTCTAGGGGTGCAAGGGGGTCTTCATGGGGGAACGGGGGTCTGCTGGGGGGAGGGGGTATGCAGGGGGGGTCTGCAGTGGGGAGGGGGTGTGCAGGGTGGGGGGGAGGGGTGTGTGCAGGGGGGAGAGGTAGGGGGGTCTTTCTCGGAGGGGGGGGGGGTGTTTTTTTTATGAAATGGGAAGGGAAATAGACACGGTTTCAAACCATGACTGTATCCCTATATCCACAGTTTGAACCATGGCTAAAAGACCTATAGCCACAGTTTGAATTGTGGATAAAGACCTATAGTCGTGATTCATTGAATCGTGGATATAACCTATAGCCACAATTTTTGGGCTTATATACACAGTTACAAACCATGGCTATAGCCTAAATTTCTAGTAGTGGCTACATGTCAGATTAAAGAGTGATTGATTCTTGCATGTCACAAATGATGTAAATATCATTTTTATAAAATATTAAGACAATATGAATGTGTTGGATCTGTTTTAAGTTAGTGACACAAATTTTTAACTGAAATTTCATTTTAAACTGAAGATACACACTTCGACTCATACTAGACACACCATGTGTTAGATTGACATGTAGTTGATTCCATCATGTGAAAAATTATTCATGGATCATTTTTGCAAATTATAATTACCATCAAAGTGTGTTTTATGGGTTTTTGGTGAGAGAAACACGTTTTGACATAAAATGTAACTTTTAAACCAAAAACATGTACTTCAAGTCATAACAGACACACTATGTGTTATATTGATGTATGGTTGATTCATACATGTCAAAAATCATTTATGGATTATTTATCTAAATTATCAATAAAATACAAGAATGTTTGATCATTTTACAATGAGTAGACATGTTTTGAACTAAAATGTCACTTTTAAATGAAAACACACTCTATTAGTCGTATTGGACTCACCATGCATCAGATTTATGTGAAGATGATTCTTATACATTAATAATGACTTACACATATTCTTCTTAAAGTATCAAGACAATATGAGTCGGTTTTTATCATTTTTCAATGATTAATTCACATTTCAAAATAAAATGTTACTTTTAAACAGAAAACATTCATCTTGAGTAATATTGGGTACACCATGTTTATAATTGATGTGATTATGATTCCTATATGTTACTAATGATTTATGGATCATTTTATTAAATTATCAAGATAATATGAGGTTTTTTTCTCAGTTTTCAATGGATGAAACATGTTTTCAACTAAAATTTCATTTATAAACTAAACCATGCAATTTGAGTCACTTATAAACTAAAAATACACACTTTTGATCATAAAAAATCAAATAAAGAAAAAATAGATCTATGAACAGAGAAAATGGATCTTGAGTGCATTATCCTCATCGAAGCCTTTTTAAAGATTTTATTTTTCTCGAAGCATTTTTTTTCTATTCATAGAGAGTAAAATGGTTAGAGAAAAATAAATTCTTGATAAAGTAACCTCTTTATGATATCTATGAAAATTAACTAAATAAGTAATAGATAAAAATGATAATAAAATAAACTAAAATAAAAGTAGGTAAAAAGATGATAAAATTAACTAAATAAGTAGTATAAAATCAACTCTTCATGATATCTAAAAACATTTTGACACCATTCATTCTACCCACTCATTTCAAAACAAATCTATTTCTTATTTTGAATACATAGACTATAGATATTCCTATTAGTGTTAGCAAAATATAAATAAACAAATGATAAATAAATATTTTAAATAAAATTTTAATTATCATCAGAAATACCTCTTTGTGGATGAAAGTTTGTTGATGGAATATGATATTATTCATACATTTGAAAACCTAATAACCACAATCATTGTAATTATTTTAGTTTTTTATAATTTATAAACATTTATAAAAATAATTAATTTGTTTTGATATATGTTTTAGCAGT
This sequence comes from Viscum album, assembly GCA_963277665.1. Taxonomy (NCBI): domain Eukaryota; kingdom Viridiplantae; phylum Streptophyta; class Magnoliopsida; order Santalales; family Viscaceae; genus Viscum; species Viscum album. The sequence goes on from OY728164.1 coordinate 994,338,902, forward strand.
GAAATATTATTATATATACCCTAATAATTATCAATTTTTAGAGATATATAGTATTATTTTTCTCATGGACCATTCTCATACAATGATTATGATGATATTTAAACACCACGATATGAAATTGAATTTTTACTTAATATATAATATAAAAAATATCACTTAAAGTTTATTTGTGAAATATTTACTATAGTGCATTGAAAATTGATAAATGTCATAATGTGTTTTTGATTTGTTGGTAATCCATTCTTTCAATAGAAAAATAAATCATTGGAGTATTTAAATTGACTACAATGAGCAAACTATACTTCCTAAAAAATAAAAAATAAAATTAAATGTAAGAAATGAAAATATATTTTATATTATTAGATTATAGAGTCATACCCCTATATTGTGGGCATTAAGAAGAGTCTTTCGTCTATAAGTTTCTTTTCAAATATTGCGGCCAGTTTCTATATTATTATTATTGAAATTTCATTTATTCCAATGAACCTTTTTATCTAGAAGTAATGTGAGGACTAATGAGTCTAATTTTTTGTTCATAGGGTTTCCCTTCACATAATACTTATATATTTTCCTATAAAAAATATGAATAGTATTTAATTTTAATTATCATATTTTATCATATATTGGAAAAATAAATTATGAAAATGTACCTTATGTATAAATTTACAATTGAGACTCCCAACCATCCATGCTTGAGGATTTTATATACATTCTCAAGACCAATATAGTTTGTGATGATGTATTTATACTTTTTTTATTCAAAATCATTTAAGACTATATTATTATCATTGAATATTATATCTGCATGAACTTTTAATATTAGTAAATATGATAGTTGATCTAACGGGTTAAAGGAAATATTTAAAGGTCTTTTCTATTAGTTGGTTGACCCCTTAGATTATTTTTATTTGACTTTATATTTCCACTTATGTTTTTCTATCAATAATTACATTCCTATGTTTGGGACTTAAGTCATTAATTATTAAAGGTTTTACATAAAAAAATTGTAAAGGACATGCATCATTATCAACATGTATTTTTACAAGATCAAACATATATGCTATGAAAGTTTTAATAGAAAGTTTGACCATGTGAACATATAAATAATCAAGGGGAATAGGTAGCTCAACGCACTACTCATGAGCTATATGAATCCCAACTATCACATGATGTTTTGGAAGTTTTTTGTTGCTTATAATATGACCTTCGATATTGTACCCTATACCCCTTACATCAAGGTGATGGGTGGGTACTGATAGATATAATTCAAAATCAATTTCAACCTATATAATATTAGCATAGGAAAGGTACCTATTGACCCCACTCAGTTAAATAACCTAGGGGGGATGAACTAGGGTATGACATATTAAAACAACTTCCTATTTGATCCAAATTCTTCATTAAAAAAACTCTCTACTCTCTTCTTATCATAGTAATATGTAAATACAGAAATGAAAACATGCATGAGACATAATAATTTTATATGGTTTACCATTAACTGGGATAGTCCAAGGAGCATAAAAAGGAAATATGCCAATATACTTAATCCACTATATCACATTGTTGTTATAATGTTTGTAGTATACTCATTGTCCCTCCAAGTTCACTACAAATCATACCTTGAAATCTCACTGATTTCTTAAAAAAAGTGTGAAAACTATTCCTACAAAATATTTTTCCATTTTTTTAAATTAGTTAAGACTTTTTTACACATATGGGAGTGTTCCATGAAGTTATATTTTCATCTGAGAGATAAAACCCACTCTTCTTCATACTTGGATTCACAAAAAACAATTCACCATGAACTTCTATTCATAGATTGAATAACATGTGATACCTTGTGAAATATGTCTTCATAACCAAAAAAAATCCACTTTTTAAACTACCCTACAAACATCCTTCCACATAATTTCACTTTGTGGACCATTTCAATGAACTCCCTTCTATAATATTACAATTTTCAGACTCAATTCCATGAACTCTTCTTTGTTTCTTAGACCTCATATACAACTTTCGAAATTATCTGAATTCTCTCATTAATAATATTCTAATGAACTTTACTATCACTCTAAATTAAGTGATTGGGGGTACTATTTGTATGAACATGCCTTTTATAAATCCTCTAATCACAATTAATTCTCAACCCTTTAGTTAAACTCATCCGCTTCATCGCTACAAATCATACCGTGAACTCTACCTCACAGTGCATGGAACGACTTCATGGTCCATGTACTATCCATTTTAGTGGCCAAAGAGCACTGCCAAATGACTGAATACATTATTAAACTACATAAATGTAAACTCACTTCCACCTCATGACTTCATACACCCTTTTACCTCATAACTTCATACTCACTTTCCATATACACGCCTACTCAACCTCGCAGTCCTATTTCTCAACCTCATAATATTCCACCAAGAAAATCACTTCATGAATTCAAAAACTTCTAAATTTGTGGTCCATATACTCTAGCTTGTAGTACACATACTCTACTTCACAGAAAACATTCCTTTTCTAAAAACTAACTTTTAACCTCTAATTTTTTTGGGAATTTTTTTTAGAAAACATTGGTAAGAAACATTACCTTCAACTATATTTTAGAACCAATTTTTAAAAATTTTATTTCAATAAACATAACAAACCACATACAAAAAATTCCATCATCAGGGATTTTTCCCAATAATCTCCCCTCATTTAAAACACTTCAAAACTGCTAAGAAACTTTTTTTTTTGATAAAAAATCATACACCTTCTATTTCAACCACCACTCAAACCCTCTGTCTCCATATAGAAATCAAATATTTACTCAAAATATACTCTATGAACACATGATTCATAATCTATAAAAGAAACAAGAGTATAATGTAAAGTTCATTAATGGGTCACATCATTCTTGTTGCCACCTATTCATGATAGATACCAAATGATGATTGATACTAATTGTTGAAACTTATAGTGTGTGGATATCAAGAAGACCACTTCCTCAACCATACATCATAACTGTTTTCATCATGAATTCCAATCATGATCTGTCTTTAATAAATGATCTGCTTTACCATTATCAGATTTGAAACTCCATTAATTTATTTACCCCTCCTGATTCATCATGAAACATCTCTTCCCCTATCAAAAACTTTTCCTCCTTTATCAACAGGATTTATCCCCATTTTTCAATGAACTAAAAGTTCACTCATTTATGGTCTTCAATAGGTAAAAGAGAAAATATAATCATATATGTAAATTCACAACATACCTCAGAGAGTGGGGGTCCCATATCTACACTGTTTAAGTATGGGGATTCAACTGGACTCCAAGATCCATTTGATTCCATTCAAATTCTTATTTGGTCAAGTCCTTTTCAAGATGTCTACAATTTTTAGTTCTGTAAAAACATACTCCAACCTCACTATCATATGATCCACTTTCTCCTTGATAAAATGATATTTGATTTTAATTTTATTTTTCCTTGAGCGATGAACTAGTTTTTTCTAAGATTTATAGAACTTGAATTATCATAATAGATTTTTATTGGAGACTTCACTTTAACTCCTATATCTTCAAGAAGATTCTTCATCCATAGTAACTACATAGAAGCTTAAGTGGTTGCAATATATTCCTTTTTTTTGGTACTCAAAGAAATATAATATTATTTATTTCTTAGCTAAGAAATAATCAATTCACCAAGATAAAATTCACCACCCAATTTTGAATTTAAATAATATTTTAAACTGGCCTAATCAAAATATCTAAATCCAATCAATTCATGTTTTGATACTACATTATAAAGAAATCCAAATTCCACTATGACTTTGATATACCGTATTATTCTTTTTATAATAAGTAAATATATTTACTAGGATTACTTTGATACCAAGAAGCCTGTCATTTGGAAAGAAAAACATTGGGCCATGTCACTATTAAGTACAACAAGATCCAAATGATATTCCTATATTATGTGACATTGACCACTTTTCCTTCACCATCCCTTGATAGTTTCATCTTGGTTACAACCAGAGTTTTCATCTATATATAATTATCCATTCCAAATATTCTCATAATCTCCTTTATATATCTGTATTGAGTATCAAATGTGTCATGTGTTACTTGTGTTACCTATAAACTAAGAAAAAACATCAATGCACTAATCCTTGACATTTATAACCAACATTTCATGAATTCTGCAAACTATTTTCATTGAAATCCATTAAATACACTAAATATTATGTCATTGATATACACCATAACCATCATACTTTGATTACTCACTTTGTTTACATAGAGACTGTAATAAAACCCACTACACTAAAAACCAACATTCTTCAAATACTGATCAAGTCATGAATACCATGATCATGGTGTCTACTTCAATCCATACAACACCTTATTAATCTAATTTTTTATCATCATATTCATGTATGAGAAAACCATATGGTTTTTTTGTGTAAAATTATTCCTACATAACCCCATTTAGAAATACTGACTTGACATCCATTTGGAAAACCTTGAATGGTCTTTACACTACTACCGATTAAAATAGTTGAATTGTTTTTGACATTAAAATTGGTGGAAATGTCTCATAAATATCAATGAACTTAACTTAGGACTATCCCTTGTACATGATTTTTTATTTGTTTTGAATCACCATACCATCTTCATTCATCTTGTTACTAAAGAACCATTTAGTCCAGATGATGTTCTTATCCATTGCCTTAAAACAATTCCCCACTTCTGATTCTTTTTGATTTGGTTAAGCTCCTCACTCATATCTTGAACCCAGTTCTAATATATTATTGATTATTCAATTTTTTTACTTTACTTGTGATAGAAAGAATTTATTTCTATAGAGACTTAATTATCCTCATTTGTACTGGTGTTATATAACCACCATTGATATTCTACCTATTAATTTTAGCCTGGATATTTGTCTTATATGATGATATAGATCTGAATCCATATTATTAATCATCTAAATCTTCTTTGGAGTATATATCACACACTTTCATTCTCCCTAATCTGATCATATTTTCATCGCTATCCTCCCAATATTGTTCACTAATTTATTGAATATTTGGATCATTATCTACCAAAAAAACATTATTGCTTTCCACTTCCTTTCCTAACTACTTATTGAATCATTTATGTAATTCTATTTTTCCTGAGTATCCAAGGAATATCCCTTCAACTCCATGAGACTGAGACTTCTGGTGGTTCTCATTATTGATAATGAATGAAATACTTCAAAAGACTCACAAGTACTTCAATGTCAGCTTCTTTCTATACCACAACACTTATAGAGTCTTCTCTTACCTCAGACACAATAAATATTAGTTAGAGATGTAGATTGATGTCAAGAATGATTCCTTAAAAAACTTATTTGGTAGGTATTTTTCAATGATAATTGTTCTAGACAAATTGTTTATGATCAGATTCCTCCTCTAAACCACACCATTTTACTGAGGAGTTCTCACTTCTAAGACTTGATGACTTATCCCATGATTCTCAAGATAATCCTCCAATTGTCTATTTGTGAAATCTATCACATTATTGGTTCATAGAATTCAAATTATATATATAATAATCCATTTAACCTCCCTCCAATATTTTGTTATGTAACTAAACACCTCAAACTTATGGGTGATGATAAATATCCATTCCATTATTCTGTAATCATCAATGAACATGACATTGTTGGAGTGGCTCCTTGGGCCTCTATTTATTTAATATTTTTATAATTTAAAAACATATCATTTTATTAATAATAATATTGTTATTGTTTTACATTGTTTATTAATTATTCTTCATTTAATAATAATAATAATAATAATAATAATATTATTATTCTTTTTAATTATTCTTGGTGAAAAATTGATTCTCTAAAGTTTATTTTTATCCTTACGTAGCTTTGTTATTATTCTTAAGTGACTTTTCAAAAAAAATTTTTTACCCTTAAACATATTTTATATTACCTTTACATGAGTTTTAAAATACTTCTCTCACCCTTACACAACTATCTTCTGTACCCTTACACAACATGTTTAATATTTAGGTTACCCTTACACATCTATTAAGTTACCTTTATGTAGGAAGTTTTATTATTTTTTTACCCTTACACTTATATTATTTTACCTTTTCAAATCTTATATAAATGCTACCTTACCTTTACGCATTTCTACCTTACCTTTACACAAGTCTACCTTACCTTTAAACAAAGTGATATCTTACCCTTACACATGTCATTTCATTTCTAAGTTACCTTTATGTGGATTATGTATTTTAGAAATTACCCTTATGAATTGTTTTAAAACACCAAATTTTATTTAAACTTGTGTAATTATTATTGTAACATTATGATTCATCCCTCTATTTGAGTTAAAAGTTAGGTTTGACAACCCAATGTTTATTAAATGATCCTCTTATTGAGTAAGTTAACATGACACTGATATTATGAGGATGCACCCAAGATTGTTGAAAAATAGAAAAGGTGACACACATTCCTGATATCCACTAAATCTCAGTTTCCATGAGATATATATATCCATACAAACTCTCTATATTATGAATTCAAGCTATGTCATTCATCATAAGTGAAAGATCATCTATAAAAAAGTATGTGATATTCATTTAGGGATGGTTCAGGAAGAAGATGATTTTATGAGAAGAATCTAGAAGTTAAACTATACTCCATGAAAACGTATTATCTTTCAAAGTTAACATAAAATGCTTACTATGCATACTCCAGAAAATCACCATGTATATGTTATCATGAAACTAGAATAATTAACTTTGAATAAAACTGGAGTTTGAAGATGGTGAATAGTACCATGAATCTTTATAAATCATTTATGTTATCACCTTATACATATGATAATTAATAATTTACAGTAGATTATTGTGAATCACTTCATGAGAAACAAGATTTCAAGATCATACAGGAGGAGCGGTCTCAAACTCAAAGTTGTTTCCATGCATGAAATTATCTCAAATTAGCATATTCATCTCTTACTAATAGGGGAATTGTTTAAGATGAAGATGATTTAACTTAACTTTTTTATGAGAATATTCAATAATGAAGTGGTGGGAAGATACTACTGCAATCTCAAGGTTATGTACCCTATTTTTTATGATATTGATATTTCATTATGATGGTTTTTTTATCTAGACTATTATCAGTGGTATTAAATATTGGGATCTATTATATATATATATATATATTTATATTTTAAGTTTACTTCTTGAAGATAGTTTTTAATGTAGTCTGATACTAAAAATTAGTAGCATAGAGAATACACTCTTTTAGGAGATATTTGAATATATACTATCATTTCTACCTAATACCAATAAGTGGTATCAGAGGAAGGGATATTTTGGAGAATATTTAATATTTCTTTTGGATCTAACATGCCTGAGTTAAAGATCAACATGATGAGTAATTTTAATAGATTATCTATGATAAGATAAGTCAATGATTCATGCTCCTTAATTCAACGGTGATAATTAATTTTATTGTAAAGTTCACATTATTATCTATTTAATGAATCCTAGATTGAAAATGTATTTGAAAGTTATCAAACCATAAAATATTATTGAAGGTGAACCTAAAAACTAGAGGGCTACTCTAGTGGAAAATTATGACCTCAATTCAAGGGTTATGAATGCTATTTGTTAGACCCTATATGCTATAGTAATTTTCACAATCACAAATAATGTCAATATATAGATTCTACTCTTTCATGCTATTTAATATCTCTAAGTAAATAAATTATTTCATACAGAACAATATAATTTAATAAGGCAATAACTTATATGTATAAATTCATATGTTTACAAGTGTATTTTTACATGCATTTTTGGATGTCACTTAGTCGTGTAATGTTATGTGTAAGACAAACTCTTCATATGATTTTTAGATTTCTTGGAAACGAACCGATGTTCGACACATCGATGTTCGACACACAGATGTTCGACACACCGAAGATGATAGACCAAAGATGATAGACCGAAGATGACATACTGAAGATGACAGAGCGATATTGAAAAACTAAAGATTACAAATCGAAGATGACAGACCAATGCAAATGACTCACCGATGGTCATAAATAACTGTTTTGAATTTATTAATTCGAATTTATTTCTAACGGTCATATTTAGACAAATTAATGTTTCTGACATTATTTAATGTTGTATGTATGAATATCCTTAGATAGTATGAGATACATGCATGTGGGGAGATCTTCATGCTTACTGGACCTTGAAGTATAAAATGATTACAAGCTCAACCTAAAAAGAGAGACTCTGAACCCGCTAGAAAAACAAAAAGGCTGGTTGTGAGAATATGCAAGATATTGAAAATAGAAGAACTCAAAGCTTGAGTATACAAGAAGTTTAATATTACAAGCTGCATCCTGGTGAAGCTCGCTAAAAATCCTGACATCAAAGAGATGAACCTTTTCAAACCTGGAAGCTAGATTAGAAAGACTACAATACTTTGTTTTGGAGCCAACTTCCATAAGAGGACTCAAATATCATTTTCTCTAAATCTATTGAGTCCATAGATTTATTACACAACACACAAATATTTATAAACCCTATTTTTCTTTCATAACTCTGTTGTGATCTTGTGGTTAATATTTGAGAAGTGTGTATATCTTTTTGTATCACACACACTATCTCCTGAGCATAATTGGAGGATACCAAAATATCCTCACTCTCAATCCCTTTTTACACTTATATCCCACGTAGAACTGTGGAAGAGATCCTATGTGATTTTTTTATTAGTTTTTCCCACGAATAGCTGTGGTAGAGGTCAAGTGTGACCTGGACAACCTTGTGTGATGTTGTGAACCCCAATCCAGGGTGTGGATCATTTTTTTATTATTATAAATTGCTTGGTGGCAGGTGATCACCAAGTAAAGAGGACTAAGTCTCATCTTGAGACTGAACCTATTGTTTTAACCGCTGTGCTATTTGTATTATATTTTTATCTGTTATGTATTTTTCGCATTAAGATAAACTGAATTTTGATAGTTAGTTTATAATGTGTTTATATTTTTTTTGAATCAGTAGATTAGCTTCAAAAGTTTTTCTAATCTTAGATTGGTAAAACTGAGAACTAATCAATCTTATGAGAAACTAATTGAACTTTCACGAATTTTATAAATTCATTACAAACTAATTTTTTTTATTATTTTAATAGGGGGATGCTATTTTAAAGAACCATTTTTTAACATAATTTTTTATAGATACTCAATTCACCCCCCTCTTGAGTCATATACTCCGACCAACACTATTATTTGTGGATTAAGAATAGTTGAATTTATTCAAGTTTCTCAGTGTGATAAAACTTATGAAATGTGGGAAACTATTTTAATTTCCCATAAAGGAATTGCTAATGTTTGAAAACTAAGGTATAATAATTCTAAACATAAATTTTAAACATTCAAGATGTAGGAAAATGAAATAATAACTCAAATGAATGCGAGATTGATAATTTTTTTTAATAATGTTGTTTCCTTAGGAACTAAAATTTTAGAACCAAATCATGATTTGAAGGTACTTAAAGTTTTATATTCTAAGTAGAATTAAATATCCATACCTATTACAAATTTAAAGATGAATTAATTTGTTAGAACCTTAATGATGTACGAAGCTGAGATGCAAGATGAAGTTAAAAATCATATTTCTATCCAAAAGGAAAATACTGCACTAAAAGTTTCAAAGAATGAATTTTATGATTTTAGTGATTTAGGTTTAAGTGATGGGTTATTAGATCTTAGTAAAGAATTAAAAAATATATACATAAATATAAATGATAAATTAAATAATAATAAAGAGATGAAATTCAGATGCTATGAATGTAAGAAGAAAAGTCATTTGATACTTTAATTCCATTTTATTAAATTTAAAATGAAATATGATTATAAAAGAAAAGGTAATAAATCCATGAATGATACTTTGAGCATGCCTAAATATTTAATTGATGAATTTACTTCAAACTCTGAAGCTGAGTATGACAAGAAAAAGGTAATTATATGTCTTATGGCTTACACTAATGAGGTAAAATCATCTTGATCTCAAAGTTCTAATTTTGAAAATATTTCTTTTGAAAAGTTTAATGAATATTTTTATATGCTTAAAGATAAATTTTAATCCTTAAATAAATATCATAGAAAAATTAAAAAAATATTATTATGTTATTTCTACAGAAAAAGAATAGTTATAAAGACAAATTTTAAATTTAAGATCTAATGTTTCCAAAAATTATTATCCTCTGTATGATAATGAAATAAATGAATCATTGGATAAGGTTGATTCTTTAAAACAAACTGCTATCATATTTACTAAGGGATATAATTATCTAAATCAAATTCTTAGTAAGAATAAAATTAATAAATGCAAGTTTGGTATTGGTAGTAATGGTGAAATACCTACATTATATATGAATTAATTTTTTAATGGATATAAAAGAAAAATCATGTATATTGTTTGATGTTTTCATTATGTTATTAATAGAAATTATTCTAATGAATACTATTTCATAAAAACTCAAATTTATAGCATTAATCATGCTTATTAGTCAAAATATTTATCAAAATTTAAATCGGGATTTTTTTGCTCAGAATAAACATTTTTGGTTACCTAAGTCTTTAGATACTAACATTACCAGATTTGAAAGAATATGGCTACAAAAAGAAACTTATATTTGATATTTTTCAGGTTTATTCCACTAAACTTCATTATTCTATCATTAAGTGGATTCTTAAAATATGTGGAAATTTATTTTGATGAAAATAATAATTATTTTGTAATGATTGACCAACTCTGAAGTGGTTTGTTATTTGAAAGGAAAGATCCTTATAGATGGAGATGTTAAAATCCAAGAATTATTTCATTTCTCTTTTAAATTTTAAATGCACTAACTATTTTATATAGGGTAAAATAATTTTTAATTTTTTTTAACTTTTATTCCTCTATATTTTCTTATTATCATTCTTGAAATATTAGATCTTTTTTACTCTATTATTTTATGAATTATTTTAGCTTATGACCATCATACATACTTTTTAAAATTTTATGTTGGCATGTGTTAATCTATTAAAAGTTATTTTACTTGTAATCATGTGTTTAATGTCTTACTATTTAAATTAATGGCACGTGAAAAAAATATTTATTTTAAAATTCTTTAAAAATATTTTATTTAAATTCCTTGAATTTATTTAATGTTTATTATTAGACTAAGGTGGAGTTATTTTATATTTTTATCATGTATTTAAATATTTTATTATTAGGGAATTAATTAATTTTTTTGATATATATATATTAATTCATTGAAAATACTTTATTATTCATTGAATAATTTTTTTATGTTTTCATGGATCCTTGAGTATAACTTTTTATATTTTTATAGGAATCATGAATTAAGGGGGTGTTTCTATTGCAACATGTATTGATAATGTATTATCTTTTTCATTATTTTCTCATTTACTTTTTTCAAAGAAGAGAAAACAATGTTTTAAAATTTTAATCTTTTTGATTAATTCCAAAAAGGGGGAGAAATTTTGAAATAGATACTTTTCTTTGTAATTATCAAAAAGGGGGATATTATTAGAGTGACTCCTTGAACCTCATTATTTAATTTTTAGTTTGATAATTAAAAAACATATTTATTTTATTATTAATAATAATGATTTTTTTCATTGTTTATTAATCATTAATCATTTATTCTTATTCTTATTTTAATTTTATAAATTATTTTTGGTGAAAAATGAATTTTATATGGTTTTTTACCCTTACATAGATTTCTCCTTACCCTTATGTGAGTTTTCAAAAACTATTTTTACCCTTACATAGCTTTTATATTACCTTTACATGGGTTTTGAAATACTGGTCTTACCCTTATGTAACTATCTTGTGTACCCTTACACAACATGTATAATATTTATCTTACCCTTAATATCTATAATATTATGTTTACATAGGATGTTTTGTTCTTTTTTTCCCTTACACATCTATTCTATTACCTTTATTCATCTTATATAATGTCTATATTTCCTTTATGTAGGTCTACCATACCTTTACACAAATTTACCTAACCTTTATGAAAGTTTACCTTAGCTTTATGTAGAGTGATAACTTACCCTTACACATGTTATTTCATTTATAAGTTACCTTTACATGGATTATGTATTTTAGAACATAACCTTATTAATTTTTTTAAAATATCACATTACCTTTATGATTGCATAAAGATTACCCTAACATTAGGATTCATCCCTATGTTTGAGTTGAAAATTAGGTTTGGAACCTAAAATTTGTTAAATGATCCTCACATTGAGTAAATGATACCCATTCTGGTATTATAAGGATGAACCATATGTTTTTATAAACTGGTTGAGGTGAAACATATTCATGTAATCCATTTAATCTCAATTTTTAGGATATACCAATCTTTATGAAAACTCTCTTTCTTAGGAATTCGAGTTATTTTGTGAATCCTAAGTGAAATATCATCTGTACAGAAGGTATTTTATATTCATGTAGGGATGGTGCAAGAATAATAAAATTTTATGAGTATAATAAGTAAGAAGAATTTTTCTCCACAAAAAAGTCTTATCTTTCACATTTTATATAATGTCCTCAATTCATGCTCCAGAAAATCTCTATGTATATGTTATCATGAAACTTGTACACATTCCTTCTAATGGAACTAGAGGATGAAGATGATGAATAGTTCCATGCATCTTCCTACATAATTTCTCATCTCACATTCTACATGTGATAAAGAATCATACCTGAAAGATATTTGTTACTTAACTCATAATAAAAAAGTTTTTGAGTTCGTATAAAAGCAACACTCTCAAACTTGAAGTTGTTTCCATGCATAAACTTATCTAGGCTCAGTATCTACATCTATCATGGATTGGAGCATCATTTAATATGAATATGATTTATATTAACTTTTTTATGAGAATATTTTATAAATAAGTGGTAGAAAGATACTATTGTAATCTCAATTTTATAGTGCCCTATTTTACATGATATTGTTTTTTATTTATACTAATGTTTTATATAGGTTATTCTTAGTGGTTTATTGATTGGATGATTTATCATAAAATCTAATGATGATGATAAAAGTATTTTTGAATATTTTGGTGTATATTTTAAAGAGAAAAATGATCAAATTATTTTAAATTTATTTTGAAGAGAAGTTGGAGGACTTCAGGTTATTTGAATTCAAATATTTAAATTTTCTTATGGATGTTATTACAAGATTATATGGATTGTTTAAAATATTTTAAAGGAATATTTATATGGGAATTTGAATTTGTTTTATAGTATTTTTTTTAAAATGATAGTTTTGAAATATTAGATGAGTTTAAATTTATTTGAATGAGTTTATTTGGAATATTATTTTCAAAAGAAAATAATGCAATGATGCTGCAATATTCTTAGAGATATTTTTTTAAATCTCTTAACATGATTTATTTTTAATTTTTTAAGTAATATGATATACTAAAATTTTTATAAGTTTTTATTATTTATATAAATATTTATCTTGAATTTAATAGAAGCTATGTTCATAAAATCTCTTTCTCTTATAAAAATAAAAATTTCTCCAAAATTTCATATTGTTATTCAAAATTCGAAGAAGAGAGAAAATGATTCTTTATATATCTTTATTCTATATCTATAAAAAGAAGAAGAATTATTGTATAACTATACTTATTTTTGTACTACTGCTAAAATAAGAAGAAGTTTTCTTGACATTGAAGATCTATTGACTGGTGTTGTATACCCTATTGAAGATCAAACCATCTATCAATTTTGGAGGCAATTGTGAGCTAAACTATTTTTTAACAATCTATATCTCATTTCAATTCTTCTGAAGAGTCATCTTGTCATAATAAGTGTTATTTTTCAAGTTTCCCTATAAAATAACCTAAAGGTCCTATAAAATACTTGTTTTAAGGTTTAAAATGCATGTACTCAGTTGTTGAGGTCCCTGGTTAAAAGGAACTACTTGGTGAAAATGACCAAGCTAGTAGAGAGAGAATTGGTGGAGTTTTCTAGGGGATTTCTATACCCTGAACCACTATACATTTCCATTTCTGGTTCTTTCTATTATTTATTTTTCACTGAATTACTCATCTTTAATATAGAAGGATATGATCACTTCATTTCAAGAGGGATTATTTTAATTTTTTAATATTTTTAAAAGGTCACAATTCACCCCACTCTTGGGCCTTCATAAAAATATGTCTGAACCAACATACATAGTATCTCTTCCCATCAATAAATCATGGTGATATAGGTCTACAATTACAATAATATTTTTATGTTTCATTATTTATCCTTGAAACTATTTTGATTAATATTCCCTTATTATAAAATATCACACATGTGTGTACGATCATTTGATAGCTTAGGGTGATCTTACTGAAAGTCATTTTTTCAATTTTCTCAAAACCAGTTTATGGGTTACCGGTAACCATACATAAACTGGCCCAAATAACAAAAAAACACCCCAAACACATATTCAACCATCCAAATTCAAAATTCAAAACCATTCCATCATTTCAAACGCGAGTACCATGGAATCTCGGGCAGAATGTCACCTCGAGCCGCACCCCCGCAGCACTAGTCGTACCGCCGGCAACAACCACCATCGCCACCGCAGCTAAAGACGTCGGCGAAAACCCTTCAACTAGCGCCGTCAAAACTTCAACAACACAACAAAACCGCTCACCGATTTCAAAGAGGGAGGAACCCTCAGCACAACTCATTGTCATTACCGGAAAATCACAAAAAAAAACACAGAACCACAAATTCATCTCGCACAGCAACCCAAAGCATACACGCCTTGTCAGAAAACCTCATTGATGGAATTCATCAAGTGCATTCAAGGAATCCTCTACTAGCAATGGCGTCGCAAAAACTTCAATAAAAAAAAAACCCTGCAAGAATATACCCAAGATTCCCAAAAACAGAGCAAAGATCCTCCCCCATCCGTGCCACTCACTGGGCCAGGGCCTCGCTTCACCTGGGGAGTCTCTCCTGGAACACGCCGGCCGACGAACTGGAAGAAAACGCATGTCGTAGCCTCACGTAAGGCTATATCCACACCAACGCCGGACCAACACACCGGATGGATCCACGCCCGAGCATTCCGGAGGAGACGAAGCCAGAACTACCAGCGTCGAGCCGACTTTCCAAGATGTCGAACCAGATCTTCTCCTGAGTCATCTCTGAGAAGACGCGCCGAGGAGATCATCACCGGTACACATCGACGCCAAGCCGAAGATGCTGACCCCAAGCCACATTGAGACACACCGGAGGAGGGAAGGGAGGAAGGCCCGAAGAGAAACCCTAGCTCAAGAAGGAGAGCTCCACCGATGCCGCTCAAAGGCCCTCGATTCGAATATATAGCTTAAGGTGATCTTGAACTCCATCACTTTTCACCAAATCTTCCAAGGATGGTTGAATCAAATGAAAAAGATGTTTATTCCACAAACTTTCCTCATCATACTTGGATATAAAGTATATATCTTCTTCTCCACTCACAAGGTAGAGATTCCTCTTTATTCACTTCCCCTATATCACCAATGCACCATCTTTTCCCTTGATGATACACATTTTGTTGGTAAATATTATCACATTCCTTGATTCACATAGTTTTATGAAAAAAATAAAGTTATGTATGAGACCTTCGATAACTAATAAATATACACATATCATATATTTGCCTCAAAATTCTGATTTCCTAGAGCCAATAATCCTCAGGGCTTCATCATTGCTGAATTTGAATACACCTTCCTTATCATTATTGATTCATGTGATGAGATGTTTATTTCCTATCATATGGGAGGTATATCCACTATTAATGATCCATGAACTGGTATGATATGATGCTTTCAAAAAATATCTATAACTACTTCCTACTCATCTCTTCCCTTTTTGATCCATGTATTTGGTTTCTCACCCAGTGTTAATTGACATGCCCGATATTTTTTAGAGAAATATGGACTAAATTCATATTACAAAGCTATAAATTGATTTTTTATCCTCATCTCTCTTGATGATTCCTTGATCTTTTGTGTATGAATACTTTGGGTTTTATTTGGAACATTCCTCTACATTGTAGAAGAGAAATATCTATCCATATATTCAAATCCTATATTTCAGAAACAATGAACATCAAAAGTATCTCTAGAGTAATGATATATGATTGGATGCCTTTATTTCTATTATTCTATTTAATACCTCTTAGATATTGAACAAACATTTTTAAAAATTTACTATATTTCCACAATAATAACACTTGATAAGAGGTGAATTTCTGTGTGTCATTACTATATGACCAATTATTCCTTTTGTTTTTTGATTTTGATTTATTTGAAAATCAACCTTCAACTTCATAGTGGGTTCTTGTGGTCTAGAATAAAACAAATATAATTTATATTTATGAAAAAACCTTATAATAATGTTTTAATTTTGATTTGACTTTTGCCTATGATTTACTTGACCTCTATGCTCCACTTTCACCTTCTATGTCACCCGAGTGATCTATTTTCCTAATGTCATACCAGGGGTCAAAAGTATATCTTGATCATAAAATTTTCCTCACAGTCAAAAAAATTCTTCCTCAAGATCTTAGATATATTTGTCTCAATATTTCATTATCTTAGTAAAACCATTAATAATCTTGGTTATTTATTCAACTTTGATCATGTACTCAATGGATTTCTCTAAGTTTTATGGATTTTCAAATTTGAGGTTCTCAATTTCTTCCTTTAGACCAGACTTCCCTTCTTCACACTATAGCATAGAGAGTTTTCACCATGAACCTCTTTGTTGGTTTTATTCTTTTTTGTCTCTAAAAACTTATATCTCTTGAAGAGTATCCTCAATATTGACTAAAATACCAATGGTTTCTTCCTCTTTTCCTTTGTTAGTGTCGCTCTCTTCCCTTGTTTTGGAATTTCCCACAACTACCACCATATCATTTTCTTTGTGGTATTTATAGTCTTAAATTACTTTTGTATTAATCTCTTCTAAACTAGCATTTTATTATGAAAGAAGATTCTTCTTATTGAAGTAATTGTGCTTAGTGCCTTTTTTATCTTTCACATTGGATGAAGAATTACTATTTGGAATATCATCATCCTCATTGTCTTATTGAAACTTGTTGGGACACTTTGGTACTAGGTTACCAACCTTTCCACACAAAAAACATGCATTTGGAAGTTCCCCTTTAAACATTACTTCTCCCATTTATAGATTTGAGGATAATAATGAAAAAATTTCATCTAATTTGTATTCTTTCTGACCATCCTCTATAATAAGATTCTTTTTGATCTTGGATGAAACCTACTTAGATTTCCCCTTTTCAAAAACCTCATTATCATCATTTCATATATCATATGCGATAAGAGTACTATGAAAAATATCTAATTCCATTTTCTTTGGATCTTTATCCTCAATCATAGAGACTTTTAGATTAAATCAAGGTGGAAATATTTTTAGGATGCATTTGATGATCTTTACATCATAAAGGATTTATCCAAGACCACGCATTTCATCTATAATTATGTTCAACCAATCAAATAATGCATCAATAAATTTATTCGGGTTAATCCTCAAGTCCCTATATTTCTTCCATATATCTTGAAACTTAGATTCTCTAAATTTTAAATAACCTTTATAGATGTTTAATATATTTCCCTACATATCATGATGGGTTTCACACAAAATTACTCTCATGGAGATTGTGTTAGATATGACTCACCCTAAAGAATTGATTCCACTGGAATCAGAATCTAGTTCTCTTCATTCAACAACTGATAAGGTATCACTATCCATATTGACCAATATTTCATTCACAAAATTGGTATATACATCCATTCATAATGATCAGAAGTATCTCTAAATCCAATTATTACATAGTTAAAAATTGTTTCCATAGAATATTGAAATACATTTGTGATTAACTATTTCAATTACTTCCATTGATATATATTCACTCACTTTAACCTTTATCTATGATACTAATTATTGGAACCTCTAGGTTAAATAAACCGAAGGAGGGGGGTGAATCAAATTATGAAATATTAAAAAAACTTCTCCTTTGATTGAAGATCCTTTGTGATGTTTTTGTTAAAAAAGTTTTTTATTTTTTGAAAACTAAATTTTATTAAAGGATTTTTTTAAATTGTGAAGAAAGAATTATTGATAAGAAATTTTATTAAGAATATTTCTTAATAATTCATTTGCTGCTATGTTGTTCATTAAAGTTCCAAAACATCCTGGAGAAGTAATAATCCAAGATGAAGTTTGTATAAGGGGAAATATGTACACATTATTTCTAGATAAACATTTTTATAAAAAAAACTCTGTACTAACTTGATCAGATGGAAATAATGATCCACCAGAGGTACCTTGTCATCAGACAGACCAATGTTGAGTTTCTTATAACAACCCCAACTCTAGGATCCCAGATTTGAAGGTCACTTTATTACGTTGGAAAATTAAAAGTATTCAAATACTAAAGGGCCGATCTGTTAGTAGTTTTGAAAAAATAGATACATACATGACTCCATTTTATATTGGAGATAGGAAATAAAACATAACAATGGAAAACATTCAACATCCTTGAACTTAGTCAAAGGGTTATCTTTCATATACTAGGGAAAGGAAACAAGATAATGGTGAGCTCAAATGCTTAGTAAGGGTTAGATATAACAAAAGATATCTTGAATCAATAATTCATAATCAATATAGAAAGATATATAAATAAACACACATTCTATTTAATCAATGACTTGTCCATCATGAGAAAATAAGGCATTATCATTATGACAATGTGAATAATTGGAAACAAATTCCATTTAATCAATAAATTGTGCTAAATATGAATCCATGGATAATATCATAGTGAAAATATTGTGTATAATAATAACCAAATTCTTAATGAGGGAAATTCTTAATATTGGATGTCATGATATCAGACATCATGGTATCTATACTCAAGACATTTTAGAAGCCAGTTTAATCATTATGGGTAAAAACACATTTAATTTGACCAATTTATTTTTCTCATGAGACCTACCGATGTATCGACGGGCTATATAATTATGGGCCCCACCCATCACCATATATAAAAAATGGTATATGACTTAAGAAATAATCATATCCATGATATAAGAATATGGACATTTAAAATAAATGAAATATCTAATGATCAAAAGTAAGTGAAATTTTAAAACGATGGTATCATTACAACATATAAATAGTGAAGAATAAGTAAAATAAAGGGTTTTTAACATTGATGAATAAAATTACCATAAAATGATCATTAAACACATTTTTGAGGAAAATATCTTTTTCACTTTGAAACTCAATTTTAGAAAAGAATCTTTATAAATATGAAGAAAAAAGTTTTCTTTGAAAATAAACTTGTAAACTTGTAAATTATGGCTTAAAGAATTAAAAAATCATGATGGAAGGAAGATTCACTCATGCTGTATAAGTTAAATAAATAATTCCTTTCAATTTTTTTTTTGAAAAGTCAAAGTACCTCATTTGGAAAACAATAGAAATATTCATTTTAATTTTTTTATAAAAATTAAAACATGGGTGAAAATAATTTTTTTAAAAAAAGGATAATAAAAAAAATTTATTTTTTTAGAAAACATATACTAGGAAGAGAAATATTCCCCAATGGATACATAAACATAAACAATCCCGAATAATGATGATATTGTGAAATAAACCCTTACAACCTCAGTAACTTTTGAATCGTAAGTCCCATAAAATAAATAAATTCAAATTAAAATATAAATACAATGAAGACAAAGCGATTCATGATATAATATATCAAATTTGAAGTATATACACCACATAAAATAAATAAGTGGTGAATATGGAATATGTCTCACAAAAGTAAAAGTGAGCTGAGAAACCCTTACCTTGTGATTTATTTTAGTTAAAAAAGATTTAACATCATGTATAACAGTTTAAATAATGTTATTAAATTCTAAATAAACCATATTAATATTTATTATATCATATAAAACCCTTATATAGAATATTACCACCCTTTCATTAATAGTATTTCATTATTACCATTGTTTCGGGTGTTAACTGCTTCATTTTTTCATGCATGTTTTTTTTCGTAAGTTCCAATTAATGTGAATGGGATCCAGATTAATCATATCAAAAATTTTATTAATTTTATAACTATCATATTTAATGATTTAATACATTTTTATAACCATTATTTAACATTTTATATAGAAAATGTGTCGCATAGCTTCGTGGAGACAGTAGACCTAATGTACGTATGAGCGACGATATCATTCCATTAATGGTGAATGGGTAGAGAAAATGGATGACATATTAATTTTAAAGAATAAATAAAATTTTATATTTATCATATTTATTTATTATTTCTATCACTATAACAATCCATGTAAATTGGTGATGGAAAACAAATTGCACCGCTGCGTGGAGACGATATGTGGTACGCACGCACACACGATGCTTTAATTTTTTATTGGATGGATAAAAGATGAAATATGGTTGTATCATAATTATAATAACATATAAGTATATATATTATACTGGTTTTATTAATTTATTATGTAAAGAACACATGAAAATAAAGTAGAATAAGAAACAAACTTGAAAAGTCGGTAAAGATAATTACCTCATCTTCACCAGACTTCCTTTAGATATCTCATTAAGCGATAAAGATGATATTTTGGAAGGACCAAAACCTATATAACTTGTCTAAGGATCTTAAAAAGAGTAATGGTCAGGTTTTGGTCAAGAAATATGGCTCAAATTTGTATAAATATGTTAAGGAAGAGGTTTAATTTTATAATTGAGGCGATATACACTTTTTGATTTTCTCAAAACATTAAAACATAATATGACTATTCTAGATCCAAATACATTAAAATGGACTATAAATGACTATGGGATGAAATTTTAAACAATATCATATCCCCTTTTTTATTATTTAATATTTTTATTATTTTTAAATAATCTAATAAAAAATTAATCCCATAAAATATCATTATTGTCAATTTTGATACTATTCATTACTTCGACTTTAAAAACATCAAGACAACAAGTCAAATTCAAAACAATCAGTTTATTATATTCTAAACATGTCATGGTCATCTATATAATTCACGAATCACCTTTAATATTTCAAATTATGTTACTTTTAATATTTTTAATATCATTTATTTGATTATTCCATTAAATAAATAGTTACTGCATCAGTGTTGTGTAAGAATTTAAGTTAATTATTTATTCACTAAAAATTAAAAATAAATCACCATGATGAAAATAAATATTTTATATTTCTAAATAATATTTTTATTCTAACATATCTTTTGTATTACAAGATATTAAAAATATTACACTTATTAAAAACAAGAGTGTGATATGTTTGATTTTTCATTAAATAAAAAACTATAAAGGTTATAATCTTATCCAAGTGGCACCAAAAGGTCATAAATTCAACACTTGGACAATTATTGTCGATATATAATCATATAATAATATTTATTTAAGTTTTTGGGTCACTTTATGGTTCTTATTAATTTATTTTTAACCTAAATAAAATTACTAAGTTTACTATTCATATTGACAAAAAATAAAAGTGATATATTTACTAAATTAGTAATTTATGATAAAAAATATTTAATAAATTTTTAAAAATTAAAAACATAGAATTTTTTTAATTTTATTTAAAATTAAATCAACTAAAAAAACCGTTTTCTTGAAAAATGTATTTTTAAGCCAAAAAATGAATTTATAACAAAATTAGGTATAGAGATGACTAAAATGTAATTAATTATATTATATATAAATAAATATTAATTTATTTATTTTAATATCAAATTAAAATCATAAAGGGTCTTTTTAATATAAATAAAATGATAGTTTTATAAAATCGATATTTTTCACTATTTATGGAAAATCAATCTTTTAGAAAAATAAAAAAAATTAAACCTAAGATAATTTAAAAATTATGATTTAAAAAATGATATAATATTTATAAATACAATTTATATAAGTTATAGAAATTGATTATAATATTCACTCATAAAAATAATGAAAACCCATTTTTGAAGAAAACATATTTTTGAAGAATAAAATAACTACTAAAAATCAAATTCTTATTCAAAAATAATTAATTAACACATTAAAAATGAGTAAGAAAATTTTATATTTCATTTTTTAGTTAATAATATTCTTTTCCACCAATTTAAGAGTTAGGTTATAATGGTCACATTTAAATACTAATATTTTGTGGTTTGTTGGAGCTCAGTGTCACATGTCACATATGATATCATAAATAATGTTATTCATTTAAAATATCAGGGTCTCACATTCTAAAACCCTTAAAAATAAATTGATTCCTGGAAATATATACTCGTATTTGATAATAAAAGGTTTTTACATTTTAAAATACCATTGTCAAAATCCCACATAGTAAAAAAGGGTCAATAAAAATTCCATTTAAAAAGAGTGAAAAGGAAGTAAGAAGGTGATATGGAATAACACATACTGGGTTTACATATATTAAAAAATTGGTGGGATATGGAAAAATAGATATGGATGATAACAATAACTCCAAAGGATTTATAGAGAGTGATAGAGTACATTCTCATGAGGAATGTAACCACCACAAAACCATAAATATGTGATGGGTTAAAAAGTCCATTGATTTCTCAATATGAAAAGTAATCAGATAAATTTTTTGTTCCCAAATAATTTTCCTAGAGTTAATGATTTGTTTTACTATCTAGAGTATGAATATAATAAAACATACTTACTTAAAAATAAAGTTTAATCCTTTAATCAATTTCCACCACAAACTCATATTTTACTCCGAATGATGAGTATGATTTTTCCATGCCTGAAGCACTAGAATCAACTTTTATATATTAGAAAATCAACAAAATAAAAACAATATATTCCTTATATATTTTTACATTAACCAAAACCCATATGTTTAATACAAGATAAAATAATTCCCCAAAAAAATAAACGTTAATGCGTGGAAAACTACTTTAGTCTCCCAAAATTCAATAGTAATACCAAAAATTCAACTTAGATAATCCAATAAAAAAGTATCCTTTAAAGTCATCCAAAATATTCCTTCTTAATATTAAATCTAGAAAATCATAAGTATTTTATCACATATACATCCAAGATAAATTTAATATTTATATCAAAAAATGTTAATTACATAAACATATAATCTCCAAGATACACTAACCATTTTTATAAATAACCTTAAGCACCATAAATCTACAATAAAATCATATATTTCTCCAAAATACAATTAAACCTTTATTATTTAAATAAAATTTCATAATATTATGTTTACCTTAATCATATAGGGTTTCTAAAACAGTGATCATTTTCTAAAATAACATACTGAACATATCCTTTATCCGTCATATTTCTTAAATAAAAAAACTATTTCATAATAACCCGGACATCACATAGGACAGTGGTAGGTTATACACCCTTGTCACCCTTCTATTGTCAGTTCAATCCTCATGGACTTACCAGATGCAATGTGTTTCCACCCAAACTGCAGGTTTTCCTTTTTATATTATTTATAAAATTCCAAAAAATGTGATAAACATAAAAAAACCTTAATATATTCAACGTTAAAGAAATGTTTTAACCTCAAAGGTTATCTCATTATTTTTATTTTTTTATTCCCAAAAAATATAATAACCTATAATTATTTTAAAGTAAAAGATCACATGAACCTTAAAGGTTATACTTACCATTAAACATATGTAAAAAAATGTAAAGGCATTATTTCTTAAATAAAATTTTCAATAAACACATACTAAACCAATGGTTTGTATTACCATAAATTTCTCTCAAAATATCGTTGATCTTGATTAACTCCAATAACATAAAACCTAAAAAGTGTGTTTAAGAATTTAAACTTATGATCAAAATTAAACTCATAAACCTATGACGGTGTCTATAACTCTTAATTGAATGAATACATATACTCTTCCAAAATCAACACAATCCTTAGAATTTTCATAGTTCTTATAACTAACATACCATTGGTAAAATACTTCTACAATATAATTATTGAATCCCAATGCATAATAGTTTCATCATTCCACTTCAATGATTGAAAAATTAAAAAATAAAACCCACCTTGGTTTAGGATTTAACATTTATAATAGGGAATTGACTTAGATAATTCCAAGGTTCTACACATTTAAGGCAATGAACTATAAATGTATCCCTAGGGTGAAATTTATTTCTTTCCATAATAATCTTCATTATTCCTTGGAAATTTGTTTCTTTATTTCATTGTTTCCCAAAATTAAAAAATTTTCTCATTCTTTTGATACATTCTCCAAGGTTTATCTTTCCACATATCTGACATAAATGAAATTGAGCATTCTTTCCCCCATGGCCTCCACTAGCCATGCTCTCAGAAAACACTATCCTTTTTTTTAATTTTGTGGGTATGATATTTGGTTAAGGTGTAGGTTGTTAATCATATATCTTGATAAATTATTAGGAATAATCACAAGATCTTTCACTACCTTTATCATTCCATTTGGTTTTATTAGGATCATTGCATTTTCCATCACATTTGATGTTAATATGGTTCTTTCTAGTTCCATACATCGACCAAAACCAAAAAGCAATGTGTAGGCATCAAACTATAACAAGTAAAGTGATCTATCAAATAATAATGAAATATTATTCAAAGGATTTATAAATCATGACTTATTATTCTCAATCTATGAGTCTTTATGTTTAACCTAGGTTATCCATGGTCATTACCAAATATATAAGATTATCTTATACTTAGGCTTATCCTCAAAGTCAGTAATCGGGTTATATTATCTAATATATGTTTTCCTAAATCTAGTTTCCAAGGTTTCTGTTATTTTTTTTCTAATACCAACTATAACAAACCCAACTCCAAGATCATAGAGTTGGATGCCACTTTATTACATTGGCATAAATACAAGTTGTCAAATCCTGAATGATAGATCAGTTTATTTGTTTTGGAAAACCAAATATATACATGAAACCCATTTTACATTGGGGATAAGACATAAAACATAGAAATTGAAAAAATTCAGCATCCTTGAAATCATTCAATGGTTTATCCTTCATATCCTAGTAAAAGTAAACAAAATAAGGGTAAGATCATATTCTTAGGAAGGGTAACATACTGTGAAATCTATCTTGAATCAATAATGCATAATCAATATGGTAAGGTAAATAAATGAATACACATTCCATTTAATCAATAAATTTCCTATCATGAGAAAATAAGGCATAATCATCATGTAAATGTAAATAATTTGAAACAAAATACATTTAATAAATAACTTGTGCACAATTTGAATCTACATATAATATCATAGTAAAAATACCATGGGTATTAATAACTGTATTCTTAATGAGGGAAGTGATTAATACTGGACACCATGATCTCACACATCATGGTATTTATACCGTCAATACCTTTTATAGGATAGTTTAATAATTATGGGTAAAAACACATTTAATTTGGAAAACTTATTTGTCTCATGAGACATATCGATGCATTGAGGGGCTATATAATTATGGGCCCCGCTCATCACCGCAAGTCCAAAGCATTCCTTACAAATAGAATTATCAATTTAATTCATGATTCCACATGGAATATCATCAAATATCTATATTGAGTATAGGATATATATTTATTAATATTCCTCAGTTAATCAAATAACTTAGAATGTAAAAAATGTATATAAAAAAATGGCATATGTCTTAGGCAATAATCATATCCATGATATAAGAATATGGATATTTAATATAAATGAAATATCTAATGATCATAAGTAAGTGAAATTTTCAAATTATGGTATCATTATAACATATACCGAGTGAAGAATATGTAAAATAAATGTTTGTTTTTAATGATGAATAAAAGTACCATAAAAAGATCATTAAAAACATTTTTGAGAAGAATATCATTTTCAATTTGAAACATAATTTTAAAAAATAATCTTCACATTTATGAAGATTTTTTTTATTTAAAAAAAACCTTGTAAAATTGTAAAGGAAGATTCAAAGCATTAAATCATCATGATGGTGTGAAAATCCACTCATTCCATAGAAGTTAATAAAAACATCCCTTTCTTATTTTTGTCAAAAGTCAAAAAGTACCTAGTCTGGAAAACTACAAGAAGATTTCTTTTAATTTTTTTTATAAAAAGTCAAACATTGGTTAAAATGACTTTTAGAAATCATTGGAGAGTAGTAAAACATTTTTGGAAACATTTTTAGAAAACATGGACTGGAAAGATAAATATTCCCCAATGAAGAGATGAATATAAAAAATCCTGAATCATGATGTGATTATGAAATAAACCTTTTCCACTTTAGTAAATTTTGAACCATAATCCTCATGAAAGAAATAAATTCAAATTAAAATTTAAATAGAGTTATGAAAAATAGTTACATGATATAATATATCAAATAGGTAGTAAATTCACCCTATAAAATAAATAAGTGGTGAATATGGCACATGTCACATAAAAGTAAAAGTGAGACAAGAAAAACTCACCTCGTGCTTTCTTTTAGTTGAACGTGATTTAATTGTTGATTCATTAAGGTTTCCTTATGACTTTTTCATTCCTATATGTTTTGAAAATAAAAAACACTTTATCTTAAGGAAAATTATCTTTCCCTAAGGATTATTTTCTTAAGGAAAATTTCCCTTCTCTAGGGAAATTTCTAACCTTACCTTTGTTTTCAATGTCTCATTTTATAATCTCTAAAAACCAAATTCATTTTATTACTAAGTCTAAAATTAAGATCATTATTAAAAACCTCAGAATATTATAGTTCCTTGGATAATAGAATTCTATAAAATCTTGATTCCAAATTCTCTAAAATTTAGACTCCGAATTCTATGAAATTTAGACTCTAAAATCTCTGAAGTTCAGACTTTAAATTCTCTAAAATTCAGACTCCAAATTCTCTAAAATTCAGACTCCAAATTATCTGAAATTCAGACTCAAATTCTCTGAAATTTGGACTCTGAATTCTCTGAAATTTAGACTCTGAATTTCTCAAAACTTAGACTATAATTCTTCAAAATTCAGACTCTGAATTCCTCGGAACATAGACTCTGAATTCCTCAAAAATAAAACTCTGAATTCCTTAGAACTTAGACTTTGAATTCCTCAGAACACAGACTCTGAATTTCTCAGAAGTCAGACTCTGAATTCCTCAGAACTCAGAATCCGAATTCCTCAGAATTCAGACTTAAAAATCCTCAAAATTCAGACTCTGAATTCCTCATAATTCAGACTCGAAATTCCTCAAAATCCATACTTTGAATTCATTAGAATTTAGACTCTGAAATATATATAATTCAAATTATGAATTATTTGTAAAAGATAATCGGAATATACATGTTTTCTAGAATTAGATTGTTTATATGATTAGACTTGGAATTTTATTTTTCCTTAGACTCTGGATATTCATAATTGGTTAAGATAATTCATTTTTACCTTACACATGATTTTTTAAGTATAAAATGATGTTGTAAATTTTGATTCTAACTAACTATTGGTTGAGTGACACATGTACAGGTCCCTCCAAAAATCAAGGAAAAATTTGACCGTTGGAGGAGGGAGCCAACCGTTGAAGTTTTGCCTATAAATAGAAGCTTATTTGAATGATATCATAATCTGTTGATCGAACTAGAGATAACATGCTGTGATGCTGTGAAGTGATTTCTAGAGAGAGGAAGGCTCTCATTCTTTGTGTGTTTTCATGAACATCTTGTTCAAGTGTGAACATCTTGTTCAGCTTGCTTTGTGCGACTCTGATTGTTGCTGATTAAAATTAAGGGCTTCTAGGGATAGAAAGATAGAGGTGTTGACTACCTTAAAGTTTGAGGGATTGAGGGGATAGCAAGACATACTTAGATATTTCTATTGAGGGATTACCCTAGTGCGAGTAAGACAGACTTTATTGAAAGTATAAATCAATGGAACTTTATCCAAGGTTGTTGGATACCCTACTCTTTGGCTGAAAAGATTTCCTACTTGTTACTTGTTTTTATTTCAAGTTTTTAATTCTGATGTATTTTGATAAAGGAAAAAATTATGACTTTCTTATACTTTACTTAATCTGATAAATAAGATTCTATACGCTTTAAGGTAGAATCTTCCTTTAAGAAAATTATTCTTAAGTTTCATTTCTAGATTCATATTTCTAGAACCTAAGCATGTTTTTTTAGAACTAAAATAGGCTTTTTGAATTTATCTTGTTTAACTTTTTTGAACATAGTTTTCCATAAGGTTAAAAACAGAATTTTTTAAACTTACAATTCACCCCTATTGTAATTGAGCATCTACATACACTATTTCGATCCTACAATTGGTATCAGAGGAAGGTTTCTGAAATAATTATACTAGAATATAAGTTTTATTTATCAAGTTCTATTTACTTGATGAACTTTTCTTATTATAGTTTTTCTTAAATATTTTATATTTACTTATAAACTCTTACCGCTAACAAGTTTTGTGGAAAAGATATTTTCTTATAGAATGGATGGTATTAATGTTGGTTTTATTGAAAATCTGAATCTTACCAGACCACCAATTTTTTATGGTAATGATTATGATTACTAGAGAGATTGAATGAAGACCTTTGTCATTAACACTGGAGTAGACAATTTTGTTATGATTACTGGTTATTACAAAATTCGAGACAATGAAGTCAAAACCTTCACCAACCAAGAAAAATCAGAATATCAATTAAACTACAAGGTACAAAATAATTTGTTGTGTTCTATGACCAGGAACATATATAGTCAAATATCTTCTTGTGAATCTTCCAAATGCATTTGGAAGAAATTTTAAGTTACACATGTTGGGACTTCCAAAGTGATATAAACCAGAATAGATATGTTGAGAGCTGAATATCATGGATTTGTTTTTCCCTATTGAGAACCTGTGTGCAAAGTGAAACATAGAATCATGAACATTGTAAATAGTCTTCAATATATGGGATAAAAAGGTTTAGATGGTGAAGTTATTTTAGAAAAGATTATAGATATTATTCCTAATGAGTGGGAATCCAAAAGAACATCCATTTATGAAAACATGAAAGTTTCCAATATTACTCTTGATAAACTTTTTGGAACTATTATTCAATAAGAGACAAGAAATAAAAGAGATGCTGATATGAATAAGAAGAAGAATGGAAATGGAAGTGTAGCCTTTACCACTACTAAAGTCAAGACTCCGGAAAGGGTTACAAGATCTAAGTCTAAGAAAGTCACTGTTCTATCCAAGTCTAGTGAAAGTGAACATTCTGGAAATGAGTTAGCTAATCTTGCTCAAAGGATGAACAAGATAGTTGGAAAGAAATAATTTCAGTATAGATATAAGAAGAAAGAATGAAAAGACAAGAAATACTCAGAATTCACTTTCTATGAATAAAAAAAGAGCTGGACACATCAGGTTATATTGTACCATGCTTAAAAGATAAGATAGAAAAGAAAATAATTTTGAGAGGAATAGAAAGAATTATTATAAGTCTAAGGATAATAAAGTCCTGAAGGCTAATGATATATGGAGTGCCAGTGGTTATGACTCATCTGATGAATCTTTAGAGTATGAAACTTCTAGTCAGAAAAATCTTGGTCTACTAGCCAAACTACCCATTGAAAATCATTGTCTAATAGCCAAGGTACACAAGGACAAATCTATCACCAATGTATCATTGAATGAAAATTAAATTGGTGATAAATATTATATGTATTTAGATGAAGAATATTCTTCTGATAAAGATAATTCTTTACCTTCTTGTGAAGAAGTGTCTAGGTTTTACAAACTACTTGAAAATGAAAATTGTAAGATAAAAAAGAAGTCAGAGAAGACAAATTCTAGAATTTCTATTTTAACGAAAGAAGTTCTAGATCTTTTTAAATATCTTGATCAGATTTTTTTTGATTTTTAAAGTGTTTCTAAAATACATAAGGAAGTTAATTCTGAGAAGGATAAACTTTCTAAGGACCTTGAAAATGTTATTTCTAAGAAAAATATTTTAGAGGCTAACTCTAGTTCTATTTCTAATAAAATTGAGTATAAGAATTTAGTCATTAAAATAAAATCTTAAATTTTTTCCTTAAAGAAACTTTTATCAAATTTTAACTTAGGAAGGAAATAATTTGATAATATGTATTCTCAAATTCACCCTCCAAGTAATAGTTTAGTAATTGGTTATATTCACTCCAAACATGTTTTTAGTAATAATTTTTTTGTTCGCCAAATTGCTCCATTTTGAACCAAATGTCTGTGTAGTGGACATTGGTAGAAAAGTTTTTCTTTAAATAAAACGCAATCATTAGTTTTCCATAAATCTTACTTTTCCATAAAAATTGGGTACTTAAAATTTTACTTTATGAAATTTCTGGATCCATGAAAGTTTGGATTCCGAAAGTCTAACTCTTTTATTTTCAGGAAAATAAAGAAAGTGCTAACAAAAATACATGGCACATGGATAGTGGATGTTCCCGAAATATGACTGGTAATAATTTTTTTTGAAAATATTATCAGGATGAAAGGAGTAAAATTAACTTTCAGAGATAATGCTCAGAGAGAAATTATTGGTATAGGTAACATTTTTCTTCTTGGAAAATCTTTAATTTCAAATGTTCTATTTGTCAAGGGTATTAATAACAATCTCATTAATATAAATCAATTATGAGATGAAGGTTACCTTGTGAATTTTAGTAATGATAAATTCTTAGTACACAATTTCAAGGAAGAGTTTATTCTTTCTACCCTTAGGCATGAGAATGTATACACACTAAACTCAGAAGACCTTAGGAGAAAAGATCTACCTTTCCTCGATGCAATGGAAGATCAATCTTGGTTATGGCATAGAAGGTTAGGACACTGTAACCTTAGGAACCTATTCAAACTCTCAAGGAAAAGACTTTGTTAAGGATATACCAGAGCTTAGATTTGATTCTTAAAAATCTTGTGATGCTTATCAATATGTCATGATACATATATCAAGTTTTAAGTGAATTGGTTAAGTATCAACTTCTGATGCATTACAATTAGTGCATATGGATCTTTTTGGTCCAACAAAAATTGTAAGTATTGGAGAAAAATATTATGTATTTGTTTTGGTTGGTGATTACACTATATTTATGTGGTTCTATTTTCTAGCAAAGAAACCTAAAGCTTTTTATTATTTAAAAACTTTTAGAGCCCAAGTTGAAAAAGAGAAAAACCTTCAATTGATAACTATTCATAGTGATCATGGATGAGAATTTCAAAATTCATATTTTGAAACTTTTTTTAGTAAGAAAGGAATTACTCATAAATTCTCAGTTCCAAGAACTCCTCAACAGAATAGTGTTGTTGAAAGAATAAATCAAATTCTTCAAGAGATAACTAGAACCATGTTGAGTGAATTTTATATTGTTAAACACTTTTGGGCTGAATCTGTCAGTACTACTTCTTATACTATAAATTGTGTTTTAATTAGACCTATTCTTAACAAAACACCTTATGAATTGTGGACTGGTAAAAAACCTAAACTTTATTACTTCAAAGTATTTGGTTTCAAAGTATTCATTTTTAATACTAAAGATATCTTACACAAATTTGCACCTAAATCTGATGAAAGAATTTTCTTAGGCTATTCCACTACTTCTAAGGCTTATAGAGTTTTTAATAAAAAAACATGTACTATTGAAGAAACAATGCATGTCAAATTTGATGAAACTGGTCCTTTTATTTTTAAACAACCCCAACCTACATCCCCAGATGTGTTTTCAAAAATTGATTATCAACATTTGATAAAAGATTCTTCTAATAAGGAAAATTTTCAAGAAAATATTTCTGAAGCATTTACCCCAGAAGAGTTTCTACCATATGTTGATGAACAGGTTTTAAAAAACCCAAATCAATTGTTTCTTAAAAATCATCCCAGTGATAGTATCATTGGTGATGTAAATCAACCGGTAAGGACTATAAGTTCCTTAAGAAATGAAGTAGAACATATATCATTTCTTTCCTAATTAGAACCAAGAAGAATTGACGAAGCTTTAAGTGATTATGATTAGATTAAAGCTATATAAGATAAGATAAATTAATTCAAAAGGAACAAACTCTAAAACTTAGTTGAAAGACCTAAGGAAACTTTTATAATTGGAGTAAAATGGGTCATCAGAAATAAGTGTGATGAAAATGTAATCATAGTAATAAATAAATATAGATTAGTTGCTAAAGGGTATAATCAACAAGAAGGAATAGACTATGAAGAAACCTATGCTCTAGTAATAAGACTTGAATCTATTCGTATTTTACTTGCCTTTGTAGTATTCTTTAATTTTAAATTTTTTCAAATGGATGTGAAGTGTGCTTTTCTTAACAGATATATTCAAGAGGAAGTTTATGTTGAAAAAAATCCTGGATTTGAAGACACAAAACATCTTGAACATGTTTTCAAACTTAACAAAGCTTTATATGGATTTAAACAATCCCCTAGAGCCTTGTATGATAGACTTACAAGATTTTTTTACAAAAACAATTATGTTAAGGGAACTGATGATCCAACTCTTTTTATAAAGAAAGATAATAAAAATGTTTTAATTGTTAAAATTTATGTTGATGACATTATATTTGGTTCAACTTAGCAATCTTTAATTGATTTGTTTGGGAATATAATGAAATATGAGTTTGAAATAAGTATGATGGGTGAATTAACATTTTCCCTAGGTTTTCGAATTTCTAAAAAACCAGAAGGAACTTATATATCACAACATAAGTATATTAAATATCTTCTTAAAAAGTATGGATATGAAAAAACTAAAAGTATAAGAACTTTAATCGGTACCTCAAATTATATTGATCTTAATTAAGCTAGGAAACCAGTAGATCAAACATCATTTAGAAGTATGATAGGAAGATTACAATACTTGACAGCTAGTCATCCAGACTTAATGTTTTCAGTATGCTTATGTGAAAGATATCAATCAAATTATAAGGAATATCATTTAAAAGAAGTAAAAAAGAATTTTTCTCTATTTCAAGTGAACCATGGATTTAAGAATTTTCTATACTTCTGGAAATGATTTTGTTTCAAAAAGATTTTTGGATGCTGATTTTGGTGGATGTAGAATAGATAGAAAATGTATATATAGAACTTTTCATTTCTTAGGAGATTTTTTAGTTTCTTATTCATGTAAGAAGCAACACTCAACAACACTTTCTACTACTGAATCTGAATATATAGTATTCTGAAGTTACTGTGCTCAAGTGTTGTGGATGTAACACACTCTCAAAGACTATGGTAAAAGTTAAACCAAAATGTAGATATTGTGTGATAACACTAGTTCCATTGAACTAAGAAAAAACCCTACACATCACTCCCATGAAAAACACATAGATATTAGGAATCACTTTCTTAGGGATAACACACTTAAAGGAGATATCATTCTTCAATTTATAGGAACTCAAGATCAACTTTCAGATATTTTTACAAAATATTTACCCTTCAATATATTTGAATATATTAAAAAAAAGTTAGGAATGATAACCGTAAGTTAATATTCGATATTAAATTTTTGTTGAAACCAATATCTTTACATTAAGAAACTCATTCTCATAGGGGGAGTACATTTTCTTGTTAATCAAATTTTTTGTAATCAAATTTTTTTCCCTTAATCAAATTTTTCATAAGAAAATTTTTTCCTTAATCAATTTTTTTGTAATCAAAACTTTTTCCTTAATAAAACTTTTCCTAACCAATGTTTTTTTAACCAAAAAATTTTCTTAATCAATTTTTTCATAACTAATTTTTTTTTTCAGAACTCAAAATTTCGGAACCAAAATTTCATTTCCTTAAGAAAATTTCAAGAATATAAAGTTATTCAAGAAGAATATTTTTCATTACTAAATTATTTTTTAGAAATTTGGAAGCTATGTTTCCTTACATAAATTTTTGCAATGGAATTTTTTACTTATTAGTATATAAGAAAATTTTTATCGGATTAACTTTTCATAAATCCAAAATTTCCCTTAAAACCTCAAAAGATCTGAACCTACCTAATCCTTATTCAACTTTCATATCAACAGTTAGATCAGTTTGAGCACTTTTAAACCGTTATATCAAATCGGGAATTCAAACCATCATCTCGATGCCTATAGAAAGGCCCCCTATTCTTTGTACCACATCGGTTTTCAAATAATTATGTGCCAAAGCTCTGCCTCTCTTCAAAAATTTCGTTCCAATTTTCCAAGTTTTCTTAGAATACATATGTCATTGGAAGCCTCCACACATAAACATATGTATTCAACCAAGGAAGTTAGAGAATGGAAAATATACAGGGAAATGTTAGTTGATCCAAAATTCTTTGCTAAGTATAATTCCTTGATTACGAAAAACATTAAACTGAATGGATGAGAGAGATTTTTCATAGCCAAACAGAAAAGTTAGGATCTGGTTTATCTAGAGTTTCTTATTGGGTTCTATGATACAGTAAGTTTTTTTTAACGAAGGTGGAAGAGAACAATTTTCCATCAAGAGTTATGGGAAAACCTATTACCTATCTTTTAACATGGTAGAAAATATTATTGGAGTTCCATATGAAGGGGAAGCAATTTTCTGCACTCACAAGCTGCCAGATCAGTCAAGAAGTTTTGATAAGGAGAAGGAAATAGAGTGACTTGCACTCAAAGGAGTAAAATCACTGAAGATTAACCATCTCTCAATGAATTTCAGGATTATAGAATTATGGGTACAAGGTTTCCTCATTCCAAGAAAAGGAGACAAGGAGTCCTTAAAAGTGACATATTTGTCTTGGATTTTTTGGTTAACCTAAGGAAGATAAACCTGGTGAAGTATATCCTTCTAAAAATTACCAACATCAAGAATGGATCTCTCAAATACCAAATCATCATGTATCTATAAATTTTGACTAATATTATAGTGCTATGATTAGAATCGTTTAAAATTCTCTATAGCTCTAAGCCTATAAATTTTAAGATCTTACTACTAAGTGATGACACCTTGAGGAGAATAAAAGTAGGTTTCAATACCATGTTCAAAAAAATTTATGATCTTTTAGAAAGCAAGATTTAATCTCTATATAAGAAAGTGGAAGTAGGAGAGACATCTATGAAAGATCATATGAAGAGAAAGAAAAAAGAACTATAAATCAAAGAGAAGCCTATAGTTCCAGAAACAGAGTCAGATCCACCAAAACTGAAAAATCCAAAAACTTTCTCTAATGAAGTTGTAGAGATGTGAAGGGAACATAATAAGGATAAGAAATAATGAGATCCTAGTTTTTTCCTAGAACCTACTAAAGCAAAGACCCTGAAGATTAAAACTACTAAAGATCTAGAGAAGTAAGAAAAAGAGAAGAAACAAAAGAAGAAAATGTTTGAATCTGAGATTGTTCCAGAACTTCTTAAGGCTACTAAGAAAGCCTCTGAAAGGATTCAGGTACTGGAATCCTTTCTCAAAGAACTAGTACTAGTATAGACTCCGGGTAACAAATTCATAATTTCAGAAACCGAGCTAGAAGAATAAATAGTTCAGGAAGAAGAAGTAGAAGAAGAAGAAAATGAGAGTGACAATGTTATAAAACAAGTTGAAGAATATCATGATAAGAAAAGTCCTTCCAAAAATCATTCAATCCAAACTTCCTAGGATGAATCAACTAAAATTATTTCTCAATGAAAATAGGATGATGGTATGAAAGAGGTTAACAAACCTTCTGATGATAAAATTAGAAATCACGACTTCATCCAACCTAACGATCTTAAGGAATATGATGAGAAATAAGAATTTGATGAAGATAAAATTGTCCAAATTTCAAATAGTGATCATGAATATCTGAAGGCTGCAGAGACTATTTCCAAAGTTTCCAAAGGAAAAAAAGTGATTTTTGATACACCTAATAAGGATGTGATGATTAATAAGGATATTGGTGGATCATCCAAAAGGAAGGCTGTAGAGCTAGAAAAAGAATCCTCACCTGTAAGGGAATAAAATTTCTAATCATCTTCCATGGGCCTGGATTTCATGGTAAAACCTCTTAAGAAGTTATTAGACACTATTCCTTTGTTTCTGAGTATTGATTCAAGATTCTAGAAGCTTCAAAAATCCTTTAATTATAATACATATTCCACAAGCATGATCATGGAAAAATTCATCAAGCTTGAGGAAAAATTGAAAACCTATTATATCGATTATGATAATCAGAGGAGATCTTGTAAAAAAATTACAAAGTGGTACAAAAGAACAATTGAAGACTTGGGAATCTTTGATGAATTCCAAGAATCAGTAAAATATACCTTCAATAATTTAGATGATAGGATAAAAAATCTTACAAAAAGTTTTACAGAGAAGCTGAACCTTGAACAAGTAGCCCTGAAACAAAGAAGAGAAAGATATAGATGAAAAGTTAAATTTAGTTGCTCAAAATTTGAAGAGAGAAAGGTAAATTAGGGAAGAGTTAGAAGAAAAGTTCAACCATCAATAAG
Organism: Viscum album; assembly: GCA_963277665.1. NCBI lineage: Eukaryota > Viridiplantae > Streptophyta > Magnoliopsida > Santalales > Viscaceae > Viscum > Viscum album. The sequence continues at coordinate 994,375,496 of OY728164.1, forward strand.
AGATACAGATTTCTCAGGAATAAAATCTTAAGTTTGAGGAAGAAAAAAATCAAGGCTCTGGATAAGAAAAACCCAGATCAAGAATTATTACTCAAGCGGTTTGAGGATGATCATAAGGAGCTCAAGAAGTTGAAGGATATTGTGAGGAAGATCTTTCCAAAGGAAAAAAAGGATGAATAATTTTTTTCTCTCAATTCCTATCTGTTATTGTATTACCCTATATCAATTTTTTCAATCATAATGAAAATTTTGTTGTCCTTCATTTTTTTTTGTATAGTTTTAATCTTTCAGGTACCATATTTTTTCCATTCCCACTATTCCTTTTTAAAAATCACAAAGGGGGAGAAAAGAATGATCAAAATAATACTAAGTATAAAGGATTAGAATGACCTAAGAAATGGGGATTTTAAGTAAGGGGGAGTTTACTTAATGAATATTTTCTTAAAAGAATTCAAAAATACAATCTTTAGGGATTTCAAAACCTAAGGGGGAGTTAATATTATTCATCATGATTCATAATTAAAGGGAGATAAGTTTTCTTTTAAAGTTCATGAAGCAAATTCTTATTACTTTTATTCTTTTTAAAAAGGTTGTTCATGATTTACAAAAAGGGGAACATTGTTGAGTAAATAAGGTTTCCTTATGACTTTTACATTCCTCTATGTTTTGAAAATCACAAACACTTTATCTTAAGGAAAAGTATCTTTCCCTAAGGGTTATTTTCTGAAGGAAAATTTCCCTTATCTATAGAAATTTCTATCCTTACCTTTTTTTTCATTTCCTCATTTTATAATCTCTCAAAACAAAATTCATTTTATTACTAATTATAAAATTCAGATCCTTCTTAAAAACCTTGGAATATTATAGTTCCTTGGATAATAGAAATCTATGAAATTCAGACTCCAAACTATCTAAAATTCAGACTTCAAATTATTTGAAATTCACACTCCGAATTCCTCAAAACTCAGACTCTGAATTCTTTAAAATTCAAACTCTAAATTCCTCAGAACTCAGAATCTGAATTCCTAAAAACATAGACTTTGCATTCCTTAGAAGTTAGAATTTAATTCCTTAGAAATCAGGCTCCAAATTACTTAGAACTCAGGCTCCAAATTCCTCAGAATTTAGACTCTGAATTCCTTATAATTCAGACTCCAAATTCCTTAGAATTCATACACTGAATTCATTAGATTTCATACTACATAACCTATAGAATTCTGATTCTGAATTCTTTGTAAAAAAGAATCCAAATATCCATGTTTTCTATAATTAGATTGTTTATATGATTAGACTCTGAATTTTGTTTTCCCTAGTCTCTAGATATTCAGAATTGGTTAATATAATACATTTTTACCTCACAAATGATTTTTTAAGTATAAAACAATGTCATACATTTTGTTTCTAACTAACCGTTGGTTGAATGACATGTGTATAGGTCCCTCTAAAACTGATGAAAAAATATGACCATTGGAATAGGGAGCCGACCGTTGAAGTTTTTCCTATAAATATAAGCTCATTTGAATGATATCATAATATATTGATCAAACTATATATTACATGATGTGATGTTATGAAGTGATTTATAGAGAGAGAAATACTCTCATGCTTTGTGCGTTTTCATGAACATCTTGTTCAGTCATGAAAAACTTGTTCAGATTGATTCATGTGACTCCTATTGTTTCTGAGTATAATTGAGGGATTCCAGGGATAGGAAAATAGAGGTTCCTACTACCTTAAAGTTCAAGGGTTTTCAGGGATAGCAATACATAATCCGATATTCTTATCTAGGGATTACCTTGGTGTGGGTACAATATACTTTCTTGAAATTATAAATCAAGGGACCTTTATCCAAGGTTGTTGGATACCCTACTCTTTGGGTGAAAATATTTCCTACTTGTTGCTTGTTTTTGTTTCCAGTTTTTAATTCCACTCTATTTTGATAAAGGAATAAAGTATAATTTTCTTATAATTTCTTATAGTTTACTCACTCTAATAAATAAGATTCTATATGCTTTAAGGTATAATCTTCCTTTAAGAAAATTTTTCTTAAGTTTCATTTACGGATTCATATTTTTCGGAACCTAATAAATTATATTTTTTAGAACTAAAAGAGTCTTTTTGAATTTATCTTGTTTAACATTGTTGAACATAGTTTTCCTTAAGGTTTAAAATGAAGGTTTTTAAACTTATAATTCACCCATCTTATAATTGATCATCTACAAACACTATTTAAATCCTATATTAATCTTTTGTATAATGGTTTAAATTATGTAATTAATTTATAAAATAACCATATTTATATTTATTATATCATATATAACTCTTATATAACACCTTACCACCTATTCGTTAATAATATTTCACTGTTACCATTTTTTCAGGTGTTAACTGCTTTATTTTTCCATGCATGTTTTGTCATGTAAATTCCGATTCATGACCATGGGATCTAGATTAATAATATATAGAATTTTATTAATGATATAACTATAATATTTAATGATTTATTACATTTTTATAAACATTATTGAAATTTGGACATGTAAAATGAGTCACATTGCTTCATGGAGATGGTAGGTCATACATACACATGAGCAATGATATCATTCCCTTAATAGTGAACAAGTTGAGAAAATGTATAATATATTAATTTTAAATAATAAATATCATTTCATAAGTATCATATATATCCACTATTTATGTCATTAGAATCATCCATGTAAACTGGTAATGGAAAACTAATTACACCGCTACATGAAGATGTTAAGTCGTACACACGCACGTGCAATGCTTTAGTTTTTCATAGGATGGATAAAAGGTGGAATATGGTTGCATTATAATCATAATGAAATATTAGTATATAGACGGTAAATTATTTATTAATTTAGTATGGAAACAACACATGAAATGGATGTATAATAAGAAATAAAATTAAAAGAGTCAGTAAAGATGGTTACCACTTTTTTAGTGGACTTCCATAAGATATATTCTTAAGGGATCTAAGGTTGGCCTTTTAGAAGAAAAATAACCTCTAGAATTTTTTTAAGGATGTTTAGAAGATGCGTTTTTAGGGTTTTATTGAGATATATGTCTCAAAATGGTGTAAATAAGTGAAGTAAGGGGTTCCCTTTCTTAATTGAGGTGAGGGATACTTTTGGAATTTCTAAAAATATTAAAATATAATAAGACTATTCTAGAGAATAATAGTTCCAAATTTCATATAAATGAATATTGGAATACATTTTAAACCATATATCATCCCCTTTACACTTATTTAATTTTTTTATGATTTTCAAATAATTTAATAAAATATTAATCCTATAAAATATCATTATTATCAATTTTGATACCATTCATTACTTTGACTTTAAAAGCATCAATACAATAAGAAATTTTATTTTATTATATCCTAAAAATTTCATGGTAATCTATATAATTTGTGTATAACCTTAAATATATCTAATTATATTACTTTTAATATTTTTAACATCATTTATTTGATTATTCCATTAATTAAATAATTACTACATCGGTGTTGTGTAAGATTTTAAATTAATCATTTATTCAATAAAAATTAAAAATATATTTTCATGATGCAGATAAATATTTTATTATTCAAAATAATATTTATAGTTTAACATATCCTTTGTATGACACCATATGAAAAATATTACACTTATTAAAAACAATAGTGTGATATTTTGGACTTTTCCTTAAATAAAATTCAATAAAGGTCATAATCCTATCCAAGTTGCCCCAAAAGGTCATAATTTTTTTTTGAAGATTATAGTCTAGATATACTTATAAAATAATATTTTTATAAGTTTTTTGGGACACTTTACGGTTCAGATCATTTTATTTTTAACCTAAATTATCCGATTTACCTTTTACCCTGGTAATAGAATTACTAAGTTTACTATTCATATTGAAAAAAATAAAAGGGTCCTATTTAATAAATTTAGAAACAATAAAAAAAAATTTTAATCCATTTTTAAAAATTTAAAACAAAAAAGATACAAAATTTAATTTAAAATTAAATCAGCAAAACACAACGAAAAAAAATTTTCTAGAGAAATGCATTTTTATGCCAAAAAAATATACTCATAAAAACATTAGGTATAAGGATGAATAAAATGTAATTAATTATATTGTATATATCAAAATATTACTTAAGTTAATTTGATATCAAATTCAAATAATAAAAATAAATTTTAATATAAAGAAAATGATAGTTTTATAAAAATCAGTATTTTCCACTATTCACTAGAAAATCAACCCTTTTAGTAAAATCCAAAAAGTTCACCATAATATAATTTTAATATCATGATTTGAAAAATGATATAATTTTTATAAATAAAATTTATAGAAGTTAAAAAATTGATTATAATGTTCGCTCGTAAAAATAAAGAAAACCCATTTTTGAAGAGAACATATTTTTGAAGAATAAAATTAATTTAATAAAAATAAAGATCTACTCAAAAAGATTAATTAATACACTAAAAATGAGTACAAAAAATATATATTTCATAATTAATTTAATACTATACTTTTCCACCAATTTAATGGATAGGTTATAATGGTCACCTTTAAATAATAATGTTTTGTGGTTTGTTTAAGCTCGGTGTCGCAATTCATATAAGATATTGTACAAAATGTTCTTCTTTTAAAATATCAGGGTGTTATATTTATAAGAAAATAAAAAATACCAATTTTCTAGGCATAGTTATCCAAACTAACCTCACCATAAAAAGATCATCGGGATGAGATAATTAGACATGGATGCTGAAGTTTAAATCTGGAAAATTTGATTAAACAAAGAAGTTTCTAAAGGGAAGAGAGTAAACCTTTTATTACTAGATAAACTATAATAGACAAAATTTACTAGGCACATGTCAATAGATATATAATTTCTAAATTTATCAGATGGAGATCTGTGTGAAGACTGAAGTGATTAGTTTTTTATGAAAATATAAAAAAGGATAAAATGTTCAATAGTGATAAAAGAAATATAAATCACGAGGTTTCAAAAAATGATAACTATAAATTAAAGTTTTTAGATTGTGAAAACATAAAGAGGAGAAAATAAGTGGCCCAAGAAGTTTAATTTTTGATAATAAGTATATAGTTAAAGTTAATACTAGATAGAGTAGTGCACTAGACGAAGAAAGTATTCTATGATAAAACTATTTAAAATCTACAAAAAATGTAGTCAACCATATTTAGTGGGTCAATAAAAATGGAAAAAGGTATATGGATTTTATTTCTTTAATAGGTTTAATATAAATAGTTAGGGGCATATGTGTTTTCTAAATAGACATAATGTATGAAGTTTCAATTCAAAAAGAGTTTTATTGAAATATGAAGTTCAAAGTGGTGAATTTATAGAGTTTTATGCTAAAGGAAATTCCATTGGAATAAAATACAATGGATAAACTTCTTCCAAATGAACATTTGTAAGGAAGTCCCTCAGATGAAAATTTCTAAGAATGTGGTATATAATGTTTGAGTTGAGGTAAAGAGATCAAACCAATAAATGTTGATTAGTTATAAATTTTTTTATTATGAATATATCTGTTGAATAAAATTTGATTTAGGGTTATTGGAAAAATTAGAGTCAGATGGAGAATTTTTTTTGGATTCATAAAAAAACAATTCATATAGATAAAGAAAATTCTATTTGTGATGTTTTGTGATTAAATAGAGAAGGATCCGTCAGGTGAAATTTTTAGAGAAGTTTTTTCTTATGAAGATTAAGATGGATAAGAAGACAAGACAAATATTTCACTAAATATAAGAGTTTTTCTTTAAGATCCATAAAGAAAATTCCATCAGATGAATGTTTGTGATGAAACCATCAAAAAAACATTTCACCAGACATAGTTTTTATAATAAAACTTTATAAACTCCTAAAAGTTGCTATTCTGATTTTATTCTTTCAATTAGTTTGATATATTTTGAGATGAAAAAAATTAAAAAATTGCCTTAAAGTATGAATTTAAGGATGTTTGGGAAAGGTTGGATTTACTGGAGAATTCATGAAGATTCATGAATATTCTAGAAGTGTAGAGAATTATCCAGTGGATTACAAATGAGCCGGAGATCCAAATTTCGAGTTTTAATGAGTAGGGAAGTGAAATCTGTTTCTTATCTTTTATACTTATGGAGAACCTATATAAAAGGGTAAAAAATTATAATGTACTTGTTAGTATACACACATACGTAAAAGTTGAAACACTGTATAAATCATATTAGAAGTTTGTTTCCAACTAAATATTGTCTTTGTGTTTAAGAAGTTTTCTATATTGAGTTTTTATTAGATAATTAGATATATGTTTCATTATATATATTATGGACAAAGAGAAATGGACAGAGTTCATTAGATAGAGTTTATATATAGATTTGAGGTGTATTTTATTTGGTAATTAGATAGATTATAGACTTTATATCAGGTACAAGTTTTTTTGAGGTGAAGCAGATGAACTATACTGGATGTATAAAAGGGTGCACCAGATAGACTTTATCAGATGGAGAAATCGGATGGAATTTCTAGAAGAACATTCATGGGGATATGAAGTTAAATGTCTCATACATTTTTTTGGAACTCAATTTTGTAAGAAACAAGTAAATTGATGGGATTCAGTATAACCATACATATCAGGAGATAGGAGGAGTCTAACGGGAGTTGGATCAAAAGTTATATTAACTTATTTCTAATAGTGAATTTCTATGTACCCATGGGAGTATCCATGAAAAGGACGTATGTTCTCACATTGATGTCGATACTTATAAATCTTATGTTCCTTTTTTACTATCTCATATTTTCAAACATGTGAGTTTTTTATAAATTACAAAAAAAATAACTCAAACAAGTGACAAAGGTTAAATTTCATAAAGTTGAATTTTTTTAAAAATAAAACCACTAATTTAATCCTCCCTTATTAGTGGGTCAATGATCCATAGTAACTTCATGTGGTATCAGAGAAAAGGTTCCCCTATTGAATCCTAATCATGGAAAATCACAATTCAGTAAAAAATAGTGGTATTCATACATTTGATTAAAAAAATTATCCTGGTTGGGGAAAATAAAATGATACCCTATCTTCTATCACTAGGCCTAGAGGTTTTAGACGAAAAACTGGGTTTCTGACCATTGATAAAAATGCTAATATGACTTTTTATAAAAAGGGAAACATTGAGGTTTATGGAAAATCTAGAATTTTTTTTCTTATATCTTTTTTATAAAATGTTTTGATGTAGATGATTTGTCTTAAAGAATTTAAGGAAACTTAGGACAAATTTGAAAGTATCTTTGAGTGAAACACCAATGTGAAAGAGGAAAATTTACAAATCTTGCGAAGAAAGTTTTAAGATATCAGAATGAGAGACGAATAAACTTTTGATAAGTATTTTACCAGAGTTAATGAAGTTGTGGAAAATATCAAAGGCTTTCGAGATTTCTTGGAATATTATACCATTTTAAATAAACTCATTAGAAACTTCCTTGATAGGTTTTACTCTAAAATGTCTACCATAGAAGATAAAGATGATTTATATCTTGGTGAATTACATAATTTTCTTGTTTCTTATAAAATGAGGAAAGTACTAGAATTAAAAAAAATGAAATATAAAATGGATTTTGAAACTATGATAAAGATGAAGATCCAGGAAAATGAGAATATTGAAATAAGTAATTCAGAAGATCAGGAATATGATGAAATGAATGATAAGATCATCTCAATTATATATAAAATTTATCATAGATGTTGAATAATGTTTGGAGGAAAAATTACACTTAATTTTTTGAGTAAAGATGAATTTTTCATTTTTCTATGAACTTACCCAAGTATAATGTTGGTGAATATGAATATCATTCTGAAGAAAAACCTTTGTGGAATAATTTTAACCAAACTTATAAAGAATATAAGAAGTACACTGGTGGTAAGAAAAAGTTCATTGAAAATAAAAGAAGTACGTTGAGTAGGAAAGTCAAGTTTGTCTTTACTGACAGAAATTATTTATAATATGAATGTTCAGAAAAATTTAGAACCTTATTTGAAAATATTGATAAAAGGGATGATTCCTCAAATTATGAAAAATATGAAGAAATAAGATGTGAAGAAACTTAAAGAGAATAATAGTTGATATAATAACCTGTGAAATGTCTTTAAAAAAATAAAAAAACTCAAGAAATATATTGTAATGATGAAGAGATAAATTTTAAGGAATAATTAATAAAGGAAAGATGTTCTTAAATAGAAATATGCATATATTTAGGATATTATAAACCTCAAATTGAGAGTTTATAAGCAAGGAAATATGGTGGAAGATCTTGGTAGGAAACTTGCTACCAAGGAAGATGAGTTTTGTAAAACTCAATGAATACTTATTTAGGTTGAAAGTACCTTAAGAAATTTGAAAAATATATTCAATAATACCTTAGAGATAAAAGATGAATCATCTCAAGTTGTTGAAAAAGTGTTTTCCAAGAATTAAGTGAAATTTTCACCCACAAAATGTAAAAGTTCATCTAATTTTACAACCATGTAGGTGTTAATAAAAATACAAAAAAATTATTATGTTGTTAAAGGATGTGAGAAATACTTCACATCAATAATTTTTGAAAATATATCCCATAATAATTTTTCCCCATGTCAGGAGGAAAAAATCTGAAAGAAGTAATGAACCTCAAAAACCTTCTTATAGGGAAATATTTCACTTTTATAAAAAAACCTAGATTCAATGGTTTTTTGCTGATGTGGATATTATGGGAAAAAATATTAAAATGTTGAAACAATATACATATTCCTAGAAATAGGCATGAAACAAAGGAGATAAATAGTGTAATAAAAGTGAGAAACTTTCATAATATTTATGAAGTTGGAAAATAAAATTTCAAGATGTTATAAAATTTCCAATGAAAAACCAATTTTATTTCATGGAGGAATTTTGTGGAATATGTGACCAACTGGGTCACTTCATTGAATAATGTATGACTACTCTTTTAGGAAAAGTTTCTTATGTGAGGAAATAAAAGGAATCTATAAAGAAGAAATTTAAAGAAAGAGCCTTTGTTGTTGTGATAGCTCTGAAAGTATGAAAATGAAATAAATCATGGATTCTTGATATTGGTTGATCCACACACATGAAAAGTGATTTAAAGATATTGAAACATGTTAAAAACCATAATAAAAGAGAGGTTAATTTTTTAAATGACAGTTCCTTAAAAATAAGAGGAATAGAAACTGCTGAGATTGAATCTCCGAAAATGAAATCAAATGAAGTCTTAAATATTTATGGGATCAATCACAAATTACTTAGTGTGATCCAATTTTTTTATGATGGAAAGAAAGTTATTTTCAAAAAATATTCATGCATCATCAGATGTATATGAGATGGTAAAGTTTTTATAATGGGAGAAGGAACTAGAAGAAATCTCTTTCAAATTGGAGAACTTGGTAACTCATCTTATTTAAGTGACAACGATGAGAAAAAATTATGGCATAATAAGGTTTGGAATCTTGGAAAGAAAAATATCAAAAAAAATATAAAGTAGATACTGTAAGAAAATTTCCAACATTAAAAGGAAAATAATATTCTGTTCGTACAACATGTCAGAATGGGAAGATGATTGGAAGATTCCATAAGAAAGTTGAAAATTAGTCTATAAGACCTCTTAAGATTATTAAATCTAATTTATGTAGAATTATGAGACAATAATATATGAAAGTGTATTATACTTAATAACTTTTATTGACGATTTCATTTTGATGACTAACATTATTTTTATGAAGTACAAGTCAACGGTAGCTAAAATGTTTATATTTTCTAGAAGCGATGCTGAGGGAGAAATGAGTGTTTATCTAATAATGTTTAAAATTTGATAATGGAAAGGAATATACATGTAATTAATTTGAATAATATATAAATAATAATGGAATCAAATGTTAGTATAGTGATCTATACACCCCTTAACAAAATGGATTAGCATAAAGGAAAAATAGAATCTTTGTGGAAATGGGAATATGCATGCTAATAGAATATAAATTTTCTAAGTTTTTCTAGAGAGAAGAAATTAATACTATGGTACATGTATAAAATATATGTTTATTAAGGCTAGAATAAAACATTAATTCCTACGAGATGTTCTATAACAAAAAATATTCAGTGAAATATTTCAAGGTTTTTGTAAGTCCATATTTACTAATGATTCAAAATCCAGATCTCGGAAAATTTGATGAAAAATTTAAGGAGTGAATTTTCATGGGATATTCATCCAATAGAATAAGTTAAAAATTTTGGAAAAAATGATTAAAAAGTTATTGTATTCATGTGATGTGAAAGTTTTTGAAAATCTAACCTCCATAAAAAAGGATGTTGAAAATGTTGTGGGAGATAAATTGATGAATTCTAATGAGAATAATAAAAGTGAAGATAAAAGAGAGCCAAAATAGATGCCAGAAGATTCAGAATAATCATGAGTTGAGGAAAGTGAATAAGGAAGAAAATATATGAAATTTCATACCCTATAAAAATAGGTATAATTTGAAAATATCATTAGAAATTTGAAGTCCCTAGTTCAGTCCTGAAGAAAGATGATATTAGAAAATTAGAAATAACTTATCTCATAGGTTGAATCAGAATAAATTTTATAACCTATTGAACAAAAATAATATATACATGATATGAATGAAGAGTGAGATCAAATTGAGAAAAATGAAACTTGGTAACTTGTTCCATGTCCAATAGGAAATTATATTATTGGGAAAAATTAGGTGTATAGAAACAATATGAATGAACATGGGTAAGTTTCATAAAATAAAATAATACTTGTTTGTAAAGGCTATTCATAGGTGGACGGTGTGTATTTTGACGAAACTTTTCCCTTATTGAAATATTGGAAACCGTCATAATATTCTTAGCAGTGGCTAAAAATAACTTTTATAAAGTCTATTAGATAGATATAAAGTCAAACTTCTTAAATAGAGAAATTGAGGAAGATATTTATATTGATAAATCTTATGGGTTCTTACTTGAAAATGGTGGAATCAAGGTTTATAAGTTGAGGAAAGAATTATACAGGTTGAAAAAAAATCCACATTCCTAGTACTCAAAACTGGACAGTAGCTTAAAAGTTTTTAATTTTTCTGAAGGGAATATTCACATAAAATTTTAGGTAAATGAGATGAACTCATCTACCCTAATTTTTATTGTTTATATTGATGAAATATTTTTTTTGGTGATAGAAAAAATGGTTGTAAAGAGTTTGATGAAGAAATAATTTTTTTTAATTTCAATGCTCAGGTAATTAAATTTCTTCTTAGGTTTACAAGTGAAACATATTGAAAGATACATTTTCTTATCTCAAGAAAAGTATGTTAGGGAGTTTTTACTAAAGTTTGGCATGGAGGATTCTAAAGAATTTTCAACTTCAATTTAAGTTTCCATGAATATGAGTAAAGATTAATATAGGAAAAGTGTGAATCAGAGAGATTTATAAAGGTTGATAGGAAGTTCTCTCTATCTTATAACCTCAAGCCCCAACATCGCTTATGTAGTTAATTTTTGTGCTAGATATGAGAGTGATCTAAAGGAATATCATATGTTGTAAGTGAAAAAAATTATGAGATATGTTAAAGGATTGACTTCACATAGGATATTGTATAAAAGAAGAAGTGATATAAGACTTCATGGATATATTGATGCTGATTGGGTTGAAGATTACAATGATAGAAAATCAATATCAGGAGGAACATTTTTCTTGGGATATTGTTGTGTGAGTTTACATGGTAAGAAACAAAGCTTAGTAAATTTGAGTATAGTGGAAGCATAATATTTTTCCACCACCCATACTTGTACAAAAATGTTTTGGATGAAAGTATAACTGGAATATTTGAAAGAGAAAGTTTCTACACCATTTAATATTCTTTTGGATATCCAATGTTCCATTTATCTTTCAAAAAATCATTTCCAACACTCTATATCTAAACACATTAGTAGAAAGCATCACTTTATAAAGGAGAAAGTTGCTGGTGGAGATTTTATGCTTGAGTACATTTATAAAAAATATCAAATTGCTAATATTTCTTCTAAAGATATTCCAAAATAGAGTTTTTTGAGATTAAGGCTACAACTTAATGTTTATACTCCAACAATTACTTTTTAAAAGTTTGTAAGGAAGTCCCTCACTGTGATTTGGATTATTTTAAAAAAGTGGGAGAATATGTATAACTTTATCCTGAATAGGGGAGATAAAAATTTATCTAAAAAAGGTGTAGATTAAATATATTTATTTCAAAAATAAAATTGAAGTCATCGTTATCATAAAATAGGAGGGATGAAAAATTAAGAAAAAAATGAGGGTGATCTTATCTTAATATGTCCATAAATTTTCTTGTCACTGAGGGATGAAATTCCTTGAAAAACATTACTTTATCCAGTAGTGTGGTTTCAGAACTTTCTCTATGAGAAATTCTATGTTTTGGTAAAAGTTTAAAAAAATTAGTGATAAAAAATTTTGAGTGGTGAAAATATGCTAATGAATGTTTCCAAAAAATAAAAAGGGGTAGACTAAAGATCCGTTGTGATGATTTTAATAAAAATGTTTTGTATTTATTGACAACTCGTTTTTTAATGATTGTTTTTGTAAAACAGGTGAGAATAAATCTTTGTTAAGTAAGTTTGTTAATATAATTTCTAAATAATTCAAATGATTAAATGCTATATATTCAAGTTTCTAAACATAATGAAGAATACATCATCCAAGTTTATGTTTTTATAAGGGGAAAGATGTAAATATTATTTACAGAAAAAAATTTATAGAATTTTTTTTCTAGATATACCTAATCATATGTAAGGAATAATACACTAGATTTACCTTGTTATAAGAGAAACCAATTTTGAGTTTCCACACAAAGAAACAATACTGAGTTTCTAGACATAGTCATTCAGATGAACCTCACTGGATAGAGATCATCATGCTGAGATGATCCGACGTGGATATTAAAGTTTAAATCTAGAAAATTTTGTCAAATGAATAATTTTATTAATGGGAGAGAAGTAAAACTTTTATTACTATATGTAGTCTATCAGACAAAATTTACAGATTATAAGTCATCAGGAAGATAGTTAGTAAAGTTATCAGACAGAGATCAGTGTGAAGACTGAGGTGTTAAGTTTTGTATGGAAATATACCAAAGGAGAATATGTATAATTTTGATAAAATAAATATAAATGGGGATGTGTACAAAAATTACAAGTCATAATTCAAGTTTTTATTTTGTGAAAATAGAAAGGGGAGAAAATAAATGGAATAAGAAGTTTAATGTTAGAGAAGAAGAATATAGTTAAAGTCACTACTGGACATAGTAGTGAAGGAGACAGAGAAAGTATGATGTGAAAAAGTATTTAAAAGTTTCAATAGTGTGGTCAATCTTATTAAATGCGTCAAGAGGAATATAAAAAGGTGTATGAAGTTTATTTATTCAAAAGGGTTAAGATAAATGGTTAAAGGAATATGTGTTTTTTAGGCAGACAAAATGTATGGAATTTCTATTCAAAAGAGTTTTTTTGTAAGCTAAAGTTCAAATTTGTATAGTTATAAAGTGTTATTTTGAAGGAAATTCCATCAGAATAACATCCAATGGATGAACTTCCATTAAAATAAAATTTATAAGTAATTTCATCAAGCATAAATTTCTATTAAAGTGGTGTATAAAGTTTTATTTGAGGTAAAATGATTGGGTAGAGGAATGTTGATCAATCAGACATACTTTTCTTATAAATTACATTGGTTGAAGAAGAGTTGAGAAAGGGTGATCAGAAAAATTAGAGTCATATAGATATTTTTTTGGATTCTTCGAAAAAATAATTCATCCAAAAAAATAAAATTCTAGTTGTGAAGTTTTGTGATCAGATATAGAAGGATCCATCAGATTAACTTTTCAAAGATGTTTGTTTTATATTAAGTTTAATATGAGGAAGAATACTAGACAAATATTTCATTGGACATAGGAGTTTTTCTTTAATAGTTACCAGGAAAATATTCAATCAAATGAAAATTTGTGATGAATCCATCAGAAAAACATTTCACTGGATATTGTTTTTCTGAGAAAACATTTTAAAGTCCCAAAAGTTATGGTGATGATTCAATTTTTTCAATTAGTTTGATATATTATGTTATTAGATAAAGTGAATAAGTTCATTAACATATGAATTTAAGGAATTTTGAGAAACTTTGGATTTACTAGATAATTTATGAAGCTTCATTAATATTCTATATGTGTAGAGAATCATCCAACGAATTGAAAATGAGCAGAAGATCTGAAATTTGAGTTTTAATGAGTGGGAAAGTGAAATGTGTTTCCCACATTTTCTACTTATCTGGAACCTATATAAAGGGATGGAAAAGTAAAATACATTTATTACTGTATACATGTAAACACAATAAGAAATTCTATATAAATCATGTTAGAATTGGGTTTCTAACTTATTTTTTTTCTTGTGTTGAAGAAGTGTTCAAGACAGAGTTTTCATTCAGAAAAATGGATAAAGATTTTAGTACATATTTTATAAATAGATTAAAATAGACATAGTTCATCAAAAAAATATTCTGTGAAGATTTAAGGTGTAGTGTTTTTAGTAATCAGATAGAGTAAAAACTTTGTACCAGGCATACTTTTTGTGAGGTGTAATAGATGGACTATACCAAGAATATAAAAGGGTTAACTAGATGGACTTTACCAGATAGAGAAATCAAAAAGACTTTTCGGATGAACATTTTTGGGGTTATTAAGTTACAAAGTCTCATACATTTTTTGTGTGGCTCTGTTTTGAAATAAAAACTTATATATTGATGGGAGTTATTATAATCATACCAAATAGGATATAGAAGGAATCTAATAGAAGTTACATCAAAATTTGTATTCAATTATTTATAATAACGAATTTCTAAGGACCCATGAGAGTGGCCATGACAAGGATGTAGGTTCTCACACCAAGTCTAAACCTTGTAAATATAATATTCCTTTTTTTAATTCTTCATATTTTCATACTTGTGAGTTTGATATAAAACTTTATAAGGAAATTAACTCTAACAAGTTACAGGGGTTATATTTCATAAAGTTAGAAATTTGTTAAAATATGACCATTGATTCAACCCCCTATTTTAAATGGATCAAAAATCCTTATGAACATCATATATATTGTTTACTTATTAAAAAAAATTCTCTTCTATCTTATTCCCATATAAATATTTAAATATAGACATGAAAAACCTATATGAGGCACGACAATTTTACTTGGTTCACCCTTAATTGGGCTTGTATAAGGAGAATAAAAAGAAAATGTATCAATGTAATGTATAAAATATAGTGTAATACTGTTACAATGTTCAGATCTAATTCACTATCCCTCCTAGTTCACTACCAATCACCCTTTTAAATCTTACTACTCTCTCAACTGAATTATGTAAACTTCTCCTCTAGAAAATTATTTTATTGTTCTAAATTAGTTTAGATCTGATTCATACATATGGGGGTGTTCCATAGAGTTTTATTTTAATTTGAGAGATTAAATACACTCTTCTATACACTTGTATTTTTGGAAAACTGTTCACTATGATCTCCCCTACTGTTCTGTGAACTCAACCATACGGAACACTGTTCAATGTTAACTCTAATTCACAAACTTCACTATATGAGATACCTTGAAAACTCCACCTTCACTTCCATGAAAATAATTTTTTTATAATATAATGAAAAGTTACTTCCACATAATTTCACTTCATATACTACTTCCATGAACTCTCTTCTATAATCCTTCACTTTGTAAGCTCACTTATACGAACTCCTCTCTACACCTTACACCCTACAAACAACTTTTAGACTTATCCAAATTTCTACATTGGTAATCTTATAATGAAATTTAATCAAATTATAAATAAAGAAATTAGGGGTCTTATTTATATGCAAAAAACTATGATAAATATTCTAATCACAATTATTCTTCATCCCTTTAGTTAAACTAATCCACTACATCACTGCAACTCATACCATGAACTCCACCTCATAGTGTATAGACTGACTTCACTATTTGTGTACTCTTATTCATAGTGACCAATTTTACCTTGAAATAACTATGTACATAATTTTTTCTCATAAAAATAAACTCACTTCTACCTCATTACCATTTACACCCTTCTATATCATAAAAACATACACATTTACCACACACTCTCCTGCTTGGCCTCTTGGTCCACCTACTCGACCTCATGATAAAACACTCATGAAATTCCTTTATTATTCTTCTAACTTATAAATTTTTGGTATATATACTATTAATTATGGTCCACATAGTATCCTTTATAAAAAAATTTCCTTTACCAAAAACCCACTTTGAACCATAAGATTTTTAGGACAATAAATTTAGCAAACACTGGGAAAAAACACAACTTTCAACATGTTTTCATGACAACTTTATCAACATTATATGCCAAAAAACAAAACCACCCAAAAAAATTAAAATTAGATCATGAGTTATTTTTCCTAAGAATATATATATATATAAATAACTCACATTTCTTATAAAGAGTTATGAAAAAATCAATTCCTTCTGGTAATTCAGGCATTTGAGGGGAATGGTTTACCTCAAAACTAGGGGTGGGGAATGATATTTATGTAGCGTTTTTTGTGTTGTTTATTTTTTTTGATTCATTTATATAAAAATATTTAATAAATAAGTCTATCAATTATGTTTTTCTTATATAAATTTTATTCATGACTTAATCTTATTTATTTTCTTATCTTTATCCCTATGTGTATTTCTTTTGATAGATACTACTTATTTTGAACACTCATTTTCTCTTTTATAAATTAACAACTCTTAATAAAATTAATTAATACACATATTTAAAAGTAAAATATTACCAATAAAAAGGTACCTGAAAATTTTCCTCCCCATGATGGCCAATAAACATATTCTATATTTATTGGTTTATCATGTGTACATATATATGTGGTGGGTGTGGGTTTACCTTCCCTTAAACAACCCTTATATGATGCTTCATAATAGTCTACAAGGCTCTATGATCCTTTACAATAACCATTAATACAAATTTAATTCCAAAATTATCTAGTATAAATTAAATATTCAATGGATAATGAAGAGTTAATCAACGTTTCATTATTCTATTTTTTAATAAAATAGAGAAAGTATATCATAATGTTACCCTAATCATATCACACCACAACCTTGGAAATTATTTTATTTTATTTTATTCTTATATTTGGATCATTTATCTGAGGTTTGGTTTAAGATCCTGGTTTTAACTTTTGAGTCTTGGAAGTTTTCAAGTGAGTTTTTGGTGAAAAGTGGAGGTTTTGGGCTTGACAACAGATGACACATGATTGGTGTATGGTTAATGGAAACCATGCAACCTTTCTTAGGAAACCATGTGAAAATATTGATTTTGGATAGTGGCAACCACATGGTTTAAAAAACTATGTTTTATAACCATATGACATGTTCCTCATTGATAGTGAGTGTCACACAGTTGGCATAAAGTTTGTAAAATTGTGCGGCCAAACCATGCGAGTTTCTCAGATGATTAAAAGTGTAAAATTACTATTTCCCCCGTACCATTTTAATGCCAATTCAGGTTTCTCCTCCCTTTATCTACCTATGAACATCATGAGAGCCTCTAATCTCCTCATCTCTTTCCCTCCATCCATTTTTAATCCCCATGAAGGTTTCTAGGTATGATTAATTGAGTTTTTTTGTTGATTTCTTCCTCATTTTTCTTTTCTCTCTTGGGTTCTTGGTTTTTATTGGTGAGGTTTCCTTGTTGGCTGAACCCAGGGTTAGGGTTGATGTGTGGTTTGTTTTCTTTGATGTTAGTGTGTGAGGATTATCTCTCAATCTTAGTTATTCCTTCTCCTAAAGTTTGGTTGCATTAAAATGTCTTTGAAGTAGGTGTTTCCATCCATTTACTTTCTAACACATTCCGTTGATGCTTGATCTTCCATTTAATGATTTAAAAATACTATAATCATTCTTGAGATGTGATAGTATGAATTTATTTGGTGATTTTATGATGGAAACTTGATGTGAATGGTTTTCAAAGGATTTATCTATCTATGACTATGTTTAAATGAATGCATGGTGTTTTATAAAATTCCTCTTATTTTATAAAAAAATTAAATTGAGCACTTCTGTGTTATTTGGCATTTTTTTTATTTTTGTATCTCAGTTGAAATTATTAATTGGACATGGTGTGTGGTTTGGATACCTCTTTATGGTATAATTATTTGTGGTAAAATGTTTTGGAAAGGTTCTACCAGTTTTTAAATTCTTGTTGTTGATGATGAAATTTTGTGACTTGTTGTGTTGGTTTGAAGGAAAGTGGTGTTTCTTTGTAAATGGTTTTTATTTTGGAAATAGGCGGTTTTCATGTGTGATTACAGTTCCTGTGAATGAAATGGATTTTCTATGTATTTGTGATTCTTGGATTATAATGGGAACCACTAGAACTTGGGATGGGATCCCATCTAGTGGCTCGTGCATGGGATCATTATTGGTATTGAGTCCACTAGACCTTGGGATGCGTTCTACTCTATTGGATACCATATTATGAAGTCATGGGATATGGTTTCTATAACATGTTTTTCCATGTATTATTATTATTATAATGGGATTCTTGGGCATCTTCTTTAGGTTTGAGTGATGGTTTCTTGTCGACTCTGATTAAATGGGTTGGTACCCCCTTGAATTGATTAGGATAGATGGAACATGCCACTAGATTGGATAGTTTAGACTGTCTAGTTGGTTATTGACTATGGAGCTTCACCATATGCCGAAAGGTGAGTCCGAACTGATTACATGCATGGATTACCTCTAGAGGTGTTTATTAAGTGACCATGATTACTATCTAGATGTTCTTTTTTGATTTTAGACCTACTAGTTTATAACAGTTGGCTTTGTATCATTTACTTTCTGATTAACACTTTTTGATTACTCAGTATGGACTTGTAATTGGGTTTTTCCATTGAAATGGGTTTTGAAAAGTGTATCTTTCTTGGAAAAGGAAATATGTGTGTGTTGTTTTAAAATAGAAAATTATGGAAAGCTATGTTTACTTGCTAGAAGTGATTTAAAATCCTATATTATAAATTTATTTTTAAACCAGTGTTTGTGGACTATTGGGAAAGGAAATTCATGGACTCTATAGTGATTACCTAACAAGAAGTTTAAGCTCTCACCCTTCTTGTTCCACTCAGCATATGTAGACATGATCTATTTTGAAAGTTTAGGTTTCTGGTTTGGTTGTTCCCTTAGAGTTTGTTGGTCTTGTAGTTGGTGGTGACCAAAAGGTCACGTGGAGATCATGTTCATGTGTTTTGGTTTCAATTTTTTATTTATTTATTTTTTGTTAAGCTATTGTATATGGATTATTTTTTAGATTTATTGATATCCAATTATTTTTGGTTATGGTGTGTGCTCAATTTATTTATTTAATCCTAGTTTTTTTTGGGAAAAAAACATTTCCATTATGATTACTTTGATTCCCAACACTTGTTTCTAGCCCTTGGGGATCAGGAACTCCCTTGGGACCTTGTCTTAGACCGGGTCAAGTGTCACATTGGATGGATTCCTGGTTTGGTTCATGAAAAAATGGTATCAGAGTAGGACCTTGTTATTTAGAGTGTTAGGTAGTTTGAGACTAAGAATATCATAACTCGTGTGGTAGGTAGGGGAATGACTTCATGAACCCTTTCTCATTCTATTCCTCAAGTTTCCAATAGTATTTCGGGATTTAAGTATTTTGTTTTGGTTTTTGGAGGCATCGATGGGGAATGAAAATGGAGGTGATCTAGTGTCATGTTTTGATATCACATGGAGTAGTGCACCATGTGGAGTATAAATTCATGATTCATGGTCCTCTTAGTGGTTAGTGATTTCTTGGGGAATGGTCCACTAACCATGTTTCCAAGTTACTCATGAACACTAGTTACTCATTCTGGTAATTTTTTTGTGAGTTGTGTTTTTTTTGGTTTTGGTTTGTGGGTGTGGGATTTTAAAATGAAAATGGTTTTTTAAATGGAAATTATTTTTTCAAGCGGTTTTAGATTGAAAAGTGAAATGATTTTTTTAAAGGGTAATTGATTCAAAGTTTTGAAAAGTTTTGGAATACATGGAAGAAAAGTGAATTAATAATTTGTTAAATGATGAGGTTTGATGATACAGTAATATGTGTGATCCTTAGTATTCCTTATAGATGTTCATATATGTGTGGGTATGTATGAAGAGTTCATGTTGGCATGTGTGCATAGATGATGTAAGCAGAAGTGGGATGGACACATATGTGGTGGTTAATAGAATTTCATGGGTGAGTATTTAAAATCAAAGGTTTGGTTTGGTTTTTCAAAATAATGTTTGGAAGGGAAAATGATTTTAGGAATTGGTTTCTTTAAAAGGTTGTTTTTTTAAAAAATGACTTTCAACATTTGGAAAGTGGCCTTAGAAGAAGGCAGTTTTGGAAATTGAATTGAATTGGTGGTTTTTAGAAAGGGGTTCCTAGTTTCATTTATGATTTTTGGATATTAAGCCTATTATTTTGGGTTGATGTGTTATTTTGGTGGATTTTTGGTTGAATTATGATTTTGGTTTTGTGCTCCTTGTTTTTTTAAAAAATATACCGCCTAGAAAGGTCTCCAAAGTTTATAGTGGGTCTCTCCCAGTTTCTAGTTCTTCTCAGTTGTTTTCCATATTTTTTGGTGATTGAGATCCATTAGAGGAAGTTGAATGGATTGAATAAGTTGAGAGTGTCTTCAAATCGTTAGGGACTCCCGAAGCTGTGAGAGTGCATACTATTATTTATTTTTTTGAGGGTCCACCTTTGGATCTTTGGAATGTGATTGCTTCATCATCGATGCAAGTTGGGATGAAATGGGAGGTGTTCAAGACCAATTTTTTTCTGATGGTTTGTACCTAAGGAGGTGAAGAAGAAAAAGGTAAGAAATCATATGAATTTTTAATAAGGCCAGCATATAGTGAAGGATTATGTTAAACATTTCAAAGAGCTGGTTTCTTTCTATTCAGAGATAGAATTCCATGATCTACTAAAAACCCATCTATTCCTTTTGGGTCTTCATCTAGAGATTAAGGAGCAAGCCCTATCCTCCAAGGATATTCATTTTGAGAATTTATTGGATGAATCATTCTTAGTTGAGTTAGTTTTCAGAGTGCAAGAAGTTAGAGATATGGTGTCTCTTGTTTCTCAGGAAGGTTCCCCATTTGGTGAGGGGTGTGTGGGAGAGGAAACTGTGTATTAGAATCCAATTTCTTTGGTTCCAAATTTTTACTTATCAGATCATTCGCTCGTGTGTTTTCTATTTGGCTAATTCAGGCATTCATATCTGCCGTTTCGTAATCCTTTGAAGACCTATCTCGATTGTGTCCGTTTGTGTCACCTGGATAAGTTTTATAAGAATTATTTATTAAATAAGAAGCCTTGATCAATTGATTTTAGTTCTTAGATGCGGGGAAGAAGATGCTTCAGACATTAGGGATCCAACCAGAGGCCTTATAGTGAAGCTTTTCACATAGTTAGGAATGGCTAGGTGGTGGAAAACCCTAGACCTGATTTGATCCTCAGTGTTGGGGTGGAGACTATTGAATTTCTTTGTTTTATTATGTACTATTATTTTAAGTTCCATCTTTTGTTGTAAGATATTGATGGTTTTTTCCTTTTATAATCAGAGTGATTATGCTCATTTTTATGTGAGTATTGGAATTGATTTTCCTCTCTTGGGTGTGCTTAACTTTCTTGTGGGTTGGATTAGTTTTCAGTTTTTCTTTTTTGGAGATATATGGGCTTGTGAAAATTGATTACTGTAGATTGTGTTCAAGTTCTTTGTTTGCTTAGAGTTCCTTTTTTGGTTTCCCCTTATGTTGGGAGTTTGGTTTACATGGGGAATTTCCAGTTCTTGTAGCGGTGTTTTCTATATCGTGCAGAGAAGTTTGGTTTACTTCGTGTTAGGAGTTTTAAAGTCACTTCAGCTGTGTTCAAATTTTTTAATGTTGATCATGTTATTTGGGTATTTGTGGTGGGTAGAAAAATATCATGTTCTCCCATTTTTCTTCATGTTA
This sequence comes from Viscum album, assembly GCA_963277665.1. Taxonomy (NCBI): domain Eukaryota; kingdom Viridiplantae; phylum Streptophyta; class Magnoliopsida; order Santalales; family Viscaceae; genus Viscum; species Viscum album. The sequence goes on from OY728164.1 coordinate 994,397,636, forward strand.
TGGTTTCCTTTAGAAATGGATGGGTGCAATTTTTGAAATGAAAGGTCACCCAAAGGTTCATGGTTTACTTCAAATTTATTCGATTTTGGGATCAAGTTTTGTTTATCATCTGAACGAGTGACTTTATAAGGATAGAAAGTTATTTTTGTGGGAAAATTATCACACCCTGAACTTGGAAATTATTTTATTCCTATCTTTGGATTATCTGGTTGAGGTTTGGGTTGAGCTCCCAATTTTAACTTTTGAGTCTTGGAAGTTTTTGGGTGAGTTTTTGGTTAAAAGTCAAGGTTTGGGCTTAACAGAAGGTGGAACATTATTGGCGCATGGTTATGGGTAATAGTGTTCCCTTTACTAGGAAAGTTTGTGGAAAATATTGATTTTGGATAGTGTCAACCTTATAGTTGGTGTATAGTTTAGAAAACCGAACAGAAAAACTAGACAACATGTTCTTCTTGGAAAACAATGGGTCCATGATTGGTGTACAATTTGGAGAACTGTGAAATCAAACCATGAGAGTTTCCATGATCATTAAAAGTGTGATATTCCTCTTTCCCCCTCCACTGTTTAATCCCAATTTAGGTTTCTCTTACCTTACTTGACCTAGGCACACCATGGAATCCTCTAAGATCCTACTCTCTTTCCCTCCCATTTTTGAATCCCCTTGAAGGTTCCTAGGTATGCTTTTTTGAGTTTTTGGTTGATTTATTCCTATATTAACTTTTCTCTCTTTGGTTCTTAGTTTCTCTTGGTGGGGTTTCCTTTTTGGATAAACCCTAAGGGTTGGGCTTGATTTGTGGTTCATTTTCTTTGATGTTACGGTGTGCAGATTATCTATCGGGATCATTTATTCATTATCCTGAAGTTTCTTTGTGTTCTCACATTGTTGAGGTAGGTGTTTCTATCCATTTCCTTTCCAAAACATTCTGTTGAAGATTTATATTTACTTTAATACTTTCAAAATACTATAATCATTCTTGATATGTGATATTATGAATTTATTTGGTGATTTTATGATGGAAACTTGATGCGAAATGGTTTTAAAAGGGTTTATCTATTTATTCCTATGTTTAAATGCATGCAAGGTTTTTGATTAAATGCCTCTTGTTTTCTAAAAAATGAAATTAAGAACTTGTGGTTTATTTGTATTTTTTTTTGTATTTTGGTAGATTTTTTTAAATGATTAATTAAGCATGGTGTGTGGTTCGTATGCTTCTTTATGGAATAATTATTTTTGGTAAAATGTTTTGGAAAGGTTCTCTTAGTTTTTAAATTCTTGTTGGTGATATTGAAATTTTGTGACTTGTTGCATTGGTTTTAAGGAACACAATGTTTCTTTATAAATGTTTTTGGTGTAAATGATGTGTTTTATTCTATTTGGAATGTTTGATTTATTAATGGTTTCTTGATACCCTCTTGGAACTTTGATGAAAATAGGTTCTTCCTTAAACTTTGGTTTTCTAAAAATCTTCTCCTTCATTTCCTTTTCCATGTCCAAAATGGTTTCTTGATTTCTAAATGGTGTGTTGGTGCTTCATGTGACTTTAAATGTGGTTTCAAATGTGTTTTCTAATGTTTTTTATGATTGGAATTTTGTGATGAGGCTTGGTTTCTAAAATATAAAAGGCATTTTTGGTGTTTCGAATGTTCTTGTATGTTTTTACTTTGGCTTGGGAAGAGTTTGAGATTGGAAATGTAAAGGCCCATTTAGAACTTTGGAATATGGTTGGTTTGTAAAGTACCATTTGGAAAATTGTGTATGTTTTTCATTTTTATCTTGGTTATGAAATGATGTTGGAATTGGAATTGTTTTTGAAAATGTGTTTCCCATTTGGAACTTGAGGTATTTTGGAATTTTGTTTTAAAACTCATATGATGTGAAATACCATTTTGTATTTGTGTTTTTATGGGATTTTTTAATGTGGTGTGATATAAAGGCCCAATTGAAACCTTTTAATGCAATAGAAATTGGTTTTGGAACTCATGTGATGTATGATCCTGGTGGGTATGTTGGCATGTTTTGGAAAATGGGTTGAAAACTTAGGTAGCATGAAGGCCCAAATGGTATTTTAAAATGATTTGAAAAAATGGTTTTGATTTTGGAAATTGGTGGTTTTTATGTGAGATTCAAGTGCTTTTGAAAGAAATGGATTTCATGTGTGTCTGTGATACTTGGATTATGATGGGAACCACTAGACCTTGGGATGATATTCCCCCTAGTGAATCATGCATGAGAAAATTATTGGTATTATCATGAACTAAGTCAGGATTCCATCCAACCTGACATCTGACCCAGTCCAAGACATGGACCAAAGTGCATTCCTGATCCCAATGGGCTAGAAACTAGTGTCGGGCATCAAAGTAATAACAATGGGAACAATTTTATCCCAAAAAACCAGGATCAAATAAAAAAAAATAAACACTTAGAAGATCCAACAATTGCTGATTCTCAATAAATATATAATTGGTTCAAATGAAAAAACCACTAAAACAATACAAAACTGAACAAATAAAGACTACCAATTAGAAAAATACCATACCAAATACAAATCAATCTCTACATGACCTCAAGGTCACCACCTTCTAAAAAATAGCATGCTATAAGGCGCAACCAAACATGAAACCTTCACCTAAAAAATAGCTTGGGTCTACCAACACCAAATGGAACAAGTATGGTTTGAGAATCTAACAGCTTAGTAGGAAACCACTAGAGAATCCATACATTTACTTTTCTAAAACATTCCACAAACACTAGTTTAAAAATCATTTAGAAGACAGGTTTTTAAATCATTTTAATTATATAACCACCAAACATAACTTTGTAAGAGTTACCACTTTTAAAACAACACTCACTTATTTCCTTTTAAAAAATAGTTCACATTCCAAGACACATTTTATAACTCCAATACTAAAATAGAAAACCAACCTGGGTGAGAAAACATCATTCTGAAAATAAAGGAAACAACACACGTGTTATAGATAAATAATACATAACAAGAAAGGCTAATACCCAAAGTACAACAGAAATAAAGAGAACATACATATAGATAATCATGGGAATTTCCTAAACATCCCTAGACAAATCCATGGATGTACTCAAATTAGACTCACCTACTGGCATATGGTTCATCTATATAGTTAATAAATCACTGGCCATTCTAATGGCCAATCCAATAGCACAATCCCATCTAGCCTCTAAACATTCAAGTGGTATCAACCCTTATAATTAGGGTAAAAAAGAAACTATCACTCAACCCTATAAAAGTGGCCTAGGAATCCCATAACGATTATGATAATAAAAACAATACTTAGTGAGATGCGGTATAACAACCACAACTAACAATATTCTAGTGCATGAACCATTAGATAGGATCTAATACCAAGTTCCAATGGACTCAATACCACACATTCCCATGCACAATACACTAGAGAGGATATCATCCAAAATTATAGTGGTATCAAGATATAATCCAAGCATCACAACTCACATGAAAATCCATTTCTTTCACAAGTGACAATCATGCCATCACATCACACAAGCTTTCAAAACATTTCTCAAATAATGAAAAGTTTCCAATTGGGTATTTATATTTTCGAAACCACATTCATTTCCTAAACATTATAAAATTACAACCGATCCTTATGTCATTTACATTTCAAATACACTTATGAAACATTTCCAAATCATTTCTGAAATGATGTGAAACACCACTTTCATGTGTACAATGCCAACCATGTCTTCACATTTTAAGTTTAATTCCATTTACCATACCATTTCAAAACAAAGATGAAAACAAAAAACATGCTTAAAGTTTCCAAACATGATTTCATACCTTTTGGAAACCTACCACATTCCAAAGTTCCAAATGGTCCATAATCTCAAACACCAATTTGAAATCATCCTTGAGTCGTTTGAAATAAAAGAGTATTTAGTGAAACACCAAGGGTTTTAAGAAACATTAAATTGTTTTGAATCATGAGTTTTATATTAAACAAGTTAATCGAGAACCATCATCATTTGTGTTCCCATCCATAGGTTCACCCCATGAACATATGGATGTTCCCACATCCAATGTTACATTCATGAAAAATCAAGGAACATCCCAAAACCATTTTATGAAATCCCCCATGCACAATAACTTCACACAAGCACTAAATCACAAATGGTTTTACACTCAAGAAAAACTAAATCACCCAATCCAAGACACAAAAAACATTTTTAAAGCCCAAAATATCCTTAAAAATACCCAAATTCATTTAAAAAGGCCCATTGGCATTTCTTAGAACACCTTGTGGGCATATATACATAAGCATAATTAAAGAACCCCTTTGAAAACCATTTTACCAAGTTCCACCAACATGAAAGAACCACAATAAGAAAAAAAAACATCCCAATTATACTAAAAACATTTATAAATTATTTAAAAAAACCCAAGTATTAAATGGAATGCATTAGAAAGGAAATGAATGGAGTAACTGGCCTCAATGGAGTGAGGATGTGATGAAACTTCAAGGAAAGGAAGAACTGAGCCCAATAAACAATCTTCACACCCTATATTCAAAGAAAAACAACCCAACACATCAACCCTAATCTCTAGGGTTCAACCAAATACTAACCCACTACTAAAACCCAATGAAACCAAGATAAGAGAAGATAAATTATAGAAAAATAGACAAACCCCTAAAAACTCACTTTAAAACCTTGGAGGAGCATCCATGGAAGGAGGAGAACCAAAGGAAAGGGGGTTTTGGCCCTGATTCATGTGGAAAAAATAACAAAGATAGAGGGGGCTCGATTTAGGGTAAAAAGAGAAGAGGTTAGAATAGGAATTTTAGGATTTAAAATTTTTGGGCGACTTGCACAGTTTGGCCACACAGTTTTCCAAACCGTGTGCAAACCCTGTGGTTGCCACTGTGAAGATGGATAAAACCTATCGCATGATCACTGCATGGTTTCTGAAACTTTTTTCAACCTACACACCTTACCTTTGGACCCCAAGACAAGCCACACAGTTACTTGGGATATTCCGCACAATTTCCCTTAACCACTAGCTACCTGTTATCCCCTTGCTGCCAATCCAAAAACTTTATTTTCATCCAAAAACTCAAAAAATCAAACTGGGAACTCAAACCTAGCCTCATCCAAAGGATCCAAGATCGAGAGAAGAATAAAATAAGAGAATTTCCGATGTTAGGGTGTGATAATTCTTCCCACCAGAAACACTTTATACCCCTAGAAAGTCACCCATCTAATAGATAAATGAAAATTGGTCCCAAATCTGGAAATAGATGAACAAGACCACAAACCTCGGGGTGACCTTTTAATTCACAAGTCACACCCAACCACTTATAGAGGAAACCAAAACACAAATAACAATGGGAGAACATGAGAGGGCTCTCCCCACTATAACAACATGACTAACACCACAAAAATGAAAACCCAAACACGACGACACCGACATGGAAAACCCTCCATGATAAAAAGAGAGAACTCCAAAAATAAACCAAAAATCCCCAAAACAAGGGGAAACCCACAAAAGAAACTTGGACAAAAAAATGAACCCAAACACAAGCTACAGGTCAATAACTCAACACGGATCAACATCTCCAAACAAGGAGAAACTAAAACCAAAACTAATCTGCACAAGGGCCAAGAACACCCCAAAGGGAAAATACCATCTAATGACTAACATTCCGATAAACATAACCACTCATATTATGAAAGAACGATTCCATCACACTTTTAAAACAAAAATACGAACTTACAGTAGAAAAAAAAATAGAAATAAGAAAATGGGACTATCGAGCCTCTTATAAAGATAAGATAAGATCACAATGACTAGAAAACTACATTAGGAAACATAAAATGTCTCTTCCTCAACACTGGAGGAAAAAGTGGACCATGGATCCCCGCAACCCTGATGATTTCTAACTACGTGCGAGCTTCACTCTGAGGCCTGTTGATGGAGCCATGATGACTGAAGCATCCACTACCTCATAGTCTGGTACTAACATCCTACAATCAAGGATTCTTCTTTGGGAAATTCTTCCTACAAAACTTCTCTATATGACCTAGATGGACACAATTATGATAGTTATTTGAAGGATTGTTACTTGACGACTTTGAATTCCCAAAACGACCATACTAGAAGCACATGAATGAATGATATGATGAAAAAGAAAACAAAACCAATAAGGGAAACTCTTCAGGAACATGTTACTCTAGAATAAACCTCTCACTAGATGAGAAACCTTAATAGGTGAAAAGGGATACCAGATCATGAAATACCTGTGCATTGGTAATCAACTTAGCTAATAATTCTTCATCCACCAACTTCTGGAAATAGACTTCACTGAATGAGAGGACTTTCTTTGTAATCTCTAGATGAAGACCCTAAATTAAAATATGAGCATTCAATTAATCCTCTAACTCTGCCTATATAGAGAAGGAAACCAAATATTTGAAGTGGTCAACATAAGCTTTCACTGACTACTATCCCTGCTGAACATCCCACTGCTCTGCCACCTTCCCCGCCTATACCTCTTCAGGCATGAACCTTTGTAAGAAAGTTGTCTTAAATATTTCCCAAGTCATCCCATCTTGTAATTATGATGGGTCAGTCATCTTACATTCATCCAAATATGGACCCTCAAACAAACCCAGAACAACACTAAATCTAATTTTTTTAAGAGTTCCCAATGATCTAAAGACACACTCAACTTCCTCAAGCCACTCCACTAACTCTAACGAACCTTGATCGCCATGATTGATAGGAAACACTAGGAAAAAATAGAAACTGGGAAAGATTCATTAGAAAACTTGGGGGCCTTTTTGGGTAGCATATTATAAGAAACACAAAGAACAAAAAACCAAAACCAAAATCAACCATAAACACAATCGAGAAAAATATCTCAACCCAACACTATTAACACACAAGCCAAACACACACAAGAACAACCAAAAATCCACTTTTCAAAAACCAACCCTTTCATTTCAAATTCAAAATTGAATTCTTCCAAGGCCACTTTCCAATGCCAAAATCCACTTTTCACAAACAAAAACCACTTATTGAATTAAAAAACCAATTCTCAAAACCATTTTACCTTTAAAAAATCATTTTAGAAAAACCAAACCAAGACATTAATTTTAAACACTCACCCATGGACTCCTATGAACCATCAAATACGTTCTCATCCCATCACCACTTATATCATTCATGTACATGTGCCAACATGAAATTACCATACATTCCCACACATATTTGGACTTACATAAGGAATACCAAGGGTCACCCAAGCCACTTCATTATCAAATCCAAGCATTTACCAAATTTTAAATCTAAAACACTTTCCTTTCAAACCCACTCTTTACAATTTCAAAATCACTTGAAATAAATCATTTTCATTTTCAAAAATTTCTTTCATTTTAAAATACCACTTATAGAAACCAAGACAAAAAAATACAACTCGCATAAAATTATCAGGATGAGGAACTAGTGGCAATGCATAACCTAGTGACATGGTTAGTGGGTCATGCCCCAAGTAAGAATCGACAACTAGGAGAAGATGGAACCATGTACGCGGACTCCACATTGGTCACTAATCCATGTTAGATCATGACATGACACCAACTCACCTACATTTTCTTTCCTCAATACAAAACAAAACAAAGACTCAGAAACCAGATTGCCCCTGGTAACTCGAGGATCAGAACGAGCAAGGGTTCATGTCATCCTTCCTGTACCAACCTTTAGAGTCCATAAAGTCCTAATATCAGATCTTCATGACACACCAAATAACAATATACTACTATGATACCAATTTTTCATGAACCAAGATTGGATTCCATCCAACCTAACATTTAACCAGGTCTGAGACATGGCCCAAAGGGCGTTCCTGATCCCCACAAGCTAGAAAATAGTGCCGAGCATCAAAGTAATAACAATGGGAATGACTTTATCCCAAACAAAATGGATCAAATAAACAAAACTAAACACACATAAGAACCTACAATAGATTAATATCAATAAATATATAACCGATTCAAATGAAATAACTACTGAAACAATAAAAAACTGAACAACTGAAGACTACATATCAGAAACCAAAACCAAACTGAAGACAACTCGATCTCCATATAACCTCAAGGTCAACACCTTCCAAAAACTAGCTTATCATAAGGCACAAAAGAACCAGAAACCTTCACATAAAAAATAACCTAGTTCTACCGACACCAAATGGAACAAGTAGGGTGTGAGAATGCAATAGATCAGTAGGCAACCAACATAAAATCCATAAATTTCCTTTCCCAAAACAATCCACAAACACTAGTTTGAAAATCATTTATAAAATAGGCTTTTAATTATTTTGATTATATAACCACCAAACACAACTTTGCACAAGTTCCCCATTTTAAAACAACACTCAAATATTTCCTTTTCAAAAATGGTTCACATTCCAATTCCCATTTTATAATTACAATACTAAAATGGAAAACCAACCCGGGTGAGAAAAAATCATTCTGAAAATAAATGAAATAACACACATGTTGAAAATAAATAGGTCAAAACAAGAAAGGATAATACCAAAAGTGAAGTAGAAATAAATAGAACATATATATAGTTAATCATTGAAATTTCCTAAAAATCCATAAATCAATCCCTGGACATACTTAGATCAGACTAACCTGCTGGTATATGGTGCAACTCCATAATCATTAACTCACTGGTCATTCTAACTTACAATCTAGTGGAATAATACCACCTAGACTCTAAAAATACAAGGGCTATCAACCCATCTAATCAAAGTCAACAAGCCACCATAACTTGACCCTCTAAAATACACATAGGAATCCCATGATGATAATAATAATAATACTTGGAAAGATGTGGTATAGAAACCAAAACTAACAAAATTATCATGAATGATCCATTAGAGAGGATCCCATCCAAAGTTCTATTGGACTAAATACCACATGTTCCTGTGCACAAGCCACTAGAGAGGATATCATCCAAAATTTATATGGTCTTAAGATATAATACAAGTATCACAACTCACATGAAAATCCATTTATTTCACAAGTGAAAATCAGGTCATCACATCAGAAAATCTTTTAAACAATTTCCCAAATAATTCTAAGTTGCCAACCGGGAATTTATATTTTCAAAACCACATTCATTTTACAAACATTAAAAAGTTCCAATCGAGTCTTACATCATGTCCATTTCAAACACACTTATGAAATATTTCAAAACCATTTCCAAAATGATGTGAAACACCACTTTCATGTGCTAAATTCCAAAAATGCTTTTACATTTGAAGTTCAATTCCATTTCCCATAGAATTTTGAAACCAAGATGAAGAAACAAATCATACTTAAAGGTTCTAAATAGAATTTCATACCTTTTGAAAACCAACCACATTCTAAAGTAACAAATGGGATATAATCTCAAACACAAATTTAAAACCATCCTCAAGTCATTTGAAACCAATGAATATTTAGTGAAACACAAAGGGTTTGAAGAAACATGAAAGTGTTTTTAATCATGAGTTTTATGTTAAAAAAGTTTATCTAGAACCATAATCATTTATTTTCCCATCTATATGTGCACCCTGGGAACATATGGATGTGACCAAATCCAATGGAATATTCATGGAAAACCAAGGAATGTTCCAAAACCATTTTTTAAAAGCCACCATTCACAATAACTTCACACATACACTAAAGAACAAATGGGTTTACACTCAAGGAAAACTAAATCACCCAACCGAAGCCACCCAAAACATTTTCAAAGCCAAACAAATCCTTAAAAATAACAAAATTCATTTAAAAATATCCCTTAGAAGTTATTAGAATACCTTGTGTGCATATATACATAAGAATAATTAAAAAACCCCTTTGGAAACCATTTTACCAAATTCCACCAACATGAAAGCACCACAATAAGCCAAAAAAAACATGTTAAAATTATTCTAAAAACATATATAAATTATTTAAAAACAACCAAGAATCAAATGAAATGAATTAGAAAGGAAATGAATGAAGACACTTACCTCAATGGAGTGTGGATGTGATGAAACATCAAGGAAAGGAAGAGCAGATCCCAACAGACAATCCGAACACCCTAGATCTAAAGAAAAACAACCCAACACATCATACCTAATCTATAGGGTTTATCCAAATAAGAACCAACCAAGGAAACCCAAAGAAACCAAGAGAGGAGAATAAAAAGAAGAAAAAATGGCCAAACCCACTACAAAATCACTTTAAAACATTGGAGGAGCATTCATGGAAGGAGGATAACCAAATAAAGGGTGGGTTGGGACCCCTTCATGCGCAAAAAAATGAACATGAGGGAGGTGGCTCTATTTAGGGTAAGAATAGAGGAAGGTAGAATAGGAATTTCAAGACTTAAAATTTTTGGGCGGCTCACACGGTTTGGCTACACAGTTTTCCAAACCATGCACAAACCGTGTGCTCTCCACTTTCCAAACAGATAGAACCTATCACATGGTTTTTTAATAGTTCCCCAAACTGTGAGAAACCCATGAAACTTATCTCTAGACCCCAAGACAAAACGCATGGTTACTTGTGCTAAGACGCATAGTTTCCATTAACTATGTGCTACCTGTGCACCTCTTACTGCTAAGCCTAAAACTTCATTTTCAACCAAAAAATCAAAAATTCAAATCAGGACTCAACCCGAACCTCAACTAAAGGATACAATATTAATATAAGAATAAAATAAAAGAATTTCCAAGGTCAAGGTAAATGTATTGAGTCCACTAGACTTTGGGATGCATTCTCCTCTAGTGGATCATGCATGAGGAAGCTATGAGTTATGGTTTCTATACCATGTTTTTAAAAATAGTATTATCATTATCATGGGATTATAAGGAGTTTTCTAGAGGTTTTAGTGATAATTTATTATTGAACCTGATTAAAAGGGTTGGTTCCCCCTTGACTTGATGGGGCTAGGTGGGACGTGCCACTAGATTGGCTAGTTTAGAGTGGCTAGTTGGTTATTGAATATAGATATACACTATATTCCAGTAGGTTAGTCCAAACCAAGTATGTCAAGGTATTTCCTCTAGAGATGTTTAATAAGTTCTCATTATTACTATCTATATGTTATGTTTATTTCTGCTGATTTTTTGGATTTTTTCCCTGCTTGTTTATGCCATTTATATTTTTTTCCTTTAATTTATGCTTAACCCTTTTTGATTACTCAGTATGAATTTTTATTTGGGTTTTGGATTTGAAATGGGTTTCAAAAAGTGGATCTAATTTTGAAAATGAAATTTATTGTTTTTTTTAAAGGAAAAATTGTGGAAAGATATGTTTACATGCTGGAAATTATTTAAAAGCTTGTTTTCTAAATGTATTTTAAACTAGTTTTTGTGCAATATTTTGGGAATGGAAATGCGTGGACTTTGTGGGGATTACCTAATGGGATGTTTAATATCAAACCCTACTTTTGACACTCGACATCGGTAAACCAGAGTTATTTTGAAAGTTTAGATTTTTGGTTTGGTTGTTCCCTTAGAGTAGGTTGGTCTTATAGTTAGTGGTGACCAAGAGGTCACATGGAGATCATGTTCATGTGGTTTAGTCTCAGTTTTTTATTTAGTTTTTTTATCTATTACATCAGTATCAGTTTGTCGATTTATTGATATACAATTATTTTTCGTTATGATGAATTTTCATTTTATTCATTTGATCCTGGTTTTTTTGGGAAAAAATCATTCCCATTGTGATTAATTTTATGCCTGGCACTAGTTTCCATCCCATGGGGATTGGGAATTCCCTTCAGGACTTGTCTCAAATTGGGTTGGGTGTTAGGTTGGATGGATTCCCGTCTTGGTTCATGACAAATATTTTCCAAAATTGGTGCCTTCATCATGGAAAAAACACTATTATACATATCTATATCAATCAGAATATTCATTTGAGTGATGAATCTAATAACTCTAATAAAAATAGACTTTTTGGGGTTAATAGGATTTCTTTTTCATTCCATCAACCTAGAAATTTATGCCTTTCCTTTTCGCCATAATTATTTTTGTTAAGTCTATAATTCTATGACACTTTTGTTTTTTCTCAAACATAGTTTTTTAAACTTCTACCATTTCCTTTGTATCAATATTTTAAATATGCTATTCCTCAGTATTGGCAACATCATCATGTGGAGAAACTTGTTATTCATTAGGATTGGGATAATAAACATGTTGAGTAACCTATTATTACTTAGGATTAAAGCATTAACTTGTGGAGAATCCATTATCTATATATGTAGTTGAATATTTAATTCAGATTATATAAATTCAGCTATGAAACCATAATAATATTAAGTAACACAATGTATATCTAAAAAAAATTTAACATGATTATTGAAATCTCTCTTTTTTTTCTTTAAAGGTTGAAGGTATTTAAACCCTATATAAAGTATCCAAATCCCCTCCTTGTGGTATCCTCTAACCTACAAGGAAATGTCTATATTGGGACCAATATGAGATGATCGTTATGTCCCAATGAAAGGGTCATCCTTAGATTAATTCATATCTGACCTATGGTGGTTTTAGTTAATAATAAAACAATTGATCCCTTTATATTTATAGGATCTATGACATAAAATACTTGAATTCTCTATAATTCTATTATGAATGGTTCATCCATGTAACCTTACTTACTGAAACTCACTTTTATGAATCCTAATTCCTTGATTTTAACTTTACTCTTTGTAACGACCCAAATTTTTTAATTATATTTGTTTCCTAATTTAGTTTGTTATTTTATTTTATAATGAACAAAAATATTTCCATTAATTAATGAAGTGGGTATAATTAAAATGAGACTGTTGAGTTTCGATTGTTATTTGACCGTTGGTCAATATGACTGTTGGTTAATATGACCGTTGGAAACTATAATCTTAACGTTGTGTTTTTATAAATATGATTATCTTGGTTAATTAATATAGAAATAAGATTGAATGGCCTCATCTAGTAGACTCGAGCCATATGAAGCCCATCTGTCGGAGCTTGGGAAGGAGGTAGCATCACTGGGCTTTGCTCTAGTCCAACCCCAAGACGAACTTCAACGTATGAAGCTTGAACGGAACCGCCTAAGGGAGAAGTTCAAGATAATAGAAATCACTACTCGGGTAATTTTTTCTGAGCCACCCGAATATTCCATCACCATAGCACACCTAACACTTAGGTCCTACTGGTGTAATAAGGGGCTATGTAATGAGACCTTAGCTGCTTTTTGTAATCCTTTTATATAAATAAAATTGTTATTTCTTCTTATCGAAATGTTTGTGAATTTCAAATATCCGGATAAATATAGGATGTGTATTATTTAGGAAAAAAGGATATTTTAAAATATTTTTGTATTCATTAAATAATTAATAATGTGAAATGATTTTAAAAAAATGGTCTTCTACAGTTGTGATCATTGAGAAATTTAGAGTCTAATAAGATCAAATTGGTTTTTAGTGAATTGTAAAGTAGGAATAGTAACATACCCATATGAATAGTGATGAATAGTAATTTGACCAAAAAAATAGAAACTTCACCCATGAATGTATAAATACATTTTAGACATCTTAAAAGTGAAAAAACAGTCATAGTTTAAGTTTTGTTATTTTTGTATGACATAAATATTTTATTTACAATTTTATAATTAATTTAATAATTTAAAATGGAAATTTATTTTCATAAAATTTAATCATAAATTGTTACTTTATTGTCTTATGGGTATATGATATTTTTATGGGACCTTGATTACTTTTTAAGGTGTTACAAAATGAGTTATAGTTTTAAAGTTGTATTTTTGGAATAAATAATAATTTTATTTAAAAATTAAATTAAAAATATTTAAAAAATTATTTTCATAAAATGGACTTCATTTTTTAATTCAGAGCATCGATATTATGTTAGGGTGATTTTTTGGGTTTTTTCTGAAACAGTTGAATTTTCAGTGAATAGTAAAAATGCAGTTTGAGTTTCGGGTGTTTAATGACATCATTAATGATGCAAGATTTCTATTAGACTTATGAATAGTGATATATGCTATGAGGTTTCCCGAGTGGACAATACCATGGGAAAGCCCATGGTTTTGCAAATACCACCGATGAGGTGTCTCTTGGAAATCAATAATTTATTCACTCACTTTCCCTATAAATACCAAGCCATTTCCCTCATTTATTTCATTCCAAAATTATCCTCAACTAAGTTATGATATATTTACCTCCCAAGGAGTCCTTCAAAGGTTCTCTCAATCCTCCCAAGGTCCTGAACTTCAAGATTTCAAAGTTACTCTTCAAGGTAAGGGATCCTTTCACCCTCCTCTTTTGAGTCATGAATTCCTTTATGTTGTGTCTCCTAGTTTCCATCTCTTTTTGTTGAGGGTATGTTCATATATGTTCTAATTACTGTCCATTTCATGTATAATTGTTGAGTGACCCTTTTCACTCTCATCAATTTGTTTTCTGAATTTTTAAGTGATGCGGTTAGGCTGCCAACTTTCTCGTAAAAGAAATCGCATCTTCTCTTTTCTTTCATGTTTCCTTTTCATGTCGTATGTCATTCAAATATTCATACCATGTTATTATATCTATTTTATTCTGTTTTTATATTTTATTATAAGTTATTTATGAGTGGGTTACTCTTGTAACCTCTCTTTTCAGTGTTTTCTAAAACCATGTTATATAGCCGTTATGCTGCAGAAATTTCACCTCAAAATTTCTATCTCTTTCTCTCTAGAAATTCTCTTGTTTTATTTATGTGAATACCCAGAAATATTTCGTTTGATTGGGTGTTCATAAATATATAAATATGATGTATTTTATTTTGTAATTGACATACATATAACCCTCACTCCCTTTCTATGGGTTATAAATGACAAAATGATCTTATTTTTTTATAACTTTCACAATCTTGAAATAAAACCCATTTATTTTATTCTCCATGGGTTATTTATGAAGTGTTTTATTATGATCTATGTGGATCACATGAAATTAAATACATATTAAGGGTGCTCCTTGATAGCACTCCAATGCACTGGGTAAAGAATTAATCTCTAGAGATGACAAGTTTCACGATACCTTGGTGAATAACCTTGGTAATTTTTATGACACCTTGGGGATGGACCTTGGTGATATTTTCATGAATGTATAAATGAAATTTTGAAGCCACATATTCAAGTTATGATTCAAGTTCTTTTCATTATGATATTACTATACTTCCATTGCTCATGTCCTTATGTTTTTATTCAAGTTCTCATTGATGTTACAAGTAAACTGATTCCCTTGTTTACCCTTACTGGGCCTTCCGATCACCCTTTCCTTTAAATGAATGTCTCCAGGTTATGAGATGAAGTAATTGTACCTAGGATGAACTTATGATGAAGCCTTAAAAGTGGGTTAGAAGAATGTTTTTTGTTTTTTTTTATGTTTTATGTTCCTAATTTCTAAGACACTGGACTTTAAAGATCCTCTGTTTGTAAAATGTAATGAAAAGTTATGTAATAAAAAGGTGGGATTCCATAGTTGGTATAAAAAGGATAGTTTAGTTATTTATGGAAATCAGGTTATGAAATCTTTAGGAAGAATCCTATAGAAAAGTTTAAATATTGGAAAAATTCCTGGTATTTTGGTGAATATTGAGTAAGTGGTTTATTAAACAAATATATCCCTGTCTAGATACGAGCAGGTAGAGGCAGCTCTAGCACAAATGTACATAGGTGTAAAACCCAAAAACACCGCTTTGAGCTAGACTCAAACGGGAAATGGTGCACGAAAAAGGGCCTTGCTGCACTCTTGGTTACGACACTCCCGGGGGATATGTTTGGTTAATCAAAAGTTTTTTATAAATCATTATGAAGGAATTATAGAGAAATGTAATTGTTTAAGAATGAAGTATTAAAACATAAATCCTTTATAGTTAAAATATTCTTAAATGAAATAAGTTTCTCATTAAGGTTTTATTATTTTAGAAAATGGCGGGAAATAGGAGGAATCATGCAAATGGTGACCGTAATGGACCATGCGATGACGACCCTTCGATGGAAGCTAGAATGGAAACATTCAGGCGAATGATGAACCAACTGACTCAAGTTATGGAAAATAACTTGAATCAAATTGAGAGACCGATCTCACCACGAAGGGAATAACATTATGTTGAGTCCTTTATGCGTCAACGACCAACAACCTTCAGTGGACCGAATGACCCATTATTACTAAGCAGTGGATCATCTCCATCGAAAAGATATTTTCTATGCTCTGCTGTTTAGAGCAAGAGAAGGTCACCCTGGCTGTCTATCACTTAGAAGGGGAAGATGATCAGTGGTGGGAACTGATTAAAAACACAAGGACAAGAGTGGAAGTTGAAGCTTTGGAGTGGGAAGAGTTCAGAGGGATATTTTTCAGTAAGTATTTACCCCGTTCCATGAGAATAAGAATGGAGAAGGATTTTCTTGAGCTGAAGTAGAAGGAGAACGAATCTGTCAGAAGCTATGAGATAAACTTCACCCGACTTTCACGATATACCTCTATCTCTTTCATGGATCCAAATGGTAAGGCAGTGGACTGAGACCTCATATGCAGAAGAATCTAGCCAACCGAGACTATGATATCTACAAAGAGATCGTGCGAAGTGCGATGAAGGTTGAACTGGAGTTGGTGAGATGCAATGGTCTCATAAATCAAGAGAAAAAAAGAGATCAATGGAGCCCAGATTAAGGAGGACCTTTGATCAGGGAAGAGGAGGCAAGAAAGTGCAATGTCCCACGTGTAATAAATATGGGAAGAAGAATTTGGAAAACTGACTGCTCGGGAGCAGGAAATTCTACAAGTGTGGAAGAGATGGCCATATTGCAAAGAATTGTAGTAGTGAGGTGAAATATCAACTTCCAAACACTAATGAAAAGGGGAAGATGGTGCAGGACCTACCTGATGTCTAGTGCTTTAAGTGTGGACAACTTGGTCACTTTTCTAATCACTGTCCAAATACGAGGGCAGTGGAGGAGAACCACCATCAGCCTTAGCAAAGGCCAAGGGATAAAGGTCATGATTTTGATATCATGAAAGCTAAAGTTGAAGCTCCAAATGATGTGGTAGCAGGTACTCTTGTTGTTCTCTCAAATCTAGAAAGTACTCTATTTGATTCTAGTTCTACGCATTCCTTTATTTCCTCCAGGTTTTCAATGAATTTAGAATTAACCCTCGACTTGCTAAAAGTAGAGTTATCAGTCAAGAATCCTGGTGGAATTATCCAAGCATCATTAGTGTTTAGAAACTCTAGTATTTACTTTGGTGAGTACAATATTATCGAAAATATAGTAGTCATTCCCATGCCGGAATTAAACATTATACTAGGGATGGACTGGCTCTCAAAGTATAATGCTAAGATCAAATGAAGAAGTAAGGAAATATCAGTAGTCTTGAATGGAAAACCTACAGTTATCTTCCAGGGAGATATATCTCAACCGGATATTGGTCTAGAAAAACCTTTTATATCCTTCTTTATGGAGTTGATCAGTGAAGAAGAAGAAGGAAATGAGAGTTTGGGGATAAAAAATGTACCCATCATCCAGGAATACATTGATGTATTTCCTGAGGAGTTGCTGGACCTCCCCCAGAAAGAGAGGTAGAGTTATCCATTGAACTCTTACCTGGATCTCATCCAATATCAAAGACCCCATATAGGATGAAAAATATGGAGATGGAGGAATTAAATAAACAAATCCAAGATCTTTTGGAGAAGGGGTTTATCTGACCGAGTGTGTCTCCTTGGGGAGAACCTGTTCTCTTTGTAAATAAGAATGATGGATCGATGCGGCTATGCATTGATTATAGAGAACTGAATAGAATAACAGTAAATAAAAATACCCCCTTCCAAGAATTGAGGACTTATTTGACCAACTTCATGGGGTTCAATTCTTCTCTAAGATTGATATTAGATCTGGTTATCATCAATTGTGGGTGAAGAAAGAATATATTCCAAAAACTGCCTTCCGATTAAGATATGGGCATTATGAGTTTTTTGTTATGCCTTTTGGACTGACTAATGCACCTTCTATTTTTATGTATTTTATGAATAGAGTCTTTAAAGACTACCTTGATAACTTTGTGGTAGTTTTTATTGATGATATTATGATATATTCCAAAAGTCATGAGAAGCATGAGGATCATCTAAGGGTTATTTTTCAAACTCTACGGAAGGAGAGACTTTTTGGAAAGTTTAGTAAATGTGAATTCTAGTTACAACAAGTTGCTTTCTTAGGGCACATTGTTACCAATGAAGGAATCACAATTGACCCTAAAAAGACAAAAGTTGTAGAGAAGTGGCCTCAGCCTACAACAATAACTGAGATTCGTAGTTTACTTGGATTAGCGGGATATTATAAGAGGTTTGTGAAAAAAAGTTCACGACTTTCTAATCAATTAACCAAGTTAACTTGAAAAGGGGTCAAGTTCATCTAGACAAAAGAGTGCAAGGAAAGTTTCCAAGAGCTGAAGAAAAGATTGGTTACTGCACCTGTATTAACTCTTCCCTCAAGTGGATATGGATTCTTTATTTTTACCGACACATATCTGAAAGGGATTGGGTGCATCCTCATGCAAAATGACAAGGTCATTGCTTATGAATCTCAATAGTTGAAGAATCATGAGAAAAATTATCCTACGCATGATCTGGAGCTAGTTGCGGTCATCTTTGCTCTGAAGATATGGAGGCACTATCTTTATGGGGAGAAATGTGATATATAAAAAGACCATCAAAGTTTGAAGTATATTTTCACAAAAACGGAATTGAACATGAGACAAAGGAGATGGTTGTAACTCCTTAAAGACTATGATTGTTCAATTAATTATCATTCCAGAAGAGAACACAAAGTTGTTGATGAATTAAGCAGGAAAGACCAAGTTGTTCTTTCCATGATGAATATTCAAAGAGATACATTGATAAATGACCTATTAAAGTTGGACATGGGAATTATAAGGGAAGGTATATCATCAACCCTAACCCAAATTATTTCTCAACCATCATTACTAGAGAAGATCAAGATAGCTTAAAAATAAGATCTTTTGTTACCGAAGAAGCTTGAGGCTATGAAGGATGGGAAGTTTCCCGAGTTCAATACTAATCAAGAAGGTGTACTGAAATTTTGTAGAGGACTATGTGTTCCATCTATTCCAGAAATAAAGAAGGAGCTGCTGGATGAAGCTCATAACTCTACTTTCTCTATACATCCTGGAAGAACAAAAATGTATAGGTACCTTTGTGATCATTATTGGTGAGATAATATGAAAAGGGAGATTTCTAACTACACTTCAAGGTGCCTGGTCTGTTAGCAAGTGAAGGCAGAGTGACAACTTCCTAAAGGGGTATTGCAACCACTACCCATACCAGTATGGAAGTGGGACAATATCACTATGGACTTCATCACTGGTCTCATGAGAACTTCAAAAGGAAACATTGTGATATGGGTTATTGTGGACCATATCACCAAGACTACCCATTTTATCTCCATTTGGGAAGATTTCTCTCTTGATCAACTTTCCAGGATTTACGTGAAGGAAGTGGTAAGGCTGCATGGAGTTCCACTTTCTATCGTATCTGATCATGATCCAAGGTTCACATCAAAATTATGGAGATGTCTTCAACGTGCTCTGAGTAGTGAATTGAATTTCAGTACAACCTATCACCCCCAAACTGATGGCCAATCTAAAAGGGCTATTCAAACACTTGAGGACATGCTGAGAACTTTCTCAATGGAATTTAAATGTGGATGGGATCAAAATATCTCTTTAGTTAAGTTCTCTTACAACAACAGCTTCCATTCGAGCATTCAAATGGCACCCAATGAAGATCTATATGGGAAGCGATGTAGAACTACTACTTGTTGGGATAAATATGGTGAGAGAAAGCTTCTTGGGCCTGATCTTGTGCAAGAGATGATAGAAAAAGTCTATGCCATCCAACAACACATTAAGGTAGCTCAGAGTCGGAAAAAGTGCTATGCTGACAATCGTCGAAGGGACTTGGAGTTTGATGTTGGTGACAAATTCTTTCTTCGGATTTCACCTTGGAAGAGAGTCATGAGGTTTGGGAAGAAAGGGAAGCTCATCCCTAGGTACATTGACCCCTATGAAATCCTTGATCGTGTGGGAGCAGTGGCCTATCGGCTTGCACTTCCACCAAATCTAGAACAAGTTCATTATGTCTTCCATGTATCCCTCTTGAGGAAGTACATACCTGACCCTTCACATGTACTAAATCTAGTGGTGGTACAACTGGAACATGACCTCTCTTATGAGGAGTAGCTGGTGGAGATCTTGGATCGTAGAGACAAGGTTCTATGCAACGGGACTACCCACCTTGTTAAGGTGTTGTGGAGGAACCAAAAATGTGAAGAAGTCATGTGGGAATTGGAGGAGTCCATGAGAGAGAAGTACCCACACCTTTTCTCATTAGATAGTACGAGAAAAAATTTCAGGGACAAAATTTTTTAAGGGGGGAAGAATGTAACGATCTGAACTTTTTAATCATATTTATTTCCTAATTTTGTGTGTTATTTTATTTTATAATGAACAAAAATATTTCCATTAATTAAAGAAGTGGGTACAATTAAAATGATACCGTTGGGTTTCAACTATTATATGACCGTTGGTCAATATGACCATTGGAAACTATAATCTTAATGTTGTGTTTTTATAAATACAGTTATCTTGGTTAATTAATACATAAAGAAGATTGAATGGCCTCATCTAGTAGACTCGAGCCATATGAATCCCATCTATCAGAGCTTGGGAAGGAGGTAGCATCACCGAGCTTTGCTCTGGACCAATCCCAAGTCGAACTTCAATGTATGAAGCTTGAACAGAATCTCCAAAGGGAGAAGTTCAAGCTGATAGAAATCACCACTTGAGCAATGTTGTCCGAGCCACCCCGAGATTCTATCACCATAGTACACCTAACACTTAGGTCCTACTGGTGTAATAAGGGGCTATGTAACGAGACCTTATCTACTTTGTGTAATCCTTTTATATAAATAAAATTGTTATTTCTTCTTATGGAAATGTTAGTGAATTTCAAATATCGGGATAAATATAGGATGTGTATTATTTAGGGAAAAAGGGTATTTTAAAATATTTTTTTATTCAT
Source organism: Viscum album (assembly GCA_963277665.1). Lineage (NCBI taxonomy): Eukaryota > Viridiplantae > Streptophyta > Magnoliopsida > Santalales > Viscaceae > Viscum > Viscum album. The sequence goes on from OY728164.1 coordinate 994,418,798, forward strand.
TAAATAATTAATAATGTGAAATGATTTTAAAAAATGGTCTTCTACAGTTGTGATCAGTGAGAAATTTAGAGTCTAATAAGATCAACTTAGTTTTTAGTGAATAGTAAAGTAGAAATAGTAACACACCCATATGAATAGTGATGAATAGTAATGAATAGTAGTTTGACCAAAAAATAGAAACTTCACCCATGAATGTATAAATACATTTTAGACATCTTAAAAGTGAAAAAATGATCATAGTTTAAGTTTTGGTATTTTTGCATGCCATAAATATTTTATTTACAATTTTATAATTATTTTAATAATTTAAAATGGAAATTTATTTTCATAAAATTTAATCATAAATTGTTACTTTATTGTATTATGGGTATACGATATTTTTATGGGACCTTGATTACTTTTTAAGGTGTTACAAAATGGGTTACAGTTTAAAAGTTGTATTTTTGGAATAAATAATTATTTTATTTAAAAATTAAATTAAAAATATTTAGAAAATTATTTTAATAAAATGGACTTCATTTTTGAATTCAGGGAATCAATATTAGGTTAGGGTAAATTTTTGGGTTTTTTCTGAAACAGTTGAATTTTTAGTGAATAGTAAAAATGCAGTTTTGAGTTTCAGGTGTTTAATGACATCATTAATGATGTAATAATGATGTAAGGTTTATGGTATACTTATTAATAGTGATATATTCTATTAGGTTTCCCAAGTTTCCAATTCCATGGGAAAATACCATGGGAAAGCCCATGGTTTTGCAAATACCACCGATGAGGTGTCCCTTGAAAATTAATAATTTATTCACTCACTTTCCCTATAAATACAAAGACATTTCCCTCATTAATTTCATTACAAAACCATCCTAAACAAATTTATGGTCTCCATACCTCCCAATAAGTCCTCCAAAGGTTCCCTCAAGCCTCCCAAGGTCCCGACCTTCAATCTTTTGAAGTTACTCTCCAAGGTAAGGGATCCTTTCACCCTCCTCTTTTGAGTCATGAATTCCTTTATGTTGTGTCTCCTAGTTTCCATATATTTTTGTTGATGGTATGTTCATATATGTTCTAATTACTTTCCATTTCATGTATAATTTTTGAGATACCCTTTTCTCTCTCATCAATTTGTTTTCTGAATTTTTAAGTGACGCCGTTAGGCTGCCAAATTTCTCGTAAAAGAAATAGCATCTTCTATTTTCTTTCATGTTTCCTTTTCATGTGGTATGTCATTCAAATACTCATACCATTTTCTTATATCTATGTTATTCTGTATTTTTACCATATTATAAGTTATTTATGAGTGGGTTACTCTTGTACCCTCTCTTTTCAGAATTTTCTAAAACCATGTTATATAGCCGTTATGCTGTAGAAATTTCACCTCAAAATTTCTATCTCTTTCTCTCCAGAAATTCTATTGTTTTATTTATGTGAATACCCAGAACTATTTCTTTTCTTTATGTGTTCATAAATATATAAATATGATTTATTTGATTCTTTAATTGAAATAAATATAACCCTCACTCCCTTTCCATGGGTTATAAATGACATAATGATCTTATTTTTTTAGAACTTTTAAAACGTCACGATCTTCAAATGAAACCCATTTATTTTATTCTCCATGGGCTATTTACGAAATGTTTGATTATTATCTATGTGAATCACATGAAAGTAAATAAATATTAAGGGTGCTCCCTGATAATTCTCCAATGCATTGGGTAAAGAATTAATATCTAGAGATGACAAGTTTCATGATACCTTGGTTAATAACCTTGGTAATTTTTATGACACCTTGAGGATGGACCTTGGTGATATGTTCATGAATGTCTAAATGAAATGTTGAATCCAAATATTAAAGTTATGATTCAAGTTCTTTTCATTATGATATTCCTATAATTCCATTTCTCATGTCCTTATGTTTTTATTCAAGTTCTTATTGATGTCACAAGTAAACTGATTCCCTTGTTTACCCTTACTGGGCCTTCAGCTCACCCTTTACTTTGAATATATATCTACAGGTTATGAGATGCAGTAATTGTACCTTGGATTAACTTATGATGAATCCTTACAAGTGTATTAGAAGAATTTTTTTTTGTTGTTTTTCATGTTTTATGTTCCCAATTTCCAAGACACTAGAATTTAAGGATCCTCTATTTGTAAAATGTAATGAAAAGTTATGTAATAAAAAGGTGAGATGACATACTATTGTTTTGAACCCACTTAAATTTAAAAATAATAAATTATAATGTTTTATATCCTAAATCTAATATTTGTTTGATAGTTCCAAAGTATGGCATATTTTGATAAATTGTATTTCTATCCTTGGTAACAAATATATACATCACTTATTCCATAAGAGAAACTCAAATATTTTTCATGGTACTATGTTCATAATATTTATTTGTATAGAATTTATAATCATTAATTACATAACCATTATAAGATAATATATGCACACCCTTTCCCCTAAATAGCGATAAAAGTAATTCTAAAATTAAATTTTCTACTTACTCCTTAAAAATATGGTCTCAAAACCATCCTATAAACCATTGATTACACATATTTGATATCCAAATTTCATACCCTGATAGATTTAAATTCCTACGAATTAATTTTTTTGGTTTCAAATTATAGAAAAAAGTTTAAACTATTATATAAAATGTAATGGTGTACATACTCCTCTTTAATGGTCATTTTGAAAGCATTTGTTTCAAAAATTAATTCACCCACAAATCACTTAATATGATTTGTTTTTTGTAGACTAATTTTATCCACATCAGACAAGTAGTCAGTATATAATTAAATGGAAAATTCAATAATATATTACTCTACAATACAACCTTTTTTCCAACTTTGATTTTTGACACACCCTTTCAGAATCTTCATATACCATTCAATGAGGTACATCAATCTGTAATGTAAAAGACCATATTTTTGGATCTCACTAGCTAGTGAAAAATTAATCGAACCATCATATCAAAGAATGACAGTGGTAAGAACATCTCCAATTCACATAATATGAAAAAAAATTCTTTTTCCATAGTTGGTAACTTCATCGGGTCTATAAAATTACTACATATAGATTTGAAAAAGGAAAAAATCTTGGTTAATGTTTGATGATTTTTTTAAGAAAAATGTAACATGAAGATAAATGAATTAAATATTTCATCAAAACATGAAAATCATGTGATTTTAGTCCATTTAACTTTAAATCATTCACTGACATGATATTCTTGATATTTGATAAATACTCCTTTTGAACCATTAAATCATTCAGAAAGTTTTAAAACTAATATATCTCTTTCCTAGAAAAAGTGTAAGAAGTAAGAGGATGAAAATTACACCTTTCACCCTTAAATAGTGTCAACTCTTCCCATATCCTCATGTCAATCATGTTCAACATAGCGTTAATTCTATCCTTTATTTTGTCAGGTGTTTTTAGTAGAGTACCTATAACACAATCATGTATGTTTTTTCTACGTTCAAGAAAATGAATAAAGTAAAAACAATTCATATATAGAAATTCAAAAAAGAAACTGACCACTTTTCATGACTAGTTTTTTTATGTTTTTTTAGATAAGGTTTAAAAAAAATGGTGACCACATCCTTTAATTTATAAAATAGTTGATCACCTATTATTAAATATGATGTTGTACATTTTTCTGAATTTACATTGAATGATTTCTTCTAAGATCATTATTTATATCTTTGGGTTAAAAATTTGTGATTTCCTAGAAATAAAGTCTTTGAGGAATTATTCAATCTAACTAAGTGTGTACCTTGTTCAATAATGGGATACCATAGAATTTACTTTAATGATATATCCGAAAAAATTTCCATAAGAAGGAAAGTCATTTATCATTCCATAAAACATAAATATCAACTTGAAATCTTCATTTCTATAATCATCAGGTAACATAACATCTCAATCCCACATTAATTTTTGATATTTGATTAATGGAACCAAATAAACATCAATATAATTATCTGATTGTTCTGGTCCTGATATAAACATATAAAAATAATTTATTTTCTCTTTATGAATAACCATAGTGTCAAGTTATAATTTACCAACATAATTGGACATGTAATAAGAGCACTAATTTTTACACTGAAATGATTCACTGCATCTATTAATAGCATAAAATGAAGGTTTCTCAGATTGTTTCCAAATTTAGGACACTTATGATCAAATTTGTTCCACTGGGGAGAGCCCGATAGGTGATGGAGTTTCAAATCTTGAAGTATTTTTTATGCCACATAAATTGTATTATAGTCATCTCACTTCTATATAGGGTCTTAAACCTTGGAATGATTGGAAAATACCATAACACTTTTAAAGGACTTGATTTATATTTCTTGTATCAAGATGCACCACACCTTGGGAAATTATTATGTGATTTATGGTCCTTGTAAATTAATATATAATCACTTGGATAGACATGTATTCTTTGATAGATCATACCATTGAATATAATATTTATTTAAAATCATATATTTATAAAAGAAGTTTATTATCTTTGGGTATCATATCATTCAAGAGATCAAGTAGTTCAGTAAAGCTGGTATCACTCCATAAATTACATTGTTTTATAATATATAGCTTTAGTATGGATGACAATGTTGTATATTTAGTATAACCAGAATACAATGGTGTCTTTTCACTTCTCTTTAACCTAAAAAATTTCTTTGAAAAACCATAAATTTCACCTTCAACGGCCATTTTCATTTACTCAATATGATATTCCTCATCAATTACACTTTCAATAACATCCTATATACGATCTTCATCATCATTCACACTTGTAATCATATCAAATGATTCATAAAACGTAGTTTTATCCTAGTCTTTAAGAACCCAGTTTTTACTAAAAAAGACTTTGGAATATTCTTGATGTTATTCCAGAGCAGCGCCTTCAAACGGCGTGCGATTCCGAGCCCCGGAGTGGCCGAAATTAAATTTTCATTGCGTTCACACTGGAAAAGCCAAATGAATGGGATAACTCCTAAACGGTGATCTGGATCAGGGATCGGAGTCTACGGATGGGTCCATAATGGGGTGTTTACCCTAGGAATGACATAAAACTTGTCAGCGCAGGGCGTTTGGACCCCTCACCCGCTATCGGAACGTTAAACGGATAATTAAATTAGTTTATTTATTCGTTTAATGTTGAAACACAAGTATCTCTTAAACGGTGGCTCGAATTGGAAAACTGAGGGCAATGTTGAGTCCGTAACATGCCGTTTACCCCTAGAGGGGTGTAAGTTCCGCGGGCGCGGGCCGTTTGTGAAAAATGGCCCCAGGGGCGTTTTCGTAATTTGGCGGCTTTGGGCGTTCAGTTTTATAACTTTTGAACGGGGCCTCAGATTAAAATTCAGAGACCTAATTTGTGTTTAGAGCATGGTTTTTATCCTAGGGGAGGTTTAATCCTGACCCCGTCGGGAGTTCAAGTTCGGGCCGACAGGCGGGTGGTTAAATGTTTTCTATTTAAACACTTAACTCACCCCCTCCCTCTTCTTGTTCCTCACCTGGATAGCAGCAAGCGGCAACCCTCCCCTCTCCTCCATTTCCAGCGAGGCATCCCCGGTGAGGCGATCTCCGGCGAGGTGCAACGGTTCCGACGGTCTGCACACGAAGCGTCGGGCTACGCCCTTCGAAGTAGGGGTTTATTATTTTCGTTTTCAATTTCCCGCAATCTTTGAGCCGAATTTATACTGTCAAATTGTTGTCCGATCAAAAATAGAAGCTCACAGATGTGTAGTATTTGTTCTAAGGTTTCCGACTCTCTTCTCGGATCAAAACTCCAAGTCCTGGGGTGCCCGGGGCCGCCCCGGGAAGTTCCGTCCAAATTCTTGGTTTTCCGGTGGATCCAGGGTGGTCCGACGACCCATGGAGGCGGTGTGGTGCGTTCCAGCGGTAGCACTCTAGGTTGCAGGCGGTGGTGCTCCAGGGTTTAGGCGGCACGGCGGCAAATCGGGCTTCAGGTGGCGCAGTGGTGGATTGGGCTTCAAGCGGCGCGGCGGCCAGCGCCTCAGGCGGCAGGCGGCGGACACCCGCCGCGAGGGTGGACCGGGGTCGCGGCGTGCGACCCCATGGGGGAACAAGACCAGCGGCCCACGGGTCTTCATGTGGGACGACCGGCCTCGACCGGTCTGAGTGTGGACCATGGATCCGCGTCCGGCTCGCGCGGCAAAGCCGCGGGCCGGCGCAGCAAGCCGGGCCGGCTAGGCCAGTCGAGCCCAAGGGCTTGACCCCTCTGGCTTCGGACACCCGTAAATATTGCTACGGGTGTCCATTTTACTCGCCGTATACGGAAGTGTAACCCTCGTCTCGAGGAGTGTGTTTTGAGATGGTTTTGGGGATTTTTTTTAAATTTACGGGATGAGAGCTTGGTGGCGCGACGCTTACTTTAAGTGAATTGGCGTTTCTCCGGGGGTCTTGTTTTGGACGGTGCGGACACGTCCGATGTCCGTTTTGAGCATCGTCAGAGGCGTTGGGACGCTGGAACTGAGGAAAAGTTTACCAGAGTTGTTTCAGGCATTGAGGCTGAAGTTGAGGCGCGGGCCCCACAACCCGTCATTGAGCTGCGGGCAGCGTTTAGTGACTTTCTCACAGGGCGTCTGTTCGGGTCGTGCGAGCAGTCGATTCTAGATGATTTTCTGAGGGGATTGAAATGGTGAAATCCTCCCGCTCTAATTCGGCACGATGGTGTGGGGCCCATGAGAGCCATTTGGGCGTCGACGGTGATTTTCCATCTTTATCACCGGACGACCATTTTGGACAAGTGAATAGTCCATCTTGTGTGCTTTTTCGAGAGGATCGCAATGGTGTGATCCGTTCATTGTGCTTTAGGACCGGTTTGCGGGTCCCACGAAGCACCGCTCATGTGCGGTGGGCTAGAATGTACCTTTTTCTCCGGATATCCATTGCACTCCTGTGAGTAGTGCTTTTGAGGTGTTTTCCCGAGGGGATTGAAATGGTGCGATGCGCCTGACTGTTTTCGAGGCCGAGGATCAGGATCACGGGACGCCGTTCGGGCGTGAGGTAGTGTTGGTGACATTTCCGTCGGATATCCATTTGAGGCAAGTAAGTAGTATAACTCGCATGTTTTTCCGCGAGGATTACAACAGTGTGATCTGTTCAGGCGAGCGGAGCCTCTTACGCGATCTTATTAAATGCTGAAATGTGAAGGTGCCCTGGGGGTGGTTCTTCTACTTTGTTTGTAGAGGACCCTTGGCGTGTGATCGTGTGCACTCCCGTGTGAGTGAAGTAATGCTTGAATCGATGTGGTTGGTCGTGCCCCAGTCGTTGAGGCGGAAAGTTAGAGATGTTACGTCACGCCTTCGCGTTGATGTTGGGTGCCGGGTGCACGATATCCCTTGAGCTGAAAGTGAGGTATACTCTGGGAGTATACGGGAGCTCTTGGAGGTACGTGTGGTTTTTACCTGAGACGTTCGTGCTCTTGGTTGGGGTTAACGTGGGGCCACATGTCGTGTGGGCCCCAGGTGCGTTCTGAGCTCTGCTTTGCATACTTTGACCTCTCGCGACGTAGAGGGTCCCTCTGTGCTCGTTTGTTTGACCATCAGGGTGGATTTTTTCCCCTGGCTCTGTGCTTGTTTGTTTGACCAACAAGGTTGAGTGGTCTCCCCCTGGTTTCATTCTCGATGGATTGGCCGGTAGCGGTGGTAGTGACACCCAGTGATGGAACATGCACTGAACCTCTTTTGGGTGAGTTGTTCTGGAGTTGGGTGATTTCAAGATACCCACTCCATGTTCGGTTGGCCAGTGTTTTACCCTCCAGTAGAGATGTCCAGAGCATTTCTAAGTTTTACCCTCCAGCGGGGCTGGGCAGTGGGTTACTCATCGACTTCTAGGGTTTACCCTCCAGTAGAGACTGGGTTGTGGGTCACCCAACGCACTTAGGGTCTACCCTCCAGCAGAGACTGGGCAGTGGGTCACTTGATGACCTCTTAGGGTCTACCCTCCAGCAGGGGTGGGCAGTGGGTCGCCCGTCATCTAGTTCCAGGTCTACCCTCCAGCAAGGCTGGGCAGTGGGTCGCCTCTCGACTTATTCCAGGTCTACCCTCCAGCGGGGCTGGGCAGTGGGTCGCCTGATGATTTATTAAGGTCTACCCTCCAGTGGGGCTGGGTAGTGGGTCACTTGATGATGTATTAAGGTCGACCCTCCAGCAGGGCTGGGCAGTGGGTCGCCTGATGATGTATTAGGGTTTAGCCTCCAGCAGGACTGGGCAGTGGGTCACCCGATATCTGGTAATGAATTACCCTCCAGCAGGGCTGGGCAGTGGGACTGTTGGAATTTCAGACTTAGTAATTTCTACTAGGCTAGTCTATGGCTTTCCTCCGTGATTACCAGAGTGGGACCCTTGGTTATATGGGTCAGTGATGTGACGACTTTGACTTTGAGGAGATCTCTCATCTGTGGGGCAGTGACGAGGTGTGGTTTTAATTTCCCTAGAACTCTCAAGTACGAGGGGAGCTTTCCACACCAAGATGCGTTCTTGTGATGCGATCTAAAACCGTGCGGGTGAGTCAGTGCTGCCCAAAGAGGATAGTGTCGAGGTGCAGTGATTGAGCCCCTTGGCTTGCGGTTCGAGGCAGACGTGCGGGATGCTGGGCATCAATGGAGTTTACTTCTGGGACTGTTGGCTACTTGTTTTCTTGGACTGAGCTACGGGGAGGAGATCCCCTTATGACGTTGTTCAGGCTTCTTGCTGAGCATAAGGATATGTATATACCTTGTCCCAGTATCCACTTATTGGGTTTGGTTACTCTCCTTCCAGGAGAGGCGAAGACGCGCGAGGTATGCCACGAGCTTTCTGTGTCTAGATTCTCGTGGTTGGACGAGTCTACTCTCCTGCTATAGGTAGCGAAGACTCGACGGGAAGTTTATCTTCTCACCATTTCCAGCTCCTTGTGTCTGGACGAGTCTACCTTCTTTCCTCTCATTGGGTTGAGCTGGACTCTTCACTGTTCTCTTTATTTCCCTTTCGGTTGTACTCCTTTACTTTTCATGTTCACTCTACTGCTCACCCTTCGGTACCTCCTTTGTTTCTCCCTCGAGCCTTCGGGGTATCCTACTGAGTATTTTTATACTCACCCCTACTTGGGCTTTGCCCTCACTTGGTGTGCCCTTGCAGACGATAGACATGATGGTCGTGAATTCAGTGGAGCATAGGAGTTCGAGAGCTTGGACCGTGTGCGGTGGTCGTAGTCAGGTTCCAGGTGGCGGACCCTTCCAGCTATTTTTCTTTTGTTCACTTGTTGCTGGGTTGTGGCACTTTTTTGGTTGGGCGTGTGTTTTTCCTTTTTTCCTTTTTATTTCACTTTCAGCACTTGCTTTGTACTTTTAGAGGTCGATGCACATTGTGGTATATATATAGCAGTTTCCCTTTTCTTTACTTGCATTTACTTTACTCTAAACTTTTTCATTGAGTGTTATGCGTGTGTGTATACATGTACTTAGGCAAAGGCCTCCCCGAGTTGTTGTGCCTTCGGTGCTGGTCGCCAGCCCCTGGCCTATGGAGGCGGGCTTGGGGTAGTTGCGGCTCGAGCCCGGGTAGGGTCGGGTCGTGACAAAGTGGTATCAGAGGTGGTTTGTTCCTTGGGACATTGTGAGGACATCCCTAAAAGAGGAATTGGTTGGGATTTAGTGCAACAATGTTAACGTGTCTAGAGAGCGGCTCTCAGGCCAGGGAGTCCAGTGATGGTGCGGCGGCCGACGTATCCATTCACCAGGACCTTGATAAACCGCTTGTCGACTCGGCATGTTGAGACACTTTTTGCCGGGAAAATTGGATTGTGCATCACATAGGATTGAGTCCTTGACTGTCCTTCTTGAGTTAGCTCCCCATCGTTGTTATTGGTATATACATATATGCTCATCTGACCGTGACACTCCTTGATAAAACTCAGGATGTCTCCGTGAAGACAGCCAGCCAGGATACTAGCTTTGGTTCATGACGACGACCCTGTGAGCTACGAGGCCTCAGTCCAGGACCCATCATGCGAGCCCCTTTCTCTGGGTGGACCGGTAGCAGCACCCCCACCTGTTGAGCAGCAGATAGTTTCAGTAGAGCAGGAAGGGCTTGAGCGCAGGTTGAGCGCGCTCCGTGAGATCCAGTGGCAGAGACCGCTGAGATTCAGTGGTGAGCCAGACCCTCAGGCAACAGAGGTTTGGCTAGAGACAGTGGTTCGCCTTTTCAGGCTTGTGCAGATGCTGACAGATCAGAGAGTGGTTTTGGTAGCCAACCTTTTTCGTGGAGTAGCTTGTTGTTGGTGGAGTCCGGTGACTCAGTTTCTTGACGAGTCGTCGCTTTCATGGGGCGACTTTCAGTTGTTGTTCCGTGAGGTGTTTTCCCCTCCTTCTTGCACTCATTTTGGATTCAAAAGCTCCTGCAGTTTCAGTAGGGAGGGATGACAGTGGCCGAGTACGCGGCTAGTTTTGCAGACCGTGCACGCTTTTACCCGGACTTGGTCCATGATGACAACTTTCGAGCGCGGAAGTTCGAGCAGGGTCTCCGCAGGGAGATTCGTGCTGTCATAGTACCCTTGGGAATTTCCACATATACCGGGGTGTTAGAGGAGGAACTGGTGACAAAGGGCTTCCTGCCACATTTTAGAGTTGGTGGTGGCAGCTGGCACGTCGGAGTCGAGACGTCTACCGCAGCTAGCAGGCGTCGACAATTAGAACCTTGACTCAGGTGGATTTCTGAAAACCGGACTCAGGGGCGTGGTCGTACACCACAGTGGCACTGGAGGGAACCAGTGCATCCCAGAGAGAGTCGGTACTATGCTTGCGATGGGTGAGGTCACCTGGCACGAGACTTCCCGACCAGGCATGAGGAGAGCTTCGGGCAGGCAGCCGGTGCGCCACCACGACAGAGGCAGTGTCGTGATCGGAGTAGTGCCTAGGGAGGTGGTTCTAGCAGAGGAGCGGGAGGAGCTGGGAGTGGGGGACGACTTTACGAGGTCTTTCCATCACCACTAGGTGGTCCACATTAGGCTTCAGGAGATGACAGTTGTGACCACGGACAACCGCGATCTTTGGATGTCTACGATCCTGCAGAGCATGAGGTGATAAGAGGTATGCTCTACAACTCTTCTACTTTTTGCAGTAGAATTGTTATACTCTGTGTGTGAACTGCTTTCCTCCTTGCTCCTTGTTTGAGGTGTTACCAGGGTGATGCAGGGCATCGGGTGTAACCCTGTGTTGGTAAGGTAAAAGGAGTGAGACCTTTTTTCTCTAGTCGATGGTGTCGACTCTTTCGCCTTTCGAGCATGTAAGAGATCCTTGGTTGTGGGACATCGACTGTGAAAACTTGCGTGACCAGATATCCTTGGGTGTTTCTCCATATGGATATTCTAAATGAGGGAATCATCGGGTCTTGTCCTGGGTGCGGGCGGTGATTCCAGTCGCGGCGTGCGATGTAGAGGTTTGAACGGGTAGGTGAGCTACCCCTGAGGTCCTTCGTACCATTTGAGACCATGCAGAGGGATGGCGAGGTTCCCTACCGCCTTGCCCTAACCCCAAAGGCTGGTTTGGGTGCGTGACGTCTTCCACGTGACTCACCCGAGAAGAGGTGTGCGTGCTTTTATATACGACATCGGCGAGGGAATACCTCACGTGAACAGATAAAATCTTTTGGTCTATGTGTGGTGGCGTAGAGCTGTGCGAGAGTTCTTCTGGGTATGGGAGAGCCATGTGCGGGCTTAGTACCCTGGGTTGTTCCCTATTTTTTCTTTTCGAGGATGAAAATCTTGAACGATGGAATGATGTAAGAACCCAATTTTTGCTACAAAAGACTTTGTAATATTCTTGATGTTATTCCAGAGCAGCGCCTTCAGACGGCGTGCGATTCCGAGCCCCGGAGTGGCCGAAATTAAATTTTCAGTGCGTTCACACTGGAAACAGAAAATGAATGGGATAACTTCTAAACGGTGATCCGGATCAGGGATCCGAGTGTACGGATGGGTCTGGAATGGATTTTTACCCTAGGAACGACATAAAACTTGTTGGCGCAGGGCGTTTGGACCCCTCGTCCGCTATCGGAATGTTAAACGGATAATTAAATTAATTTATTTATTCGTTTAATGTTTAAATGCAAGTATCTCTTAAACGGTGGATCAGATTGGAAAACCGAGGGCACCGTTGAGTATGTAACGTGCCGTTTACCCCTGGAGGGGTGTAAGTTCTGTGGACGCGGGCCGTCTGTGAAAAATGGCCCTAGGGGCATTTTCATAATTTGGCAGCTTTGGGCGTTCAGTTCTATAACTTTTGAACGGGGCCTCAGATTAAAATTCTGAGACAACAGTTTTGTTAAGAGAGTGGTTTTTAGACCAAGGGAGGCTTAATCACGACCCCGTCGGGAGTTCGGGTTCGGGGCGACGGGCGGGTGGTTAAGCGTTTTCTATTTAAACGCTTAACTCACCCCCTCCCTCTTATTCTTCCTCACCTGGACAGCAGCAGGCGGCAACCCTCCCCTATCCTCCATTTCCAGTGAGGCAGCTCCGGCGAGGCGATCTCTGGCGAGGCGCAGCGGTTCTGACGGTCCGCACACGAAGCGTCGGGCTACACCCTTCGAAGTAGGGGTTTATCATTTTCATTTTCAATTTCCCGCAATCTTTGAACCCAATTTATACTGTCTAATTGCTGTCCGATCAACGATCGAATCCCACAGATGTGTAGTATTTGTTATAAGGTTTCCGACGCTCTTCTTGGATCGAAAATCTGAGTCCCAGGGTGCCCAGGGCAGCCCCGGGAAGTTCCGTCTGAATTCTTGGTTTTCCGGTGGATCCAGGGTGGTCCGACGACCCATGTCGGTGGTGCGGCGCGTTACAGCGGTGGTGCTCCAGGTTGCCGTCGCCGGTGCTCCAGGGTTCAGGTGGTGCGGCAGCGGCTCGGGCTTCATGCGGCGTGGCGGTTGCTCGGGCTTCAGGTGGCGCGGCGGCGAGCGCCTCAGCCGGCAGGCGGCGGACACCCGCGACGAGGGTGGACCGGGGTCGCGGCGTGTGACCCCATGGGGGAACAAGACCCGCGGCCCGCGGGATGACCGAAATCGTCCGGTCCGAGTGTGGACCGTGGGTCCGCGGCCGGCCCGCGCGGCAAAGCCGCGGGCCGGCGCAGCGAGCCGGGTGGACCGGTCGGCTCGGCCGGTCTAGCCCAAGGGCTTGACCCCTCTGGCTTCGGACACCCGTAAATATCGCTACGGGTGTCCGTTTTACACACCATTTATGGCAGGGTAACCATCGTCTCGAGGAGTGTGTATTAAGATGGTTTCTGGGAATTTTTTAAATTTCTGGGATGGGAGCTCGGTGGTGCGGCGCTTACATTAAGTGAATTGGTGTTTCTTCGAGGGTCTTGTTTTGGACGGCGCGGATGCGTCTGGCGTCCATTTTGAGCGTCGTCAGAGGCATTGGGACCATGACACTGAGAAGGAGTTTACCAGGGTTGTTTCAAACGTTGAGGCCGAAGTTGTGGCATGGGACCCATGGCCTGTCTTTGAGCTACAAGCAACGTTTAGCGACTTTCTCACCAGGCGTCCGTTCGGGGCGTGCGAGCAGTAGATTCTGGATGATTTTCCGAGGGGATTGCAATGGTGCAATCCACCTGCTCCAATTCAGCACGATGGTGCGGGGCCTATGAGGGTCGTTTGGGCATCAACAATGATTTTCCATCTTTATCACCGAGCGACCGTTTTGGACAAGTGAATAGTACATCTTGTGTGATTTTTCGAGAGGATCACAACGGTGTGATCCGTTCATTGTGATTTGGGACCGGGTTGCGGGTCCCACGAAGCACCTCTCGTGTGCGGTGCACTGGAATGCACCTTTTTCTCCAGATATCCGTTGCACTCCTGTGAGTAGTGCTTTTGAAGTGTTTTCCCAAGGGGATCACAATGGTGAAATGTGCCTGACTGTTTTCGGGGCCAAGGCTCGGGATCACGGGACGATGTTTGGGGGTGGGGTGGTGTTGGCGACCTTTCCGTCAGATATCCGTTTGAGGCGAGTAAGTAGTCTAACTCGCATGTTTTTCTGCGAGGATTACAACGGTGTGATTCGTTCAGGCAATCAGAGCCTCTTATGTGGTCTTATTAAATTTGGAAATGTGAAGGTGCCCCGGGGGCGGTTCTTCTACTGTGTTTGTAGCGGACCCTTGGCATGTGATCTCATGCACTCCTGTGTGAGTGATGTAATTCTTGAATAGATGTGGTTGGATGTGCCCCAGTTGTTGAGGCGGCAAGTTGGAGATGTTACGCCATGCCTTCACGTTGACATTGAGTGTCGGGTGCACGATAGCCCTTGAGCTGAAAGTGAGGTATACTCTAGGAGTATACGAGAGCACTTGGATGTATGTGTGGTTTTTACCTGAGATGTTCATGCACTTGGTTGGGGTTAACTTGGGGCCACACTTCATGTGGGCCCCAGGTGCATGATGAGCTCTACTTTGCATACTTTGACCTCTCGCGACGTAGAGGGTCCCTCCGTGATCGTTTGTTTGACCAGTATGGTGGAGTTTTCCCCTGGCTCTGTGCTCGTTTGTTTGACCAGCAGGGTTGAGTGGTCTCCCCCTGGTTTCATTCTCGGTGGATTGGCCGGTAGCGGTGCTAGTGACACCCAGTGATGGAACAGGTGCTGGACCTCTTTTGGGTGAGTTGTTCTGGAGTTGGGTGATTGCGCGATACCCACTCCGTGTTCTGTTGGCTATTGTTATACCCTCAAGTAGAGATGGCTAGAGCAGTTCTGAGTTTTACCCTCCAGCGGGGCTGGGCAGTGGGTTACTCATTGACTTCTAGGGTTTACCCTCCAGCGGGGCTGGGCAGTGGGTTACTCATTGACTTCTAGGGTTTACCCTCCAGCTGATACTGTGCAGCGGGTCACCCGACGCACTTAGGGTCTACCCTCCAGTAGAGACTGGGAAGTTGGTATCCCGATGACCTCTTAGGGTCTACCCTCCAGTAGGGCTGGGCAGTGGATCACCCGTCATCTAGTTCCAGGTCTACCCTCCACCAAGGCTGGGAAGTGGGTCGCCTGTCGACTTATTTCAGGTCTACCCTCCAGTGGGGATGGGAAGTGGGTCGCCTGATGATGTATTAAGGTCTACCCTCCAGCGGGGCTGGGCAGTGGGTCACCTAATGATGTATTAAGGTCTACCCTCCAGCAGGGCTGGGCAGTGTGTCGCCTGATGATGTATTAGGGTTTACCCTCCAGCAGGGCTGGGCAGTGGGTCACCCAATATCTAGTAACGAATTACCCTCCAGCAGGGCTGGGTAGTGGGACTGTTGGCATTTCAGACTCAATCCTTTCTACTAGGCTAGTCTATGGCTTTCCTCCGTGATTACCGGAGCAGGACCCTTGGTTATACGGGTCAGTGATGTGATGACTTTGACTTTGAGGAGACCTCTCGACTGCGGGGCAGTGACGAGGTTTGGTTTGACTTTCCCTAGAACTCTCAAGTACGAGGGGCGCTTTCCCCACCGAGACGCGTTCTTGTGACGCGATCTAAAACCGTGCGGGTGAGTCAGTGCCGCCCAAAGAGGATAGTGTCAAGGTGCGGTGATTGAGCCCCTTGGCTTGCAGTTCGGGGCAGACGTGTGGGATGCTGGGCATCAATGGAGTTTACTTTTGGGACTATTGGCTACTTGTTTTCTTGGGATGAGCTATGGGGCAGATATCCCCTTACGACGTTGTTCGGGCTTCTTGCTGAGCATAAGGATATGTATATACCTTGTCCCAGTACCCACTTCTTGGGTTTGGTTACTCTCCTTCCAGGAGAGGGGAAGACGCACATGGTTTGCCACGTGCTTTCTGTGTCTAGATTCTCATGGTTGGACGAGTCTACTCTCCTGCTATAGGTAGCGAAGACTCGACGGGAAGTTAATCTTCTCACCGTTTCCAGATCCTTGTGTTTAGACGAGTCTACCTTCTTTCCTCTCATTGGGTTGAGATGGACTCTTCATTGTTCTCTTTACTGGTATTTCGGTTGTACTCCTTTACTTTTCTTGTTCGCTCTACTGCTCAGCCTTCGGTACCTCCTTTGTTGCTCCCTCGAGCCTTTAGGATATCCTACTGAGTATTTTTATACTCACCCCTGCTTGGGATTTGCCTGCACTTGGTGTGCCCTTGCAGACAATGGATAGGATGGTCGTGACTTTAGTGGAGCATAGGAGTTTGGGAGCTTGGACCGTGTGCGGTGGTCGTAGTCGTGTTCCAGGTGGGGGACCCTTCCATCTATTTTTCTTTTGTTCCCCTGTTGCCGGGTTGTGGCACTTTTCTGGTTGGGCGCGTGTTTTTCCCTTTTTCATTTTTAGTTTACTTTCAGCACTTGCTTTGTACTTTTAGAGGTCGATGCACATTGTGGTATATATATAGCAGTTGACCTTTTTTTTACTTGCCTTTACTTTACTCTGAACTTTTGCATTGAGTGTGCTGCGTGTGTGTGTACAGGTACTTAGGCAAAGACCTCCCCGAGTTGTTGTGCCTTCGGCACTGGTCTCCAGCCCCTGGCCTATGGAGGTGGGCTTGGGGTAGTTGCGGCTCGATCCCGGGTATGGTCGGGTCGTGAAAAAGTCACTTACATCATTCAGTTCTTTCTCATGTTTATTCCTACATTTAAAACTTTGATATATTTCATGATAGTTCAAGTGTTCTTCAAACTCCTCTAGAATAATTAGTATTGAATAAAAAAAATATAAACATGAATATAGGATTTTTGAATGGTTATTTGTACAATCATTTGTAAACTTGATGAACTCTTTAACCCCATAATCACACTCTTTTTTCATACAATCAACATCCATCAATTTCTGATTCATATCCATCCTTTTTGATTCAGTAATATTCATATTTATCAAAATAAATAAATACACAAAATTTATCATATTAGAATACTAAAAGGATATTCTTTATATATAAACACATATAGTCATCATATTTGAGATAAATTTTCATTGTATAAATATCTTTTTAGAACATATAAATATAATGAATCATATTCCCTCCACAAATTAGCATCCCTAAAGAGGAATTTACTAAATTTATATTTTTAAATTATCTTAGAGATGTGTGAACCTTTGTTTCATATAATGTTTTGAAAATTTTATAATTTTTTTTATATTTTTAGAGAAAGATATTTTATTTATACTATTTATGATTAACATACACATTTTGAATGAAATAATTCGTCATCTTCATGTTCTGTTGACATTATTGGTAAAATATGTCTTTATCTAAATCAGTGTTTCTAAATGAAAATGAAAATCTAAAGGGTCTTTAATGAGGAGACCATAAATCACACCATGGTGGCTCATACTATGTGTTGGTGTATACTAATGTCATTTAGGAAAATATCCATGGCTCTAATGTTGTATATAAGTGAATTTTGGTGAAGCTGATATGTGAAACCAAAAAATAGCTCACATCGTTGTTAACTTCATTTAAAAATTGATTTTTTCACTCTCTCAACTATTTTTGATACATTTCGTGTATTTTGATTACTTTAAGTGTCAATTTATTTGAATATTACATGTGTTTATATTTATTTCATCCCTATTTATAATAAAAAAAATTCATATCCATTTTCTAATTGAAACTATTTGGAAGATAATCACTGTCAAACTTATAGTTTTAATAAATCATAGTACTATTTTAGTTATAAATATTTTTTAAAATATTATATTTGAAGATAAAATTATTTGAATTATTAAAATATGTGTTAATTTTAGTTTTTTAGATCATAATGACGTAATTTTAATTTATCTCATCATCCAAAACCATAGAATGACCCATATAATAGTTTTCCAAATTCTTAATTTGGAAATAATAAAAATAAACATATTAATATTCCATGAGATCTTGAAAATAATTAATATTATGGGTAGAATGAGAAAAATGAATGATTTGACCAAAATTAACCAAATTTCCTAATTTCAAAATCATGAAGAAGAAGAAATTAATCAGAAAAAATCATTTTAATGAGTAATGAAATTCATAAAACAAACAATCTTGTTATTAAAATTAGAAAATTTAATGTTTTGAAAATTTTCAAATCTTGAAAAATGGGGATTTCAAAATTTTGGTTCATCTCTCATTTAAGTATGATATAAATTTTTAAAACAAAGTTTAACAATATTGGGTAAATTATATTAATTATAATGGATGGATTTTATCCAAATTTTGAATTGAATGATCATTAAAATAATTATGTTTCTTTATTTCCCCATGAAAACAATGAAATTGATAGAGAAAAATTTGATTATATTTTTCATTATTCAAATAAAATTATAGATCAAATTAAAATAACAATAAACAAAATAAATCATAATTCCACACAAAATGTTTTTGAATCAAAGGAAAAAATCTTTATAATCAATTAAGAGATTATTTTTGATAAGTTCATGACTAATAATAATTAGGTAAAAACATGAAATTTTTGTATTAATTGAGAGATCATTTCAAATGTAATATAAAAACAACCAATAATCATTTGAGCGAGGAGATATACATCGATTAGAAGAAAAGAACAAATGAAAAAAACTAAAAAACATGAAAACAAGTGCAAAAACATCAAGCCGATGAGGACAAAAAATCATGAAAAAAATGAATGATTAATTAAAAATAAATAACAAATAACATACCTTTGTTTTAAGGGTTGATTCTACTGAAGGATTCGAAGGAAGCGATGCCAACAAGATTAAGCTTTTGTGAGACCTTGAACAGTGTGAGTAGGGGCGATCTCAATTATGGTTCTTTTAAATTAGTGGAATAAGTTATGTTAGTGCTATTAAAAAAATATTGATAAAAGATACATTTATCAGTGCTAAAATAGAATGCGCTAATAATGGTATTATTTATCAATGTTTTATTAGCGTTGATAAATCATACTTTTATTAGCTCTAACTAATAAATGCTAATAAATGTTTCTTTTATCACCACTTAATATAGCACTGATAAATACTAATGGGAAATAAAAATAAAAAATAAAAAATAACAATTTAACAAAATTACTAATGATATTAAAATCTATGTTAAAACTTACTTCATAATAGAAAAAATAAAAAATAAAAAATAAAAAATAAATAAATTAATTAAATTATAAATATTATAGAAATAATATAAATGAATAAATATTAAAAGAAAAATGAATAAATACAAATAATTGAATTTAAATAAAAAAATTTGAAACAAATTACTAATTAAAAAGGAATAAATAATAAATGCAAAATGATTTAAATAAAAAAATATTAAAATAAAAAAGTAATATTAATTATCTAAATTTTAATCATATTAAAAATATTAAATATTAATAACTTAAAATGTATAAATAAATATTAATAATGAATAAATTACAAAAAATATTCAACGAATAAATATTGAAAATAAATAAATTTAAAAATATGAAAAGTGAATAATTTCTAAAAATGAATAGATTATAATAGATGAATAAATATTAAAAATGAATAGAATTTAATAGTTTAAAGTCAATAAATTTCAAAAATATTGAAAGTGAATAAGTGTTAAAAATGAGATTATAATAATAGATGAATATATATTAAAAAATGAAAAAAGTATAATAATTCAAAACGAATAAATTAAAAAAATACAAAAAATAGATTAATCGTTTTAATTATTTCCCCAGAAGTCAGATCCAAGCACGCTTGGACCGCAAATTTATTAATAAAAAGAAAAGTGCAGAGACAAACAAGAGAAATAGGACGAGATTACATGTCGGAATAGTCATAAGCATCACATTCATACCTGGCCATATCATCCGCATCGGCTGATTCCCATTCTGATTGGGGCTCATATTGTTTGAGCAACTCGATATACTCTTTTCTTCGCTCCAATTGCTCCATAGATAGCTTCTCCTTAGCCTTCATGGAGGATGACCTGGTGGTCACCGTCCTCGGAACCACAGAGTAATCTTTCCTTGGTTTCCTTTTAACTGGGGTAGGCAAAACACCCTCACTGTCAGAGATTCTGGTCTTTTCTCCTCGAACAATATCACTGTATGAGGTTTTAATCATATTCCTATCACTTTCCTCATCATCCTCATGAGTGTCCCCCCACTTTCAGGGGATGGACACTCCATTTCCTGGAGTGGAGATCTCGGCCCCTTCCTTCCCATCATCAAAGTTGTTCCTCCGTTCCGCAGAAGATTGCTTCTGAATATTCTGCTGTGAAGAATCATTCACCACCAATGCTGACGCAGGACTCAAATTATCAGAAGTGATAACCTCATGATCTCTAGAAGGTCCGCTATAAGATCTTGTCGGAGTAGAATCAACAATCAACTCTTTTCCCTTTGAAGGAGTCAGCACATCAGGGGCTGCCTTCATAGTAGGGTCGCTGTCCTTGAAGACATGCTTTGGTGAGGATGATTCCTCCAAATTATCCTTTTTTCGACAGAGATTGGAGGGGTGTCCTCACATCCCACACTCCTTACAAGTGATGTTTTTACAACACAACTCCAAAGAGTGCCCCACAGTCATGCATTTAGTGCAGAAAAGAGGTTTCTTTTCATATTCAACATCAATCAGAATTTGATCAGACGGAATAGAAAGTGTTACCGTATCAATGAGAGTGGATCTGAGATCAACTTCCACCGGCATTCTAGTTAAGTGCCCAAATCTGACATCAGTTGTTTCCTTATCAAGGCGGATGGGAGTTCCAATTGCCGTTCCAATATCATGCAGGATCTCTGGATGCCAAAGAACCCAATTAAGACCATGAAGACGCACCCATACCTGAGCGAAGACATTTTTTGCATTCAAGACATTAAAGTCAAGAGACCATTCATGCAGATCAATCCATCTCGGTTTTAGAAACATGGAACCAGAACTCCATGCCCTAATCTTGAGATCCGCCGATGGAAACAAACAGTGAAAGAATCCCCGCCCAAGGGAGACACATTTCTAGCTAGCAAAGCCCCACAACATCGAAATTCTATGGAATAAATCTTCACATTTCCAGGGTTGCGCACCTTTAGGAAGAACAATGCGAGCAATCAATGAGTTCTCACCCAATTCCAACCTTTCAGCAATCACACCGGGGTTCGCCTCGATGTGAGCCAAAGATCCCTTTCGGATAATCCTTCTAAAGCAGGAATCCTCAATCTTTTTCTGATCCGATAAAAAATCCTTCATCACATCAACAAAGGAACGCTGACCACATGATGCGGCACCAGTAGGAACCCTCACAGATTCCTGAAAATGGCCAATATTGACATCGGAAGAGGAAATCTTCAAAACATCCTTTACCATGGACCTCGAAGAATCCCAAGCACACTGGTTAAGGGATTTGCAGGGCGGAGGTTTCGCAGCGACGCGATTCAACCGGTCCACCCTCGCCGCACCATCCTCCGATCTCAGCAGAACAGTCTCACTGGAGGAGACCTTCGCACCGCCAGCCGATGTGACATCAGCAGATGAAGCCTCTAGGTTTTTGAAGCCGCTCGTGTCCGCATCCTTCCCAGAAGACCGTCGCTCGCCGGAGGAGACGACACCACCAGCCGATGCGAGCAAATCCGCAGAGGAAACCGCTGGCTTTCTGAAAACGGAACTCGGCGCAGACATATAAGATATGTCAAATTGAAAAAAATTACTTCTTATTATATAATTATATGTTTATAAACATATACACAGACATATGCATATACACATACATATACATATACATACACATACACATACATACACATACATTCACATACATGCACATACATATGCATACATACACATACATTCACATATATACATGTACACACACATATACATATACAAGTAACTACAATTATATAAGAATACATACACATACATATGTATATATACACATACTACATAAACATAAACATACCACATAAACATACACATACATACACATATACCCACACACATACATACATATACATCTACGCACACACATACAGATACAGATACAGATACACATACACATACAGATACACATACATATACACATACAGATACACATACACATACACATACACATACACATACACATACACATACACATACACATACACATACACATACACATACACATACACATACACATACACATACACATACACATACACATACACATACACATACACATACACATACACATACACATACACATACACATACACATACACATACACATACACATACACATACACATACACATACATACACATACATACATACACATACATACACATACATACATTCATGTACACATAAGAATACACATACACAACACATACATATATATACTTACACATATACACTTACAACACATACATACATATGCACATACACATATATACACATACATACATATACATACACATATACAAATGAACACACATAGACAAACATACACACATATAAAGACATACAAATACATCCACATGTATTCAAATTCATACTCATACATACAAATATGTGTGTATGTTTTAAATTATTTAATATGAATATAAATATAGAAATTCAAATTCAAATTTAAATAAATATATATTCATTTATATATTTATATAAATGTTTTTAAAAAATATTATTATATTATATTATATATACATTTTTAATTAATGTTTATAAATATATTGTTAAACAATTTTGTTGACTAATATAAAATTTTATAATTTTCTCCATATAAAATTATATGAAAATAAGATTGATGATTCTTTTTTTTGTTATAATATAGTTATATAAATCATATTTATATATATTATATTTACATATATATAATTATCTTTTTATAAATCATATTTAAAAATATAAAAATATGTATATAAATTAAATTATATAGTGATGTTAAAGGTTAAGTTTTTATTAGAACTAAGTAAATCACTAATAAATGTAATCTTTATTAGTGATTTTAGTTAGCACAGAAAAAATGCTCCCCTTTGTTAGTTTTCTTCAGCATTGATAAAGGTCAGCGCTGACCAAAGTAGAATCTATAGTAGTGTGACACTACTCACCAACCCATAGCTTATTTGAGATGGGATCAAGGAGGTAGGTTGGATCTTCCCACAAACTCAAGTTGGTTCTGACAGGGTCAAGTCGTGTCATTCAATTTATTCATATTTGAACCATTATCTAAAAAATCACACAACTTATTTAGTTATTGTGTGAAAATATCAACTATTTATATGATAAATTTCACATGAACCATGATATATATATTTCATTTATTCGTATAATAAAATCATTTGTATTTAATATAGGTGAAATATAAAATATTCTACCCATAATATAATTTCATGTAGAATTTACTATGGTCTGATTATAAAACCTTTTTTGATACCTAGTTCCAGAGGTTATTACTAAAATCTCTTAAATTCTAATTATAACAACCACAACTATATTCACCTACAATATATGGTCCTTATATTACATTAAACATGATTACATAATATTGATCAAATGTAGTTATGGAAATGGGTACCTGTGAAACTAGTACCTGAAACTACTCAATCTAATTCAATTGAGTTTGGATAGGCCTAAACCAAGTTTTAACAAGATTAAGTTAGTAAAAATATTACTAAATAAAAATATAGGTTGGGTTTTATTAGCTTTGATAAGGAATCCAACACACTCCTTAACAAAAAATCATTATTCCCTTAAAACAATCTACCCTTCTTGATAAAAATCACATACTCCTTGAGACACCCCACCTAATCCCTGACAAGACACCTCCCATAGTTATTACTTTATCAATTTTTCCAACTGTGTTAGAGTTGGTTCCCTATAACCAACTACTCTTTACTTATGATTATCTATATCTTTAAAGTATATAATATTAATAAATATCTTATCACATGATGAGTGTTCTTCTACGTAACATTAATGTGATGATTTCATTATAGTATCTGTTGCATCGAAAGGTCATAATAATTCCCTCTTATGATGGGAAACTTGAAGTGATATGTAATATTCTTAAATATATGTTTTATGGATGGATGAAATCAATATTATGGGACTTATATGATGTATTTTATCGGGTGTTGGAGGCTCATAATACATTTAGACTTCTTCTCATGAAGTTTACACTTGGTAATCTTTAAGAGAGGCGGTTATGATAGTAGAACCGATAGTAGTAATTACACATGTTATACGTGTCAATGGATATTTCTATATATAGATTTTTGTATTAGTCATTAGATTTGAGATTATTATTAATGTATATCATGAATTGAATAATTGGATGTATTAACAAAAACCATGATTAGATATAATCACATAGAGTTAAGATTCATTGGGTGTGTCATAAGTGATATAGAATTAATGAATAAGTTAAGAAAAGATTTTTCCCTTTCAAGTTAATGGAAGTAAATATTTTAGGACTTTTTTATTGAATGGAAATGTCTAATTATGTCTATGAGAATCACATTTTTATTAATATATTTATTTTAAAAAAAGAATGATATTTCAAGCATATATATTGATGACACAATTATCCAACATGATTTATGAGATATTGAGAAAAACGGATTATATTACACAGTATGTGGCCATAAGAGGTTGTTGTATTGTCAACATGAATGAATTTCTCTATGGGTTATTTGACATGTTTTTAGACAATAATATTATACTTTAGACTAGTAAATCTAATTTCACTGAGAAAGAGGCCTAAAGGGCCACACACTAAGCGTATATATAACATCGGTTAAATTCTATTTGAATTTAATATGAGAATAAATATTATTTTAAATTACCAAGGAATAATAGTTATTCAGGTTATTTTGATCACATAAATATTTATTGAGTGAATATTTCAATAATATTTATTTAATTAAATAAGAAATTATTATTCAATATTTGTTGATGCTGAATTTTGGATAGGACCATAATTGGGATGATAAAGAGAAACAAATGTATTTGGAAGAGAAGGAGAAGATTCTGCGACTCGGGAGGCAGGTGCGTGCAAGATTCAGGTGGTGCACACAAAAGTCCATCCAGAATGCAAAATCTTGTGTGCCCAATATAACGTCAAAGGAAGGCTTCAAAACTCCCCCTTTTTACAGAATTTCTAATGCCTTATCTTCCCCAAGGGTGGGTGGGTATCAGTTATGTAAGTCCTAGGGGTGCGGAGTGAACCCCCTTTGTCTGAGATGCAGAGCGTTAAACTGCCAAGAACCATTGTCCTCAACACATGACGTTAAAATGTGACCCCGCCCCATGAATCACATGTGGGGAGCCCCATTTCTGACATTCTCTATGACCGCTATTCTCCACGGGAGTGTGATCTTCCTCACATGGAATGAGATCCTCTTTGCTGGAGCGACGTCTATCCATGGGGAAAGGGCAACCATCATGGTGTAATCCCCTAGCCTTTCTCGTGGGAGGTAATACCCCTACTACTCATTTATTCTTAAGTAACAGAGACTAATAGGAGATATGGGCACAGAGACCCTCATTATCCATTCCCTCTCCCTCTGGGTTTTGTCGCCACCAGGCCTCCATCCCAGAGTAAGTCCTAATCTCCATCTCCCTGGGATGTGAACCATGTGTAAGCCCCTTTTTCCTCTTTGGACCACGAACCATGCATAAGCCCCTATTTACTTTTTGGGCCGCTAACCAAGTGTAAGCCCCACTTCACTTCCCACAGACGCACCTTTCATGTAGTGATCGTCAGGTCTTTGCTACCACTTATTTCTCACACCGAGCATAACTCATGTGGGCT
Source organism: Viscum album (assembly GCA_963277665.1). NCBI lineage: Eukaryota > Viridiplantae > Streptophyta > Magnoliopsida > Santalales > Viscaceae > Viscum > Viscum album. The sequence continues at coordinate 994,444,494 of OY728164.1, forward strand.
TAGAGTAAGCATTGAACATGGCATCCTTCCTAGGCCTCCCTATAGTGTAATCCCCAACACCTCTCTTGAAATACATGGAATTTGATCCTTGCCAAGGTAAGGTATGTAGGAAGCCTAATAGAGGTTCAATCCCAATAACCATTGGTCCTGACCCCCATCACATCGGTTCACCAACACCTCTTCTGAACTACATGGACTTTGATGCTTGCCAAGGTAAGTTATGTAGGAAGCCTCCCTGAGGTTTAAGCCCAACAACCATCATGGAATTGCTGATGCCTTCCCTTCCCCAACGGTGGGTGGGTATCAGTTATGTAAGTCCTAGGGGTGCAGAGTGAACCCCCTTCGTCCGAGCTGTAGAACATTAAAGTTCTAAGCGTCATCATCCTCAGCACATGGCGTTAGACTATGACCCTGTCCCATGCATCATAGGTAGGGATACCCATCTCGAACATTCTATATGCCCACTCGTCTCCACTGGAGTTATATCTTCCTCAAATGGAATGATATCCTCTTTCCTGGAGCAGCGTTTGTATGCGGGGAAAGGGAATTATCTTGGTGTATGCCCCTAAGCTTTATTGCAGGAGGTAGTACCCCTACTCCTCCTTTCTACTTATATGCCAAAGACTAAGAGGAGATATGGGAAGAAGGACCCTTATTATCTTGTCCCTCTCCCTCCAGGCTTTGCCACCACCGGGCCTCCATCCTGGAGTAAGTAACAATCTCCATCTCCTTGGGCTATGAACCACGTGTAATCCCCTATTTCCTCTTTGGGCCGCGAACCACACGTAAGACCCTATTTCCTTTTTGGGTCGCCAACCACGTGTATGCCCCACTTCACTTCCGACAGATGCACCTTTCACAACCTGATCGTCAAGTCTTTTCTGCCTCTTATTTCTCACACCGAGCATGACTCACGTGGGATTATAGTAAGCATTGACCATGGAATCCTTCCAGGGCCGCCCTAGAGTGTAATCCCCAACACCTCTTCTGAACTACATGGACTTTGATCCTTTCCAAGGAAAGGTACGTAGGAATCCTCCTAGAGGTTCAATCCCAACAACCATTGGTCCTGACCCCATTCACATAAGTTCCCCAACACCTCTCTCAAACTACGTGGACTTTGATCCTTTATAAGGAAAGGTACGTAGGAATCCTACCAGTTGTTAAAGCCCAACACCCATCACGACGTTGTTTATTCCTTCCCTTACCCAAGGGTGGGTGGGTATTAGTTATGTAAGTCCTAGGGGTGCAGAGTAAACCCCCTTCATCTGAGCTGCTGAATGTTAAACTGCCAAGTGCCATCGTCCTTAGCACATGGCGTTAAATTGTGACCCCTCCTCATGAATCGAATGTGGGAAGACTCATCTTGGAAATTCTCTAACCCCACTCATCTCTAGGGGAGTGAGATCTTCCTCACATGGAATGAGATCCTCTTTTTTGGAGTGTCATCTGTCTGCAGGGAAAGGGAAACCATCTTGGTGTAAGCCACTATCCTTTCTTGTGAGAGGTAGTACCCCTAATCCTTCTTTCTTCTTCCATTCCAAAGACTAAGATGATAGATGAGCACATGGAACCTCATTATCCTATCTCTCTTCCTCTAGGATTTTTCGCCACTGGGCCTCCATCCTGGAGTAAGTCCCAATCTCCATCTTCCTAGGCTACGAACCATGTGTAAGCCCATATTTCCTCTTTGGGACACAAACCATGCATAAGCCCGTATTTCATTTTTGGAACACTAACCACATGTAATCCTCAGTTTAATTCCCACGAATGCACATTTCATGACATGATTTTCAGGTCTTTTCCACCTCTTGTTTCTCACACCGAGCATGACTCACATGGGCTTAGAGTAAGCATTGACCATGGTATCCTTCTTGGGATTCCCTAGAGTGTAAGCCCCAACACCTCTCCTAAACTACTTGGACTTTGATCCTTACCAAGGCAAGGTACGTAGGAAGCCTCCTAGAGGTTCATGATCAACAAGCATTGGTCCTGACCCCCTTCACATCGATTCTCCAACACCTCTCCCGAACTACATGGACTTTGATCCTTGCCAAGGTAAGGTATGTAGGAAGACTCCCTGAGGTTCAATCCCAAAACCTATTGGTCCTTACCACTTTAGTCGGTCCACCCCGGTCCTACATGATGTTAAATAGTATGCCCATTTTTTTCCTGCATGACACTAAACTGTCCCCCAATCAGTAGTAAGCCATTGTCAACCCCAATCAGCTGTAATCCGTTGTCAACCCCAATCAGCGGTAAGCCATTGTCAACCCCAATCAGTGGTAAGCTGTTGTGTACCCCAACCAATGGTAATCCATTGTGATCCCCAATCAGTAGTAATCCATTTTGTTTCCCACTCTACGGTAAGCCGTTGTAGTCCTCCTTTACTGGGACCCACATCTATGGTCCCCCCCTCGAGCATCTGACCAACCAACCTGGGATGCTATCCAAGCATAATCCCCAACGTTTCATTGGGTCACTGTCCTCTGTGCACACCCTGATTCCATGCCCTGTCTTGAACTATGTGTACTTTGATCCTTGCCTCCTAGGAAAGGTACGTAGGAAGACTCCCTGAGGTTCAAGCCCATCACTCATGTATCATCTTGGTCTTTACCTCAAGCCTATGTGTTTCGAGAAGGTCATGCCCCAGCCCGGAGGTTCCACTTCCTCCGAGTTCCCTTCTTACGGTTCACCTCCTCAGGTGTCCCATTGCCCAATCGAACTACGTGGACTTTGATTCCCTACCACATGGATACGTAGGAAGTTTCTTCGAGGCTCAATCCCAATATCACCATCGCCTTCATGTCAGTTTCATATCATTACCCCACCATTTCATTTAACTCTCCAGCATCCACCTTGATCCTTACCCAGGCCGCCACATTTTGGTGAGATCATGTCACCCACTTTCTCACTGATCCCAGTAGAAACTAGGTAATTGACCACATGTTAGCCCTAGAATCAGTGTTCCCTCTAGGGGTTTCACCCATCTAATCCAATACCATCAGTATTCTAATCAGTTTGATCCATCTTTGCTAGACGTTAATCTCGTGGCATACCGTGTGTTAAACATGGTAAGCTGAGGAAAACCTCATAGAAATTCCCATGACATATAATTCCCTGCATTTGATGTGGGGTGCCTCAGGCTTCTGTGCCCTTGAGAAGCCCTATCATAATTGGAAGAAACCAAGATAGACCACTGTTCCAGCGTCCAGACATTCTAGTGATGTAAAAAGTGACTACTCCCCCGACCGAAGGTTGCTTCCCTGACCGGACCCCTTGGAATGTCCCGACAGAAGCAGTGTAATTAATCGACATCCATGAAGACATGGCGCTAGGAAGAGTTTCATGAACAATGTCTTAATGTATAAGGGAGACCCGAATAAGGTAACGATCTTTGAGGAGGAATCCACAGAAGGAGGAACCGACATCGCATCATCCCATTTTGATCAAGGATCAAACGTCCCTAAATAAGCGATAGATGCCGCCCGCCTTTAGAAAGAAGGAATACAGAGTAAAAAATAGCATGTCCTTAAAACAGACAGATGCATGTGCCCTGAAAAAATCATCATAAATAGAAATGGTGAACCTGACGTTAAATTATTCTCCCCAATTTTTAGATTAGTAGCATTTGATACATCAGTGTACTAGCGTGTCACCATATCTAGTTATCTGGCACCGGGTCCCGCCAAGAAAATAGTGGGCTTGGCCTGAAACTCACAAGAAGTCGGGGTAGTTAAAATGTTGGACATCTCGATTTGCAATGTTGTCAATGTGGATCCTTCTTTCCATCCATGGAATATGGAATGAAGCTAGGGCACTGAATGTGTATTTTCTTTTTGCAGCACTAGTTGTTTAATATTACTTCCTTACAGGACCCAAGCAGCTGCAACAGGAAACCGATCACCGCTCATCCACCAATGTAGGGGCATGGGAAATTTTAACACAGTAGTCTTGCATGGATCCACTACTTCTACTATAGTCTCCATGTACACAACTGCTGGGTTCCCACACCCTATCTCTCAGTCTGAATTTGTTCAGTGAAGGATGATAAACGACCTCATATACTGATACGAGGATGAGGGGATTATCCCAACTCGGGATATGAATTTTCAGGATTTAGAGGCATATTCACCTCATCACCACCCCCAAGGGCCGTGCAGGGAGCCACTGCTCCCCACTCCGACACACAACCGTTTTGGGAGCCTCTCCCCAGAATGCTTTGATGAATCCATACCCTACGCTGATGAGGTGGGGGATGTTTGGTCTAGCCTGGCCAGGATCTTATTCCAGAGGCCCCCAAGGAGGGCCCCCACTAGGCCACGCCAGTGCTGCCACGCAACCCCAGTGTTCAAAAAGCAGGTAAGCTATGCACCTGCACCACCGGCCCCAGTCTGGCTGACCCGATACTAGCGTCATCGCAGACCGAGGAGGACGCTCGCTGAGGGGTATCAATGTCAGCAACTACTGTGGCTCGTGCCACTGCCAAAGTATACCATCATCCCTCTGTGTATGATGAGAAGGTTCCCTTATAAAACCAGCCTAGATCGATACCCCAACTTCTCCATGGGTAGGCTAGGTCGACTCTTCTAGTCGCCAGCGTAGGGAGTGTCCACCGCGGACTAACCCGCGATAACAACACCCAGTACGGAGGTCCTCCCCATACCACAACCATTGAGAACGTGGGACCTCCACACTTCCATGCTCAGCGTGAAGGTCCACCCCAAGCCACCTTCAATCCAAATGAGGGTAATCCCCATAGTAGTGACACTTAGTACAAAAGCCTCTTCCATGCTCATGATATCGGGTATGGGGTCATTCCTCCTACCACCGGCCGCTGATGTGGGGATGTTATGCATCAGGTCAGTCTCCAGTGTGGGGGACCTCCCCATGTCCTTAAAGTGGTTGGTGAAGGTCCTCCTTACCTCAAAAATTAGAGGAGTGAAGGTCGAACTCACTTCACTAGCACCCAACGCAGAGGTCCTACCCGTGTTCGGCTTAACCAGTACAAGGACCCTCTTTGTGCTGGCATTTCTAGAGGAAACAAACTTGGAGGTCCTACCAATGCTCCTACCAGCTCCAACAGAGGTCCTACCCAATCCAACACTTTCCACAAAGATTCCCTCTACACATCAGTTAGTGGACACGAAGGTCCTCCTTGTGTTCCCTTTGATATCTGTCCAGGTGCTCCTCGCACCCCATCTCACTCAGGCGGAAGTCCTCTCCACCCCAACACCAGTACGTCCAAAGGTCCTCCTCACGCCAGAAATCTACCCTGTCCTAAAGAACCATCCTAGGGAAGGAGGGTGGGTTGTCATCACCATAAAAAGAATACCAGAAAGATTCAGAATGAGATTAAACTAGTCTGCTTCTCAGATTCTGAGGCAGAATACGACTCAGTGATGGAACCCTCACCTAGAGCGTCCATGTCAAGGGCTAGGGTAGGAACTAGGCGCATCAGCCTCATACTTATAGAATGTGAGGTCCAAAGGATCCCTACCTAACTACGCAGATATATCTAAGAGGAAGAAAAGTTGGAAACTCCCCAGGTTCTGGCTGTGCAATCGCCACCATCATCACCAGGAAAACTCTCTACCTCAACCAGAGATCACAAAGAGTTGTTTTGGGGACTGATGATGGATGAGAAACAACATGGTCCACCACCAAAAGCCACATTAAATACACTGAAAACTGTAGTATCCAGCCTATCTTACCACGATGTGGTGGCTAAGTCACTACACTCTTTATAGGATAGCCTGAAATGTGGCGGCTTGTGAGCCCGCTCTCTGTATTCTCCTTCAGCCAGTCTACCATCTCAGTGGCCTGCTTCATAACTTCTATCGGTTCCCCATCTGCCTCCAGTTGATGTGTGGGGAAATGAAGGGCCATGCCCCAAATCTGGACCAAGGAGCTTGTGTGATATTCTCATAGAATACCATTTCCCAGAGATATTTTGGCCGGTTGTAGTGCCAAATTTCAGGGCACTAGAAGCACTCACCCTGGAGGAGGTTGGATGCTTTCACCAGACCCTTTGGGTTACTCATTTCCATCTTCATCATTGACGAGTGGCCTACCCCAAGAGTTAGGCACACTTCAAAGACATCTACCAACAATGTCTTCTGGTTTATTTGGCCGCACTCCTTATGGCCTAGTGCCCTGAGTCACCAGGTTTTTATAGGACCCTCCAAAAATGATGCATACATATCTTTAAAGTGATCCACAGGATAATAAAAGAGGCTTCTCCCCACATGAAAATCTATGGTTGGGGGTAGTATGTGGTCCTCCATTTGAGTTCTATCCAATGCCATCCCAATTTGCTGGGATACAAAGAGGATATGCCTCTAGGCAGGGTCATGGTTAACATGGCCAACCTAGTAAGGGGTGAGAATGAGATAGAGATTCATGGAGAGGACCTACCACATGAGGGATTATCACACCTATTGGATCTGTTGGGAAGGATTACTCATCAACAGAGAAATCTACTTGGTCTTCTCATGACCAATGAGGTGTTGGTCCTCAGCTAAAATACCAACAAGGGTAAGGATTACCTCAGAGCCGTCAAACACTCCAACCCGTATGGATCAGTGGAGAAGGTATAAGATGATCCCAAAAAACCCGCATTGCATCAGTAAATCGACGAACACAAGAATATTGTCGACGACCTCCTCACTTCACATGATACGAAGTGAAGACTGGACTATGGTGATCCTTGAATTGGGCAGCAAGGGAAGACGCAACTCCCCCCCCCCCAGCAAATTGCCTTCAGGTGACCCTGACCATCCCGCCCATGCAGACAAGGTTGAGGTTAGAACTTACCGAAATATGGCGTGGTATGTTTCTCCCAATCCACCCAAGCAGCGTGAAAATACTTGGGACTTGACTCAAGTTCCCCCAACTACTACACAGTTCATTCCTCTATCCGCTCCATGAGTTTTTGGGCCTGCTTATCATGTTGAAGAACCCGCCAATGCACTAGTGGTCAGTGATCCCCATCAAGATAGGAGCCCCCACCCAGATGATCCAATGACGACACTCATTTCCCATCTCGAGGCATTGGAGACTCGACAGGTGGAAATCCCTCTTGATGAAAAGCCATATCTAGCATGGGTGGATGATATGAAAGAACCCCCGAGTTTCGAAAATCCCACTTTTTCTCCCTTAAATGGGACAGGGGACCCACCGCCACAGCTGAACCACTTCATCTCAAGGTGTGGACCCATGTTTGGAACTTCGGAACAGCAGGAGACCTCTAAACTCTGGCATTTTGTGCAAACATTGGAAGGGCCTATGTTTTTCTGGTACAACCAGCTACCCATCGGTTCAATAGTTAGCTGGGAAGAACTCAGTAAGAAATTTATTTACCAGTTCAGTTCCACCACTTAGAATATGAGCATCATAGACCTCTTTAAGTTCAATCAGAGGCCTGATGAGCATGTTGTGGACTTTGTATCCCGGTGGAAAGGGCTCACCTACTCTCTTGACATGCCACTGACTCAGAAGAAACTACTAACGATGTGTGTGGGGAATTTCAAGACAGAACTGGTCCCCTAACTTATTACTTAGAATTACCTGAGGGGATTCAGAGACTTATCTAATAAGGCCTAGTGCCTAAAATAAGCCTTGCAACAGTCTAGCTAGGCATGTCCGTTGCCTCCTGAAATCCCCGCGAGAAGGGCCTCCAGGGCCGAGCCCACCACGGTGGCCCAAATAGAGAATCCTAGACAACTGGAATTATTCATGGTGGAGCCGCCTACACAACCTCATCGGGGACCTCCACCTCAGGCACAACCTCCGACCCACAACACCCACCTCACAATTGGAAGGTTCCCCCACGAGACACGCTGCCACCACCCAGGTGAGACAACCAGGTTCTACCTCCTCAACAGGATCCTCCATCCCCTCGTCAGGGCCACACTCATAGGAACCCATTCTCAGAAAGGAGGAACTAGACCTACTCGTTCAATGAGTCTCAGGTCCCCGGTTATTTCTGAAGTGCCTTGGAATAGGGTATTGTAGGTTTTTCTGAATGTAGGAGGCCAGAAGAGGAAAAACTCACTGATCTACCAAATTACTGCTCCTATCACAAAATCCTGGGGTACAACCTCAAGAAGTGCTATGTATTTAAATAATGGATTCAAGAATAGCTGCATAACAACATATTCCGGTTATTCATAGCTCTAGAACAAGTGGTATGTGTCTTCGTGAAGCCAGACAATAGTAGTGACAGTGAAGGTGAGTGGCATCAAGTTTCTAACCACGTGTCCTAGAAGTATAACGATTGGATGGCTCGTAAGATAGTCTCCCGTGCCCATGGTATTATCCATGCATTCCTGAATCGATCTGAACCTTCAGAAGACGCCGTTCCATCCACTAACAATACTTATGTGTCAACGGCTCAGACATCTTCTTCCTAGAAGAGCGAGCATCGGTAGCGCAAGGGAAAACAAAGTCCCCCACCAATGTCATCGTCATCTCATAATCTCAGTGACTTAATGAACCCATAGATGGAGATTTATCCTAGAATCTATCCAATAGTGGATGACTCTTCGAGTGACGTTCAAGGGTATTCCTCGGTTAATACTGAAGAGCTAGTAAACCCCTACATGATTCCTGACAATGAGGAGCACCTGGCGAATCCTCCCAACATCCCCAGCCATCACCAAAATATGTGGATCCATAGCTATATGAGTCATCGGAGTGCCTCAGTCAGTACTTACAGCCAGTCTGTTCATGCTACCGAAACTGGGCAGCAGGCCCAGTGTAGAGCTCAGCACACGTAGCCTTATCATTTGGTGTTATCAGGTCCGTCTTCACCACCGTTCATGTTGTTGGATTAGGTAGAGCCACCTCAACCATGTCTTGATCATACATGATCTATTATGTACTGGTCTCAGTCATTGGGCCCTCATCTGGTGGTCACTCCATAGGCTTCGACTAGCAAACAACGGGATATTCCTAGCACCAGTCAGCCGCCGGTCCAGCCAGCAGGGCCTACCATACCTCCTATCACAGAGCGACCTCCTACAAATAGAAGTTCATGCCCGACATAAAAATATGATGTCCTCAAGAATCTTTCCATCGTTCCAGCAAGGCTCTCCATCCTTTAGGCCCTTATCCTATCAGCAGATATGCATGGATCCCTTGTCGATGCTTTAAGAAGCCCCCTCCAGTTTGAGATGGAGGTAGTAGCCACATAAGCCTTCCATGATGAGGTGGTAGATCTTGATAAATTTCAAACCATCATCTCGTTATTTGGAGAAGATGAAGGCTCCCCAATACAGGGGCACATTCTCCCACTGTACATTACTGGCCAGTTTAATGGCATGGAGGTTCATCGCTGTCTTGTCAACATAGGCTCTGGGATCAACCTAATCCTGACTCGGATAGTGTGAAAATTGGGGTTGTCTAAAGATGATCTGAGTCCCTCTGACTTGAAAATTCAATGATATGATAGGAAGGAGCATACACCGGTCATAAAGATCCACCTGAAGACCTAGTTCAGTGGCATAGTGGCCAGCACCGAGTTCATGGTTGTCTCCCAGGACACTGCCAATAATGCGTTGATGGGAAGTCCATTGATCCAACTTCATGCAGCGGTTCCTTCATCATTTAATCAGTGCCTCAAGTAATCCATTAATGGTCGAGTGGGCATACTTCGAGGTTACGTGTCTAACTTTTCCTCTTGTGAAGCCTTCTATCTGGATGCTGACTATTACAAGAGAAAGGACAAGCAGATTCAGGCTAATGAGGTTGGACATGCCATGACTACAACCAAACCATGGACAGATCTAAATGATTCCTAAATCTTTCCAATCTACTGATTGGAGGATACAACCTCAAACATGGGACAATGCTTCGTTGTTTCTAGAATGAGGGGGGGGGCACATTCCCAAGTCTAAGCGATTCCAGAAGAACACATCATACTCCTACACAAATCAGGATCAGGTTATCCTGAAGCCTCCTACTCCCATAAGGTATCGGGATGTCCGCCCCATGGCAAGGACAATACATCATAATTTATTTTTCTTCTAGTCTGGGATAAACCATCTCAAGATGAAATGCCACTTTTGCTTCGATCTCATCAAGCGTTCCACCTTGGTTTGAAAACCAAATGGGATCAGAACCACAACCTTCATTGCTATGGTTTCAGCAACACATGAGTTCCCCGATGTAGTTTCCACTGCCGCCCAGGCAGGTACTAACCTCCCATAAAGATCTTTTGACTTAGAGGAAACTCCTCCCACTGAGGATCCCTCCTCTATAAGTGAAGAAGAGGATTTAGAGGATGCTCCACCGCCTTTGAAGAGGGCGTCTCCACCACGGTCTATTAATTGGTGCAGGTGAACCTCAATAGCGAGACGAATCCAAAACCCACATTGATCAGTGCTGCTATGCCTCTCGAGGAGAAACAATAGTACGTGAAATTCCTCAAACAACACTGTGATGTATTTTCCCGGAGTTACGATGAGATTTCAGGACTAGATCCTCAGGTAGCCATCCATTGCCTCGGCCTCCCAGCAAATAAACTTGGGTTTAAGAAGCCTCCCAGAAATATGAACCCTTCTCATGGTTCCATGGTATAGGATGAATTTGATAAGATCATCAGAGCCAATTTCATTAAGGAGGTCTGGTACCCCAATTGGCTAGCCAACATTGTGCCAATCAGGAAGAAGAATGGACAGATTAGAGTCTGCATCGACTTTTAAGATCTCAACCGTCAATGTCTGAAGGATGATTTTCCCCTTCTAGTGATGGAATTGTTGATCAATGGTAAAGCTGGGTTCCATGAACACTCATTAATTTATGGTTACTCCCGGTATAACCATATCCGAATGGATCCTAAGGAAGAAGAGTGTATGGACTTCAAGGCACCACAAGGCACTTTCTATTACCACGTCATGCCCTTTAGTTTAAAGAATTTAGCACCTACCAACGGTCTATGCATCACATATTTAAGACGATCCTCGAGACATTGATGGAATTCTATGTGGAAGATCTGGTGGTCAAATCTCACCAGCGTTAAGACCATATCAAAGACCTTGAGAAAGTGTTAGGCTTCCTTCGTTCCTGCCACCTGAAGATGAACCCATTGAAGTGTGCCTTTGGGGTCACCTATGGAAAGTTTCTTGGCTTCGTTTTTAGATACTGGGGCATTGAAATACACTCAGAGATGATCAAATCCATTATCCATATGTTTCCCCCAATCAACCTCTAGGAGCTTAAAGGTTTACAAGGCCACTTGGCCTACATACATCGATTCATCGCGAATATGGCCGGAAAATGTAATCCATTTTCTTGACTCATGAATAAAGTCACCATCTATTAGTGGGATGAAGAATTTCATATTTCTTTCAAGGAAATCAAGCAGTATCTGCTCCAGCCTCTAGTCTTAATGCCACCTATCTCCGGAAATCCTCTGGTCCTTTATGTGACCACCCTAGAATGATCTCTCGGCACCCTTATCACCAAGAAGAACAATGAGTGGACAAAGAACAATATATACTACCTCAACCACATGATCCTCAACACAGAGACCAAATACTCTTCTATCGAGAAGAGATTCCTCATGCTGGTATTCATAGTACATAAATTGCAACATTACTTGTAGCACCATGAGGTACAGTTGGTGTCCTGGGTGGATCTGCTGAAGTACATCCTGAACCGCCCCATGTTGACAGGACGTATAACTTGCTGGTCAGTAATCCTTCAACAATTAGACATGATGTTTGACACTTAGAAGGATATTAAAGGGAAATCATTGGTAGAATTCCTTTCCCCCCATATAGCTCCTGTGGACTAGTCCCTGGATTTGTTTCCCCGATGAAGCAATTCACTTGGTAGAACAATCCATGCCATGTTTAGAAATTCACTTTGATGGTTCTTCCTAGAGTCCCACATGCAGAAGGCTCAATGACCCCAGGCTCAACAGAGTAGGCCTGGGTATTTTCTTCATTACCCTAGCACAATCCATTCTTCCATATTCATTCCTATTGTTAGAAGGCTGCACCAATAATGAGTCAGAGCATCAGGCTCTCATTACTAGCCTCGAGCTGGCCCTTGAAATTTAAGTTCCCCACCTGCATGTGAAAGGGGAATCCGAACTAGTCATCAAGAAAATAAATGATGACTATTTCATCAGAAAGACATATCTCATACCGTTGTTGGGACACACTCTCCAACTAATGGTCCAGTTCTTATCTCGGCTAGAATTTACTCATAGCCCTCGATCCTAGAATGATTGAGCTGATGTCTTGGCCAGCATCGCTGCATCACTTGCAGAGCCCGAACATGATTATTTTATTATCCACATGGCACACCGAAGAGTCATTTCTCCCATCACTTCAGATGATGATGACATCCCACAGGTGAGCCACCTTACTGCTGATGCCTCTATGGTAGGACCTCCAGGTCCCCTGGATGTAGTTTTTGAGGTGAATCTCGATTGGAGAACCTCTTTTGTTGAGTATATCTAAAACGGTAATCTCCCAACAAATTAGGAAAAGTGCGAGCAAATCCGATGCTGCATGTTACAGTTTACCCTCCAAGATGGTCCTAGTCATGAGCGGATCCTCTACAAGGGAAGGTTTGATGGGGATCTCCTCCATTGCATTCAAGGAGTTGAGATTTCTCAAGTCATGCATGAGGTTCATGCCAGTTCCTACGGGGCTCATCAGACTGACCGAAAACTATCTCACCAGATCTAGAGACTAGGGTATTTTTGGCCCTCCATGATCCACGACTGCATCAAGTTCTCAAAAAGGTTCCATGCATTCCAAATTATTTTCAAATTTATGCATCATCCACCAATTCCTCTCCACACTACCAAGTACTCTCGACACTTTGCGGTCTGGGGAATCGATGTCATGGGACCATATCCACTGGCGACGGATCGCTAGTGTCGGTTAATCCTAACCACTACGGATTTCTTTTCCAAGTGGATAGAAGTAGTTTCGCTCCAGGAGGTCAAATCCCATTCCATTGTTGACTTTGTGAGGTCCAACATCATCTACTGATTTGGAGTCCCTTATGCCATCCTCACCTATAACGACACAAACTTTTGGGAAGCTGATCTGACGAAATTGTATGCTAAGTACAACATTCGTTCTAACCATACCTCTCGTTATCATGAACAAGCAAATGGACAGATCAAGGTGTTCAATAAAACCCTCTATAACATTCTGCAGAAAATGGTTGGTTAGAACAATAAGAGTTGGCCAGACAAGCTCCCCAACGCCCTCTGGGATTATCGGATAATGACTCGTAATTCCAACCAGGTGACCCCATATTCCCTAGTGTATGGAAAAATGGTCGTCCTTCCCATCAATATTTAGTTTCCTTCATTACGCATCACTATCTATGATTAGTAAGCACCATATAAAGTATCTGAAATCCATCCGGTTGAGTTGGAAGCGCTCGAAGAGAACAGGCTTCATGCCCTGCATGATCTGGAAAGGCATCAGAACAAGATGGCTAGATCTTTCAACAAGAAAGTTCATCTCCACTCTTTCTTTCAAGGAAACAATGTATTGGACCTAATAACATGAATGATACCTGGCAGGAAACCACCCAATTTAGAGCCCAAATGAGAAGGACTTTACAAAATTTACAAGGTTTACCCCAATGGTGCATACTCCCTGGTTACCATGGATGGTGAGCGTATAACTCCTCCCACTAATGTCAAGTTCCTCAAACAATACTTTGACCGAGTTTCATATGGTCTTGCATGAACTTAAACTGTACGGTCCTACATGACCCTAAACTACATTATGGTCCAGAACAACTCTAAACTGTCTGGTCCGACATGAACTTAAATTGTAGGGTCCTACATGACCTTAAAATGTCTCATCCTGTAATAAATTAAACTACATCTCAAGAATTACGTATGGCTTGATTACCATACTCCAGGGATATATAGGAACGATCATACGCCTTTTCCGGAGTCAAACCCCATGATCCTCTTGTTTGACTACCTCTCCTGGGTGTAGTTCCCTTGGAGGATCCCATGTGGTGCAGCCTAAGATTCTTTGTCCCCACTCATATAAAGGTTATGAAGGTCCCACCATGTGCCCCTCCTCGTTCTTCTATCCTCCCATGTTCTTACCTCAAGACGTTAAACTAAATGGTCCTTTTAGAACTACATATGGCTTGATTCCCATATTTATGGGATACGTAGGACCACCCAGACATTTTGTCCATAGGCCTAGTGCCAAACTCCAAGGTCTCCCCTTGAGTCTCATCTAACATGATGATAAACTACATAGGTATATTCATTCTTTGCATATACCCTCCATTTTGGGTATCCATCACCCTTCACATCCGAACAGAATGGCTTGGATTTTTGGCCCAAGGGATCTCCTACCATTTCAGGCAAACATCCTCAAGGATTTCAGATGAAACATTGATACAAGTCCTATGTTGTGAATATGGTCAGTGGTCAACACTCATTTTTCGTTCCCATTTCAGGGCACATGATATAGATGATGTGTTTCAAATACGGTCAACAACTATCCTCCATCATTTTCACCACCCCTATAAGTCCCAAATGTTTGGTGTAGTGATTTCATTTCATCCTGCTACCTCTTCAAACATCCATCCAACTTGGACAAGAGTATTGATATGGTCGGGACAGACCTGGTATAATCTTCTTCCCTCATTTCCATACTCTTATATATTAGGTAGAGCCTGATCCTATTCCTTGTTTCCCACATAGAGTATTACTCACATGGGCTTAGGAGCTTTGGTATGACATTACCCGCATAAAGGGGCATGTGTCTATAGTCGGCCGGGACACCCTTGTCTGAGGACCCTGGCCCTTTTCGGCCCCCCTGGCCGAATTTCTCATCTAGGATTGTGTGGTGTGGTATGGACTTATATCTTTATTCATGCCAGGTTTTCAATAGCTATACCACATACTTCCCTTCTATGAGATAGTCTCTCCTTACCCATATTATCTAACCTTTTCTGGCCCCTTGTCCCAAGTTTTCTTTCCTATAATCGCTCGTGGTGTGATGTTGACCTCGTCCTCATTCACGTCATGTATGCTTTATCATGCTGTGCACATCCCCTCTTGAACCTCGTTTCTCTAGTATATGTCTGAGCCATATGACTTTAAAATATGCTTCCTAGTCCCACATTACTTCAAATTGTTCCTTTTATACTACGAGATGTTAAAGTGTAGGGGTTGGTTCTATCACATGACCCTAAACTGTGACATTATTGTCCTTGATGCATGACGAAAAAAGGCGCCGCATTGTGATGTCCTCATTCGAGGGGACATCTTGTTTGGTATCGGTCACCCACCATACCATTTTTCAATGCCTGTATATGGATTGATTCTTATGGAGACGCCTGGAATTTTCATCCTAGGTCCATCGCTTCACAAAAAAAACACACAATCATCATAAAGAACAAACAAGATCTATCAAATGTTGCTTCTTTTAGTGAGGCGGACAGACCCGCACGACCTTATTATCCCTGGTACTGGTACCATACCATTCCACTTTCAGAACTACATATGGATTGATTTCCATTATCATGAGGTACGTAGGAACGCCCAGACACATTGCCTCAGGCCCAGCTTAAGTTACAATTTTGGTTCCCCGACCTAGAAGTTTCTCGGGGAGCACATTGTGGTGATACAAACTCCTACTATACTCATTCACGTTGGGTTTAGTAATTATTTCCCCATGTGACTCCCTCCTTCAGTTCCATATAGGGTCCAATCTCTATGACCATAAACTAATATCACTCCATGTCCTTTCCGTAAGATGTTAAACTACACAACATCTTCCAGAACTACGTACGGATTGATTCCCATCCCCATGGACTATACAGGAATGCCCAGACATCTAGTCTTCGGGTCCAGCCCCAGGAATATAAAATCCAGCCCCTCTCTTTATCCCCTTGGCCCGAACTCTTTTGGAAACATGTAGTGTGGTGATTACCTCTTGGCACTACCACAAAACAGGGAAAGGGAAGTGCTTCCCTTTATCAGCGCTAAATAGAAAGCACTAATAACTGGGTATTCCTTTATCAGCGCTAAAAAAGCGCTGATAAATGAATGTTTTATCAGTGCTTTTATTTTAGCGCTGATAAAACATACCTTTATCAGCGCTTTTAATGAGCTCTGATAAAGGTTCTGTCGGTTTTTATTTAATAACCCTAACATGCCATCTTCGCTTGCACGCGGTCAAGCTCTCACAGAAGCTGAACCAGGCCCCTCACCGCGCGACCTCGTCCTCCTCATCCTCCTCCTTCTCCGCCGCCGCCGCCGCCTCCGCCCCCGCTCCCGCTACCACGACCACCTCTACCTCTTCCGCCTCCACCCTCGCTGCCTCGACCGTCACCGCCTCTTCCACCACCGCCGCCTCCGCCTCTGCCGCCGCCACCTCCGCCGCCTCTCCCGCCGCCGCCGCCTCCACCCTCGCTGCCGCCACTTCCACCGCCTTGTCCTCCTTCTCCTCGTGCTCTCACGGTGGGAGGTGAGTTCCATGGATGGTATTCCCTTGGTTTATTATTTATATATTGTGTGTGTGAGGACCAAATAGTGAATATAGATGTGAGATAGGAATGATACCATATCTTGAGCCTAATTCCAGTAAGGATTTCCATAATAGATAGTGTGGTCTTAATGTGATTATGATTATGTCTAGGGATGTGATTCATAATTAGTGATGAGTGTCGAAATAAGAGGTGTTATTGATATTTAGAAACACAAGTGGGTTGTTTGTGAATGATGTGGAATTGGATACCCTATAGGTTCCATAGGGATATCTTGACTCTAAGATGAAGTATATGGTAATTGGTTAGTTATGATGGTTCACATGTGTGAGAGGTCTACCAAGGTTATGTGTGATGACTTCTATGGATAACCAACCCTTGTTTTCATTTTTTTTATTTTGAGTTACCATGGGTGGTAAGTTCTACCCCTTCGAGTTAAATATTTATGTATGAGATACAAAGGAAATAGTTTTTAATCTTATGGTTATATGGATTCCCAAAGATTATCCCAATGGAAATTATGATTGATCCATATTAATTTTTATCACATAGCATAATCTCATAGTTATATGATTAGACAAAGATGAACCCATAATACAAAACATATCACCTAGTATGTCTGTCACATATACGAATAAATAAATTAGAAAAAAAACATGCTACAAAGCATAAAGGTACCATTAAATACTTACATTGGTTAACTTGTTTTAGATATTGTTTATCTTCATCCGTGCCTTGTACTTGCACCCATGAATTTGAAGGTGATTATGTGTACACGATAGTTGACCTTCTTAGAGAAGAGTTTCTGGGAGAGTATAAGAGACATGAAGCAATGAAGATCATTAGAGTGTTGGAGCAAATGTGGTTTCTACAAACAATGTGGCAATTGGCTTGTGCAACGCGACCTAAGTTACAACTTGCAGGTATTGTAACTTAGGCCACGTTGCACAAGTTGATTGCCACAATGAATAGCAAGATCTTCATTGCTTCATGTCTCTTATACTCTTCCAGAAACTCTTCTCTAAGAAGGTCGACTATCATGTACGCATACTCACCTTCAAATTCATGGGTGCAAGTACAAGGCACAGATGAAGATAAACAATTTCTAAAACAAGTTGACCAATGTGAGTATTTAATGGTACCTTTATGCTTTGTAGCATGTTTTTTTCTAATTTATTTATTTGTATATGTGACAGAAATACTAGGTGATATGTTTTGTATTATGGGTTTATCAGGAGTCTGTATGATTTCCTGTTTCCACATTTCATTTTAAATAGCATGTTATAATTATATATTTACTGTACCCTAATGGATTAAATAGTCAGGCATATTGTAGATGTTGCTAGAATGCTGTAGGATTCTTTTTCCCCAATGGTAGTAAATTTTTAGGATGTTTTCACTGATGAGGTATAAAATTTACTTCTTAATAAAGAGATAAACTTTATAATCTAGTCAGTTTTGGGAGAAAATTCAGTTTCTATCACAATTTCTAAAATAACACCAAAAGAGCATCAGTTGTTTGAATTACAATTTTATGATATAGAATATAATGGTTTCATATGGCATAGTACTTTACCATGGGGTTTTATAGTTCTCTAAAATAGATGGTTGATTGGTATTTATTATTTTGTTGGACTATTGGAGATTGAACCTAATGAGAGTCATGAATATGTATCCTTATCCACGCATTGATAGTCACATTGATCATCTATGAGGTTCTATGATCTTCTCCAAGATAGATTTGACATTAGGATACCATTAGATGAGTTGAACATCGATGGACCTACCATGGACTTATTTTAGGAGTAGTTATGGCCTGTATTCTCCTGTTACTCATTAGTTTCCTCTTGTTTGCATGTCATGTATTTTCTAAGGCATCATTCAGTCTTTGTAAGACTAACTTGGAATAAATTTGATATATGTAAGATTAAATCAGGTATCTTATACATACACAATGTTCACCATACTGGACACACCATGTATATGGATTTCACATGTGTTTAAAGGCATTTGTACCATGATTTGTTTTTATAAAACCCAAACAATGCTACCTGATTAATTAAAACATAATATTAGGAATGTTCTTGAGATCGAACCCATAAAGATGATGAATATGAATAAAGAATGGATGAATGCAAATCGGTTGACAAAAGAGTATGAAGATGGATGAAAGAGTTTATCAAGTTTGCAGAAGATCATGCATGTGACCCTTCTCAAATCCTCTGTCCGTGTTTACGCTGTTGTTATTCAAGACAAATTAGTCCAGAGGAGTTGGAAGAACACCTGATCTGTCATGGAATAAATCGAAGTTATACATGGTGGAATAAACACGAGGAAAAAACCAATGTAGGTAGTGACTCAGAGAAAACGACATTTTATAGATCATCTGATATGATTAGAAGCGTGAACAATGAAGATGATCGCATGGAGGGTGTGATTACAGATGTGAACGATGATGAAGATCGTATTGAGGAAATGACAAGGACAGTTGAAGATGAACTTCGTGATTGCCCAAAATTGTTTGAGAAGTTAAAGAGTTATGCAAAAACGTCATTGTATGCTGGTTGCACTAAATATATAGCATTGTCAGCCGTATTGAAGCTGTATAATTTGAAAGCAGGCAACGGGTGGAGTGATGCCAGTTTTACAGAACTACTTGCTCTCCTGAATGACATGCTCCCAGAAGATAATGAACTCCCAAGCCGAACATATGATTCCAAATGAATGCTACGATTGATGGGTATAATCTCTGAAAGAATACATGCTTGCCCGAATGACTTTATATTATTTCACAAGGACCACAAATTACTTAAAGAATGCCCAATGTGTGGTGCTTCCTGATACAAGAAAGATGATTCTAGTCCTACGAAATTTGTATGGTACTTTCCAATCATTCCTAGGTTTAGACGTCTATATGGAAGTGAGGAGACTGCAAGACAATTGACATGGCATGTAGATACAAGAATTAAAGATGGGAAACTACGTCACCCTGCAGACTCTCCTCAGTGGAAGAGAATTGATCATGAGTATCCTGAATTTGGGAACGATCCGAGAAACCTTCGTCTGGCGTTATCTACAGATGGGGTGAATCCTTTTGGTTTTCAAAGCAGTAGTCACAGTACATGGCCGGTTATGTTGGTAAATTATAATTTACCACCATGGTTATGCATGAAACGAAAATACATCATGTTATCTATGCTTATATCAGGACCAAAACAACCGGGTAATGATATTGATGTTTATTTGGCCCCATTGATCGAGGATTTGAAAATATTGTGGGATTCAGGTGTTATGATGTATGATGCTTACAAAAATGAACAGTTCACTTTGAAATCCATGTTGTACGGGATGATAAATGACTTTCCTTCTTATGGAAATTTGTCAGGATATAGCATTAAAGGAACTCAAGGGTGTCCCGTTTGTGAACAAGGTACACAATCAATTAGGTTGAAACATTCATCGAAAACCGTGTTTCTAGGACATCACAGATTTCTACCCCGACAGCATAAGTACTGATCTTGGACGACATCATTCGACAGAAGTTCAGAGGAATGTAAATCACCATCTCCACTAACAGGTGATCAATTGTTTGAGAAAGTGAAAGATTTGGACACTACTTTTGGTAAACCATTTTCAAAAAACCTTATGAAAACTTGTTGGAAAAAGAGATCAGTTTTTTTTAATTACCATACAGGAATTGTCTGTATGTCAGACATTTTCTTGATGTTATTCATGTTGAAAAAAATGTATGTGATAGTGTCATCGGCACGTTTCTAAATGCACCTGGAAAAACAAAGGATGGAATTAAAGCTAGATTGGACATGGTTAAGATGGGAATACGAGAAGAGTTAGCACCAGTGAAGGGTGAAAAACGAACATTTCTTCCTCCTGCTGCTTACACTCTTTCCAGGCAGGAGAGATATCAGTTTTGCAACTTCTTGAATGATGTAAAGGTTCCAGAGGGGTATTCATAAAATATCAAGAACATCGTTTCAATGGGAGATTTAAAATTAAATGTGTTTGAAGAAATGAGAAAGTTGTGTGATGGGTGTTTTCAAATGGATTTAATGTGTTTGTGAATTTTAAAGAGGGATTTCTTATGAGATGTAGATATTATATATATGTGTATTTACATTGAATTAAAGTACATGAGAATGTGTTGATATATATGATGTGTATAATGTAAATTGAGCACAATTTCCATACCAGGTATTTTCTTTATGATGTGTAGGGGACAGGGTGAGAGGGAAGGGGTGGTTTTCTAGGGGATGGGGAAGGGGGAAAAGTGGTAGGGGAAGGGGTAGGGGGTGTGCTGGTTTCTTTTGAAATATATAGGGGGTGGGCAGGGGGTGTGCAATGGGCAGGGGTGAAGTGCAGTGGGAAGGGGTGTGCTGGGGAAGGGGGCAGGGGGTGTTCAGGGGGCAGGGAGTGTGCAGGGGTAGGGGGTGTGCTCGGGGGTGGGCAGTGTGTAGTGGGTGTGCTGGGGAAGGGGGAAGGGGTGCTTCTTTTTTATGGAATGGGGGGACATAATATTTGTTTTATGTTTTGTGTCTCACTAGTATAATTGGTTATTTTATGTTTTGTGCCTCACTAGTATAATTCCATTTAGCAACCCCATTCCTTATTTAATTATTGTACTACTAACATAATATTTTTTTTATTATGTAGGTGAAATATTTTTCCTTAGATCGAATGGTTTGTTCAGAAACCACCACCATGGACGAAATTTTTTTAGAGCGGATGGATGCAAAAAGGATGGAACATCATTGTTTTTTAACTGTTTGTTGGATAAATGTAATTGTAACCAAATTAAACATTGTTTGAAATGTATATATAAGTGTGTTGTTTTGTATTCATGATTTCAAGTAAATGTATGTATCATTTTTTGTTCTTCTGTGCTTTGTGTGTGGGTGTTGTGTGTGCTGTGTGCAGGTTTTGTTTGGACTGTGCAGGTGCTGTAATGTGTGAAGGTGCTGGGCAGGTTCTGTGCAGGTTCTAGATTTGGATATGATCTTTGTCCTTTATCAGCGCTAGTTCAACTCTGATAAATATATAATATATCAGCTCTATTTTGAGCGCTGATAAAGGTAGTTTTTATCAGCGCTCACAATAGCGTTGATATATTATATATTTATCAGTGCTGAAAATAGCGCTGATAAATACTACCTTTATCAGCGCTCACTTAGTGATGATAAAGGGGCACTTTTATCAGCGCTATTTTTAGCGCTGATAAAGGGACCGCCCTTTATCTTCTCCGATATTAACAGTGCTTTTTTAGCACTGTTAAAGGCCGTTTTTAGCGCTATTATAAGCCATATTTGTAGTAGTGTGGGTTCTCAGTCACGTCGGGTTTTTCAACCGCCGCACCATGTGCCTCCTTTGTCTTTTCACAATATGGTTCGAAATCTATGACCCTAAACTGAGATCTCCCTATGGGAACTATGCGTCGGGTTTGGATACTTCGTCACCCTACACACAGTCCATTAAATCAATCCCCCCCTTAATGGACCATCCTACAACCTTAAGTTGGAGACAACAACCCCATGACCCTTGTCCTTGGAAAGGGACTCGACTCCCTATATCCGATAAGTCTTATTGTCATACTCAGATGCATTGTGACAAAGATCCCGAAGTGTGGAATTTTCACAGGGACATTCCCTCATTCCATGTCCAAAATTCATGGGCCCATTATTTGGATCATCATCCTCTTCCACATTTGAAGGGACCCCCTTTAAGGCCTGGTCACATTCCCCATTGGCTTACCTACCATCTTGGACCAACACCCATGAGGACCTCAGATAAAAAATCAATACAAGTCCCGTGTTTCAAACATGGTCAACAGTCGACCCCCATTTTTCTGTCCCCATTCTAGGATAACGCGGTATGGATGCTTTGTTTCAAACATGGTCAACAGTTATCCCCTATTGTCATGCTTCCATCATTGTGGTCTAGATCTCAAGCATCATGATTCACATTTTTTTTACTTCCTTATGTTCAATTATAATTACAACATACTCAACTTTACCCCTTCATGCATCTTGGTGCGTTACATAGGCAGGTCAGCATTATGGGGATGTCATTCACCTAGCGTCCCATTGCCCCTAATGTGTGCCTCCCAGTACTAGGAAAGTCCCATCACTACTCCTTGTTTCCCACATCGAGCACAACTCACATGGGATTAGTAGTTTTGGTAGGACATGTACTAGAGTAGCCATGCTACACATGACTTTCATCATCCCGAATTATGTTAAACTGTGCACTTAGAACTACATGCGGCTTGACATAAAGAACTTCTTCTGAGGATACGTGGTGTGGTGCGGACTCCTTATGTCCTCATTCACATTGGGTTTATAGCTACCACATCATATACTACCTTCATGGAATCTCCCCTTTATATCCTCATCCTACCATATGATGTTAAAATTCATGAGCCCATATGTCCTCGACACATGACATTAAATGATAGTTCTACCCTAAACAAGTTCAGGATGCCTCATGATAACTATGGGATGTGTCAGCATCCTCACCACATAATATTTTACCTAACAATATGGATGCTCAGCCTATGGCTTGAATACTATCATGGAATAATGTTTTTGAAGACTAATGGATGACATTTTGAGTTAGGCCCCGTGTTTCAAACATAGTCAGTGGTCGACCCTCATTTGTTATCCCCATTTCAGGCTGACATAATAAGGATTCTGTGTTTTGAACACAGTCAATAGTTCTACTTCATTATCATTCCATCCCTACAATATTCTGGATCTTGGGTATCATGATTCATACTTTCCACTCCCATATGTTCAGATCAATTCCAACGCCCCTAGAGTTACCCTGCTTGTGAACTAGAGTACATTGGGAAGGTGATAATTCGACTGTCCTAAGAGCTTCATTCTCTAGTCAGGCCACCCCCTTTCTTCTCAAGAGCCTGAATGGGTAATTTATACTCTAGATGCCCAAAATTTGGTTGATTTTCCCACATTCAAACGAAGTGACGACGCAATCATCCCTTGTTTCTCACATTAGGCACGACCCACATGAGATTAAGGATGGATTGCTAATTATTTTATGATTGTGGTTGGGATGAATTAAACTGAACAAAAAACTGAATAATATATCCATGCATGAAGTTTAGAACAAGTAGCAGTAATAAAAAATAAGATTATGAGTTCAGCCAAAACAAGGCCCTTAAGGATCGACATTTTGGATGGATTGTTCCAATGTTTCCACCTTACGACTTGTGGCCTCTAGAATCGTTTCCACCCCCTGAGATCCTTCTCTTTGATAGCAGCGATAGGGCGTAACTCATTAGACCTATCATGTGGCCGTGATTGTTTAGTTTGGAGCTCAATAATTTGGAGATTCTCTTGCACTATCTGCTCCTGGGCATCTGCCAACTGGGCCCTCAATTGCTTGATGATATTAGAGTGGTTTGCAATGAATGCCTCCCTTTCTTTCGCTTGTTATTCATGGCGTGGGACCTCCTGCTCCACCTCCAAGAATGCCTGAGTATTCTTTGACTCTTTCTGGCTCCAGGAAATGTTGGAATTTTGGTTTCTCTCCCGTATCTTCCCCACCATGTAATCACAGACCATTACATTAAGATGGAGATCATCTACCCCTATAGCACAGAGAAATTATATCCAGGTGTAGAGCGACCCCATCCGTATTATCCATTATGCCTGTGGCTGGTTGAGAGAGTTTTTGATGCACTTCCACACCTTTCTCCATGTCATATGGCTCTCCTCAGCAGTGTCTAAATTGGAATCATCTATTTCCTAAGGGTATTCTGGCTTATATTTAGGGAAAGCAATGAGAAGTTCAGTAGTAGGGTCTTCTTCGAAAATTCATTCTTCATCAGTGAATTCACCCCCATCGGGCTGGAAATCCACCCCAGTATCATTTCTGCCCATTATCACAACCTCTAGCTCGTCAAGTACCGAGGTGGGGCCACCTATAATGGTTTCTTCTACAGGAGCTGATGTGGTCACCGACTGAGCTCCTACAGATGTCCCATACCCGATAGTCTGCCAAGCCTCCAACCATGCAATCACTACATTGGGGAACAGTGTCTTGGTCAACTGAATTTTTCAACAAAGAATAGAGTCAGTGAAGATAAAGGATTACAGGAGCCAAGCGCGGAAGTTTTCAACGCCTGTGTCATAGTGGGAACCGCCACCACATGGGATTCTTCAGTATTTGTTAACTCAATCACTGGTACTGTCTCCTCCCAGACCAGGGGGATGGTGGGAAGCTTAGAGGCTGCCATTTCATCTCTTCCTTTAGGCTCATCACCACTTGTCCTGACCATAACTGGTTCCCCACCTTATTCGGCTCCGAGGACAGGTTCCTGATAATGTTCCCTTATGTTCGTAGGTGCGTCTTCATCCCCTGCGGGGAAGGATTCCTGGGAATCCTCGCCCATTTGTTCCTAAACGGTACAAAGTTTGATTGAAAAATTGGGGATTGTGAGGAGATAAAAACCAATGGAGATAAGAGTAAGACTCACCTTGAGCTGCTCAACCAGTTCTGTGTTAGAGCCTACAATTTTTCCACTCTCCCGAGAGCATCGATGGTGAGAAGAATCTTCTAAGGGTCCCTCACCACCAAGACCTTAAAATTGGTCCTCCTCCTCCTCTTCTTCATCTCCACCTTCTTCCTCTTCTTCCTCTCCTTCCTATTCTTCTTCTTCTTCCTCTATACTTTCATCCTCGGATGGCATCTTTTTTGGGTCATTTTCCTGGACAAGCATCACTTTCACCAGAATATAATGTTCTTCATACCGCCCTCTATAGCATGCATACATATCCATAACTGTCAGGTATGCGTTCCTACAATGAAAGTTTACCCTATCCATCATCTGGATGCATTCTATGTCTAGAAAATTGAGCTTGATTCGTACCAACCTCCACCACAATTCTTCCATGGACATAGACTGCCACAGTGTTCTCCAGGAATACCACAGAGAGGGGAAGATAACATTGGTAGTTGGCTTCAAGAGATACCTGATTTTCTTTCCCGAAAGTTCCCTAGCTGGCCCATGAGGCTGCACGTGGGACCACCCTTCCATGGAAGGTGGAGGTACGTTCTCGGCTTGCGATGCTCCTGCCGATGAAGTACCGGCCTATTCCATGTTGGCCACCAAGCCCATTCTTTATCTCACCTCTCTTGTGACACCTCATCTACCTATTCGTTCTTCGAGCTCTACACTAGCTGCCTCGATTTGATGAATGCATTTCCAAAGAATCGCCTAGAGATATGTTTTTGTCTAGTGTTCGGCATACTCTGTTGAAAGGCCTACACTGAAATCGGTGGGGGGGGGGGGAGTGATGATTTCACCCAAACTGCTATCGTGAACATAATACACAATCAGTGAATAATACAAGGATTATATTCTTTGAGAACCTCTACATATACATTATTCAACATCCTTTGTATGCACCCGAACTTCCTGGTGAACCTGGTCAGCGCATACGGTTCACAAAAGATTTTACCGTCAATCCAGGCTACTAGTACACCACCCCGGATGCTCTGTAGGTACTCCCTCTGCTCGAATGACACCCACCCATCATCTACCATTTGACCGATCGGGGTTCGGAATGTGTGGAAGTCAAAGTGGGTGTGGCTACCAATCTTGAGCATGATCCCCTCTTCTTTGAGCATTAGTGGGAAGATTCCGGTAATGTTCAAGAGGGATTGATGCATACCGTTACAAGGGGGAGAATGACATTCGGGAAGTCATACCCACAACAGTGGGCTGGGACCTAGCCATGAAGAATCTGGAACGGTCCGCATATCCTCCTGGGTGTACTTTCCATCAAGATACGCCCAAAATACTGTACAGCCTGACCAACACTGGCACCCCTAGGTTAACCTTGTTCTTCGTCGCCATAATCCTGACCATCACTAGCGTCCCTGGGCGGACCCCCATACTTGTGTCCCTCACTAAAAACAACCATCCACTCAAGAATGTGGCAATAAACCTGGAATATCTTACATTTGGGTGTCAAATTTCATTTATTCCAAAGCCCCATGATCGGTACTCTCATGCCTCCAGGACCCTCCAGTATGATCCTACTTTTTTCCTCTGAGATGTGTTCATGCATTGCTTCCCTTGGCCTGCCATTTTTATAGCCATGTCCTACGTCAGAAAAAGACTTAACCACACCTAATAGGATATGTACTTTAGAATATATTTTATTTTCAGCTCTTCTTTAGCTAGCACCAGCAAGTGCCATGACAAGATTGGGGTGTGTATCCTATCCCCACAGACGTTCCCCGTCAGGAGTAACTCGTCGTACTGGTACCCCTCTAAGGGGATTCCCCTAATGTAGTGGACGTCCTACAGACTGATGCCCACCTCCCCATGGTGGAGGTGGAGGGTGTTGGTATCAGGGGACCAGTGACTAAATAACTATACTAACAGATCCTCATATCGGTAGAAGTAGAATTTGGATGTCCAAACGGCTTCAAAAATTCTGATAGACCATAGATCCGGCCCAAATTCCTCACATTTCTAGCATACCCAGTACACCCATGCCCATTCATTGGTGAAGTTTCCCCTAGATCTAAAATCACATTCCTACCAACCCTTTGTCTCGTCAGTAATACTGCTTCTGAAAGTACTTTTATAAATAGAAGGAGATTACTCGAGAACCAGATTACTTCCCACAACCGTCCTGGTCTTCATATTTAGGACATAGATGGATATGTTCTGTGTTTACCTAGAATGATGACCGTTGTTTGTAATATAGAACTGTGGTATACTACCCTCATGTGTCACCCATGACTACGGTGTATCCTTCTTGAAACCGGGCATCATCACCTCCTCCAGAAGGACGAAGTTCCATAACAGCAGGCTATCGCTCATGACATAATCTTTTTGAGCTTGCATAAGCGTGCCAAAAAGCATATGGTTATCAGACACAACCCTCCTTGACTAAAGAATTTGAGGGTTCGTGATCATCTGAGTCCTCTTTTTGGCTAAAATGGCCTCCCTCTCAGCATTAGTCTATTGGGCGACCATTTTTGAAATCCTAAGGGATGGGTGCAGAAGAATGAAGATTTGGCACGAAAAATATACGACAATGCACAAGAATGTCGGTCTACATGAAAAAGGTCGAGAAGAACTATAGAGTTAATATTTTAAATATTATTAATATTTTTTCAATGATTTATGAAGGACCCCGGGACACCCTGAGAGGGGAGGGGTGAATCAGGGTGACCACTTTTTCTTTTAATGTGATGGATCTTGTTCCCACGTTGGTAGGAACTTGTTGAACCTGTATGATGATTATGATCAAAAAGCAAACATTTACATACACAGAGAAGACACATCCCTTTTTACTTGGTTCACCACTAAGGGCTACGTCCAAGGAGCATACGCCGACAGGTTGTCAGTCATACCAAAATCCACTATGCTTCACTAGCGGTAGATTACAAAAGTTCGGGTACAGTTACTCTATCCCAGGCTCACTGCCTTTACAAAGGTTCAGGGATAGCCCACTACATCCCTCGGGTCACTCCCGTTGACTCCCCCTAGCTCACTGCCGTTGGTGAAGTCTCACTCAGTTTATAGACGTGAAGGTCTCTTCATCATTTGTATAAGAATGCATCCTTTGTTGTATGTAGATGCTCTGTTGAAGTCTGATTATCACCAAAAGAAGAATATCACTTTTCCTCGAATGTATCGGGTAGTTTCTTGGCTTTCGTGCAGCTCCAAATAGGCCGGCGGGCTTCAGCAAAAACTAGCGCGCTTCTCCAAGCTGGACGCGCAAGTCCCAATACAGCGCGCAAGTCCAGACTGGCGCACAAGTGTCACCAACGCACCTGCGCGACATTTATTTCCCCAAAAACAAACTTGCGCGGTCCACTTCCTTTCTCTTCCAAACCGCCTTGGGCGCTCAGCAGACAACCGGCACACAAGCTCTACTTGCGCGACCAAACTACCACCTGCGCGGCTCAACCACCTGCGCGACGAGAGCTCGAACAATCTCTAAGTCTCGAACTTCGTTGAAAAATAGGAGGGGTGGTCCATTATTTATAGGCAAACTGGACCCCCTGCGCGGAGGCGCGCAAGTCCCTCAGCGGCGCGCAAGTCTTGTCTCCAGTAACCTTTGTCGCGCAACTCACTTGCGCGACCGAACCAACACTTGCACGACCTTCTTTCCTTAGCCAAATTTTGATGTTATGATCCTAAAAAACATATAGCACGCAAGTATTTTATCCTCAAAGAGCTCGGCTCTCAAGTACCTTTGCCAAAAATACTTTACTTTATTGGCCGATTTTCAAGCCCAAAAATTTTTCAAACACTGGGAAACGACGCCACCTTCACTACTGTTTTCTTCTTGAACGATATGATCTCTTTGTTGGTACACATCCTGAACTTCCACTGAGGATTGACAAAAAACACAAACCATACGCCAAATCATGCTTTGAAGACCCTGGTTCCAACAATATCCCCCTTTGGGTTTGTTGGCAATCAGAATAAATTCAATAGATCTCCAACCATGAGCAAACCCAAAACGCAAGAATCAACTCATCCAACACTCTAAGTCTACGTGAGCAATGCTCGGTGTAGAAAACAATAGAGGAATCTTGAATTGGGTTCCGGTGTTTTGAAATTCTCCATGACACCCGATTGTATCCTTCTTATACTTCTCATTACAGAAGCATTTCTTGCATTGAATTTATTCTTTTCTCCCCCATTGACAATAAAACCAAAGACCGATAAGTTGTTCTACGTTTAGCTCAAGCCATACTCCCCCTGGATAGTATCTCCCCCATAAACCTGCATCACATCCATAAGCAGATAAAAACAGTTAAAACAAATGGGGAGAGGGGATTTCCGGAGCTCCTTATGCAGTAGGAGGTGGTTGAACACCGAGGTTCAACCGATGCTTCTCAAACACAGCCGCGGACAATGGCTTGGTCAGGATATCAGCCACTTTCTCATCAGTTCCAACATGATCCATTCTAATCACACCTTGTTCAACCTTTTCTTTGATAAAATGATACCGTATTTCAATATGTTTTGTACGAGAATGCTGAACCGGATTCTTCGTAAGATCAATGGCACTTTTGTTATCGCAATAAATCACCATTGGTTGCTGCACCTTATCACCAATATCTGTTAGCTGCTGATTCATCCAAAGAAGTTGAGTGCATTCTTTTGTGGCAGAGATATACTCAGCTTCAGCAGTACTAAGAGAAGTACTTTCTTGTTTCTTGCTCAACCAACCGACACATTTCTTCCCAATATAGAAAGCTCCCCCACTAGTGGACTTTCTGTCTACCACATCACCAGCCCAATCAGCATCTGAAAATGCGGATAATTCACTGTCCCTGCCTGCAGCAAAAAATAACCCGAAGTTATGTGTACCGTGAATGTATCTCATGATTATTTTTACTACTGCCATATGTTCCCCTTTTGGATTACTTTGAAAGCGGGCTGCAAGGCATGTGGCAAATACAATATCTGGCCTTGTCGTTGTCAGGTACAGTAGGCTTCCAATGATCCTCCTGTACATGGTGGGATCAATAGAGTCCCCATCCTCATGCTTTCCGAGTTTAGTTCCGACTGCAACCGGAGTTGACATTGGTTTGGAGTCTTGCATATTGAACTTCTTCAGTAGCTCTCTTGCATATTTTTCCTAAGAAATGAAAGTGTATTCCTTTTTTTGAATCACCTGCAGCCCCAAGAAATATGTCAGCTCCCCAATCATAGACATTTCAAATTCTGATTTCATGTGGTTGGCAAATTCATCCACTGATTTCTGCCTACTGCCACCAAATATGATATCATCAACGTAGACAAGAACCATGAATTGATCTTTTGGAGAATTCTTCACATAGAGATTGTGATCAACTCCTCCTCTTTTGAATTCCAACTTATTGAGATATGAATCCAGCCGTGAGTACCATGCCTGTGGTGCCTGCTTCAAACCATATAGAGCTTTCTTCAGTTTACAGACCTTTGTTTCATCAGTACCCAAAACAAAGCCCACTGGTTGTTCAATGTAGACTTCTTCTTCGAGTACACCATTCAAGAATGTTGTCTTAACATCCATTTGATATAATTTATATCCTCTTTGGAGTGCCATGGCAAGGAAAAGCCTGATTGACTCCAGTCTAGCCACTGGAGAAAAGGTTTCTTCAACATCAATGCCTTCAATCTGAGAGTATCCTTTACATACCAGATGTGCCTTGTTTCTGATGACACTTCCATGTTCATCAAACTTATTTTTGAAGATCCATTTGGTACCAATCACATTTTGACCTTCGGGTATCTGGACAATATCCCATGTCTGATTCTTGTCAATCTGATCTAATTCATCATTCATGGCTTTCACCCAAGATTCATCATTAGTAGCTTCTTCGAATGAGGATGGCTCTACAACTGATAGAAATGCAGATTGCGTGTTATTCCTCATTCTCCTTGTTTGAGTGGGTGCACTCCTATCCCTAATTATGTTGGATGGATCAATCTCAGCTCTTTGATTTCTCCTATGAGGTTCAATAGCATTTTCTTCAGTCATAGTTTCTTCTTTAGATTCTTCTTCTGAGTCAATATCATGATGTGACTGCTGAGAGTTTTGAACAACTTCATCTATTTCTGCATTTGTATTTTCTTCACGTTCACATTCTTCTTGACTTTCTATCTCATCAGTATATGACGTCCTTGAAGAATTCATGGTTTTCTCTTCAATTATATTAAAATCATTGCTTTCAACAATTCTTCCCAAACTCTTGTTGAAGCATTTGTAGGCTTTGCTGTTCATTGAGTAACCAAGGAAAATTCCTCCATCTTCATTGTCACCATATTTCCCTTGATTTCCTTCTTTGTTCCTGATGAAGCATTTACTTCCAAAGACATAGAAGTATTTTAGAGAAGGATTCCGTCCATGCCACAATTCAGATGGTGTCTTCATCTCACCCATATAGAGTCCTGTTCGATTCTGAATGTACACTGCAGCTTGAACAACCTCTTTCCAGTAATGTTGTGGAATACGACTCTCAATCAGCATAGTTCGCGCCCTGTTGTTCACCTATCAATTCCTACGTTCAACAACTCCATTTTGTTGTGGAGTTCTCACAGCAGCTACCTCATGCTGTATCCCATGCTTCTCTAGATAATTCTCAAATTCAATGGACGTGTATTCTCCTCCATTGTCAGATTACAACACTTTGATTGTTGGTCCAGTATCATTATCGGTGATTCACCGATATGTTTTCATGCAGTCAAGGACTTGTCGTTTCCTGTGAATGACCATCACACATGCCATTCTACTGTAATAATCTATGAAAAGGACAAAGTACCTTTCTCCATGTGTTCCGACAACATTTATTGGACCACAAACATCTGTATGAATCAGATCAAGAAGGTAAGATGCCTTTTTCTTCTTTGGCCGATATGAACTGCATACCATCTTCCCATGAATACAAGCATCACAAGATTTCTCATGCTCACGCTTCAGGTTGGGGATGTCCATGACAATTCTCAATTTTGATATTTTCTCCATGTCTTGTTGATTGATGTGTCCCAATCTCCGATGCCACAAATTGTTTTCTTCTTCAACAGTCATGTAACATACATTTTCTTCACTATCAACCTGATACAAGTTGCCTTCTGTTCTGCATCCTTTCATAAGTGAATTGCCTATTTTTCCCTTGATAGTGCAGCCTTTCTGATTAAAAGTAACTATAAGTCCTGAGTCACAGAGTTGACTCATGCTGAGGAGATTATGACGTAGGCCATCTACGTAAAGGACTTCAGTCTTCTTTAGTTCTCCATTAGCTAATTGGGTACTTCCACTCCCTTTGATTTTCAGAGCCCCATCATTACCAAATATTACTGTACCATCAACATTCTTTATGATATTCGTTAGTAGGCCGGCATTACCCATCATATGAGATGAACAACCGCTATCCAGAATCCAGGTACTGTTGTTCTTTGTAGCTTTGAGGGCTACCTCTGCAAGGTTCGATTTCTCAATCTTCTTCCTTTCCTTCCATGAGACATTAGATCGAGTATATAGAACTGATGGCATTTCAACTATCTCTTCTGGATACCCAGGTTCTTCATAGTCAAAGTCTTCTTTGAGAGGTGATAACCTATTTGAAAGAGCAACACTGTCTTGCTGACGAGACTTGACTGGTCTTGATCTTCGGTATGAGGTGTCTATGTCCCTTCTCTGCCTGCAATTAACGGCCTTATGACCAATGTTAGAACAACGAAAACAATATCCATAGAAATTATTTCTTCTATGAGAATTAGGATATGAGATTGTTCTCATTTGTTGAGCATCTATATCTTCTCCATTCAGATAGCTTCTTGCCTCTTCACAATAAGACATGGTATGGCTCAGATAGCCACAGAACTGACACTTCATGAGAGGAAATGTATTCTCACTTGAATTTCTCCTGATATCTTCTTCCTTGGGAGAATAGTAAGACTGTTTGTCATTTTTGAAAGTTTGAGGATAATTTTCAGGTCTCTTTTTAGTTTGGATTGAGGGTTCCTTTTTCAGCACTCTAGGTAACATTTCATCATGTTCAACTTTCATCTTATCATTCTTTTGGATCTTTTCACTTCCAGTAGTTGATGACTCAACCTCACAACCAATTCCACTCTTTCCCATGCAAGCGGGTCTTTGATCACTCAAGATTTTTCCAACCCCATCTGAACCACACTTGGCTCTTGCTAGTAATTCTGCATCTGAGAATCTTCCGAACTGTATTTTCTTCCTCGATTCTTTTGGAATTGATTCAGTCTCCAGTTTACTCCTTAGAGTAACTACTTCCTCCTCAAGACCCTCAGCAGTCTTGGATTTTTCATCCAGTCTGGATGTGAGGTCATTGATGAACTTTGCCTACTCTTCAATTATCAGCTTCAGATCAACTACATCATCATTGCTTTCAATTATTTTAGACTGTACCTTCACAAATTCTTCCAGTCGTTCAATTTCAGCTTCAAGTTGATCAACATATTCAGTTGATTCTTCTACAATTGATTTCCACTTATTGCAGCTCATACATTTAATCTTAAGCTTACTAACCGCATCCTTAAGTTGCACCTCAGGATCTACACATGTTCTCAGTTGTTTTTCTCCATCAGTATCTTCTGACTTTTCAACAGTGGCCATCATAGAAGCATGGTTCCCAGTTTTGAATTCTGGTTCTTCTTCATCACAGAATTCATTGTCATCTTCTTCCTCTTCACAGAAAAAACTCTTCCTTTGAATTTTATTACCATATTTGAAGTCTCCCTTTTTGAAGAACCTTCTCTGAGGCTTCTTGAAGTTTTCATCTTCACTGTCATCATCATTGATATTCTTCAAGCACTGAGAGGCAATGTGCCCAACTTTTCCACAACGGAAACATGTGAGAGGTAACTTCCCTTTGAATTTCCCTTTCACCTTCTGGAACTTCTTTTCAATGAGAGAAAGAATTTCTTTCTCTTCATCATCATCACCGCTACTATCCTTTGAGATTTTCAATTTATCCATGGCCTTGAATGCTATTTCCTTTCTCACCCGAGTCGTAGCATCTTCTGGTTTGACTCTCATTTCATATGCTACCAAGCTGCTTAGTAGATAATCTAGAGAAAGTTTGGAAAGATCTCTTTCCTCAAGGGCTGACACATTCGCAATATACAGAGGTGGAAGTATTCTTAATATTTTCTTTACAATATCAATGTCTTTGATTTCTTCGCCTAGACCCCGAATTTCTCCAACCACTTCAGTAATTCGATTGAAGAAAGAGTCTGCATTCTCGTCTGGATGCATCTTCAGATCATCAAACCGATTGTGTAGCACTTGTAGTTTCCCCTCCTTCACTTTTCTATCTCCTTAATAAATATTCTCAAGTTTATCCCACATGGATTTTGCGGAGGTTCAATTCATCACCTTTAGGTAGATCTGATCAGAAAGGGCTGCAGTGAGAGCATTCTGTGCTTTAGCATCTGCATCAAGAAGTTTCCTGTCTGTTTCAGTCATAGCCAGACCTGTTGGATCAGTGACTTGTATTCCTTGCATAGTATAAAAAAGAACATCCATTCCAAGAGATCTTAGATGAGATCTCATTCTGTTCTTCCAGATCTGTAAATTGATTCCATCGAAGTGAGGGACTCCCCTGACATTGACCGCGTTTTCCATGACGAAGAAGGTCAGATTCAACACCAGCAACATTTACCCTCTAATACCACTTGAAGGACCCCGAGACACTCTGAGAGGGGAGGGGTGAATCAGGGTGACCACTTTTTCTTTTAATGTGATGGATCTTGTTCCCACGTTGGTAGGAACTTGTTGAACCTGTATGATGATTATGATCAAAAAGCAAACATTCACATACACAGAGAAGACACAACCCTTTTTACTTGGTTCACCACTAAGGGCTACGTCCAAGGAGCATACGCCGACAGGTTGTCAGTCGTACCAAAATCCACTATGCTTCACTAGCGGTAGATTACAAAAGTTCAGGTACAGTTACTCTGTCCCAGGCTCACTGCCTTTACAAAGGTTCAGGGATATCCCACTGCGTCCCTCGGGTCACTCCCGTTGACTCCCCCTAGCTCACTGCCGTTGGTGAAGTCTCACTCAGTTTATAGACGTGAAGGTCTCTTCATCATTTGCATAAGAATGCATCCTTTGTTGTATGTAGATTCTCTATTGAAGTCCGATTCTCACCAGAAGCAGAATATCACTTTTCCTCAAATGTATCGGGTAGTTTCCTGGCTTTCGTGCAGCTCCAAACAGGCCGACGGGCTTCAGCAAAAACTAGCGCGCTTCTCCAAGACGGACACACAAGTCCCAATACAACGCGCAAGTCCAGACTGGCGCGCAAGTGTCACCAAATCACCTTCACGACACTTCTTTCCCCGACAACAAACTTTCGCGGTCCACTTCCTTTCTCTTCCAAATCTCCTTGGGCACTCATCAGAAAACAGGCGCGCAAGCTCTACTTGCGCGACCAAACTACCACCTGCGCGGCTCAACCACCTGCGCGACGAGAGCTCGAACAATCTCTAAGTCTCGAACTTCGTTGAAAAAGAGGAGGGGTGGTCCAGTATTTATAGGCAAACTGGACCCCCTGCGCGGAGGCGCGCAAGTCCCTCAACGGTGCACAAGTCTTGTCTCCAGTAACCTCTGTCGCGCAACTCACTTGCGCGACCCAACCAACACTTGCGCGACCTTCTTTCCTTAGCCAAATTTTGATGTTCTGGTCCTCAAAAACATATAGCGCGCAATTATTTTATCCTCAAAGATCTCGGCGCGCAAGTACCTTTTCCAAAAACACTTTACTTTATTGGCCGATTTTCAAGCCCAAAAATTTGGCAAACACTGGGAAATGACGCCACCTTCACTACTATTTTCTTCTTGAACGATATGATCTCTTTGTTGGTACACATCCTGAACTTCCAGTGAGGATTGACAACAAACAAAAACCATATGCCAAATCATGCTTTGAAGACCCTGTTTCCAACAATTTAATCCCTCCCAATTATTCAATTTGCATGTATTTGCATCATTTTTTTTGTTTTTGGTGTATTTTGGGCTTAAATGTGAAAATGGGGTAATTCTGTAAAATTGACAGTTTTATATAGATTCAGTTTTTCATGAATAAATTTTAAAATATTGGTCCAATTTAAGTGAATCCTTTTTTGTAGGCTTCATATGCTCGTGGGATTCAAATATGGATTCTTGCCCAAGACCTAATTCGAAACACAATGGTATAGAAAAATCAATCAAATAGAGAAATCAGTTTGGCTGGCAGAATGGACCCCACTACATTAAATATGGAATATCTCATTCAACCGACCTTAAAATGATATTATTATAGCTGGTGTCTACATAAGACTTGAAAATGACAGTTCTCATTAAATTTTCTAAATTATGGAGCTCATCAATGCATCCATTGGGCATGTCCAAGTGGAGTGAGTGAAACAGTTTTTGGCAGCTAGAAAAGTAATGTCCATTGATTCAACCATATATTTATTTACACCTATCCAATGACTCTAATATTTTGAGGGTCGATATCCAAATTCATTAACAACATTCTATAAGAAGGTACCTTAGTGATTTTCGGCCGGTTGGTGGTGAGAATAGAGGAAATCTTCTGGAGGATAGATTCTGGAGGATCAAATTTCTGTTCTTTCTTTTCTTTATTTTACTCTTCTTATTCTTGTAATGTGTTCTTATTTTCCCTTATTCACAATTACCCTTAACATTGTGGGGTAAAATTCTGTGTGATTGTGTAAGGAGAGGTATTACATTTTGTATTTCTTGATTTCTTGTTATTAATGTTTTAAAATCCTCTTTTCTCTTCTGTGAATCAGTTTCAATTTCTTATAACAGTTTTTATTATCATGTACGATTGTATCTGATTTTAGATTCTGTTTTTATTTATATTTGGACAATGATAAATATCTACCTACACTAGGTTCTAGTTTATAAATAATGGAATATACCATGACTTAGTGGTTAAGTACTCGGTGATCACCGGTATGTGTGTGAGGAGTAGTGAATGTTCTTGATTGCTTGGAAAAAACAAGACCTGATTGGGAATTGCTTAAGATAACTGGGGTTATTCATTAAAACTCTATTAAAAATTTGAATGAGAGTAGATCAATCTGAGGTTTTAGTAAGTTTTATTCTCACATTTTTATTTGACCAAGGGGGTGAGAAGAAACGATTGTGGATTCTCACTCTTAACGATTTAGCATAAGAGAATTGGGTAAAGTGAACTGTGATAGAATTACAATTGGAAAACCGACCCTAACCTGATCACTATTTCATATCAATGATTTAAATCACATCATTTTTCAATTTTTTTAAAACTTTCACTTAATTTATTTACTTTATTTAGTTTTATTCTTATATTTTCCAAATCAAACAATTTCAAAAACAACATCACTTCTTTGTCTTATTTTAAATGACAAAAATTATTGTTGAGCACTCCTATCTGAAGACAACCAAGGTAACCCACTATAATACATTTTAACTTAGGTTATATTTGTTTTTTCTACACCCCATGATAGGAACGTGTCAAAACTTTGCACCGTTGCCGGGGAGGTAGTGCCAACATTTGATTTCTTTTCTTTCCTTTCTCTTTTCATCTTTTCTCTTCAAAATTGCATGACTAGAACCTCAAAATCTGAACCTTTACCCATAAATCCTAAAATTGAAAGAAAATGGTTGAATAAACTTAGAAATATCATTTTTCAATCTGAATTTAAGTAAATTTATTTTTTAGACTCAAGTGAAACATCAAGTGTTCACTCTGAGCCTATCATCATGGATGAAAATCAAAACCAAACACTTAGAGACCTATGTGCACAACAATTCCTTAATCAAAACAATACAATTGTCATGACAGTATTAAAAAATGATTTTTAAATGAAACCTAACATGATTCCTTTGCTTCCAAAGTCTCATGGTTTGGCAGGGGAAGATCCAAACAAACACATTAAAGAGTTCACACATGTGTGCTCAACTTTTAGACCCCGTGGAGTTACTGAGGAGCAGGTAAAGTGGAAGGCATTTCCATTTTCATTGGATGGGGATGCAAAAGAATGGTTGTATGACCTAAAACCAGGAGACATGCATGACTGGAATGACCTGGTAACATGTTTTATGCAAATATTCTTCCCCACCTCTAGAAGCACATCCATTCGGAAGGGAATCTACGCCATACGACAATCATCTGGAGAAACCCTTTACGAGTACTGAGAGAGATTTAAGAAGCTATGTGCCAGCTGTCCGCATCAAGTTATTGAGTAACATCACTTTATTGTCTTCTTCTATCAAGGACTACTGGAAAATGACAAAAACCTTCTTGATGCATCATCTGGAGGTGCACTGATTGACAAGCCACCAGAAGAATCCAAGGGCTTGATTGAGAAGATTTCCCAAAACTCGTAGAAATTTGGAACAAGAGGTATTGGAACAAGAGGTATTCATGAGGTATGGATTTATCATCCATCAAACTTATTAGATACTAATATTGAAGAGATAACTAGTATGGTGAGGCAGATGGCCTTGAATAAAGTTAGTGACCAACAAGCCCCGACTAAGGTATGTGGTTTATGCTCATCACATGATCATTTTACTACCCAATGTTCTGAAATACAGGGAATGGAAACATTTGAAGCATACTTTCAGCCAAGGTAGTTCCAACAAAATCAAGGATGGATAGATCCTAACCAAGTCAAATATGGGTTTGGAAATAAGAAGAATCAAGGTAGACCCCCATACCAAAACTAGTTTCAAAACCAACCACCATTCCAGAATCAATTATAGAACCCACCACAATTTCAATAGAAACAATCTTATAACCAGCCTTATTACCAAAAACCAACCACTTTCCAAAGACCCTATGAGCAGCTATCCACCAGTGCACAACCTCCAATTCAAAACCAAAAACATAAATCCGAGTTTGAAGGACTGAAAGACACTCTTAAATATTTTTCCAATAAGTTTGAAAGTCTCATGGACTTTCTGACCAAAAATCCAGCTAAACTCCTTTCCCAAACAATCCCAAACCCAAAATAGAATGTTAGTATTAT
Source organism: Viscum album (assembly GCA_963277665.1). Lineage (NCBI taxonomy): Eukaryota > Viridiplantae > Streptophyta > Magnoliopsida > Santalales > Viscaceae > Viscum > Viscum album. The sequence continues at coordinate 994,483,558 of OY728164.1, forward strand.
AACTACAAGAAGTGGAAAACAAATCCCACCACCATCCACCATTGAACCTAAAATAAGAATACCTGATCTGGGAGAGAATGAAGTTGGAAATTATGACAATTATATGAAAATTCATTGGGAAGAAGATAAGAAAGAGGAGGAGGAGAAGGATAGGCCAAGGAAGAAGAAACAAGAAACACCATTTCAAAGGAAAAAAATGGAGAAGAAAGATATACCCCCACCATATCCATCAAGGATGATTGAATCAAATAGGTTGTAAGAAGAAGCACTACAAAAAGAAATTCTCGACACCTTCCAGAAAGTGGAAATCAACATACCTTTGCTTGAAGCACTCAAACAAAATCCAAATTATGCTAAATTTTTGAAATATTTGCAACAAGAAGAGGATAATTCAAGGTAATGAGAGGATAAATTTGTGAAGAAGCGTCTCAGCCCTTATCACACCACAATTTCCAACCAAATGTCAAGATCCAGGGACATTTTCTATTCCATGCACCATTGGTTCATTAAATTTATATAATGATTTGTGAGATTTAGGTGCATCAATTAATGCATTGTCTCACTCAGTATATACTTTTTTGCAGATGGGAGACTTGAAGCCCACAAGAGTGGTGGTGCAGCTTGAAAATAGATCCAAAGTTTTCCCAACTAGAGTTCTGGAGGATGTCCTGGTAAAAGTCAAAGATCTTTTATTCCCTGCTGACTTCTATGTGTTGAATATATAAGATGATAGGATCCCATCACAGTCACCCATCATTTTGGGGAGACCTTTCTTGAAGATGGACAAAACCATCACCAATGTCCATGAAGGGACACTTACCATGGAGTTTGGAGACAACACTGTCCACTTCAATATTTTTGATTCCATGAGGTACCCATCAAAGGATCATTCACTCTACACACTCTCCCATGAAGATGGTACAAAACCAATTGAAGAATCAGGTATGTTTCAAGAATTCTTATCATTATGAGATAATTTTTCTATTAAAAATATCACCGAACATATGGATGCCAAAACTCTTAGAGATTCTTATTTCCTATTGGAAGAATAGGTAAAATCTGTTTTCTTTGATAATTTGATAAATGATGATGAAGATGATACAATTTCTTGTGTGCGGGATGTCAAAACAGTGGAAGTGGGGAACCTCAATTTAGTTTTTTACCTTGAGAATCCTCCTGATATAGAATTAAAACCACTCTCCACTGATTTAAAATATGTTACCTTATAGAGGGATAGAAATTATCCATAATAATTTCAAATAATCTATCTAAAACTCAAGAAAAATCATTGATTGAGATTTTGAGAGAGAATTTCCAAACAATAGGGTGGAGCTTAGGTGATATCCCAGGAATAAACCCAAAAATTTTCTCACATAGAATTTTTCTTGAGGAATATTCCAAACCTGCCAGATAACCCCAAAGGAGGATGAACCCCACCCTAATGAAGGTTGTGAAAAAAGAGATTGAGAAGATTTTAGAAGCTGGGATCATCAGTCCCATATCTGATTCAAAATGGGTTATCCCCATCCATGTAGTCCCAAAGAAAACTGGAATAACCATTACAAGGAATGAAAAGAATGAATTAATCCCTGTGAGAATTCAGAATAGCTGGAGAGTATGCATAGATTTTAGAAATTTGAATCAGGTCACTCAAAAAGATCATTTTCCTATCCCTTTCATTGACTAGATGCTAGAGAGATTGGTAGGGAGAACCCATTATTGCTTTTTGGATGGATTTTCAGGTTATTTTCAGGTACCCATTGCTCTCGAAGATCAAGAGAAGACTACCTTTACTTTTCCTTTTGGCACTTTTTCATACAAAAGGATTCCATTTGGATTGTGTAATGCTCCAGGTACATTTTAGAGGTGTATGGTAAGTATATTTTTTTATCACATTGAAGATTTCTTGGAGGTTTTCTTGGATTATTTCACAGTTTTTGGAAATTATTTTTACCATTGCTTGAAAAATCTTGAAAAAGTTTTAAAAACTTACATTAAAAAGAACCTTGTTTTGAATTTTGAAAAGTGTCCTTTTATGGTTGAGAGATGAATTGTCCTTGGGCATGGAATTTAACAGAAAGGCATTGAAGTCGATAAATCAAAAATTGAAGTGATAAATTCTTTGCCTTACCCAACTTGTGTGAAAAATGTTAGATCATTTTTAGGACATGAAAGACTCTATAGGTGGTTTATCAAAGATTTCAGTAGGATTTCTCTCCCTCTCTCTAGATTACTTTTGAAGGATGCTGATTTCTATTTCAATGGTTCATGTAGGGAATCCTTTGATGAGTTAAAAAGGAGATTGATTACACCACCAGTAATGTAGCCACCCAATTGGGGAGAACCATTCGAGCTACTTTGTGATGCATCAAACCAAGATGTTGGAGCAGTCCTTTCTCAGAGAATTGAGGGTAGTCCACAAGTCATTTCATATGCCTCAAAAACCTTAGATGTATCCCAATTCAACTACACAACAACCGAAAAAGAGTTTTTAGTAGTTGTTTTTGCTTTAGAAAGATTTAGATCATATATGCTTGGAACTAAATTTATTGTGTTTTTTGATCATGCAACTCTTAGGTACTTGATGAATAAGGATAAAGTAAAACCGAGGCTAGTGAGATGGATGCTACTAATATAGGAGTTCAACATAGAAATCAAAGATAAGAAGGGATCTGAGAACCAAGTGGCTGATCACTTAAGTAGACTACCCAACACCGCTGAAGTTGAAATTCCAGACACTGAACCACTAAATGATCGCCTTCTAGGAGCGCAGTTATACTTTATTGAAGGAGAAGTACCTTGGTATGTTGACATGGTAAATTATCTGGTAACATCTTAGGTCCCATCGCATTTAAATTCTCACCAAATTCACAAATTGAAAGCTGAATCTAGATATTACATCTGGGATGATCCATTTATTTGGAATATTTTTAATGACCAAATGATCAGAAGATGTTTGAATAAAAATGAAATTGAATCAGTCTTTAAGTTTTGTCACACATTATCTTGTGGAGGCCACTCTGAACCTCAAAGGACATCAAGGAAGGTTTTAGAATATGAACTTTATTGGCTAACACTTTTCAAAGATTCTCATGAATTTTTCAAACGGTGTAAAAATGTCAGTTTACAGAAAATATTTCAAAGCGACAAGAAATGCCCCAAAAGCCACTTAATTTTGTGAAATTTTTAATTTTTGGGGGATAGATTTTATTGGAACTTTCCCAATGTCATTTGTAAATTCTTATATTCTTATTTCTATTGATTATGTTTCCAAATGGGTGGAAGAAAAATCCACAAGGACTGACAATGCTAAATTTGTTTGCAATTTTGTCAGGGAAAACATATTTTGTAGGTTTGGAGTTCCCAAAGCCATCATTAGTGATCAAGGGAATCACTTTTGAAATAGGATAATGGAGTATTTTTTGAAAAAGTATGGGGTGCATCATAAAACATCAACTCCCTATATTCCACAGACTAATGGAAAAGATGAAGTGTCAAATAATGAAATCAAAGGAATTTTGGAAAAGACTATTAATACAAATAGGAAGGATTGGAGACAAAGGTTGGAAGACACATTATGGGCTTACAGGATAGCCTACAAAACCCCAATTGAAATGAGTCCCTATAGGTTGATTTATGGGAAAATATGTCACCTACTTGTGGAATTGGAGCACAAGGCATACTGTGTTGTGAGGAAGATGAATTTGGATCTTGAAAGCGCTGGGAAAGAGAGAAGATTTCAGTTAAAGGAGATGGAAGAAATTAGAAGGGAATAATTTGAAAATTCTAGGATTTACAAAGAGAGAACAAGAGTGGATCATGACAAACTGATCCAACCAAACGACTTTCATCCTGGATACAAAGTGTTGTTATTAAATTCAAAACTCAAGATGATACCAGGTAAACTTTATTCCAGGTGGGAAGGTCCATTTATAGTTACTCATGTATATCCTTTTGGTGCTGTGTAGATTGTGAAGGATGGAGCAAAGGATCCATTCACTGTTAATGGGAACAGGTTGAAGAAATTTCTTGGGACCATGCCATCTGAGCTAATGGAGGAGATCACACTCCTCCAACCTGTTTATCAATAAACTCCACCAGGTCGTACCTCTCATTTATATTTTCTTGATTGATGTGATTCAATTTCAAATATTCTTATGTGTTAAATCCATTTTAATGCATTGCAGACACTTCACCATTTATGTGCGGGGGAGGGAACCTTTGTAGTTTAGGATTTTTATGTGTTTTTTGTTTTCCTATTTGATTAAAAACATGTGTGTGTTTCAAATTTTGTGTGTTTATTTTTCAATTTTTTGTGTGTTTTTCAAAATTTTGTGCTAAAATGATTATCTTTAGAATTTTTGAAACCCATTTCCATGGGAGAAATAATTTATTCCATGGAACCGAGCTTAAATAAATACGAAAAATGACATTGTTTCAAGTTCAATTCTTTGGGAATTTCATGAAAAATACTCTGGTTTTTGAATCTCATGCCACATATCACTGTCTTTATATTTGAAATAACATTCCCATGAGGCTTATAAACCTATTATTTTCATATTCTTTAAATTCACCTCACATCTTGAGAGAACCAAACCATGCTTGTTTTAACCATAATTTGATTTATTCCTTTCAAAACTTGAGTGTTTGGGGTACATGTGTTTTAAATGATTGAGGAATTTCTTTGGATTGAAATCCCCCTTTTAAATATAATACCTTTAATTCTGTCTTACCTTGTAAATATAATCCTTGTAGCCCATATAATCCGTGAACATCCTGTTAGGTTAGCGACATTACAAGCCAATTTTCCCTAACCAACCTGCTCTTGAAGTGAAATCGCATGATCTAGTTGAACTTAAGAGTGGGGGAAGATGTATTGTGTTGTGATAAATCATTTTATGAAACTTTGGGTGGGAAATAAAATACTCAAGAGATGTTATTTCTATGAAAAAAAATCATTCTACTGAAAGCTGTGCCTTTTCTAGAGCTTTCACGATGAGAGAAACGGTGCCTCTCTGGAGCTTCTAATGAAGAAAGAAAGTTGTGCCTTTTCTAGAGCTTTCATGAAATATTATATTTGAGAAGATTGAAATGTTTTCTACTGAAATGATGAACTGTGTAAACATTCATAGATATTCCATGAAGAAGGAACTTATTTTCTACTAAGGGGAGTGAAGAGGAGACCATACTTGTGTGAAAATTAGAGTAATGCAATTTTGCTTCAAAAAGAGCCAGGCACTCTTCATTCAACCTCATAATTTTCACATCTAAATCCAACCAACCTAAAGACACATGAAAAAATTGACAATTACTCATGATAGACATATGTCTTTGACTCACATCAGGTGGATATGTAGGAATTTATCAAGCCTATGGTGACCCTTATATGAGTTTGGATGAGAAAGACATTGCTAAAAAAATTAAATTTTGTGTGATGAGAGATAATGAAAGCTAGGTAAGTGTTTTATGTGCATGGGAGGAGAAATGAAGAGTAAATATATTGAATTATCTTAAATTAAGAACATTAAATAATATATTTTGAGGAGGCATGATATATTTTGTTTCTTGTTTTCAAATTGGTGGATCTCATGGATATGTGTTTTGAATTTACTTTGATTTTATTTTGATCCTGACTTGTCCATGAGTCCAAGTGATAAGTGTGGGGGAATTTATAGAGTTAATATTTTCAATATTATTAATATGTTTTCAATTATTTAATCCCTCTCAATTATTCAATTTGAGTGTATTTGCACCATTTATGTGTTTTTGGTGTATTTTCGGCATAAATGTGAAAATGGGATAATTCTGTAAAATTGACAGTTTTATCTAGCTTATGGTTTTTGAGAATAACTTTTAAAATGTTGTTCCAATTTAATTGAATCATTTTTTAGGCTTTATATGGTCGTGGGCTTCAAATATGTCTTCTGAACCAAGACCCAATTCGAAACATAATGGTACAGAAAAATCAATCAAATAGAGAAATCAGTTTGGCTGGAAGAATGGACCCCACTACATTAAATATGGAATATCTCATTGGACCGAAATTTAAATGAGCTTATTCTAGATTTTTTTGACAGAGGACTTCAAAATTATGGTTCACAATAAATTTACTAAATTATGGAGCTCAATAATTCATCATTTGGGTGTGTCCAAGTAGAGTGGGTGAAATTTTTTTTGGTGGCCATAAAAGTAATGTCCCTTAATTAGGACATATCTCTATTTAAAACTATCCAATGACTCTAATATTTTGAGGTTCGATAGTCAAATTCATTACCAAGATTCTATAAGAATGGACCTAAGTGAGTTTCGGCCGACTGGTGGTTAGAACAGAGGAAAACCTTTGAATGAAAGATTCTATAGGATCACATTTCTATTATTTATTTTCTTTATTTTACTATTCTTAGTATTGTAATGTTTTCTTCTTTCCCCTTATTCACAATTAACCATACCATGGTGGGGTAAAATTTTATGTTATTGGGTAAGGAGAGGTTTTCCATTTTTCATTTCATGAGTTCTTGCTATTAATGTTTTAAAATCCTCTTTTCTCTTCTGCGAATCAGTTTCAATTTCTTATTACAATTTTTATTATCATGTATGATTGTATCTAATTTTAGATTATGTTTTTATTTATATTTGGTCAATTATAAATATCTACCTCTACTAGGTTCTGGTTTATAAATGATGGAGTAGACCAGGACATAGTGGTGAAGTACTTGGTGACCACCGGTACGTGTGTGAGGAGTAGTGAATGTTCTTGATTTCTTGGGATAAACAAGTTCCGATTTGGAATTGCCTAAGATAATTGGGGGTATTCAATACAACTATATTACCCATTGGAAGAAGAGTATACAAATTAGAAGTTTTATTAAGGTTTATTCTCACATTTTTATTTGACCAAGGGAGTGAGAAGAAACGATTGTGGATTCTCACTCTTAATGATTTAGCAGAAGAGAATGGGTAAAGTGAACTGTGATAGAATTACAATTGGAAAACCGACCCTAACCTGATCACCATTTCATATCACTAATTTAAATCACATCATTTGTAAATTTATTTTAAAACTTCCACCTAATTGCTTTACTTTATTTAGTTTCTTTCTTGTATTTCACAAATCAAATAATTTCAAAAACAACATCACTTATTTCTCTTATTTTAAGTGACAAACATTATTATTGATCACTCCTCTATAGAGAAAACCTAGTTAACCAACTATAATACATTTTAAATTAGTTTATATTTGTTTTTTTCACACCCCATTACAGGCACGTGTCATAGCGTGCAAAACCCGGAGTCGGTCGTAGAAAATTACGCGCGAATCAGGACCGTTTTTGCGCATGAGAGAAAAGCACCTGTTGTGTATAAAAAGTCAAAATAGGGGGCCTATGTGGGGGACCTCATCCTATTGATAGGTGATAATTCACCTTCCATGCATTCTAAAGAGTTTTTCACCCCCAAATTGCGTTCTTGTGTGCACCAAATGGGCACTTCCCCACTTTTCGGTGTGACTCTCAGAATCCGACCTTCGAGTCCCCCTTCAGCTCTGATTCTGAGGGGGGGGGGATTTTTTGATGCCGAATTTTGGATAGTCTAGAATTTTCATGATAAAAAGAAAAAATGTATTTAGAAGATAAGGATAAGATTCTGCGACCCAGGATGTAGGTGCGCACAAGATTCAGGGAATACGTGCAACAGTCTATCCAGCGCGCAAAATCATGCGTTCCCAATGCGACGTCAAAGGAAGGATTCCATGAAAACCCATCTGAAAACAACAAAGGTACAGGCGTGAAAGAACGAGGAGTTGTGCACAAAAATCCTCCTGGCACACAAAATATTGCACACCCAATGCGACGTCAAAGGGGCCCGTGCACGCCGGCGCGCTTGAGAATCAGTTAAGGCCCGAGCGTGAAGGTACCCAGCGATGCGCAAACCCTTGCATGCCCAATGTGATGTAAAACAGTCGTTTTCATGTAGAAACCCTTGCACGGCACCTCCGAGGACTTCGGCTATAAAATTAAGTGTACCCCTTCCCTTTAGGGACAGTGATAGAAGACGGAGTGATGCTCTGGTGTGCGAAAGACACCTCTTCCATGACCGTGTGAAAAAAATATGGCCTCAAGGTATTGGATCATGCATGATAGGTCCCCCAAGGTTCCTCCTTTGGGTGGGCCCTCTTGGACCAGATCCTCATCCATTTTCTTTTACCCCAAGTCATTTTTATTCAAAAGATACCTCTTGTTCACAAGTTTTCCCCTGCATCAGACTTTTTTTGCACAACCGTTCAATCCTGTGCGCAACCTCTCATTTTGCGCGCACCCTTCCGATTTGCACACAACCCTTCCATCTTACGCACAACCTCTCATCTTGCACGCATCCCTCCATGTGCACTCCATGTTCCATACTTACCTTAAGGCACCATGTCCGAGCCCCTCTTATGCGTAACACACCTATATCGTGCGCCCTCTTCCCGTGCGACCCTCGAGGTTTGCACAAAGTGATTTCAAAGTCCCTTGGGTGGTGCTTACCGTTTCATTGATTCACCTCATGCTTCTTCATAAAGGCATGTTAATGGTTTTTTCTTCTTTGTATAGCCACGATAACATGGTCCCCTCAGTGGATCACTCCACAACACCACCCTTTTATGGCGTTGCTGATTCCTTCCCTTCCCCAAGGGTGGGTGGGTATTAGTTATGTAAGTCCTAGGGGTGCAGAGTGAACCCCCTTCGTCCGAGCTGCAGGGCGTTAAACTACCAGGCTCCATCGTCCTCAAAACATGACGTTAAACTGTGACCCCACCCTATGAATCACATGATGGGAGCCCCATCTCGGATATTCTCTATGCTCGATCATCTCCACTGGAGTGAGATCTTCCTCACATGGAATGAGATCCTCTTTGTTGGAGCGATGTCTATCTGTGGGGAAAGGGAAACCATCTTGGTGTAAGCCCCTATAATTTCTTGTAGTAGGTGGTAACCTTACTCCTCCTTTATTCTTCCATGCCAAAGACTAAGAGGATAGATGGGAACAAAGACCCTAATTATTCTATCCCTCTCCCTCTGGGATTTATTTCCACTGGGCCTCTATTCTGGAGTAAGTCCCAATCTCCAACTCCCTAGGCCAAGAAACACATGTAAGACCCTATTTACTATTTGGGCCATGAACCACATGTAATCCCTTGTTTCCTTTTTGGGCTTCTAACCACGTGTAAGATCCACTTCACTTCCCAGGGATGCACCTTTCGTGATGTGATCATCAGGTCTTTTCTGCCTCTTGTTTCTCACACCGAGCATGACTCATGTGGGCTTAGAGTAATCATTGACAATGGAATCCTTCTTGGGCCACCCTAGAGTGTAATCCCCAAAACCTCTCTCAAACTACGTGGACTTTAATCCTTGCCAAGGAAAGGTACATAAAAATCCTCTTAGAGGTTCAAGCCCAACAACCATTGGTCCTGACCCCCTTTACATCAGTTCAAGAACACCTCTCCCAAACTACGTGGACTTTGATCATTTCCAAGGCGAGGTACGTAGGAATCCTCTCTTGATCATTTATGTAAGTCCTAAGGGTTTAGAGTGAACCCCCTTCGTCCGAGATGTTGGATGTTAAAATTCCAAGCGCCATCGTCCTCAACACATGATGTTAAACTGTGAACCCTCCTCATGCATCAGACGTAGGGATCCCCATCTCAAACATTCTCTATGCCTGCTCGTCTCCATGAGAGTGAGATCTTCCTCACATGGAATGAGATCCTATTTTCTGGAGTGGCGTCTATCCATAGGGAAAGGGAAATCATCTTGGTCTAAGCCCCTATCATTTCTTGCGGGAGGTAGTACCCCTACTCCTCCTTTCTTCTTCCATTCCAAATACTAAGAGGAGATATGGGAACATGTCCCTTAATTATCCCGTCCCTCTACCTCTGGGATTTTTCCCCACTGGGCCTCTATCCTAGAGTAAGTCCCAATCTCCATATCCCTAGGATGCGAACCACATGTAAGCCCCTGTTTCCTCTTTGGGATGCGAACAAAGAGTAATCCCCTGTTTCCTTTTTGGGATGATAACCACGTGTAAGCCCCACTTCACTTACCACAGATGCACATTTCCCAACATTATCATCAGGTATTTTCTGCCTCTTATTTCTCACACCGATCATGACTAATATGGGCTTAGAGTAAGCATTGACCATGACATCCTTCCTGGGCTTCCCTAGAGTGTAAGCCCCAACACCTCTCCTGAACTTAGTATACTTTTATCCCTTCCAAGGTAAGGTACGTAGGAAGCCTCCCATAGGTTCAATCCCAACAACCATTGGTCCTGACCCCCTTCAAGTCAGTTCAAAAACACCTCTCCTGAACTATGTGGACTTTGATCCTTGCCAAGGTAAGGTACATAGGAAGCCTCCTAGAGGTTCAAGCCCAACACCCATCACAGCGTTGCTGATTCCTTCCCTTACCCAAGGGTGGGTGGGTATCAGTTATGTATATCCTAGGGGTGTGTAGTGAACCCCCTTTGTCCGAGCTGTAGGAAATTAAACTGCAAGTTCCATCGTACTCAGCACATGATATTAAACTATGACCTCGTCCCATGCATCGCACGCGGGTAGCCCCTTCTCAGACATTCTCTATGCCTTCTCGTCTACACGGGAGTGAGATATTACACACATAGAATGAGATCCTCTTTGCTGGAGTGGCATCTGCCCATGGGGAAAGGGCAACCATCTTGGTTTAAGCCCCTAGACTTTCCTGCAGGAGGTAGTACCGCTACTCATCCTTTCTTATTCCGTGCCAAAGACTAAGAGGAGAGATGGACACAGGGACCCTCATTATCCTGTCCCTCTCCCTCTTGGATTTTTTCACGACCGGGCCTCCATCCTGAAGTAAGTCCCAATATACATCTCCATGGGCTGCGAACCACATGTAAACCCCTATTTCATCTTTGGGCCACGAACCACACATAATCCCATGTTTTCTTTTTGGGCCGCTAACCATGTGTACGCCCCACTTCAATTCCCACAGACGCACCTTTTGTGACATGATCATCAAGTCTTTTCTGCCTCTTGTTTATCACACTGAACATGACTAATGTGGGATTAGAGTAAGCATTGACCATGGAATCCTTCCTAGACTTCCCTAGAGTGTAATCCCCAACACCTCTCCCAAACTACGTGGAATTTTATCCTTGCAAAGGAAAGGTACGTAGGAAGCCTCCCAGAGGTTCAAGCCTAATAACTATTAGTCCCTACCCCCTTCATGTTTGTTCACCAACACCTCTCCCAAACCACGTGGACTTTGATCCTTTCCAAGGAAAGGTACATAGGAAGCCTTACTGAGGTTCAAGCCCAACACCCATCGGTCCCGACCACTTCACGTCAGTCCACCCCAGTCCTTCATGACGTTAAACCATACACCACTTTTTGTACCATATGACACTAAACTGTCCCCCAATCAGAGGTAAGCTATTGTCAACCCCAATCAGTAGTAAGCTATTGTCAACCCTAATTAGCGGTAAGTCGTTTTCAACCCCAATTATCAGTAAGACATTGTGTACCCCAAACAATGGTAAGACGTTGTGATCCCCAACCAGTGGTAAGCCATTGTGTTTTCCACTCTATGGTAATCACTTTTAGTCCCCCTTCATTGGGACCCACATCTATGTCCCCCCCTGAGAGTCAGACCAACCAACTCATGCTGCTAACCATGCGTAAGCCCCAGTGTGTCATCGGGTCGCTGTCCTATGTGCACACCATGATTCCATGCCCCGTCTTGAACTACGTGGAATTTGATCCTTGCCTCCTATAAAAGGTACATTGGAAGCCTCCCTAAGGTTCAATCCCATCACTCATGTCTCATATTGGTCTTTCCCTTGAGCCTGTGTGTTTCGAGAAGGTCATGCCCCAACCCAGAGGTTCCACATCCTCCAGGTTCCCTTCTCACGGGCTGCCTCCTCTGGTGTCCCATTTTCCAACCGAAGTATGCAGACTTTGATTCCCTACCATGGGGATATGTAGGAAGTCTCTTCGAGGCTCAAGCCCAACATCACCATCGACCTCATGTTGGTTCCTTCTAATCCACCACCACTCCATTTAACTCTCCATCATCCACTTTGATCCTTACCCAGGCCACCACATCCCGGTGAGATCATGTCACCCACTTTATCGCTACTCCTAACAACAACCAGGTAACTAACCACATGTTATCCCCAACATCAGTGTTCCCTCCAGGGGTTGCACCCATATGATCCACTCTCATCAGTGTTCTGATTAGTCTGATCTGTCTCCACTAGACATTGAACTCGCATCATACCCTATGTTAAACATGTAAAGATGAGGAAAACCTCAGAGACATGCCCATGGAATATAATTCCCCGCATTCGACGTGGGATGCCTCGGGCTTCTACGCCCTCAAGAAGCCCTATCATAAGGGGAAGAAACCTAGACACGCCAGTGTTCCAGCATCCAGACACGCCAGTGATGTCCAACATGACTACTCCCCCGACCGAAGGTTGCTGCCCTGACTGGACCCCTTGGAATGTCCTGACAGAAGTAGTGTAATTAACCAGTGTCCATGAAGACATGACACTGGGAAGAGTTTCATGAACAACGTCTTAATCTATAAGGAAGACCCAAACTAGGTAATGATCTCTGAGGAGGAATCCACAGAAGGAGGAACTGACATCCCATCATACCATTTTGATCAAGGAGAAAACGTTCCTAAATAAGCGATGGACACCGCCTTCCTTTAGAAAGAGGGAATGCGGGACAACAAACAACACATCCTCAAAACAGATGGATGTGCACGCCCCAATGAAAGTATCGGAAACAAGATTCAATAAATGTCAAGGAAGATTTATGGGATGAGTTAAGGATCCATATAACATCCCAAACATTTTATGGTATGTTTCTCTTAAATACTTTATATTCATAAGATAACCCATATTTCATGAAGAAATAAGTCTTTTTTGAAACAAAACATTATAGGAGAAAGTTATATTCTATATATTAAACATAAATTTTCCACTTCTATGTTTTGAATTTCTAAAAACAACCATCTAGAGTTGTGACCAGTAAGTCATTTAGAGTCTGATAGAACCAACTTGATTTTTTGATGAATAGTAACATACCCCTATGAATAGTAATATGAATAGTAATATGACCCTTATAAATAGTAAATAATGATAATATTTTATTTTCTTAAGGTAATAAGCTAATGAGAAGTTAATTAATTTTTCAATGTAATACAAAACTAATTATACCTTTAAATTGTTATTTATCGAATTATCTTTGATTTTATTTAAAAATTAAATTAAAAATACTTAGAAAATTATTTTCAAAAAATGGACTTCATTTTTTAATTCTACACATTGATAAATGGTTAGGGTGAATTTTTGGGATTTTTCTAAAATACTTGAATTTTTTGTGAATAGTAATAATACAGATTTGAGTTTTCGGTAGTTTAATGGCATCATAATGATTTAATTATTAATATAAAGCTTTGGTAGACTTTTTTACAGTATATTATGACATGAGGTGTCCCAAGTGGATTAAACCATTGGCAAATACCATGGGAAAGCCCATGGTTTTGTGAAAACCACTAACAAGGTGTCCCTTTTAATTAATAAAAAAACTCTCTCTTAATTACTATAAATACCCACTCACCCCCTTGTTTTTCCTTCATTACAAACTAAATATCCTCGAATATCTGATGGTATTACCTCCCTAGGAGTCCTCCCAAGGTGTCCTTAAGATCCCAAGGTCCCATCCTTCAAGATCTAGGAGTTACACTACAGGGTAAGGGAATCCTTCATTCTCTTCTTTTAGTCGATACTTCTTTTATGTTATATATTTGATTTTCTATTTTCGTATGTTGGTGTTTGATTTTATGTGTTCTTATTACTGTCCTTTTTGATTTCAATATTATGAGATACCATTTTTCTCTCATCATTTCATTTAATTAAATTTTAAGCGACGCCGTTAGGCTGCCGAATTTTTATAAGGGATCTCTCACATTTTCTTTTATTTTCAAGTTCATCTCTTTTATTTTTCTCTCCTCACCTCCTATGTCCAAATGACCATGATAAACTTCATTATCATCTATATACTATAATTATATCATGTTAATGGAAGAACTATCATCAATATCCTTACTCCCTCCCTTTTATTTTTATAAACAAAATCAACGTCCATGAGGTTCTAATTTATAACTTTCGTGGATGATGGAGTTTTATTATTCACTTTCTCCTTCATTACTAGTCATAAAACCATTTTAATGGTTTAAAAAAATAATAATATATTTATTTCATCTCAATAATGTTATGTAATCCTTAGACACTCATAATATAAGATAATAATATAAAACAATTTCATTATGAACAAAACGACCAAGTTAATCCGAATATTTGTAATAAACTTTTAACTAATGAATCATCATCATGGTATATAACCCAAAATCATTATAAGATCATTTATATCTTTTTAATGTCATTAATAAGATATATTAGCAATTCTATATGTTGAACCACATTTCAAATGAAATTCCATTGATGAAAATAAGTAAACGATTCATGAAAACCAAGGAAGAAAATGCTTCCAAAACAACAAAATTGAACCTCTTAAACCCATTAAAAGGGCCATGAATTAACCTAATATAGTTATAATAAATAGATTACATGTATAGGAGGTTCTGGAATTATTAATTAATTAATCTAAATTTGATTAGTCATGTCATTAAAACAAACTAAGAACACACTTTAGCATAAGGTAAGGGGTTTCTCATCTCACCTTTAATTCTGTGAGATTTCAATTATTCACCACTTATTTCATGAATGTGGTATATGTGTACTTCCATTTGATATATAATAACATTATTCTATTTATATTCATGTTATTAAATGGTTCATTTGAGGGTTATTTAGTTTTGGTCATATGATTCGACCGATTACATTGTGGTAAGAGACTTTGTCTCAACTACTATTTTGTTGTGACTAACTTTGTGTGGTGCACCTAATAATCCTTATGTGGTGTACCCACTTACCTTTTGAGATCAATTTTCATTTTAAATCATATTTATATTGGATATCCATAATCTCAAATCATGGATATGTCTGTTGTCTAAACCGTATACCATTTTACATATGGTGTTTATTTGGGAAGTTATTTTAATTATGGAAATATTGATGAATCCGTATACTCTACTCTATACGGATATTGAAAAGGCATATTGCTCTTGTATTGAATCAATGTATAAATAATGCTTTTTACATGAAGTGGTGGGTGTGGCCCTCTATATCCCCTCGATGCATCGGTAGGTCTAATGAGACAAATCAGTTTGGCGAAAAACTCTTCAAGTTTGTTTCAAAAAACCAGACAGGTTTCTACCCATAGAACTAAACCATTTTTATGGTATTATGGTTCATGTTCCAGATACATGATGTCCAATTAATAATAATTATCTTTATTCATTATCAGTTATTACTATCCATGAGGTTTTCACTATAACAAAATCTACGGATGCAGTTTCATTCTCAGTTTATTAGTGGCTTGAGGTTTTCATTTATTCACCATTCCATTTTTGATTATGTCAAATTGTTTACAATTCAGTTATTATTGATTCATGATTCCACCGTTTTTAACCCTTATTGAGCATTTGAGCTCACCCCTTTCACTGTTTACCTTCAACAAGTGATGAAGAGGTGATCGTTTATTGAGTTCCTGTGGTTTCAGTTTTCAGTTTTTTTATGTATTGTATTTTGTAACCTTTTCCAATGTAATTTGTGTTACATCTATGTATCTAGTTTCTTAAAGACTACTAAACTGATTGTTCCTTCTAAATTTTCATTCCTTCTAATCATGAAAATATAATAAGTAATGCATCGTCTCTAGACTAGTGGGGTCGAGGTGTTACAGTTGGTATTAGAGGAAGTTTAGTAGAAAACTTGGAAACTAGAGTAGGAAACGTATAATAGTGAACAAAGACCTAACGTAGTATTTGAGGATAAATTTACAAGAATATCTTGGTATTTTGGTAAGGAATAGATTATGTGAATCCTTCTACCAAATACATCCCTGTCTGGATACGATCCGGTAGAGGTGGCTTTGGCACAGAGGTACCTAAGAGTGAATGCTTCGATAAGGAGTTTTGGGCTTGACCCAGGGTATCCTGGTACACGACAACGGGCCTTGCTGCACTCTTGGTTACAAAACTCCTGGGGAATATGATTAGGATAATTCATATTTTATTTACAAGCCATTATGAAGGAGTTTAATGTAAATTTTCCTCAGAGAAACCATGTTTATAAGATTAGATATGTATAGAATTTCAATCTATGTTGAGTTATTTTCTATTTAAGATTAATAAACTAATCTAGTTTATTCCATTATTTAGAAATGGAATCTAATGGAAGAAAGTGAATTAATAATCATTGGAAAGGTAGGGATATCCCTACTGAGCAATTTAACACAATCAATGTTGGATCAGATCAGATCATGACCATATTGGGACAACTTAATCAAGTTGTAACGAATAATCATTCCGCACTTGTGTTGGATCATTTCATGTAGCAGAAGCCCCCATATTTTAGCGAGACTACTAACCCAGTGGTTGTTGAGAAATGGATCAAGTCCCTTGAAAAGATATTCGTGGCATTAAGATACAATGAAAATGAAAAGGTAGTAATGGCAATATACTGTCTCAAGGGTGACATTGGTCAATAGTGGTCCTTGATTTAGAATACCACGGAGGAAAAATAAATAGAAGATATAGAATGGAGGACCTTTAAGGAAATATTCTTCGAAAAATATTTCCCTCATGAGCAATGAACTGAAATGAAGAGGAAATTCCTTGGCTTAAAACAAAGGGAAGAAGACAGCGTTGTAGAGTATGAGGCTAATTTTAAAAGGCTGGCCAAGTATGCCATAGATTACGTACATGACTCAGCAGATAAGATTGATCATTTCTTTAAAGGTCTTAATCCAAGTCTTTGAAGGGCACTAGCTTCTCAAATATTTTTATCATATGATGGAATTGTATCAAGTGACATCAAAACAAAGAAGTAATTTGCTAGATCAAATTTGTTCAAGGGGAACCAAGATAAGAAGTGGTACTCTGATAACAAAGGAAAAGGAGAAGAGCCAAAGAAGAGAAAGGGAACAAAGCTATTCCCATTATGTGAGAATTGTGGAAAGAATCATCTCGGGAAATGCTTCAAAGGCATGGGAGTCTGTTATAACTGCGGAGAAAAGGATCATAGATCTGATTAATGCAAGGGGAAGAAACAATTTAATGATATTCAATGCTACAATTGTAGAGAGATGAGACACTATGAAAATGAGTGTCCTAAGTGCCACGAAAACATGCCTCAGAAAAATCCAAGAGAACAAGTGAGAGCCTAGGCGATTACAAACCAAGAGGTTGAAGTTCCTAATGATGTGGTGGAAGGTACTTTAATAGTTTCCTCAAATGTAGACAACACTTTATTTGATTCTAGATCATCGCATTGATTTATATATTCCCAGTTTTCTAAGAAAATTATATATGTCCAATTTGATTTAATAAATGAGTTGTCAGTCAAAACTCCCAGGGGATGTATCATTTCAACAAAGGCATGTTGACTAGTCCCCCTCTAGACACCAAAACATGCTTTATTTTCTAAACTTATCATAATAACAATGACTTAATTTGACATAATACTCAGTATAGATTGGCTGTCAAATTATGATGCGAGGATTTATTGTAAGAAGAAGGAAGTTACAATTTTTGAAAATAGTGTATAATCCCTTGTCTTTAGGGTAGAAACTTCACCACCTGATTCTTATCTAGAACCACCCCCAGTATCTCTACTGAATTCAATAATTAGAGAGGAAGATAAACCAATATCTATGGGCGAGGAATGAAATATTCAAATTTAATATGTGAACACAGTGCAAGAGTACATTGATGTATTTCCAGAGGATTTACCTGGACATCCTCTAGAGCGGGAAGTTGAGTTCTCTATTGATTTAATTCCTGATGAAAGACCTATATCGAAGAATCCATATAGAATGACCACTGTGGAATTAGTAGATCTAAAGAAACAACTAGAGTATTTGAGTGAAGAAGGATTTATTCGACCTAGTGTTTCTCCATGGGGATCCCCTGTCCTCTTTGTTAAGAAGAAAGATGGATCCATGAGGTTTTGCATTGATTACAAAAAAATCAATGCTATTACAATAAAGAATAAGTATCCTATTCCCCATATTGATGATTTATTTGATCAAATTCATGGAGATCAATACTTTTCAAAGATTGAACTTCAATCCGGATATCATCAATTGTGTGTGAGGAAGGAAGATATTCCTAAGACAACATTTCGGACCAGGTATGGGCATTACGAGTTTACAGTGATTCCTTTTGGACTGAAAAATGCACCCTCTATTTTCATGGATTTAATGAATAGATTTTTCAATGAATATCTTGATAAATTTTTTGTGGTATTCATCAATGATATCCTTGTATACTCAAAAAGTTATGAAGACCATGAGAATCACTTGCGTGTTATTCTGAGAACTCTTAGAAGAAATAAATTATATGGGAAGTTTAGCAAGTGTGAATTCTAGCTTCAATCAGTTTCTTTTCTAGGCCATATTGTCTCTAAGTATGGAATCCTAGTTGATCCTACGAAGACAAAGGAAATCCAAGATTAGCCCATTCCAACAAATGTGACTGAGGTATGCAGTTTTATTGGCTTAGCAGGTTACTATCAGCGTTTCATTAAGAATTTTTCCCAACTAGCTAACCCGCTAACCAAGATCATATATAAAGAAGTTAAGTTTGTGTGGACAAAATAGTGTACGGAATGCTTCGAAGAATTGAAAAGAAGATTGGTCAATGCTCTAATTTTGACTCTTCCATCTGGAAGTGATGGATTTTTGGTATACAGTGATGCATCAAAGAATGGGATAGGTTGCGTCCTTTTGAAAAACGATAAAGTTATTTCTTATGCATCAAGACAGTTGAAGACCCATGAGAAAAATTATCCAACTCTTGAGTTAGCAGCCGTAATCTTTGCTCTAAAAATATGGAGACATTATCTCTACGGAGAAAGATGTGATATTTATACGGACCACAAGTGTTTAGAATACATTTTCACACAAAAAGAACTCAACAAGAGGCAAAGGAGATGGATCGAGTTACTCAAAAATTACTATTTCTCAATACACTACCACCCAGGAAAGGAAAATAAGGTGGCAGATGCATTAAGTAGGAAAGATCATGGACTTCTGACTCAAATGAGGATTGAGAGAGATAATATATTTTTGGATCTACTAAAGATGGATATGGGATTTGTTAAGGAAGGGTAAACATCTTTTCTCTTTAAAATGATTTCTAAACCATCTTTATTAGAGAAGATAGAAAGCTCTCAATCTGATGATGAGAATCTGCACAAGAAAATTAATGTTGTCAAGGATGGGAGACTGGCTAACTTCGTGTATGAAGAAGGAGTTCTGAAATTTGGGAAGAGGTTATGTGTTCCATAAGTACCTGATATAAAAAGGGAACTATTAGATGATGCTCATAGCTCAAATTTCTCTATACACCTAGGTAGAAAAAATATGTATATGAATCTGAAGAAATATTTATGGTGGGATAATATGAAGCAGGAAATTGTTGACTACATGTCAAGGTGTCTAGTTTGTCAACAAGTGAAGGTAGAGTTACAACATCCAAAGGAGTGATGCAACCTCTACCTATTCCTATGTGTAAGTGGGATAAAATTATGATGTATTTTGTCACCTAAATACCGAGGAAACCTAGAAGGAATGATGCAATATGAGAAATTGTTGATCGTCTCACAAAATTAGCACATTTCCTTCCTATAAGAGAGGATTTACCACTTGAACGCCTGACAAGACTGCATATCAATGAAGTTGTAAGACTTCATGGTGAAACTCTATCAATTGTATCTGATCAAGATCCCTGATTTACATCAAAATTATGGAAAAGTATTCCTAAGGATTTGAATACTGAGCTTCGTATGAGTAATTGTTATCACCCCCAAACTAACGGACAGTCTGAAAGGACTATTCAAACTCTAGAAGATATGCTAAGGTCATTCTCTCTTGACTTCCAAGGTATATGGGATCAATACTTTCCTTTGGTGGAATTTTCATACAATAATAATTTCCATTCAAGTATTCAAATGGCTCTATATGAAGCATTATATGGAAAGAGATGTCAAAATCCAACTTGTTGGGATGAAGTTGGTGAGAGGAAACTTATAGGACCAGAACTTATTGAAGAGACCACGACAAAGGTGAAGATAATACAAGCCCATATTAAAGCATCCTAAAGTAGGTAGAAGAGTTATTCTAACAACTGGAAGAAAGATTTGGAATTCCAAGTGGGAGATCATGTCTTTCTAAAATTATCTCCATGGAAGGGTGTCCTAAGGTTCGATAAGAAAGGGAAACTAAGCCCCAGGTACATCAGACCATTTGAAGTTCTAGAAATAATTAGAGCTGTAGCTTACCATTTAGCGATGCCGCCAAATCTCTCTAGAGTTCATGATGTGTTCCACATGTCATTGTTAAATAAATACATGCTAAACCCAACACATGTACTCACATATGAAGAAATAGAACTGGAAAATGACTTGTCATAATGTGAAAAGACTATCGGGAGTCTTGACACAAGGGAGCAGGTATTGAGAAATTGGACAACTCTTCTAGTAAAGGTTCTTTGGAGAAACCAAAATATGGAAGAAGAAACGTGGGAACCAGAGGATTTCAGGACGAATAACCACCCATATCTTTTTGGTGGGCTTTATACATAAACTTTTGAGAATGAAATTTCTAAAGGATGGAATAATATAACACCCCAAACATTTTATGCTATGTTTCTCTTAAATACTTTCTATTCATAAGATAGCCCATATTCCATGTAGCACTAAGTCTTTTGTAAAACAAAACATTATAGGAGAAAGATACATGATGTCCAATTAATAAGAATTCTCTTTATTCATTATCAGTTATTACTATCCATGAGGTTTTCACAATGAAAAAATATATGGATGCCGTTTCATTCTCAGTTTATTAATGGCACGAGGTTTTAATTTATTCACCATGCCATTTTTATTATGTAAAATTGTTTACAATTCAGTTATTATTGATTCATGCTTCCTCCTTTTGTAACCCTTACTGAGAGTTTGAGCTCACCTCTTTCATTGTTTACCTTCAACAGGTGATGAAGCGGTGATCGTTTATTGAGTTCCTGTGGTTTCAGTTTTCATTTTTTGTTATGTATTGTATTTTTTAACCTTTTCCAACATAATTTATGTTACATATATGTATCTAGTTTCTTCAAGACTACTAAACTGATTTTTTGCTTCAGGATTTTCAATCCTTCTAACCATGCCAATATAACAAGTAATGCACTGGCTCCATCCTAGTGGGGTCGGGGTGTTACAATCCAAATGAAGTAGTATCTAAATATCCATGAGATTAGTGCACATCAAGGAAATAAAAAAAAATAAATATAAAAATATTATTCAATTAGTGGTTTACTTAGAATTAAGAGATTGTTTAATAGACTTTTTGTAATAAAAAATTCTTGGACATTAGTATATAGACTGATTTTTTTCATTTATAAATACAACCATTTATTGTGCACAGAATTCATATCAAGATAATTGTATCGATCCTTAGAGAAAACTTCTCAAGAATAGATAACATTGATCCTCCTACTCCCAATCAAGATCGAGAGAACTAGATAAAATCCTTTAAGACTGGAATGGATTCTTATTGAGATCAATGATGAAAGATGAAAATAGTTAGGTTATTTTTTGATTGAACCTATAGAACTAATGACAATGTTTCAAGGTTTATAGATCAGATTTGGATACTGCGAGAGAGATTTTATCCTTTGATCCTTTATCATAATGATGATATGATAAGAAAAGTCAACTGATTGGGAAATAAAGAAAGAATTTCAAATGAAATTAATTATTATTTATGTAAATTAATTATACATTTTATATAAAAAGGTCCTCTATTGAATATTTTGGGGTTATGTTCATCCATTTATGATGATTAACCTAATGAAACCGATGAGAATCCATTGTTGTTCATGGGACCAACCAATTCTATTGTGCGTCATAATCATTAAGTGGTATCAGAGAAATCACATGTTAATTTATAATTATTTATTAATTTTTGATTGATTTTAACATTTGATTGTTAGCTTTTCATTTCAATTTTTTTCATTATTTTTTTCAAAAGTAAAGATATAATAATTGTTCTCTTTTATATAACCAAGAATATTCCAAGAATAGATAAAGAATTATCAAATATTCTATCTAGAGGTGTATAAGACTCTGGATACATGACACAAATACATGGTGTGTGATGGAAATGTATATTCCATGTACCCATGGCCAACTATATAAGTAATAGTCACAAAAATCACACCACATTACATATAGATTCCGTATATCTCCTCATTATATATAGTGTATTTATAACATCCAAAGGTTTTCTAAAAATAATTTAAAATGCTTGAAATTTTGTTTAAGGTATATATTTATAAGTATCCTTTAAACATAATTTTATTTCTTTTATGTTTTGAATTTCAAGAAACTGTCATCTACAATTGTGTTCAGTATGTTATTTAGATTCTGATGAAACAAACATGTTTTTTTGGTGAATAGTAACATACCCTTATGAATAGTAATATGAATAATAATATGACCTCATGAATAGTAAATAATAATAATATTTTATTTTCCCAAGGCAATAAGATAATGAGATCTTAATTAATTTTCCAATGTCACATAAAACTACTTGCACTTCAATATTTTTATTTTTTGAATTAACTGTGACCTTATTTAAAAAATGGTTGGGGTAAAGTTTTGGTATTTTTCTGAAACTCTTGAATTTAGTGAAATATGATAAAATACCATATAATCAATTTATCAGTAAAAATGCACTATTTATGAAATCATAAGTGATTCAAGTCCACTTTCTTTGAACTAAAATGATATTATCACTATTTAGGGCCACTTGATTTGAGATTATTCATAGTATTGGTAAAATTATTATAATAATGATTAAAATAATCTAAAATACCTCCCCTCCTCCACTATAAATAACACCCTCACTCCCCTCTTCCTCCCACACCTCTCAAGCCTTGAGAATTGTCTAATTTCTGCCAAGTTCCCTCCCCAATCTTCTTCCCCACGTCCTAGAGCTGCTGGTCTCACCAAAAGACCAAAATCAAATCCCTTAAGAAGGATCTCAAGGAGAAGAGATCAAGAGGTATACAACCTCTTTTATTTTCTTTCTTTTCTTTCATTTTTTGTTTTTCTCTTCCATTACCTTTGTCTTTTGTTGGGATATTTCATTAAATATTCCCCCTTAATGTCCATATTTTTTTATGAATGATTAGATATTCCATTTCTCTCATCAATCTTGTTTTTATTAAATTTTAAGAGATGTCGTTAGGCTGCCGAATTTTTGTGAGAAATTTCTCAAGATTTTATTTTATTTCATGATTACTTTTAATTATTTACTCACTCCCTCTTATCCAAGAGGAATTAAATATCTAGAATCATGTATATTAATTATGTTTTCATGTTTATGGAAATTCATCATCAGTATTATTCTCCTCTTCCACTTATTTTAAGAATCAAAAAACATTGTCCATTTGTGTCGAATTACCGTCATCGTGGACGATGTATTTTCAATTTCTATTAATTATTTCAAGTATGGTCATGAAACCATTTATATGGTTGAAACAGGTTATAATATATGTTTTATGACTCATATATGGTTCTGGAATTCTTTTGTACTCATGGTTCTAATTTAAAATACAAAATGAGTCTGTTATTATCAAAAAACCACTAAAATTATCTAAACGAACATCATTAATGTTTTAACTTATAAGTCATTATCATATAAATAATCAAAGTGATAAATGGTATAAATTATGGTACCGGAAATATGTAAATACTACTCCATTCCAATTCTAGAGTTTCAGTTCCAATCAACAAGAATGATTCATCATGAACCGATCGTGAAAATCATAAAAGAATTCACCCAAAATAATGCAAGGAACAAAATACTAACAATTAAGGGGTGAAATGAGGTTATGAAATGACCATATAAGGAGTTATAAACAAGAAAATGTTTCTTTGAAATACTAATAACACTTTTTTAACCATTTATACATGAGGTTTAAACAAGTTTTAAGTAAGACAAGCCTAAGGTAAGGGAATTCTTAACCCGATTTCCATTCTTTGGGTTAACGTTCTACTTCATTAATTATGTGGTATTTGAATTGTTTGTGTGACTAATTATGATTATAATATGTTTAATAATGTGTATTTACAGATTATATACATATTACATCCACTATATTAAGTCTCACTTCAAGTATATGATGTTTATAAGGGACTTTTCTTCTAAAATCCTCTTTTAAAATTCTATTTTACAATATTCAAAAGAAATGTTTTTATGCTATTATTTATGTTGTATGATTATGTTTTGGTTATTGGGAATTGTTTATGATGAATGGTGGGACCTATATTTATCTCCAACTCATTGGGTATGAGTAAGTTGGAGGTCGGCCGTATGGTTACTCCAAGTGTAACTGTGATGGTTACACAAAGTAAGGTAGTCGTGGGGGTTACAAATTTTAAGGTAGCCAAGATGGTTACAAGGTTATGTAAGTAATGCCCCAAGATACCTCTATGATTATATTTATGTTTGTATGGATCTTTTTTAAATCTCATGTTACATGAAGTAAGTATTTATGGGTGAAAAGCATGTCTTTGGAAAATGTTTTCATACTTTATGAGTATTCATGGACTAATGTGATTTTTCCTTCTTTTTCATACCTTACTGAGATTTTGTGCTCATCCCAAGTTTTTAAATTATTTTTCACAGGTTAATGGATGAGTAATACAAGGGAGGAAGACATGTTAAATGTTGAAGAATTGTCAATGAGTCTTGTTTTAAGTTTTAATGTTTTATATTCTGAGAAAAATGGAAAATGATTTTATGGTATCCACTACGTAACAATGTGTAATGTTATGAATCTTTTGTCTTAATTCTATAAAGCTATAAACTTGAAAAGATCCTCAATGTAAAAGTAAGTGTTTTCTTGACTAAATTCAAGATTATGTATGTAATATGTTCTGGTCATTATAGTATTGATTTCCAATAAACATGAGGTTTGATAGGGTGTACACAGAATATAGATAGTGTATATGGTATGCATCTACACATGGTTTAACCCCATAAGAATTTCATAAGATGTGTGGTCAAAGTAAATGAAATTAATACATGCTGTGTGTTGACTTCTAGCTGAGTGACACATTAATATGTGAAGTAAATGATGTGTTATAAAATTTACACATTGTATAACATGTAACAGACCTTGAAGAAAGTACATTGAGTCCCAAATCATGTAGAGAGGGTCAAAACATAGATAAATTAATTAAAGAAAACTGAAATACATGAAAAGTATCTTGTTTTACACACCATGTGACGGAGTGTATTGAATTTATTACACTTTGAGTGTGTTTCTAGCATGTATGATAATAAATGTTGAATTAATTAATTATTTCCACATAATTATGCAGATTAAATATGTTTAGAGTCATTATAAATGTTGTCAACTTCTTGATCATCTCCAGTGGTACACATCGTATATATTAATTCATTTAGTGTAGTTATAAAAATCATGATGACTACACAACTAAACTCATGGAACAAAATGATGTATAGGTATACATGCTATATAATTACACTGCACATGAAAAGGACCATAAAAAATGTTAGTTACATGATGTTTCATGTGATGGAACACGCCCTATAATAGTAAAACTCAAGAAATTGGTTTAAGGCAAAAGAAGAATTGTACACATCAAGTCAGATCTAGTACACACTGTGTAATTAATTTATTTTATTTAAATGTTACATATTTAATTTAATTAAAATTATAGTGGATGAGAATCTTTTAGATTGTTTTGATGGAAAATTAAGATTAATTAATTAATTAATAAGATAATTAATTTATCAATTCATGAATTTTATCTTAATAAAGAACAGTTTGAAATGAATGCTAGATAATTTTAAATGTGCAATTTTTCCATGCGTGGATGATCATGAGTTTCATAGACCTATGTATGTGTTGGGTTTATTTTAATATAATTATTATTACATGGTTTTTTTGAAAATTATTATTAAATTAATATTATGATCTATGAATCATCACCTCATTATTATGTATGGTCCTATATTTCCATGATTTATTTTATGTAACCCAACACTCTGGTTCCCATCACATGTGTGTGAGTAAACATATATTAAGGAAGGATATCCCAAGAGAGTAGAGATAGTTTAAGATGGATCCAAGGTAAAATCAACAAAGGAGATATAGAGGGGAAAAGTGGAATGCTGCAACTTTAACCAATAATTGTTCAAGGAGTTATTCCTCCAAGGTCAAGGGTTGGTTTAACATTCAATTGATAAATTGACCAGAAATAAATTTCAAGATCATGAAACATATTTATTTTATTTATATTCTATACATGGTTAATTATTTATGTTTATTTTATGTTTAAACATGATAACTTAAAATATATAAATTAATGAGAATGTAATATAGAATAAAATAAAAGGATTATGGGTAAATAATTTTATAGATACATGGTTAATTAATTATGTAAAATACAAATAATATTAAAAATTATTTAAAAGGATAAAATAAATAATGTTTATGAAATAAATAAATATTCATTAAGGAAATATTAATCCAGTAAAGTATTTCATTACTTCAGTTAAAATGAAACTTTCATTCAAAGTACTTGTTGAGACTCTATTAGGATGCTTTCAATTATCAAAGAGTTTTAACAAACATTTTGGGTTAACTTAGCCTAGATGGAATCAAGGGTTGATTTCCTCTGTAAGACATAGTGTAAATATGTTTCTAATAAAATTATGATTGTCTGGGAAAAAACATATTGGATGCCTATAGTTACTCAATTATTTAGTCATTTCATAGATTATATGTTGGGCTCACCTTTTTTGATTCTAATGAAAAATATGACGCATGATCACTCTTTGGTGTTTTGAGATGAGGAAAAACTTAAAGGTTGGAAGTCTCTGAGATTTTTCTAGTGACACCTTATTATGTGTATTGGTTGATAGGATTGTAGGTTGGGCTCATCTCACCCTATTAGGGGGGATTATTTCCTACTTTGGGACTCTATTACATATTTATGTCATATTTTTGAATCATTACTAAATCCCAGTGCAAGACTGGTTATCCCTATTCTAATGATTGATAATTTTCATTCATAGATGTTAAGGTCTTTATATATTAGTGGTTCTCCATGAATGTAAACATCTTGCATATATCAATGGTTCTCCATTAATGGTACCATATGAATGTATTAGATCTTATTCATCTTTATTTTATTAATTAGTGACACTATGGTTATTAGACTATGGTTTAAATCAACCTAGTTGGTCACTCCAAAGTTTACCACCATCTAGGAAAGTGGAAGGTGTTTATCATTAGCTGTTGTGGGGATTACACATTATTATACCTATATAGATATTATTATTCGGAATATATCCCATTGTGACTGAGCTATGGTTTATCAAGGGATAAGAAATCATGGAATGGATATGGTCCCATAGGTGACATAACCCAAATGGGAATGATATGCTAAGACCTAGAAATAATGTCACCCTCCATGTGAGGGATATGATTTCACCTTGGATGTTATGTTTCATGAGAAGTACAGACCAATGGAAAAGTAATTTCAAGTATTAGGTTTGAACCTAAAAGGGACTTCATATTTATCCATATTAACTAGATCAAATACCATGTAGTTTTATTTTAACAGTTTTAGTTAATGTGATAGGACCGTACCGTGTAGTTTAACATCATATAATAAGTAAATTGTCGTATAGTTTTATGTCATGTTACTATGATGTATATGTAATGAAAGAGGTGAAAATATAGGATTGAGTGTATCTTTCTAATTTAAAATACCTAGACACTATACATTAATGGATTATTAGTACGAAATCAATAATGATGCCATGTTTTATTAGGGCTTACTTCTAAGGAGGAGGCCCAAATATGGGTGTCCACTTCCCACCGCTTAATGTTTTGGGAATGTAAGGATGGTTGGAATCAAGTGGGATATATCCCTATTATAAGGAAATATTGGGTATTATGATTTAGGGATACCCGAATGGGTTCATTACTCATTGAGTGAACAAGTGTAATTTCCCTAAATGAGTTCTTAATTGGAGATTATGCCTAGAAGCTGTCCTGGAATGCTACCCGGGAACTAAGAATGCATGAGTGGGATTACACATGAGTTTTTTCTAACTATCATCATCATCATCATCATTTATTTAATAAAATAAGTATAAAATACATTAGAAATAGAAAAAAAGGTACTATGGAGGTCTGAAGTAGTGAAGCCCGAGGGTGTCCCCTCTTAAAATATCTTTCCCCTCATGAGTTAGATAGTTCCTACTAGGAAAAAAGACTGCACTTATCCCTTGAACCGTAATGGACTCTATATGGTCATAAAACTTCATACCCTCATACCAAGTATGTAGTATCTCTATATGTACATTGATAAAACTAGTGAATCATTTGATAGCATGAGATTGTTCTATCTAAATTTGGGTGTTTCTTTCCCATTGATGTATCTTGGTGATGAAATCATCAATGGGAACATGAATGGGGATTACACCTAGGAAAGAACCCCAACTCATTGATTGAAATTTGGTATCCAATAGGAATCCAATATGATTGGTATTGTACTTTATTCAACCAAGTAAAGATATATGATCTAGAGGAAGATTCAATTCTATCCTTATAATGAGGAACCTCATTTTTGAATGAATATATGATTATAAATCCACAAGGACCTTATTAGTTAGGGATTAAAACTAGTAAATACCTTTTATCAAGGGAATAAATGATATAAGTGGTGAACATTAGAGTGCATGCTCTAATCATGTAAATATAGAAGTTTTAGAAGAGAACTTTATAATTGGATATCAAGGTAGAGAACTAGGACAAAGGAATGATCTATCATTAAAATTAGGGTATACATGGTTCCCTAATATACGAATAGAGAAGGATTATTCACCCTATGAAGGTCTAGTAGGATTCTTCACCCTAGTTGAGGTTTAGGAGTATGATTTACCCTAGTGATTGTTTGGTAGAAGTGGTCACTCATCCACGTGTCAAGGTGAAGTGGTTTCCCTTGAATGGGTCAGGGTGAAGTGGTTTCCCTTCTTTGGGTCAGGGAGAAATGGATACCCTTTTATGGTTCATGGTAAACTATTTCCCTTTTATGGGTTATGGAAAATAATTATCCCATCTATAGGTCATAGAAAAGTGGTCTCCTATTTATGTGTTAGTGTGTAGTGGTGGACCTTGTATGGCTCAGGGAAAAGTGGCCTCCCTTCTATGTGTTAGAGTGAAGTGGTCTCCCTTGTATGGTTCAAGGTGAAGTGATCAAACTTCTATAGTCTATAGTGAAGTGATCATCCTTATACGGGTTATGGATAAGTGGTATCCCTTCTATATATCAAGGAAAAGTGGTCACCCTTGTATGGGTCTAGGTTAAGTGGCCTCCCTTCAATGTGTCATGGAAAATTAAATGCCATTGTGTGGGTTAGGGTGAAGTGGTCACACTTTTATGAGATTTACCTAAGTGTCTTGGGTGTGATTATCTATAGTATGGTGTTCCCAAAAGGGGTTTGGAACACATCACCTTAGTGTTGGGACCTTGGAAGTCATTTTCCATATTATATGAAAACCAAGTAAAAAGTTGTCTTCTATGAATGTTTTAAATTCATATGACTCAATCAACCCTCCCTTTGATGAAATATCCTAAGTTTTAAGCTTCACATTCTTCCTTTAGTATAAATTAAGATCTGAGTGAATGTATATTTTATAATCTCTTCGTCTTTTAAAGTGTTAAGAATGTGGACACTTGGGGGACTATTTTTAGGAAAAATTCATAACTATAGAACATGGGAGTTGAGTATGGGAGTTGGTGCACAATGGTAGTACTAGGGTGCATGAATAGTTACCTTCATATGGGAACCAAAGTGATAGAGGTTGAGCACCAAGGCCAAAGCGTGTGTACTAGGGTGTATGGTGGATGCGCATACTGATCAAGACACAAAGGAGTTGAGAGTGCTAACTAGGGAACATGGGGGTTGAGCACCATAGATTAGGTTCCAAGTTTAATGATCCACCTCTTTTCTTATCCTAATATTTTTTAAAGAGAGTTCTAATAAATTCCCCCACAAAATTTGATATGCTTAGAAATAAAGATGATTGAATTCCAAGGTAAGTGTAACTTGAGCCTAAACTCTGTCTCTGGAGGGAATACTTGTGTGCTTAGGATCAATGAAAAACATGCCGTTCTCAATAGTTTCATAAAATTCATGCTAGTATGTGTGTGGGATATATTCACTATTATATAATTTTTGTATGGAATTTATCTATTTGGTACATGTGCACTGATCTACATGCTGGATGAAGGTATTCTAGCTAGCGTGTGATGTAACCATATCTATATACTTTTTGGGTGTGTGTGTGTGGGATAATTCCCCACACCTTTTCAGTATTGAGAAAAAATTATAGATTTTCATTATATTGATTTAAGTCATCCGTGTTAGTCAAGTTAAGTGAAAATCCTCTATTTCCTTAACTTCAACACATCATTTTGGAGTGCATTGGTCTAAGGATAAAATTTTGGTTTGGGTGAAATAACACTGGAAAAGGTATCATGTGACCATGACTAAGAGAAGAACTTGGGTAAGGAACTAGAGTGATGGTATAGAATTACATATTAAGGTGAACTCTGTAATGTGAAAGTTTTTTCCTTAGTTAATTTTCATCTCATATTCACCCATACTAAGATCATTCTCTTTGTAATTCAATTATTTGTACTTTTTTCCTTTATAATTATCATTTAAATTCTTCAATTTTTGCAGAAACGAAATGGAATGAACTCCAAACATCATTTTTAACACTGAAGGTGCTTCTTATAAGAAGGATATGATAGAGGATATCAGAAATGGGTGTGGAACTATATACATTCCATAAACACCATCTTTAGGGAAGACTATGTGAAACCATCAAAAGAGTATCTAGATCAAGATTTTATTTGATTATGTGGTAATGAACTCCTATCAGATATGGACATCTTGATTCCCAACTCCAATATTACAAATTTATGAATCTCAGAGTATACTCATATAAAGGGGGTATCTTTAATATGGGCATACACCCTTATGGGATAGGTCACTGTCACGACCTGTCCCCTGCGTCTCATGACATGACTACCCCAAGACCAACTCCTAAAGGCTTGGGGTTGGTGAATAGAACCAAAGGCATTATCCCATGAGTGGGAGGAATTTTCCTAATTAGATTTACGCACGCATACACAACCAAATCCCAAAAATATTAAAATGAAAAACATGTAAGCCACTAAAACAACCACTGAGTAAAGGTACAAGCTGTTAGAAAAATGGTCCAGAATAAAAATGCAACAAAAGACAAAATGAAAATAGGAAAGTAAAAAATATCCATAAAAGATCATCGGCAGAATAACCCAACCTATAGGGTAGGAAAGGAGTGTATACTAGAAGCTGTAGAAGTGTGTCCCTCCTGTCGTATCTCATCGGGAACCGCCTAGTCCTGGGCCACCAAGGTCTCTGTCGAAGTGCTTTTCATTTTCACCAGACACAGCACGTGCGGGTGGATCCCGTGTAGGGGTGAGTAACACAATACTCATTAAGGACCCCAAAACACAAGGGAAAGGCCACAAATGAGAGTATGAATAAGGTACTATTAGATCATGCGGGTATAATCTAAAGTATGTAAAGAAAGAATATTATTCGTAACACTGAACACCCTGAAAAAATGAGGTACTCATCCCTAATGAGTACTGTGTCTCTACTGGGTCACATAGAGCCACTCCCCACTGTGGGTCTGCCGGGTCACATAGAGCCGCTCCCCACTTAGGCTACCATAGCTGGTCCACATAGGTCCACTTATAGTTGGTCCACACAGGGCCTCTTATAGCTGGTTCACATAGAACCACTTATAGATGGTTCACATAGATCCTCTTGTAGCTGGTCAATAAAGGGACTCTAATCATCTAGGCCCGAAATGTCACTTAGACCCGCTCGTCAGCAGTCTTCGGGTCTCAGCCAGCTGCAGGATTCTGGCATGTAGTGCACTTGATTTTGTGAGAATCCACTCCTCAAACCATTTTTATAATTTCAACATATATGAAAGCCTCCATAGATAATGAAAAAATAACTTCCTCATACTTAGGGTTCCAATTCCACAAACAGCTTGTCAATCGGGCATATGGTTTAAAAGTTATTACCGTTTTTCCGAAAAGGGGTCGATCGGGTCTGGATCTGGTCTGAATCGGTTAGCCCATTCCAACCCAAACTAGCATGGGTTCTTCCAACCTTAACCATGTCTACTGACCTAAACTAGGTTTTACCCTGTCTGGATCCGACCCGTTCTGCTGGGCCATGGGTCTGGCCCACTGGACGGCCCGAACCGCTAGGCCGCGGGTCCGGCTCTCCTCTAGCCCAGACGCCAGGAGGTGTCCGGCTTATGCCACCACATGGATGGATGATGAAGGTATTACCCTATCCCACATGTGGTCCCCATTAAACCATGTTCTAGTGCACTCCATGGATCGCAGTCGCGGGCCGTACCTCCGATGCGGCCGGGTGGCCGCGTCTGTCTCTACCAGCCGCCGACCTATGTGCCGGTGGTCCCTGCCACACCGCTTCAGTCCCAACTACACTACCGTGACCCTAGTAAGTCATGGACACCACCTCGGTGAGCCATCATGACACACTTCCACCTGCCCACGACCACCGCCGACGCACTAGTGATATCTTCCGCAGACCACCAGGTCTGCTCCGATGGTCTGTTTCTCAAACCATCTACCATCCTGGACTTCTCGGGTCACCGTCTTCCCTGCTATAGCCTTGAGGCTACCTTACCACCGATTCTGAGGTGTGGTCACAAAGATCACAAGAACTCCCAAATATGGAGGAGTCAGGTCCTTGTTCATGTCGTCCTGATTCCTTCGCGTTATAGTTTTTGAAACATGTGAAGAGGAGATTAAGGTTCTATCCACAAATAACCCTGATGCAATCTCAGAGATAAAACAACCCTACCTAAAGAAAAAAAGACCCACGAATCACCTGTTCGTGGGTTGAACCTTGTTCATTTTTTACAAATAAATAATGGGGAAACATGTATCAATCACAAGACACCCTACCTGGTTGGATTTCGATTGTAGGAAAAATCATTCACATAAGGAAATCCATCCGTGAAGGTCCTCGATCAATCATTAATGGAGGTATCTCTCGAAGAGGATGGGGAGTGATCAAGTCATTGGTGACCATATTTCATCAATAGTGATCCTTTAGTGATTTAGAGTTTTTCTCCCAATGTGTCAAAGACGCACCCGCAGTTAAAATATTAGAGGAAACACTTTTCCATTACCTTTATGTTGCAGTGCTGTTACACTGTTTCATTTATGAAATAGAGTTTTGGTTTTGTTGAGTTACAATGACATTTTTCTGCAATAATTTCAAATGTTCAAAATAAAAATAAAATAATCAAGTTATTTTATTTTAATTTTTATTAAAAAAGTTCCAAAAACTATCTTTCACCCTTGACCCGCACCAGTCGAGGTTGAGCTTTGCCTAAGGGAAACAAGCCCTCACGAGATCAATGGAACTCTCAGATTTCTAGTATGAGTTACTATTTAGGAGTTATAAGGATTTGAAAATAAAATAATTGTTACATAATTATTTTATTTACGGCCAAAAAATAACTTCCACTGTTGGCCAATGTCGGCCAATGTTAGGACCTTTCTAGATGAATCTCAGTGCTCTGAGTTCAACGGTGCCCTCATATTTTTTATCCAGGAACCAGTTTAAAAGTTAGAACAACCCAATCACATGGTTATTTAATATTCCTAAAAAATTGTTAAAAAATACGTTCCATACACTTCAGGCCTCAGAATTACATGTCGTCTCAGAGCATGGTCTTCAAATAATCTCATTTAATTTTCAAAAAATTTACCTAGAATTCCAGATCATTACAGTCTCCCTACACACATCCTACATCATACCAAGGTTTCCCTTGATGATTGGGATTACATATCTTACATTGAAAATCATTTTTACTCCTCAATATTCTATCAATAATCTATGGATATAGGCAAGGGATAAGTGTAAGACTAGGATCTAGGCCTTGGGAGAGTTATAAAACCTAAATGGGTGTTGGAATTCTAGGTTCTCTAGACATGTTCTGATTTTGAATGGGAGTTTAATATAATCATAATCCACGAGGCTACCTATATTACACAAAATTATGTTTATAGGAATACAAATCTTTTCCCTAAAATACTTAGATATTAGATCCATTAGAAAAAAACTTTCCCCCTAGTTTATAGGGAAGTGGGGATCAATATTTTGGATGTGTACAATGTGTATGGGGTTCCATTCTTCAGATATTTTTATGATGAGTTCATCCCTCCCAAAGCTACATGGGGAGATCATCGAGGAACATCTACATTAAATATAGAAATATTTTATTTTTCTATTAATATTATGGAGGGGGATCCTTTATCATGAACGTACATTAGTTTTAAATATTGGATGGGGCCTTTATAATTTCTAAAGGGGGTGGGCATTTCTGAAAGCACCCAACATGATGCCCCTTTGTATAAAAAAGAGGATTCTTAGGAACTTATTACCGGATTATAGAAAGGGTCCAATAAAGAGAATGGGGTTATGATATTAACCCTAAAATCCCTGATTAGACTCCTCTAGAAGGGTTCTCAGCCATGTGGTTAAGTGGATACCTATTTCCCATTATTGATTCTCATAATGATGTTCATCCATGGATATTTTTTATGATAACCAAACTTTCTGAAGGTGATATTATTTTCTTAGTTGTGACACCACTTGTGAAAATAAATCAGTGTTTATTAAACATCAACTATGGGAAGGAACATTTTCACATTTTAGGACCGTTTAAAGTATTGTAGTACCATTTAATGACACATTTTAATGTATATGAGATACTTAGCATAGTAAAAGTTCCATGAGGTCGATTCAAAGAATTTATCCAAACAATATTTTGTATCATACTACTACCTCCATAGGGTATGATGTTTTTAAAAATTCTAAGTTTATATCTAGAGTTCAATTTTTCTCTTTACGATAACTCTCCTACTGATGATATCATTGATAATGATAGCGGTAACTTTGATAAGCAGTCAAATAAAATGGGTTTGTGGTAATGTATTTTGATAGATCACATAAAATGCAATATTTTTTATGAGGCATATGCACAATGTCTACTAACCCATAAATTCTTTTGTATTCATAACATAGTGGGGTAACCATTGATTAATGTTCATATGGAATAACATCTAATGGTGTTAAGAAAGATATGGATTATGATGGATTAATAAAACACTATGTAAAAAATTAAAATACATTCTCTGAATGTTTTTTTGGGTTAACCATAAGGTATACCTAATCCTGGGTATTCTTCACACCCTAATAGGAAATTAGAGGCCAATGTACCTATGGTATTATAATATTATGCCTTAGAGGGGGGGGATACTATGAAAATTCATAAAAAATGGTGGGAAAATATGTTTCTAAGTCACCAGGTCATCCATTGTCTAGAACTATAAAACAATAAAGGGTCAAAGAACTAGTACAACCAAAAATTGGGTTGAAGTGGTCAAGATGATGATATTAGAGTGATCCCTTAGCTAATCATGATAGGACTATGAAAAAATTAAAATCTAAGGAGCCTTAGTATTTATCTGGACTTAAGGAAAAGTTGATTAGTGAGTCCTCAAATGATGTGTATCCTAAAATTGTCTAGTTTTCAAAAAACAAACTCTACACTACTGAAACCAAATATTTTTGGTAGATTATCCAGATCAATGTCAATATCCCTCAAAATGGATATATAAAATCACTATAATATTTTAATACTGATGATAAATCTATGGAGGTGGTGAAGAGAATTTGGGAATTGGAGATGTTCATCTTCACCACTGACAATAAAATTCCAATAACCAAGTTACTGAATAGACTAAGGAACCCTTTAAGGAGTGATAAAGTAGTGTTACAATGAGGAATGAGATGAACTTGTTGACTAGAAAGAGGCAAGATAAAAGTTCCCTTAGGTGTACAATTCATTAATCTTGAATCATATTTGAAATTTAACCGTGATCTATTTATTGAGAGTGGAGACAATAATGAGATCAATGAAGTTGAAAAAATATACCGCCAAGGGCCCTCCATAGGGTATAACTTAGGAGGATGATCCTTATGGGGAGGAAGATGAGCTCCCCCCTGAAAAACAAGTGATGAAAGGGAAGGAAGGGTATTATTCTATTATTCCCCCTGGATCGACTCATATGATGGAAAGGCCAAATCCTTGTCTATTCAATATTTGACACCAAAAGAAGAAAAATACATCAGATATATGAATCCTTTATGATGAAAGTGGTTGGTTTATCGGTTCTTCTTCGGTTTCCCTTATATATTTACCCACATGATCAATATTTGGTTGTTTTGATTAAAGAATACAGTTCCCTTGAAAGGTATGAAGTTGGTTCTGAGGAAATTAAAGGGAAAATCCAAAAAAAATTTCCCATTCCTATAAAGATACTTATTGTAACACCCCAAGTTTCTACGGTACGCTTCTCTTTGAATAATGTGATAGCGTGTGTTGTACGCAACACCGAGTTCTAACACACCATAACCAATCAAACTAGCCGTTATGAATAGTAATACCTACTTTTTGAAATTATATATATTTTATATTTTAAAATGGAATTCATTTTTGGATTCGGAATATCAAATTTAGCCTAAAGTGAAAT
Organism: Viscum album; assembly: GCA_963277665.1. Classification (NCBI taxonomy): domain Eukaryota; kingdom Viridiplantae; phylum Streptophyta; class Magnoliopsida; order Santalales; family Viscaceae; genus Viscum; species Viscum album. Next base: position 994,520,533 of record OY728164.1, read on the forward strand.
TTTGGTACTTTTCGGATAACTTTCATATTTTGATGAATAGTGAAAATTACTAAATTTTAATTAAAAAAAACTCTTTTAATCAAAATAATTAATAGTGATTAATTATCAATTTGAGTGGTTTTAAAGTATATTTAGAATATATTTTTACCATTTAATATAATGTTGGTCATTGGACATAATTTTACTATTAAACCGGACATAAACAAGTGCCAATATTTTGATAGTTATTATCTCTTAAAAACACGCTTTTTGTTTTGACAGCGGGAATTAATTTTAAATTAATTTATGCCACTTCTGTGTTTTGAATTTATAAAAATGTATTCCATATTTTTAATCAGGATTTTCAAATTGTGTAAATAGGTAACTTTTATTTTTAGACATTTTGAATAATTACTGCGGTAAATATTTTATTTACCATGGTTAAGGGTAAATCCGGTAAATAAGGGTTAAAAAATAATATTATAATAATACTAAATTACCCTAAAACGTGTCCTAGCCTTATTGGTTGATAAATGTTCGACCATAGGCATCTTTGGGTCGATTTTGGGACCCCATGGTGCCACTTGTAGGTGATAGGGACACTTTATTTTAATTAAGTTAAAATGAATACAAAAATGACACAAGCATATATCTTTTAGAAAAAATTTTTTTACATAGGGTTATATATGTTGGATTTTAGATTATAAATATTCATTAGAAATATAAAAAGATTTCCTACATAATTATATTTTATTTATAATTTTTAGACATTAAATAATTTAATTTATTTATGACACAATGATGATGAATTAATTACTATAATAGTGAAAAATTAAAATAATTGATATTATAAATACCGAAATAAATATAATATGGAACTTATAATGAAGTAAACTAATTTTATAGGATAATATGATATATTAGTATTTATTTAATTGACTTTTTTTGAAGTAATAAATCTGTTATGAGTTTCAAAAAAATCAACTATTGAATAGTGTCAAAATTGACATAAAAGAGTTCTTAAAACAAATATTATATTATTAATTGATATTAAATTCCTAAAAATCTAAGGTTTATCCAAGAGACTTATATCATGATATGTTCATCATTAATGGATCACTTGGGGGTCTCTTGGATGTATATAGTAAGTTTATTAACCATATTATATAAAAATACAAAGAGACATTGTAAAAGTGAAACTAATTAACTTAGAGTTAATACTTAAATATAAGGTTAATATAAGTACCCAAAACTGTCTAAATTCTATTGGTTGAGTTTTGTTCGACCCATCCCCACCTTAAACTTTTAATAATAAACTTTGGAGCCATTGGAAACCGAATATGAATTTATTATAAACTAATATCTCTAGCTTTTCTAAAGGTTCCCCTCACACCTCTTATTAAAGGGCACTCCTCCTTCTCATTTCTTCACACCTTAAAAGCCTTTTGGTTCGGCCAAACTCTTCCCAAATACTCTCCCAACTTCCCTCAATACAACCTAGAGGCCTTAGTTTGATCATAAATCCATCCTAAGGAGCCCTTTTGATCAAATCAAAAGGAAGAACTCGAAGAAGAGGTAATGATTTCACCACCCTTTTCCAAGTTCCTTTCTTCTTCCACTTCTTCTTCCTTTGTTGTTACCATTCTAAAATAATAAATCCAGTATCATATATATACTGTGATGTTATTATAAATATGGTACAACCATATTCAGTATTCTATCCACCCTTTGAATAACATGTCACCATACGTGCGTACGTACGACTTACCGTCTCCACGTCGTGGTGTAATTGTTATTCAATATAATATTATTTGGATGGGTATAATAATGATGTCTAACTCATGTAAATAATAAATATAACATGTTAATGATTCTGTATATATGATATACCATCCATTTATATATTATTTTAATATCAAAAGAATGATATTGTCGCTCGTGCGTACGTACGGACTACCGTCTCCACGAACGCGATGAGATTCATTCTCCATCGTATCCATTCAAGTATAATTATCATTTGATGATTTAAAAAATGATGTTTAAGGACTTGATATCATTATGGATATGAATAATATATAACCTATACTTTACAAAAATGTCTTATGTAACAAAACATATAAAAGAAAACAAGTAAGTTAACACCCGAAATAACGATAATACTAAGATATTATTATCAAATCAATATTAAAAGATCATATATGATATCATATTAATGTATATGATTCTTGTATAATTTAATAACAATTATTTCACCATTATACAGGAGGTTAACCTACCCCAATCAAGGAAAAGTACAAGGTAAGGGTTATTTCACAATCTTTTCATTATCTGAGGTTGTTTATATGTAATAATCTACTGGGATCTCTTTATCATCCACATCCATGTTTTCTTAAAAATGTATTTCAAAACATTTTTATTATTTACAAGAATATGGGTTAAAGTCATTTATACCCTTGTTTGAATTTTTATAAGAGGAATATTTCCATCGTTTTCAAAACAAGGTCCTTTTTAACCTTTTCGACAGAATTAAGGTAAGGATGTTTTTTTAACTTATACGGTGGGTGCGGCTATTTTCCGCTGTTATAAAATCTTCAAAGCTTTCCTTAAAAGATTATAAGAATATTTTCAAAGAAAATGTTTTATTTTATATGGCTCTTAAATTATTTCAAAAATAGAAAGAGATATTTCTCTAAAAAGAGTTTTGATTTCATCTATGTCAACATCCTTTGATGGATTTTACGCTTATTTGAAGTTGATTTATTATAATACAAAACTTCAATATTGTATTGAAGTTTTTGTGATATGTTTGACTGTGGATGTGCTATTTTTATACCATTCATAGTTTATGGTGAAATTATTGACATTTCATATTCTAGTTTTAATACGAATGTTTATGTTATGTTTAAACCTTTTCATATGGGAATGCATTGGACTTAATATGTGATGGGTGGAGCCCGCTATAGCTCCTCGATGCATCGGTAGGTCTCATGAGACAAACTAGTGTCTTGGAACAAGGCCTTGGAAAAATCTTATTTGTAGTCTTGGCACGAGGCCTTGGCTATGTGGTTATGATAGTCTGGCATTATGCATTCCAACATTATGAAAGTGGTTATTGATATTGCATGTGATTATTCGATTAGTAGAATATCCATGTGAACAAGTAAATGACATTATTTCATTTTACTTTTTCCATAGTATGTTGAAGTTCAAGTTTAAAAGGCTTTTGTTTTAGTAATGCATTTCCTTAAATGTTTATGCTTATTTTGAATGTTCCACTATATTGTTATCCTTACTGGGCATTTGAGCTCACCCCTTTTCTATGTTTTATTTTTCCCAGGATGTGAAGAAGTAAGTTATGAATGACCTGCAGGGATATTATGAGGGGATAATAGTGTGGACTGTGGAGACATTATGTTGTTGTAGTAGTTTTTCATTTTATGATGTAATGTAAAACTTATGAATATATCTAGTGTTTCCAAGGCTACTAAACCAATCGGTCTTTCGATATTTGATCTTTCTTGTGATCATGCCAATGTTATGTAATAATGCACCGACTCTGGGTAACTAGGGTCGGGGCGTTACAGTTGGTATCAGAGGAAGTTTAGTACAAACCTTAGAAGCTAGATTTAGATAAACTCTGATTAGAGCATGTAGACCTAAGATGAAATTTGAGGATTAGTATATAAGAACTTCCTAGAATTTTGGTATTGTAGAGATTTTGTGAGTTTTACAAGCAATACATCCCTTTCTGTATACAAGCAGGTAGAGGCGGCTCTGGCACAGATGTACCTAGGGGTAAAACCCGAAAACACCGCTTTGAGCTAGACTCGAACGGGAACTGGTGCATGACAACGGGCCTTGCTGCACTCTTGGTTACGACACTCCCGGGGGATATGCTTAGGATAACTCTCATTTTCATTACAAATAATTATGAAGGGTTTATGAGTATATAATTCCTCAAAGAAAACATTTTTATGATTATGGATTATATCCATAAATATTTCAATTTTTGTTAAGTGTTTTATAAGTATGGGATTATGTATTTGATTCATAAACTGATCTAGTTTATGCCATTGTTTAGAAATGGCGCCTAGTGGAAGAAATGGAAACTGTATCAATGCACGCACTCCATGTAGGGATTTCCCTCCTTCGCAAGATAATTATAGTAGAGCTGGTGATGCAACTGGTGCCGATCAGCTAATCACCATACTGGGACAACTCACTCAAGTTATGAATAATAACCTTACCCATATGGAGCACCCTGATCCGCAGCATGGAGGATCAATGTTAGATCGATTCATGAGGCAACAACCACCAACGTTCAATGGGAGTACAAATCCCTTAGTAGCTGAGAAATGGATATTTTCCCTAGAGAAAATATTTTAGGCTTTGGGGAGTAATGAAAGGGAAAAAGTTATCATGGCAGTTTACCGCCTCCCTGGAGATGCTGATCAATGGTGGTCATTGATTCAAAATACGAAGGAAGATGATGAAGTATCAAATATGGAATGGAGGGAGTTCAAAGATCTGTTTTTAGAAAAATACTTTCCTCGCGACCATCGAGCATATATTGAAATTCAATTTCTGAGTTTGAGACAGAAGGAGGATGAGAATGTCACAAAGTATGAGGCTAACTTTACAAGGTTAGCAAGGTATGATGAAGATTATATACGTAACCCAAGAAGTAAGATTGATCGTTTCTTTGATGGGTTAAAACCATTTCTCCGTCGAGCATTAGTCTCACAATCCTTTTCATCGTACGAAGACATTGTCTCATGTGCTATCAAGACTGAAAAGGAATTCTCTAAGTCTTATGACTTTAAAGAAAAGAAAGAGGAGAAGAGGCCTGCTGATCAATCTGGGAATGGAAATAAGGGGAAGAAAGGAAAGGTTGAATATCCATCCTTTGGTAAATGTGGGAAGAAACACCCCAGTACTTGCTTGAAGGGAATGTGAGTCTGTTACAAGTGTGGTGAAAAAGGCCACCAAGCTCGTGATTGCAAAGGTAAGAAGGAAGCCACCAACGTTCAGTGCTACAATTGTAGGGAGATGGGACATTATGCAAATGAATTTCCTAAGAGTGAGGAGAACTTACCTCAGAAAAGGCCAAGGGATCAAGGCCAGGCTTATGCTATCACTACTGCTGAGGTAGAAGCTCCGAAAGACGTGGTAGCAGGTAATTTAATGGTTTCCTCAAGCTTAGCAAATGCATTATTTGATTCTGGATCATCGCATTGTTTCATATCTTCCCAGTTTGCTAAGAAAATTAGATATTTCCAATTTGATTTAACAAGGGAGTTGTCAGTTAAAACTCCTAAGGGAAGTATCATTGCAACAAAGTTTTGTGAATCAGTCCCCATTAGAGCACATAAATGTTCGTTATCTGCTGATCTCATCGTCATACCTATGATTGAGTTTGATATAATCCTCGGTATGGACTAGATTTCGGACTATGATGCGAAGATTTATTGTAAGAAGAAAGAGGTTATGATTCTTGATGACAATGATAAGGAACACCTTATCTTTAGAGCAGAATTGTCACCACCTAATTCTTATTTAGATCCACCCTCAATAGCTCAACTAAATTCAATTATTGGGGAGGAAGAGAATGAAATAACTGTGGGTGAGGAAAGGAATGCTCAAATAGAGGATGTACCTATTGTGAAAGAATTTGTAGATGTATTTACGGAATATTTACCTGGACATCCTCCAGAACGAGAAGTTGAGTTTTCCATTGATTTGATTCCTGGACCAAGGCCTATATCGAAGACCCCTTATAGAATGGCCACTGTAGAATTAGTTGAACTAAAGAAACAACTAGAGGAATTGAGTAATAAAGGATTTATTCTCCCTAGTGTTTCTCCATGGGGATCCCCTGTTCTTTTTGTTAAAAAGAAAGATGGATCTATGAGGTTATGTATCGACTACAGGGAGATCAATGCTATAACTATAAAGAAAAAGTATCCCCTACCTCACATTGATGATTTATTTGACCAACTTCATGGAGCTCAATACTTTGCAAATATTGACCTTTGATCTGGATACCATCAATTGTGTGTGAAGAAGGAAGATATTCCGAAGACAGCATTTCGAACCAGGTACGGGCATTACGAGTTTACTGTAATGCCGTTTGGATTGACTAATGCACCCTCTGTATTCATGGATTTGATGAATAGAGTTTTCAAGGAGTATCTCGATGAATTTGTGGTCATATTTATTGATGATATCTTGGTATACTCCAAAATCTACGAAGATCATGAAAATCACATGCACATTATCCTGAAGACTCTGAGAAGACATGAATTATATGGAAAGTTTAGCAAGTGTGAATTTTGGATTCATGAGATTTATTTTCTTGGACATATTGTCTCTAAAGATGGAATATCTGTTGATCCTTCTAAGACCAAGGCAATCCAAGAATGGCCAGCACCTACGATATAACTGAGGTACGTAGTTTTATTGGTTTGGCAGGTTATTATCGACGTTTCGTCCAGAATTTTGCCGATTGGCTAACCCATTAACGAAGCTCACACGTAAAGGGGTTAAATTTGTTTGGACAAAAGAGTGTGAAGAATGTTTCAAAGAACTGAAGAGAAGATTAGTCAATGCTCCTATATTGACTCTACCATCGGGGAATGATGGGTTCGTTATTTATAGTGATACATCAAAGAAAGGACTTGGTTGTGTCCTTATGAAGAATGATAGAGTTATTGCCTATGCATCACGACAGTTGAAAATTCATGAACAAAAATATCCTACTCATGATCTCGAGTTAGCAACTGTGATCTTTTCTTTGAAGATATGGAGGCACTACCTCTATGGTGAAAAATGTGAGATTTATACTGATCACAAGAGTTTGAAGTATATTTTCTCACAAAAAGAACTCAACATGAGGCAAATGAGATGGCTTGAATTACTCAAGGATTATTATTGTGCGATACACTACCACCCGGGGAAAGAAAACAAGGTGACAGATGCTTTGAGTAGAAAAGACCATGGAGTTTTGAACAATATGAGAATTGAAAGGGATCCAATTTTCATGGATCTAGTGAAGATGGACATGGGAATAACCAGGGAAGGTGAAACATCAATGCTTTTTCAAATGGTTGCCAAACCATCTTTACTAGAAAGGATTAAGAGTTCTCAGACCGATGATGAAGAATTTCAAAATAAGATTAAAGCTGTGAATGATGGGAGATTGAGAGACTTTGTGTATGAAGATGGAATTTTGAAATTTGGGAAGAGACTTTGTGTTCCCGATATACCTGATCTAAAAAGGGAATTGCTGGATGATACTCATAGTTCCAATTTCTATATACACCTTGGGAGCACCAAAATGTATAGAGATTTGAAGGAACATTTTTGGTGGGACAACATGAAGAGAGAGATTGCTGATTTTGTGTCAAGATGTATGGTTTTTCAGCAAGTTAAAGCTGGAAGGCAACAGCCTGGACGAGTCATGCAACCTCTTCCCATATCGAAGTGTAAATGGGACAATATTACGATGGACTTTGTCATGGGGCTACCAAAGACTCTTAGAAGGAACGATGCAATATAGGTTATTGTTGATCGTCTTACCAAGTCAGCACATTTTCTTGCAATAAGAGAAGATCTACCCCTGGAATGTCTAAAAAGACTATATATTAATGAAGTTGTGAGACTTCATGGAGTACCCCTATCAATTGTTTCTGATCGTGATCCCTGTTTTACTTCAAGATTTTGGAAAAGTCTTCAGAAATCCCTGGATATTGAACTTCATTTGAGCACTGCTTACCACCCTCAGACAGATGGACAATCATAACGGACTATTCAAACCATAGAAGACATGTTGAGATATTTCTCAGTTGACTTTCAGGGTATGTGGGATCAATACTTACCTCTCGTATAATTTTCCTATAACAATATCTTCCATTCGAGTATTCAGATGGCACCATATGAAGCGTTATATGGAAAGAGATGTCGTACACCAACCTGTTGGGATGACGTTGGTGAAAGAAAACTTGTAAGGCTAGAACTGGTGGAGGAAACGATGGAAAAGGTGAAGGTAATCCAAAATCACATCAAAGCAGCTCAAAGTAGGTAGAAGAGCTATGCTGATAATCGAAGGAAGGATTTGGAATTTCAAGTCGGTGATCATGTTTTCCTGAAGGTATCTCCATGGAAGGGAGTCAAACGTTTTGGTAAGAAAGGTAAATTGAGTCCCAGGTACATCGGACCTTTCGAAATTCTAGAACGAATTGGGGCTGTAGCTTACCGATGGGCAATGCCGCCAAGTCTCTCTAAAGTTCATGATGTGTTCCACGTATCTCTGTTGAGGAAATACATGCCTGACCCAACGAATGTACTCACCTATGAAGAATTGGAACTGGAACCCGATTTGTCTTATTGCGAAGTGCCCGTCAATATTCTTGATATGAGAGAACAAGTGGTGAGAAACCGGACGACGTGTCTGGTAAAAGTTTTGTGGAGAAACCATAAGATGGAAGAGGCAACGTGGGAACCCGAGGAACTTATGATGAAGAACCACCTGAGTCTTTTCATGCGGTATTATTCTAGAAATTTAAAGGACGAAATTATTTGAAGGAGGGGAGAATGTAACACACCAAGCTTCTACGATACGCTTCTCTTTGAATAATGTGATAGCGTGTGTTGTACGCAACACCGAGTTCTAACACACCATAACCAATGAAACTAGCCGTTATGAATAGTAATACCTAATTTTTGAAATTATATATATTTTATATTTTAAAATGGACTTCATTTTTGGATTCGGAATATCGAATTTAGCCAAAGGTGAAATTTTGGTACTTTTCGGATAACTTTCATATTTTGATGAATAGTGAAAATTACTAAATTTTAATTAAAAACAACTTTTTTAATCAAAATAATGAATAGTGATAAATTTTGAATTTGAGTGGTTTTAAAGTATATTTAGAATATATTTTTACCATTTAATATAATTTTGGTCATTGGACATAATTTTACAATTAAACCGGACATAAACAAGTGCCAATCTTTTGATAGTTATTATCTCTTAAAAACACGCTTTTTGTTTTGACAGCGGGAATTAATTTTAAATTAATTTCGGCCACTTCTGTGTTTTGAATTTAGAAAAATGGATTCCATATTTGGAATCAGGATGTTCAAATTGTGTAAATAGGTAACTTTTATTTTTAGACATTCTGAATAATTACTGCGGTAAATATTTTATTTACCATGGTTAAGGGTAAATCCGGTAAATAAGGGATAAAAAATAATATTATAATAATACTAAATTACCCTAAAACGTATCCTAGCCTTATTGGTTGATACATGTTCGAACATAGGAATCTTTGGGTCGATTTTGGGACCCCATGGAGCCACTTGTAGGTGATAGGGACACTTTATTTTAATTAAGTTAAAATGAATACAAAAAATGACACAAGCATATATCTTTTAGAAAAAAAATTTTTACATAGGGTTATATATGTTGGATTTTAGATTATAAATATTAATTATAAAGATAAAACTATTTCCTACATAATGATATTTTATTTATAATTTTTAGACATTAAATAATTTAATTTATTTATGACACAATGATGATGAATTAATTACTATAATAGTGAAAAATTAAAATAATTTATATTATAAATACCCAAATAAATATAATATGAAACTTTTAATGAATTAAACTAATTTTATAGGATAATATGATATATTAGGAATGATTTAATTGACTTTTTTTCGAAGTAATAAATCTGTTATGAGTTTCACAAAAATCAACTATTGAATAGTGTCAAAATTGACATAAAAGAGTTCTTAAAACAAATATTATATTATTAATTGATATTAAATTTTTAAAAATATAAGGTTCGTCCAAAGACTTATATCATGATAGGTTCATCATTAATGGACCACTTTGGGGTCTCTTGGATGTATATAGTAAGTTTATTAACCATATTATATAAAAATACAAAGAGACATTGTAAAAGTGAAACTAATTAACTTAGAGTTAATAATTAAAGATAAGGTTAATATAAGTACCCAAACCTGTCTAAATTATATTGGTTGAGTTGTTTTCGTCCCATCCCCACCTTAACCTTTGAATAATCAACTTTTGAGCCATTGTAAACCGAATATGTATTTATTATAAACTAATATCTCTAGCTTTTCCAAAGGTGCCCCTCACCCCTCTTATAAAAGGGCACTCCTCCTTCTCATTTCTTCACACATTCAAAGCCTTTTGGTTCGGCCAAACTCTGCCCAAATACTCTCCCAACTTCCCTCACTACAAACTAGAGGACTTAGTTTGATCAGAAATCCAACCTAAGGAGCCCTTTTGATCAAATCAAAAGGAAGAACTCGAAGAAGAGGTAATGATTTCACCACACTTTTCCAAGTTCCTTTCTTCTTCCACTTCTTCTTCATTTGTTGTTAACATTATAAAATAATAACTCCAGTATCATATATATACTGTGATGTTATTATAAATATGGTACAACCATATTCATTATTCTATCCACCCTTTGAATAACATGTCACCATACGTGCGTACGTACGACTTACCGTCTCCACGTCGTGGTGTAATTGTTATTCAATATAATATTATTTGGATGGGTATAATAATGATGTGTAACTCATGTAAATAATAAATATAACATGTTAATGATTATGTATATATGATATAACATCTATTTATATATTATTTTAATATCAAAAGAATGATATTGTCACTCATGCGTACGTACGGACTACCGTCTCCACGAACGCGATGAGATTCAATCTCCATCGTATCCATTCAAGTATAATTATAATTTGATGATTTAAAAAATGATGTTTAAGGACTTGATATCATTCTGGTTATGAATAATATACAACCTATCCTTTACAAACATGTCTTACGTAACAAACCATATAAAAGAAAACAGGTAAGTTAACACCCAAAATAACGATAATACTAAGATATTATTATCAAATCAATATTAAAAGATAATATATGATATCATATTAATGTATATGATTCTTGTATAATTTAATAACAATTATTTTACCATTATACAGGAGGTTAACCTACCCCAACCAAGGAAAAGTACAAGGTAAGGGTTATTTCACAATATTTTCATTATCCGAGGTTGTTTATATGTAATAATCTACTGGGATCTCTTTATCATCCACATCCATGTTTTCATAAAAATGTATTTCAAAACATTTTTATTATTTACAAGAATATGGGTGAAAGTCATTTATACCCTTGTTTGAATTTTTATAAGAGGAATCCTTCCGTCGTTTTCAAAACAAGGTCCTTTTTAACCTTTTCGACAGAATTAAGGTAATAATTTTTTTTAACTTATACGGCGTGTGCAACTATTTTCCACCGTTATAAAATATTCAAAGCTTTCCTTAGAAGCTTATAAGAATATTTTCAAATAAAATGTTTTATTTTATATGGATCTTAAATTATTTCAAAAATAGAAAGAGATATTTCTCTAAAAAGAGTTTTGATTTCATCTATGTCAACATCCTTTGATGGATTTTACGCTTATTTGAAGTTGATTTATTATGATACAAAACTTCTATATTGTATTGAAGGTTTTGTGATATGTTTGACTGTGTATGTGCTATTTTTATACCATTCATAGTTTATGGTGAAATTATTGACATTTCGTATGCTAGTTTTAATACGAATGTTTATGTTATGTTTAAACCTTTTCATATGGGAATGCATTGGACTTAATATGTGACGGGTGGAGCCCGCTATAGCTCCTCGATGCATCGGTAGGTCTCATGAGACAAACTAGTGTCTTGGCACAAGGCCTTGGCAAAATCTTATTTGTAGTCTTGGCACGAGGCCTTGGCTATGTGGTTATGATAGTCTGACATTATGCATTCCAACATTATGAAAGTGGTTATTGATATTGCATGTGATTATTCGATTAGTAAAATATCCACGTGAACAAGTAAATGGCATTATTTCATTTTACTTTTGCCATACTATGTTGAAGTTCAAGTTTAAAAGGCTTTTGTTTTAGTAATGCATTGCCTTAAATGTTTATGCTTATTTTGAATGTTCTGCTATATTGTTATCCTTACTAGGCATTTGATCTCACCCCTTTTCTATGTTTTATTTTTCCCAGGATGTGAAGAAGTAAGTTATGAATGACCTGCAGGGATATTATGAGGGGATAATAGTGTGGACTGTGGAGACATTATGTTGCTGTAGTAGTTTTTCATTTTATGATGTAATGTAAAACCTATGAATATATCTAGTGTTTCCAAGGCTACTAAACCAATCGGTCTTTCGAGATTTTATCTTTCTTGTGATCATGCCAATGTTATGTAATAATGCACCGACTCTGGGTAACTAGGGTCGGGGTGTTACACTTATGGTGGAGAAAACTCTAATGGTGTATTCCTAAATCAATTCTACTGTACAATTAGGTAATTTGGGTACGATAATTGAATATGATAATGATTTTAATGCTATTCTTACTAATATCTCATTTCTATATCAAATTTCATTACACTTACCAATGTTGAAATCATAATGGATAATCACTTCAAAGGCATAAAATCTCCTAGTTCCCAAGATGTACTCTATAAAATTAAAAGAAACTAAGTGTATGTGAGTGTCTTCCACATTTTATTGATTTTTCTATTTCATTGTGTGATGTGTTGATTTGAATTCTCAACTTCCATAGATTTATCTATAGATAATATTATTGAAATTCTTCCCCAGTGGGATACTAGGGATATATCCTCTATTGTGGTAGAAATATAACATATTAGGGGGTTTGTAAAGGTAGAAATTCCTAGGTCACCTGGGGAAATCCTGAGGTTTCTCATGAAGCATCCCATAAGGATGACTCCACATTGTAATATTATGAGGCTATTAACATAAAGGGAATATCAAAAACCATTTATTGATCCAACCATAGAATGGTAGGCTAACATATCCATTATTTCATATGATAAGACACCATTTATGGATGAGGTTCCTATTAATGTAATTCCTACTAAGAGGACACCTAGTGATACACCCCCATAGGGGGTGGTAAATAATAAAGAAACACTATATCTATGAGTTATTGAGTGACTATGAAGCACTTGATTTATTATTTGAATTTTAAATACAATAATATAAATATTAATCCATCATTATTAGTGGTATTAGATCAAGTAGTGGAGCTCATTGAGAAGGTCCCAGATCCTCAAATTCAACAACTAGATAATACAGAGACTGAGGATTCTTCAGGATCCATAGTCTTAATGGGTATCATTGGAAATTCTCTTTAGGGAGTTGGAAACCAAGTACATATTTCATTATTATAGTAGTTTTGAGTCTAACTAGGAGGCCCTAAAGGCTTAATGTACTAATCGTCAATATGTTTGGAGGTTCATTCAAAGGAAAGTTACTCAAAATACTTTGTAGGATTTGGTGGGAAAGCTTCATAGGATATGTGATTTGTTCATGGTGTTGGGATGTGGAGGGTTTTAATAATGAACATTTCATTATTCCATGAAAGAGATCCAGTAAGGATGGTAGTGGGACCAAGCATTGATGTAAATCCTTTCTAGGGAAAAGTCAATGTCATGAGTAGCTGGACTTCTAGATAGAGTAATACAAGATGAATCCTAATATAAAGGGATAAAAAAAATAAAATACATCTATATTAGAAAAAATCCATGCAAGTGTATCACCTATAACATGAATTAGATACTATTGAGAAAATTTTAATGGAGCACTAAAGGCTTTTTGAATAATCTACATAAGGGAAAGAGAGTGTGTCTACTAAAGTGGAGATAATCTATGGTGTTGAATAAGTTGAGGCAATGGAGTTAGTGGGACTTTAAAATGAATTAGGTGAATCCCAAGAATCAATTTCCATGACACAATCCTATGTGGAGAGAATTTTGAAAAACTATTCTTGTGAAGAAAGAGAATCCCACATATAAATGTTCCCCCTAATATATTTAATGAATTATAAGACCTAATTTTACTTCTAAATAATTGTTAAAGTCATCATTATTTATTTCACTTTTCTCATATATTCCCGATGAATTTAAATACCTAAAATATTAATATCAAAATAACTTGAACACTCTTGAAAAATGATTTTAAATTAATTAAGTAAATCATGGTTCTTTAACACTTGAGTCAGAGACATTTCATCTTAGATATGGATCATGGGAAAATATATGAATATTAACAATAACCATAACACAAGATATATTCAATTAATAAATGAAATGTGGTGACTCAAAATAATTAGGATCACAAACTAGAAAATATTAGAATGAGGATTCCAATATTCTAAAGGGATTGAGTTCTTTAATGTCAAAATTTTATAATATCTATATGAATATACAAACTAATGTATTAGGAATAGAAGAGTAATAAAAAAATTTCCTCATTTGAGAGTCCTAAAGATAATAACCTAACTATTTATGGAATCATATAATAAACCCCACAAGTTTTTAATCTATTCTCCCTTTTTTATCTATTTTATTTCCCCCTAAGCATCAAAATAGGGGAGAATTATCATTAAACCTAGATTTTTTTTTCAGAATTCTTTGAGGGGTTTCGGTCATAACAAGGCTTATGCCTCTTTTTATGGAGAGTTTATGTTCATACAACCCAAACCATCATAGTTGGTGTTTATTTTTAGATATATTTGTTCAAGAGATAAGATAGTATATGTAGCATAAATGTGACATAAAACTGACATGAATGAGAAACTTAGGGATAATATAGAAAACCTTGAGGGCGATGAACATGTTTTAAGGTCATTCTACTCAAAATATCATGACATAAAATTTAGGGTCATCTAAAAAATATTTTAAAAGTATTAATAATGAAATGATGCATCATTTATTTGAAAATTAGAATGATGGAAAGAGGCGTAACATCAAATGTATCAAATCTGCTTGAATAGATGATTAATGGGTTATTCAAATCATGAATCAAGTAGGTTAAAATCACAGGTGATGATATGGGACATGTGTTGGTCTTATATTGAAGATGATAGAATAGACAAGAAGGGGGTTAATTTTATTTTAAAAAACTTTGATGTTATTTATATCCAAGTTAAATGATTAATGTGAAAAATGAAATAGGCACAATGACTTTTATAGTAGTCAGATCAAAATGATACTACTATATACTTCACCTCTCTAAAAAACACAAAGATAAGGCACCCACTAACTATGGAATCTCATATTGACCTTTGAACACATGGAGTCACAACATAATTAAAAAATTATTTTCAATATAAAGGCCTGAACCCAAGAATAACTTGAATTTTTATTCCTAGAGGAACAACCTAAACACTCCTTATTTTTCCCTAGAAGTATAACCCAAAACTAAATTTTATTGAGAGGTAAAAACCCAAAGACACATACCTTTTAAAGGGGTTGTATAACCCACACACGATAAGGTGAAAAAACAATGGAAAGAATTATAGAACCATAAAACCTACTTAGATAGTGAATAATTTTTACATTATTAGAATCTTGGAATAAATGTTTAATTTGGAATAAAGGATCAAAAAATGTATTTAAGCACACAGAAATATAGAAAAAATGATCGAATCAACTCACATATGTTTTAATTATTTTATTAACTATATCTATCATCTCTTTATAAATAGTTTCTTTATGAAAAACATCATTCAAATTTAAAGTTTGTTTCATAACACCTTTACAAAATAAACGTGTGAATGTACCTTTAATAAAATAATTCAGAGTTATTCATGCATTTTCAAAAGATAATGTTTCATGTGTATCACTTTCATAAATTAAAAATAATATTCATCTGAGTATTTCTTAACATTCTATAAAAAAATACACACTATAAAATGGAAATCATTATAACATTTGATAAAACAATAAATGATTTCCTAATAATGAGTAGTAATATTACTAGAAAACTACCAAAAAATACATGTGAATAATTGTTCATATTTGAATTAGTTTAAATTTGAATATCTCAAATTCCAAAATTTCAGAGTGAATATTTATATACGCTTAATCCCATGAAGATCTTATTTATTTCATCATAAAACTATTTTAAATAAGTTGAAATTGATTATACATAATTAATTAATAAATATAGAAAAAATAAAAAAATAAAAATATTCAATATAATCTTAAAAAAAATGGAATTATGAAATGGTATGAAAAATAGAGCATGGTTTCCAGTTTTAGAAACATACAGTAGAAACTCAAAAGTGTTATAAGAAAAAATGGCTGTATAGGAATATTTCATGTATGTAAATAAATTTTTTATAACTAAATTTGTGTATGTAATAGGGTTCACATAACCAAAATATCATGTAACTGAATTTGTGTAGTTGATTTTGATGTAACTTAATCTATTTACATTGAATAGTTTACTTAACAGATTCTAGGTATCTAAATATTTTTACATATTAATATTTATATAATAAAAAAAATATGTATCTAAGTGTACATATGAAAATTTTGTACATAAAAATATCAAATATATTATTAAATTTTCATAAGTAAATTGTTTACATAAGAAAAAATATACGTAAGAGAATTCCATATATAAGAAAAAATTTATGAAATCTATAAATAGTTTGAATTATTAAACTTCAGTCCAAAATTAGACCTTATAAATAGTAGTTTCACCTTTTGGTTCAGTTGGATTATGTTTATAAAATTTTCTTTTTTTTCCAACACATAAAAAATAACATAATTAGACTTTTAAATCTCAAAATATTAGTAAAAAATAGGAGAAAATAGAACCTAAAAACTATAGAAATATGGATAAATACTACCAATAACCTTGATTGAAATTTTAGACATCCAAACAATCAATTAAGACATTCTTTTAGTTAAATTAAATTTTGATAATATTTTCATATTTCTAATACATCAAGAATAACTAAATTTGGAGTTTTATACACCAAGTTATGGTAAAAATATAGAAGTTAAATAAATATTGAAATTTTGATATGTGGATCAACATTTGGCTACATGGATAAATATATAGTTATGTGGGAATATTAAAGTATATATATAAATGATTTTAAAGGTCCTAAATGACATATTTAGCATAAGAACTCATCATGAAACTTGTACAACATGTTTTAAACAATCAAAAAATTAATTATAAAGATAATTTAATCAAATAATTATAATATTCAATTTAAAACTTACTTTAATAAATATATAAGTTAACAAACTAAAGATAACACTTAATAAATATATGAGAAATTATAATTACGTAATTCAAAACATCAAGACTTATGTTAAAGGGAATGAAACAAATAACATTTCTTAATTATAAAAATATGAAGTGGTTGAAGGATCCACTAAACAACCTCCCCATTTTTGATAATTACAAAATCAAGTATAATTTCAAAACTTCCCTCTTTTTAAATTATTCAATAATTAAAAAAATGTCCCCTTTGAAAATATCCCAAAATTTTAGTATAGATTACTATGAAAGAAACTAACCATTATAATGCTAAATTTAAACACAAAAATACCCCCTTAATAGTTAATGAGAAAGAAACTAACCCTAAAAGTTATGTCAGATACATAAATATGAGCTCTGTAAATTCAAACAATTTCAAATAGTATAGAAAGAATTAAAAAACTACTTTTTTATAAGGGTATAGGTTATGTTATAAAAATATGTTAGAAGCCTCAAAGATACACAATAAAGATTTATATTGTTACAACATTGAGTTCTATACAATGAGCATATGTAAAAAGATGTTTCTAAAAATAATTTAGAGACCCTTCATAAAACAACCTTTTATGTAAAGTAAAATTTTAATAAATATGTATACATTAACTAATATCTATGAGAAGATTTAAAATAATAAGAAAATCTCTAAAAAAATTAAAAATAGTAAACTAAAAAACAAATTCATATTACTATAGATTTCATATAAATTAGAAAAATTTAGTATACAAACACATTCAAACTCCACCTAAATTCAGGCTAGAAAAATTTAAATTTCCATCATACTAAGTTCAAAATTTATTTTATCAAACTTTTCAAAATATAGGGGATTAATAAAGATATAAAAAATCTTATTTTATATTTAAAAAAATTCTATATTTATATTTCCTTTTTTTATAAGATTACTAAGAAAATGTAATTTAACATAAATGTTCTTATTCCTAGAGTTTTTAGAAGAGTTCTAAAAATTAAAATTATAGAATTATATTTACTAAATAAAGGAATCCTGTAAAAATAAAACCCAAAATAGAAATTTTATTCTTAATCCATAACAATTGATCAAAACAAGATGAAAAAACTATTTTTTTAATAGGTAGAGGGGAAGGCCTCATTTTTTATTAAATTCAAGAAAGAACTCTATTTTTTTGGGTGGGGAGATACCATTATATATCCTTAAAGAACTAAGGGAAAAGCCCAATAAATTGGACCAAATGCCCAAAACCATCAACATTATCCATATGACCCATGGACGAAGTCCCATCCACACCTTTCTTATGCATCCATGACCTCCATCCAGACCGTTATCCAACCGTCGAAGACATTTTTTGAGCTCTCCCTCAAAACCACCAGTGCCTAGCTTCCACGTGTCATTATAGGCTAGTCTAAATACTCATCCCATTGGTGATTCCTCTACTCACCAGTTATTTTCGATTGTGGATGAACCATTTAGAAGGATTACATTGCGAAGGCACTGAATGATGACCACAACCTCACTGTGACACTGTCACACCCGCCTTGTAGTGTCTAATACCATATTCACCTACCACCACAACTTGATCCACCTATCTGTTGGCCCAACTTGCAACGTCTGATTAATAACCTCCAAACCATTAAAAAATTTCATTTCCACTGTATCCCTCAAGAAATTATCCAAATAATTGGGATAAGGGGACCAGTCAGGGGTTGATCCCATGACCAGATGTAGATAAGAAAGAACCCATTCCAGTTAAATGGGTGCTCATCTGCACAAGATGAAACAACTATGTATATAGATTTTTGCAGTTAAATGGGATAATTTTTTTATATTTTAAATCCTAAGAAAAAAATTACAACGTAAATGAAACATACATGTAGTAATTTTTCTATCTTTCTTGCATCTACCAAAATCAGAATCTAAATAGCTTATCAAATCAATAGACATTTTTGCAGGATAAAATTTACTATTATTTAAAAATCCTTTTTCATATTTAATAATACTCTTAATTTAATTTATGTGACTTTAATTAGGGTCAATACAAGATCTTACACTCATGAAAACTGAGAATATTAAATCAGGCCTTGAAGCAGATAAGTACAACAAACTTTAAATCATTCCTCTATAATATTTAACAACAAAATATTTTCTAGATTTATTTAAATCCAGTTTACAAGTAGTACCCATGGGAGTATTTAAAATTATATAAGGTTTTAAACCAAATATCTTAACTAGATATTTAAAATAAATGGATTGATTTAAGAAAATTACAACCATTTCTTTGAAAAATCTGAATTTTAAGAAAGAATTTTAGTTATACCATCATACACATATCAAATTCAAGTTATAAATTTTGAAAATTAATTGAAAATATTTTCCCATGACTATACAAAAATAATTTCATTAACATAAGTCTTGAAAATAAAAATATCATTACAATTTATATTAATGAATAAATTAGGATCAACCTTTCCTTACTCATTTTTTTTCAAAATAAAACTAGATATACATTAATACCACATTCAAGGATCATTTTTTAAACCCCATAAGGCATTACATAGTTTCAAATTATTAAGATTCATTTAATTTTAATATATAATTATTTAGAAATTTAAACATTTATAAAATAACTTTCTCAATTAATCTGAAATAATTTAAATCCATGAAAATCATCATAAGATAATAATATTATAATTATTTATAATCTAGAAAAAGTTTGAAAATATTTTTTATAATGAATAAATTCTTCTTGAGAATATACTTTATAAACTAATCTAGATTTATTTTTAACTATATTTCTTGATTCATCATGTTTTTTCTAAAGTTCCATTTTGTTACAATAACATGATAATCATTTAATGGAACAACTAAATTCCACACATTATTTATAGTTAAATGATTTTACTCATATTTTATAGCCAAGATCCAATTGGAATCCATAAAATATTCTTCAATATCCTTAGGTACAAAATCATAAATTAAAGCATGATAAGATCAAATATTCATAGCATATTTTGTAGTTTGAACATTTAAATTAAAATTTCCAATCACATTATTTATAGGATGATATATATGAATCTTCCAAGATTATTTCCTTAGTAGGTTTAGATTGAGAAGAAATATACCCCCTAGAATATGTGAATTTTTATCTTGAGGTTCTTCCTCTTCAAAATTACAAATCTATAAGTTAATCCTAGAATTGATCAATATCATCATCTCTTTTATTTAGAGATTTTTCATCAAAATTAACATGAATTGATTCTTCAATAACCATGGTTATTTTGATAAAATGTTTTTTTCCTTACTATTATTTGAATATCATAATAATATTCCTTCATCATATTTTTCATCAAATTTATCCAAGTGATCCTTACTATTAAAAATGAAAACTTTTCACCCAAAGACTCTAATACATCCAATTTCATGTTTTCTCCCCTTCTAAAGATCATAATGTGTCCTTTTGAATAAATATATTATGAAAATTCTATTGGTATGATGAAAATTTATATCAACAAATTTTTCCTAAAAATATTTATATAGATTAAACTCATTTAATATGGTCCTAGGAATTGTTTATAGTGATCTATTTTTCCTTTATACTACACTATTTTTTTGTGGTGTTCAAGGAGATGAAAATTAGTGAAAATAACAATTTTATTCACAAAACTATATAATTTACATATTTTGGAATTCACCACCATGATCACTTATAATTGATTTAATTAATTTTCTTTTTTTATTTTGAACCAATTTACAAGAAGTGACAGACTTTAATAATGTTTCAAATTTAAGTGTAAGAAAATAAACCCATGTATATCTAATAAAATCATCAATAATGATAAAATAATATCTCTTACCACCCAAACTAGTAGGTTTTATATGTCTAAATAAGTATACATGAATAATATATAGAGGCATTACGGTTTTTATATCATTAATAGATCTGAAGGTAATTCCATGTTGTTTACCTTTCACACATGTATCACATACATGAGTAATGTATTCTTTGAGCTACAATTGCTACAAAACTGATTGGTTTTTAGGAATCATGTACATTAAAATGAAAATATCATTTCATAATCTTCTATTTCATAAAAAATATCATATTGAATAACATTTAAGCATTTAATATTTTAATTATTTAATTTATCATAATTAAGGGTATAAATTTTGTCTTTTCTTTTAGCATATAAGAAGACATATTTTTTTAAATACAATTAACCTATAATTTTAGAATTTAATAAACATACTATCATAAAATAATTTTGATATTCTTATTAAATTATGTTTCAATACTTAAACATATAAAAATTTAGAAATAGTAATAGAATTTGAAATTCCAAACTCACTGAAACCTTTAACTTTTCCTTCTGAGTTATCACCAAATGTAACATTAACCTCATAAAATTTATGTAATGATAATAAATTTTACATATAATCATTATTATGTTATGAGAATCCACTATCTATATACCAAACATCTTTTTTTCTTCCAAGATATATTTCTGACAATAATAGATTTAAATTTTTTTTGGTACTCATGTAAATTTGAGTCCAATGAGATTAGCATATAAATTATTGGGAACCCAAAATAATTTAAAACACTTAACTATAGGTAATATTTAAGATAGTGATTCTGAAATGAAATCAGTAGTATGTCAAAGAGATTGTGGACATATCAAGGAATATCATTTTAATATTTCCTTTTCATTTGATATCTAAAAAATATGGCAATATATGTACTTCCATTAGAACCCTTGACAAATAAAGTATCACACATTTTGGGTAACATGTTATCATTGTCAAGAATAGATATATTTATTTTTCACTTTATTGAAACTCATCATTTTATCAAATTTTTATCTCCCTTGATAAAAATGGATAGATTTGATTTTAAACTTTCAATTTCACTTGTGAGATGTTCATTTTCATTAAGAATAGTATAAAAAATCTATATTTTAGATTCATGAAATTTTGAAATGAAATTAATTTATATATTTAATTTTTCATTTTCTATAAGAGAAGTTTTTATATTTTCTTAAGAAAATTATAGATATGTATGTGTAGTTTTTAAGCCTTCTTGAAAATATTTATTCAATTATTTATTTTGATTAAGAATATCCTTATGTTTTCTCCTAACGTTCTTATATAAACTAGTGATCTTTTAAACTCTATGATCAAGTATTTTTACCTCTTTAATAATTTCCTATACAATGTTTTTTATCATTATATTAATAGTAAGAATAATTAGTGGAGTCACTTACTTGATTGTATGAATCCACTAAACACAAGTTTACCACATCATTTTCTGAACCAAATTTTTTATCAGAATTTGATTCATCAGTACAACTTCATATGACTTCATCTCATTTATTATCTTTCTTTTATTGATTCCTATTATTTTTTCCTTTAATTTTCGGAAATTAGTCTTGGTGTTCCCAATATTTTGTCTCTTATATTAGATTATACCTTGTGCTTAATTAGAAATAAAATCACCATTTTTATTCTCATTGAAATTATATTTAGGATAGTATTTTTAAAATATTATTTAATATCATTTATTCCCCTATATCCTCCCTTTATAACATGTTAAATATCATTTCTATCACTGCTCTATAATTCGGAATTAGAAGAGTAAGTATAATTATTATATTTAAAATCAATTCCATAATTTTTTGTATAATCTTATTTTGAAATTTTATTATGTTCTTAATCATATTGTAACAATGATCCAATAGGATTATCATTTTTATATTTCTTAAAGTTTTTTAATCTCATTTATAACAAAATTTATATCATGAAACTGATTAGGAAGTGATCTAAGATCTCTTTCAACAATAAAAGGGGTTTACAAAGTTTCTATTAATGAATTCATACCGTTTAAAATATTGGTAAATATATGATAATTTTGATTAATAATTTATTCTTTACCCATTTTAAATTATTTATATTCAGCTCTTAAAATTCCTAAATTAATTCTAATGAGATTATGAGAGCCAATATGTGTAACTTGTAAGATCTTAAAATTTTCATGTTCATTTTTACATATAGATACCTGACAATACACATTTATATTTATTTCCAAATAAAAATTATTAATCGCCTTGTAATTTTACAAACACCTTACTGAATCATTAATAACGAATGATTTAGGTTCACCTTCATGTAGATTTTATTGTTTTTTCATGATTTTCTAGTGGTCAATGATATCTTGTTTTAAGAATGATTCCATACTATATTTATAGAATCCATAATCAGTACCATCAAAATGAGGTGGTTTTTTATGAACCTATACATCATTTGAACTTGTTACTTCCATATCAAATAGATTTTTTCCACTTAACGGTTAATTCAGGAAATGGTTAGAAAAAATAAAAATCAATAAAGGGGTTAATATCTAAACCTAATTGTTGGTATCATGATAAAGAATAATAATATAGATCAAATCCTAAATGTTTATGGCTATAATACCAATTATTGTTCCCAAAGGGAAGAAAATAGAATATTCAAGAGGGGGTAAATTGAATGTTTTAAAATTTTAATGTTAATTATATTTGAGTTAAATGATTAATCCAGTGGAAATAAAATTAAATGAAAATAGTGAATTTTATATTAGTTTGGATATAAATGATCCTAATCTAATTTAGAGAGAGATGATAACTAATAACTATGGAATATTACATTGACTTCTTCACACCCGAAGGCACAACCCCATTACAAATCCTTTTTCACATAGAGGCTTAAAACAAAAACTAGCATACCTTTTTCTTATTGGGAGGACAACCCAAAAATCCTAAATTTTTTCCTTATAGAAACAACCGAAAACTAACTTTTTTTTGAGATTCACAACCCACAAACAAATACCATTTAAAGGGTTATTATAAACCACACACACTAAGGCACAAAAAATAATAGAAATAATTACAACACCACAAACCCATATTAAACAATAAAGAATTTGTACGTTATGAGTGTTAGGGAAATAATGTTTAATTTTGTATAAAGGATCAAATGATGTAGTTAATAACACCAATGTATTGTAATAATTGTTGAAGAAACTCACATATGTATCAATTATTTTATTCATTGGACCTCTCAAATATTTATATAGATTTTATTTTTGCACACCATATTTAAAATTTAAAGCCCGCTGTATAAAAATTTTATAAATAAGCACATGAATGTATCTTCAATGAACCACTTCAAATGTTTTAATTCTTATTTAAAAGATAATGGTTCACATGTATCTCTTTCATAAATGAAAAATAATAATCATGTGATTTCTCCTCAATATTCTATAAAACAAATAAAAATTGTATAGTGTAAATCATTAAAACATTTAATACACCTATAAATGATTTCATAATAATGTGTATTAATGTTATTGGAAAAATACCTAAAAATATATTATAATAACTCTTTACATTTCGATTGGTTTTAATTTGAGCATCTCAAGTCCCAAAAATTTTAGAGTAAATATTTATACATTCTTAAACCCATTTAGATCATATTTATTTTATCATTAAACATTTTGAAATAAGTTTTCATAGATTATATATAATTAATTATTAAATTTAGAACAAATAAAACAATAAAAATATTCAATATAAACTTTCAGCAAATGGAAATATGAAATGATATGAAAAATAAATCATAGTTTCTAGTTTTAGAAATATATTATAGAAAATCAAAATTCATGTAAGAAAAATTTTATATGTAGGTATATTTCATGAATGTGAAAATAATAATTATAAAAAAATACATTAATGTAAGAGTTTTAACATAACCAAAATTTTATGTTATCAAATCAACATAGTTGAGTAAAATGTAACTGAATCTGTTTACATTGCTAATTTTACTTATGAAATTTTATGTATATGAATTTGTAATGTATTTAAATTTATGTACCCAAAATACTACATATCCAAATTCACATATAAAAATGGTTTATGTAAAAAAATCAATTAAGTAACCAAATTTTCATAAGAAAATTATTTACATATGAAAGAATCTATGTAAGGGAATTCTTAACGTAATAATGTTTTAAAAATATATAAACAGTTTTACTTCTAAAACTTTATTCCTAAATTATAGATTCCAAAAATAATTTTCATATATTGGTAAAAGTATCTTATATTTATAAAATTTTATAATATTTCCAAAACGTTAGAAATATCTTTAATTAGACTTGTATATGTCAAGATATTAGTGAAAAATTAAAACAGATTGAACCTACCAAATTTTAGAATTATGACTAAATAATTATAGTAACATAAACTAAATTTTAGACCTCCAAACAATCTGTTCAACATATCTTGTTGTTAAATTATATATATGTAATCGTTTTATCTTTCCAACTCATCAAGTATCACTCAAATTTGAGTTTTTATCCCAATTTATGGTCTAAATATGGAAGGTAACTAATTCTAAATTTTTTGATATGTGGATTAGAATTTGGCTATGTGGATCAAAATTTGGCTAGATGGGAATAGTAAAAAATATATATAAATGAGTTTTTATGTCTTAAATGAAATACTTATAATATAAACTCATCATGAAACCTGTACAACATGTTTTAAATAATAAAAAAAATGAAATCTAATGATAATTTAAGCAAATAAATTTAAGAATATGAGTAAATATACTCTAATAAATATACAAGACAATAAAATAAAAATAAAACTTAATAATGAATTGAGAAATTATAATGAATCACTTTATAATATTAATACTTATGTTAAATGGAATAAAAAAATAAAAATTTTCAATTATCTAAATATGAACTGGTTTAAGGAGCCACTAGACAAAATGTCGGGGATGACAACTAAGCATATTCAAAAGTGGGGTTTTCTATGATGCTGTCAAGGTGTATAAATATTAAAGTATATTCTCTATAGTATGAAATATTCCTCTATTTTGTTGGTCCACATGTGGTGGAACCAAAAAATTATCAAGATAAAGTTTCCTTTAGAGTCAAGTACACTTGTTACCAAAACCCATGGGGAATTTGTGAGGATTAAAACACTTATGGAATAAAGTATGTTTATGGATAATATGATATTAAATAAGGGTTCAAGAACACTAAAAGTTATACCAACTTTCATTAAACACATATTTTGGAAAAAAACATATAACATGTTGTTGAGATAATGTTTTCTTGAACCCGTTGGTCTAATGATCTCATATCAAATTTTTCTAGGGCCATAAGATGGCCCCCACAAGCATTGTGACTTTTCTTTTTCTCTATTATTTTTTCTTAAGACATGAATGGAACAAAATAGTGAGTGGAGACTTGATTTTTTCCCAATATGACATTTTTGGAGTTTTTACTTGATAAGTTTTTCATCTATTTCACTTGCAGTTTAAGTTCATTAGATTTGGACTTATTGAGAGTTAAAGTTTAAGGTCATACAAATTTGAACAAATGCTACTGAATTTTAATTTCATACATATTTGAACTATAAATTTGTGATGATTACCAAATAATGGACAAAAAAATATAACATGAGGTATTTTATATTACCAGGATATACTATCATAAGAAAATGGTGTACACAATTTAAGGTCAGGATACTTAGACCAACATGTGAGATATAAGTTTGCAGCTGATCCTAGGATAGAATATCCATGCATCACTAAGCATCCTATAAATAAAATAATATTAAAAACATAATTTTTAGAAATATATTCTCTTTAAAAACCAATATTATATATAGGAATGTGTGTTTTTATATGATTCATATAGAAAATTTCAGTTTGGTAAGTTTAAGGTCATGTTGGTTGGACCACATGTCATTCAGTTTAAAGACTTCTGAATAGGACTTGAAATATAATAATTCTTATTAAATGAGTGATAAAAATACATAATAATGTAAAATTAAAGGTATTCTAATCAATTTGGGTATCGAGGTTATAGAATGTGTAAATTATAACTCAATGTTCTCAAATCCACAAACAATGATATAGAAAATATTAGGGATGACCATTGATCATATTCTAATAGAAAGTTACACTATGATGTTATATAGGCATATGAAGATGAGTGGATATTATTCTTAGGAAAAGATATGAATCTATTTTTAAGGTATATGTATGGTGGCACCAAAACTTTTCTAAGAAAAGGTATCCTTTGTAGTTGAGTACAATTATCATAGTTTTCTATAGACTATTTGTGAGGATTAAAATACTCTAGGAATGAAGTATGTTGTATGTGAAAGGAAAAAAAAATATGTTTTAAGAATTATAAATTTTATATAATTGTGTACTGAACATAGTTTTAGGCTAATGAGGCATGGCATGAGGTTGAGTTCAGGGTCCTAACTCTCAATGAGATTTAAGGTCACATGGTTTTGATGAAAAATTCCGAAGGGATTAAGGTCACACAAATTTAACTATAAATAATATGATAGTCCAAGGGAATTCATATAGTTTGTGGTTATAATTATTGGACTAAATTTCATATAATTTTACATCATGAGATAAATATGTAACCTCTAATTTTTTTGAATTGGGTTTAATTGCAAAAAAATTTGTATTTGGACATAGGATAATGGATTTAGGAATCACTACATATCCTACAAGGTTAGTAATCAAGACACACTTTGTTCTGGGATCTCTTATATAGGTCTAACCCATGTGTTGAAAAGATTTATTATTTCATATAGATCCTTTTCATGAAAAAAATAAAACAAACCTCTCGCAGTGTTGACTGAAGAAGACAACCCAACATGAATGAGTGGGAACTCCACAACTAAGACATAGTGATGGATTTGATTAAGATTTGTGGATAAGCCTAAGATAAGAGATCCAATAATCACTATATATCATGTGAGGATATGTATCAAGAAATATATTGTTCCGATTTTTTCTATATATATCTAACTCTTATGTAAGAGAGGATTTTTTAGAAACTTGGTAAGGGATCATAACTGGGAACATCTCCATAGCTTGTACCCAATATAGGAGATCCGGTAAAGTTTTCAGGATTTATTGCTGGGCCTAATATAGGAGATCCTGAAATCACTATATATACATTGAAGATAGAAATACAACTACATATAGTTCTTATTATATGGTAATTTTCTGTCCTTGGTTATGTGAACTATGACATTTAGGATGGCCTATTTAATCATAGTAATCAAATTATCGATGAAAGAAATAAATTAAACCTATATATATCAAGGTCTTATATAGGGAGTGAAATTTTTATTCAAATAATTTGTGTAAGGGATTAGGATATGAGATATAACATCATTATGTATACTATGATAATAGGAATAGAGTCACACACAGTTCTTGGTAATCAGAAAATTTTACATGAATGGGGATCCATGTTACAATGAACTCTAACATGGATCTAGATCTAATGTAAGAGAGTTTGGCCATACATATTAGGATGTTTTGAGTTGTTTAAGGACTTATAATATGGACTAAATTTTATTTAGTTTAACACTACACTGAAAGGATGAAACTACCTCTTGGATTTCAAACATGGGTCATCTCACTTTCACTAATCAAGACAATCAACCAAAACATATATGATAACATGAGTCTTGATAAATGTGAGGAAAACATATGAATAGAGGATTACCCAAGTCACATAAGAGTTTCTGCTAGGGTAAGGTATTAAAAAGTAGTTTAAAGTCTTGGAATAAAGACCAATGAGACCCTCACATGGATCTAGTTCCTATGTGATGTGAAAGAAGTTTATGGTAATGAGGATTTATGGATGGACCCATAATAGAATTTCTTGGAATCAATATGTATCATATAAGGATAATATTCATGAAAAACGTTTTTATTATAATATTAGCGCATATTTATGTGGATTAGGCTCTCATGTAGGACAATGGATCATTTTATTTAGTCGAGGTTATGCACTAGGAATTACAACACAAGTCAAGCTTTGATCCTAGGGAAAAATACATAGGATATAGGGAAATATGGGTAGTTTAAATTCATGTAGAATGGAATGAATAATTTACAGTTTAACATCTTGCATAAATGATTATTTCCAATTATTTTAGAGTCTTTTAGAATAAACTTATGTGGAAGTAATATATTTTATTTCCATGATTCTCAGACCGATGTGTCATGTAGGTTGGGGTCTTATGACAATGATTAGGACTAGATGGTATAATATCTTGTAGTGAGGACACATATATAATTTATTTTTATGTCATGAATCTAGGATGTATGGTTACCCACCATGAAATTATGTAAAATATTTCTTGAGAAATATTTCATTTTTAGGAGGTGTATGCACTCTCCATTCATCATGATCAGTGAGTAGGAATTATTGGAGTATGCTTGATGTATGACATAAGTCCCTTCCCATTTTGGCTCAAGTTATGGAGGATTATTACCAAATATCATTAGTTATTTTATATGTAATTCCATTTCTACCTAGAGGAACAATAATAGGTGAACCTTCTTATTAAATGCTCCTGTGATCCGGTTATGATGGAATTTGAGGTTTTGAAACACATGAAACCTTTTCTCATCGATTTATTCTATCTCATCCAATCATATTTGAGACTAATAATCTTTTAATAAATGGTTATATGTAGAAATGAAAATTCAGGGTAGCTAAACCTTAATAGGTAGGGTCACTTCTATTCTATACACAAGCGCATATAGGGTCACTTTCATAGTAGTTCATGTTATGGTGTGAAAAACCCAAAATGCATGCATGAGTTTATCTAGAAATGATTTTTTTTTATCTTTTTCCACTATAATACATAGGATGCTTGATAGATTTTTATTAAACTAATCTATCTATCCTGTTTCCACTACATTGTAGTAGGATTAATGGTTGGACTTCATATAATATTCTTGATAAAAAATTAAACTCAAAAGAATAAAAATTTGTTCTGTCGTCTCTCAGTATTATGTGAAAAATGACAAATCTGGTAATGATATTTAACTTCATGAAATTGATGATATCCTTTCATTAAAATTCTTTTAGTGGTATTAAATTAGTCTATTTAGAGAAAAATTAATTTATAGAAAGGATATACTTGAACTACCTAACTGTAGTTGGGTGATATAAATCCATGCAATTAACTCCCAAAATGGAAAAAATCCAAGAGCAGTTGGAAATATAAATTAATTCTAGGGTCTGATAAATAAAGTTCACATGTATCTAGAAAGTATGTAACTTCCTAAAAAACTCTACACAATCCTACATCATTAATAATAATAAATACCCTAGTCTTCTTATTGGATGAGAGATTTTTATTTTTATCTGATGGGATCCACAAGTTCCTAAATGGAATTCTGAAAAAAAGTGAGACTATTCCCTACTTCAATGAATCTAATTAGGACTCCATCACAACCTCATTTGTATAGTACTTTCTTAGAGTTTTGTCCATCATTGATAAAAAAAGTTAATTTTCCAATGACAAAATTTCTATTTCTTGGCTCGATCTTTTGGAAGAATCTTGTTTTGGAAGAATTATAATATGGGGTATATACATATTACTTCAAGATTAGTAGGTGAAGTAATATTTTTATATCACTATGATTTAGTGCAATTTTTTTATTTACATTAAATTATTGTTGATGAATGGTGAAATAACCCTATGATGTGTGATACAAATGACAATTTCATCTTGATTTATGTCAGCTAGGACCATGGCCACACTATACAATGCATCAACCCATAAATCATGGGAAAAAAATAAAATAAGATAAAATTGGTTTGAAATGGAATTCCACTATAAATCCTTATTAATAATCATGAAAGGGGATTAATTACTCATGTTTAATGGGATATTCACCATTATTTTTATTTAATAAGAAAATTGAGTCTCTCATGATATTCTGGTGTTTCATTGGTATATACATGGATGAATTTAATACAATGACGTGTGATTGGTATTCTACAAATTTGTTTGTGAATCCTTATGTAAATATGAAGAAATATGAAAAAATTACTCTAGATGGATAGAAAAAGATGATCCTCAGACCAACCTAGTTGAACCTTGGATCTTCCATTTTTTCCTCTTTAGGGATTCTTAAAGAAACATCAAAGTATATTTCCCATATATGAGAATTTTATTGGATAGAAAATACTTCTTCATCCGGGAGATATATATGCATTCAAACCTTTTCTGATATATGGTGTTTTGTGAAGAAATATACCAATTTTTATCCCTTAACATATTACTATGGTATAAACCAAATGTCAAACTGTTGAAGGATAATCATCCAATGTTCCAAACATCTAGTCAGTATGGGATGATTGAGGATGTATTTTAATATATCTATATGGGATATAAAATGGACCTCATGGTGTTTCATGTAGTGACATCAATTATGAACCATGAAGATCAATGTGAGGTAATTCTTCTCAATTTCAGGATATCTAGTATTGATATCAAACATTGTCACATTTAGATAATAAATACTGTTTTCTTTTCTTGTGATATTTATCTAAGAATGGAGTTCTCTAAGAGACCAATATAGTGATTTTATATACAATATAAGTGGTTTTATTACACCAGTGTCATTAATATTATTTGTTTCATGATATATCTATTGATATTTTAAAAATATTCTGGACAATTTTGATTGGACTAGTAAGTGGACCCTTTTTTCAATGACCACATAAAGAGAAATAACCAGACGATAAGGTTAGATATAAAACACATAATATTTTTAAGGAATATTTGATGTTCTCATAAATCATAGAGATTATGAGGAGTGGGAATATCGAGTATCGCTTTGGTCTTATCATAGTTCACTTTGATGCCAAGATGGTGTACCATGAAGATCAGAAATTTACTTGATGTCACCATGAAATAACACTTCTGGGGGTTCCTTTTTTAAAAAGTACTCTTGATGTTTTTTGAATAATGTCTCCAAATTAGTAGGATGATCATATTTTTTATGATATTAAACCACTAGGTCATAAAAATTACACTAAAAAATATTCCCTATTAAATATTTGAAGATATTATGGATAAAACATTGGTATGTGGAATCAAAATTATTCAAACCAGAGGGTATTACTTGGTAATAGTAAACTCCTTGGGGTTACCTAAATGTGGTGTCTTATTCATATTTTGGGATATACATGTCTAGTTTTAAAAGGAATATTATTTTATGACATAAAGGGCTTGGAAGACCATAGTCACATAAATTATTAGTTTAGTGATTAGAATAGGGAATTCATCCATTAGGAAGTGCTGATTGATATTGTAACATACCAACTCGAACCACTGAGTCTGAGATGAATTTCTACATAACCTCATGCACATCTCCCCATATAAAAGAGGTTTCTGAATAGTAATGAGGGTCTCAAGTGAAATCTTGGGGAAACTATACCCTTTGTATCATGTCATAAGATCGATAATAATGAATAAAAAAATAAAAAACAATCAGAGTAAATGAAAAAATTGAATAATGACATACATATGGGAGATTCGAAAGTGGTAAGCCTATCCATAGTAAAAAGCAGAAGAAATATAAAAGATAAATGTAAATAAACAACCACATGTGGGGTTATCTAGTGTATTTCCTAGTCCACTCTAGCTTTATGCTCCACCGCTCACCGTATTCCATAGGGCCCCTACCCTTCATTGGATATCTGGTCATGAAATCTACTAGCGCACTAAAATTATGAAGCGGGGTGTGTGTACAAGACTTTGTAGGAAACCACCAATATAACCTTATTATAAGTGAATAAAATATATATAACAATATATATCATGACATAAGTAAATGCTCAATAAACATACATGTGTTGAGTCATAATGCGCTGACCAAGCTTCCATGATTCCCAGCCCACCTGCTTCGGCTCATTGCCTATAAGAATGTTAAGAAAACACATACCTTAATCAAGGTCACATAGATTACCCACCCTTCTGATGGTTGTTATAGGAATTTTATATGTTCTTTTGGGTCTATATTTGGTCCACTTATCCTTTCAATCACCCACGACCCAATTTCATAAGAATATATGAATAGTATCTACCAGAAAGACACTATTATTTCTCCTCTATAGGGGTAGCCACATCCACCTTTAAGAATGTTAGGACCGCGTCTGGATGGGTAACTATCCCCTCAAGGCTCTACCTTTGTATCTCAATATCTGCCAGCAAGCCACTATGATTTCCCCTCTACAGTGGTATCCATGCCCACTTTAAGGTTGTTTAGACTACATCCAAATGGGTAACTGACCACTGGACCATGTAATTCCCACCCATAAGGCTCCACCTGTGTACTAAGTATCCTCCATATAGACACTATTATTTCCCATACACAGGGGTATCCATGCCCACCTTTAAGGATGTTAGGACCACATCGGGTTGGGTAACCTCATACACCCAACCATAAGGCTCCACCTTAGTATATTGGTACCTGCAACACAATTCCATAGGATATGAAACTCCCAAACAAAATGTGTCATAGCAAGGAATGATATGTCACACCAAGACCAAAGTCAATATAATCACACATAAAAAATTATTCCCATGGATACTCACACACCCACATGCAATTCATCACAAGAATGGGTTAGTCCAACATAAGAATCACATCATGATAACATCATACATACATACACACACACACACACACACACACACACACACACACACACACACACACACAGATATATATATAGATATATATATATATAACCCAAAATGGGAAGTAACCACCAAACTCAAGGTCTTCTGTGTCAACGGAAAGGATAAACCACCCTATGTGGTTTGATACACCTCCTCACGACCTTATTATTGTAAATACGACCCATCAAAGTATTGGGTTTTTGGAACGTCGATGATCAAGGTATATAAAAGGATTTCTAGAACCAAATTTTTTATTTTATTTAAAAAAGAAATAAAATATTTTATGCGATGATAAATTATCTCTCTTGGATAATTTTTGAATTATTAATTAAAATATCACATGTGATGATATTTTATCTCTCCTAAATAATTGTAAAATTATCATTTATATTATCATATGTGAGGATAATTTTCCTTCTTGAATAATTTCAAAATTATCATTTTAAATTATCACATGCGATGATAATTATATTTATTGGATAATTTTAATTTATCATTTAAAAAAAATCATGTGTTAAAAATTATCGTTCAGTAATAGCACTGTTGTAATTTCAAAAAAATCATCAATTGATAATTTTTTTTCAGATTACACAAAATAATTCAATGTTTTATCCCTTTAATAGTTTTTGATAAATTATTCACCAATAAAAATCTCAATTATTGTTTAACTACTTTTTTTTTCAAAATTATCCTTTGATAAATGGTCATAATTATCATTTATTTTAACAAAATTATCCTATGATAATTTTATAGATTTTATCCTCAGAACAAATTACCTCTGTAATTATTTTTTATCAATTCTAAAAAGTTTCCATCGATAAAACAAAATTATTATCTTTTGATAATATAGAAATTATCCTTTGACAATTTTTAATAGTTTATCCATGATAATTCAAAGTTTTATCCTTTGATGCTTCTATCAATTATCCTTTGATAATTTTATTTACTATTTTTTCTTGATAATAAAAAATAATAAACCTTTCATAATTTTAATAAATTATCTATAATCATACTAAGTGATTATATATATATATATATATATATATATCTTTTGATAATTTTCTAGAAAATTATTCCTATGTAATTTAGTTCAATTAATTTCCCATTAAATTTTCATTTTAAACCCATTTTTAGTTGAAATTCATATGAAAAAAGAAAAAAAAAATAAAAAGTAAAATTTTAAAAAAGTGGATGAACACCTTCACAACACCCTAGGAAGAATAAGCTCGTGGTCTCTGACTGACCTAGAACAATACGAAAGATGGATCGATGTTCACCAATGTGTAGAAAGGTATTTCTCAGACTCATGAGTGAGACTCCAACATATAGGACCCAACTAGTTAAAGGAATCCAAACACGTATGGGGTATCCAAAACTAAAAATTAAATACCAAATTTTTGATCCGTTATTCAATCTAAAATTGAATGTAGAGTCATTTATTTCACCCATCTAGTGTGTTGAAGGATTTTCTATGTTCAAAAAATTTAAATACGAGGTTTTAGATCTTACCATGGGACAAGAATTGTGGATGATCCAAAAAAGAGAAGAGGATTAACAATGAAATTATCTTTTAAGAATTAAATAATAATTAAATTATTAAATAAAAAAATTTAACAAGAGGACAAACCAAAAATTCATCGCTTACAAAAGTTATACTCTA
The DNA here is from genome assembly GCA_963277665.1 of Viscum album. NCBI lineage: Eukaryota > Viridiplantae > Streptophyta > Magnoliopsida > Santalales > Viscaceae > Viscum > Viscum album. The sequence goes on from OY728164.1 coordinate 994,555,920, forward strand.
CGTAGGGTAAAACCACCATTTTGAACTCAACCGTAGTCCCAGATTTTTCATAAGATGCACCTTTTGGGAGATATTAATTATTTATTATTTTGAAAAATGGAATAGATAAATAATTAAAATTAAAAAGTTTTTTCTCATGAGAATGGTGTCTAAACGTCTGACGCTTACAAATTGTATACCTCGTCTTGGGTAAACATCGTGGTTTATCTCTAACCATGGTCTCAGATTTCCCATATGACACACCGTCTTAGAGATATTAAATTATTTTAAAAGTAATATAATAACAATTATTAAATAAATTATTTTCATGAGCGAGGATTCCAAACGTCCGACACGTAAAATTGTTTTACCTTCCCTAGGGTAAAAACCACATCGTAAACCTATCAGTGGTATCATATTTCTCATATGATGCATCATTTTTGAGTTATCAAATTTTTTTGAATTTTTTTCTACACTTAATATATTATATTTAATATTTTTATTTTGTCACCCCTAAGGCTTTATAAGACATGGAATCTCACACTAACTCAGTGTTTGACTCCGAAAATATTCTATTGAATATTTAAAAGTGTTAACTTGATATTTTCTCTTATGCACAACCTTTAACACATTATTAAGTTATTTCACTAATAAATCATTTTTTCCTAATTAAGATATTATTAATTTATCATAGGAAAATTTTTATTATCATTGTAAAAATAAGGATATTATAGAGATCCATAAAGACAATGAAAAAATTGATATTAACATTATTATTCTTGACCAGAATGTTATTGGACAATAATTTTGGATACTGGACTTCCCTAAAAAAATTTCCTTGATAAACATATCAACTTCAACATCGACTTTGGCAGTGCAGGCCTGATACATTCTAAACACTTCTTGTTTGAAAATAGGGTGATCCTCTAGTAGTCTGAAGAGATGGGTAGCTAGCTCAGAATCCATCCTAGGAATCTAAGTATAATTCCAAGAAACACATCCCAATACTATTTTAGGAATGTGATATATCCCTAATGCTCTATAAGGGTCATAGAATAACCAATCAACATATGTTGAAGATCTTCCTCCATACTGAGATTCACCCATTTGAGTGCATCAATGTTGTTGAGAAACCTTCTCTTAATTTTGGAGAGGCATCTCTAAGATCCTCCTCCTCCTACACTTTCTCTATCTCAATGTCATTAGTACCATAAGATAAAGGATAATTTTGGGATTTAGAACACAATATGGGGTAATTTTCACCTCCTAAAGATGATGAATAAGTTTTTTTTTGGATTTGGAGGGTGCTGATGAAGAAGAATCATTATCAAGGGAATCCTAGCTTTGTTTATCTCACTTCCTACTATTTTATAGGGTTAAATGGGGTGCCAAAATAATGATATCTAGGAGATGATATGGAGGGATAATTATTGGGTGAATTATCATGAGGAGAATCAATATCTTCTTTAGAATCATGACAACCTTTTGGTTGGTTAAGTTTAGCTGACACATTAAAAATCATGAAAATGAGGGTATATTTGCTTGCATCTTGTGCTCATATCTTTAAATGTTTTCCCTTATTATCTAGTGGGAACCTCATATCCTAGTAACTCCCAAGATTTGGAATTATCACATTAATCTAGTTGATAGGAAATACATAATCTCCACCAAGATTTCTCCATGGATTGAAGAGAGTATCTTCCAGGTGATTGGGTGCAGGGATTCATATAACATCATCTTTTATTAACTTCTTTCCACCCCTCTTATAGATACCCACACACACACACACACACACACATATATATATATATTGAGACTCCTAGGATTTAAACACATTTATTAGGAGGCCATGACTTCAAACACATGTAGCAGTTCCCTCATCATATCCCCAAATATTGAAATATTCAATCAATGTATAGGTAAATTCCTCTGCTAAATTTTGTTGGTTGGGTTTTTTGTCTTCTGTGGGTTAGATTGGCCTTGTCTACCCACATGCTAATGTTTCCGGAATAGCTGTATGATTTTTAACTGGTCTTCCAAGATGATAAGATTTAGATGAACCTTTGAAGATTTAAGAGTAGATAGACACCCCTATTGGTCCCAATAAACTTTCTACCTATGAGTTTTAGTTGCATAAATGGATTAAATGAGGAAGTGACCTAGATATTGAGATTGAAAAATATTGCACCTTCTATTACCACTTTGAATCCTATGGACTTTTAATTGATCTACCTATTTTTTGGGGATTTCAAGTTCACATTCCTGTTATTCATCATAGAATGGGTTTATCAAGTGGATGATATTGACCGAATCGAATTATGACACTTTATATAATGAGGGTTTTGTTTGGAAGTTTGGTTCCCACCTTTGAAATGTTGTGGGAAATAAGTCTTGAAGTGTCTAAAATGGATTTTTAGGTGGATGAGATTATTTATTTCATTACTTATTCTTTTTATATTGATTACATTGTCCTTTAAAGGGATTTAATGAAAAAACAACATCGATCATTATAGAGTAAGATTACATCAGAACTGATTGTTTCAATTTCTCCATAAGTATGGAGTGGGACCAATTGAATAATTTCCTAGTCATCCAGTCAAAAAATTTATATACATTCCTTGATAGAATATCCTATAATTGTATATCCTTTTCCAGAAAAGTGATGAAGAAGCATGTCACTGGTTTTGGGGACTTACCCAATTTGACCTTTCCCTAATCAAAGATCTTATTGAAGAAATATTTGAAGACAAAATAAAATTGAATAATATTCCTTAGTATTTTATGATAGGGGGAATAGTTTGGGTGGTCATCTAAACCAATTTCATAGAGATTAAAATATTCTAGTGGCTTTAGATGATTGTTCTCATTTGTTTCCATCAAAGTGTTCTTTCTTGACAGAATAATTTTTTATTCATTTATTTAAAACATGGATGGTTTTATTCCTTAATTCCTTATTAATAGAGATTTAATTGTTATTGTGGATGTTCATGGGAAGGAATTATGTGGTATTGTTTTTTTAGCACTGGTTTATGTTTGAACACTACAACCTCAACTTTACTATAACTTTTCACATTTGGGGTAGGAGTGGGATGATAGTTAATATTCTTCTGTCATATGGTATCATCCATGTGTTTTTTATGACTAAAAACTCTTAAAATAAACTTGGAAAATTCATGGAAATCGATGGTGTTTACAACCCAACTCAAATATTTTCTATGCCGATCTCCAACAATTTCTCTTTGGAAAGAAACATGTTGAGGTAATATGAAAAACCCTTCCACCACATTATGAATTATAAGACCCTATCATTTTTCAATTTTTTATAGTTCAAGAGATCAAAGATCATATTTTTCCTAAGCATTGAGGTAAATTCATAAGGAAACTTCCATCAATTTTTTTTCTAAATATGAAACAAACCCAGATAGACAATTAGTGTGAAAAAAACTATTACTTAAAAGGTTTACAAAAAACATCTATGTTTATATTCTTATTGCTACTCAAGTATCACTATCATGGTGTTTCACTAGGAAAAGAAGTGATTTAAGTGTTATTCTAGACCCCTTTACCATTAAAGGTTTGGAAGGTGGAATTTATAAAGTTGGGTATAGGAGGAGTAGCATCCACACATTCAAGATATGACTTTGTTTTCAGTTTTATTAGTTCACATTTCCTTTATATTACTTCCATTTAAGAAACAAGGGATTGAATTTAGTCAATAATTTCTAGTAGAATGATTTCGTGATCCAATTATTATGTAGAATCTATAGTGGGATCTAAATATGGTTAACTTTCATATGTGGGCCATCGAGATTCAGTCTGTACTGGATTGTGGCTACTTGCCCAAAATTATTAAGACTAATGTCCTAATAAAGGAAAGTATTGATAGTATCGGACTATAGGGGTTAAGTAGATGGGTTTTTAGACATGAATCCTATTTAATTTCTAGGCTCCATTCAAACAGATTAATCATTTTTATCTATTTGATAAAGTTTTCTAAAGGTGCTGCATTGGCCTGTGCCTGAGAAATGTACTCTGTTGGAATATTTCCTAAATTTAACTCAACATTAATCCATTTTAATTCCTCTATATCACCTTTTTATTTTTCCAACTTCTCTTTAATGGAAGGATTTTTAACCTCTTTAGGTGGTGAGTGGAATATAGCTACCCCTTTCCCTTTATTAATGCACTACTACAAAACAAGACTTTAATAGTGCTAAAATAGGTCTTTATATGTGCTAAAAAAGTGATGACTACTGTAGTGAGGTTAAAAGGCCTAGAATTTTATCAGTTCCATAAAAGCACTAATAAAGGGGTGATTTATCAATGATAAAAAATTGTTGATAAATCAACCTTTTATCAGAACTTTTAAAAGAGCTGATAAACGACAAAATTTATCAACATATTTATTGATCATTGATAAAGGGACCCTTTATCAGTGTTTCTACAATCGTTGATAAAGGTACCCTTTACCTGTGATAATAAATGCGCTGATTAAGTAGTCCTTTATTGACACTACTAAATGATTTGATAAAGGGGAATACTGCAATTTAATATTACTTCACACTAAAACACTGAAAATAGGGCCTACTATAGTGTGTTGTAACAACACACTACACCACCAAAAAAAACAAAAAAAAAATAGAAAAATTAGATAAAAATACAGAATTTAAATGAAATAAATTTTACAACACAAATACAATAAAAAACACTAATATAGAGAAAATAAACACACCTATAGAAAAGAAAAATCCACCCTTACTCGAGTAAAATAACACACCTATATAAGAAAAAAATTATTATGTTAGTAATAATATAAATAAATAAATTAAATATAATGTAATGGACTGAACCATCCTGGTCCTTTACTTTTCCAAATTTTTAAGTGTTGGGGTGTCTTAGGCACTATCGGTGAGTCAGGATGATGTCAATGTCGGTGGAAATGTGTCACCGTTGTGTCACCTATCGGTGCCACTAATCGGTCTCACTAATCTATCTCACATATTAGTCTCACCAATCGACTTAACTGATCATATTCACTAATCAACTTCAATGATCAGCTTCACTGATCAGCTTCACCGATTAGCTTCACTGATCAGCTTTACCAATCAACTTTACAGATCAGCTTCATTGATCAGCTTCACTGATCAGCTTCACCAATTAGCTTCATTGATCAGATTCATAGATCAGCTTCACAGATCAGCTTCACTGATCAGCTTCACCATTCATCTTCACCGATCAGCTTCATTGGTCATCTTCACATATCCCCTTCACTGATCAGCTTCACCAATCATCTTCATTGATCAACTTCACTGATCATCTTCACTAGTCTCACCAATCAGTTCTACCCATCAATCTCACTAATCAGCCTCACTGATTAGCTTCACCAAATCAGCTTCACCCAATCAGCTTCAGACGATTATCTCCACCGATTAGTTTCTCTGATCAGCTTCACCCGACCAGCTTCACCCAATCAGCTCCACCGATACGTTTCACTGATTTTCTCCACATACCAGCTTCACCCGATTAGTTCCACCAATAAACTTTGCTGATTCACTCCACTAATCAGCTTCACTAGATCCGCTTCAACTTATAAGCTTCAACCAATCAGTTTCACCGATTAGTATCAACGATTGGTGCCACCGTAGGGGTTTTAGGGCTTCTTTCCCTAGTTTTACCGTAACACCTCTTTTAAGTATTCTTACCCTTTTTAATATGGTTTATGGTAATTTTAATCCCATAAATGATGTTTTAAATCCCCTAAGAATGGGGGGACCTTTGAGTTACCAAAATGTGTTTCCTTTCCTACCTTTTCCCCACATTTTTCAGCTTCCCATGTTTTCCAGTTTTACCCATGTTACGTGTTTTTCTCCATTTAAAGTAAATATATTTTCTAAAAGCCATTATATCCACCATCTATGAGGATAATTATTAAATCCCAATAAATTCTAACATGTGAAACCGCCCAGCTTCATGCTTAAACCACAATCCTCTTTTTAAGAAATTTGAGATTGCACATCCCATAACTCTAGGTTCAGGCCTTTTGACACACCAATATATTTTTCTTCCTTGGTCCCTTTATTTTCCTTTGTGAACTTGAAGTCCCTATTTTGGAGATGAATCATGTTCCCATGATGGATCCCTTCCCACTCAGACTTGGAGTCCTTGTAATTTTTCCTCTACAAGTTGCGCATCCCCAGTTCTTGGTACCAGGAGAAAACATCAATCCTTGATCATATAGGTAGTAGTTCTTCATTCATCTCTATTTATTTTTCATCATGCGGGGTGAGTATGATGATGTTCCCTCAGGACGTAGATGAAATAAACTTTAACTAATATTATTAATGGACTCTTAAATAATGAAAGGGTGGGAATGATGATGTTGATATTGCTGTGTTTTACCATCATTTTATGTTGTGAACTGTATGGAATCATGTCCACTGAAAATCATGGTTGTTGGTGGTCCCTTCTTGCAAACTAATGAAGCTCTATTTTTCTAGATTGTCTTGTTATTAAATGGATGTAACATTAAAAATTGTTAATCATATAAACTTGGTTGATTAAATGGATTCCCGATGGATAAGATCCCCAATGTGATCACCTCGACTAACCAAACGGAAGGAACTTAATGAATGGTGTGGCGAAATCTAAAACTCCCTTGCTCTAGTTTGGTAATATGCATGGTTGTTCTATTTAATGTTTGTGGGGTGACTCAAAAAGGGGGATGTAATATTTTGGTTGAGAATTTTTTGGCCTACTAATCTGAGGCTGTATGGAGACGGTATGTTGGGGCTTGGTTTGGTTCCAATACTTCAAGGGATCTCACAGATCCCTTTTATTTTGACTTTACAAGAGAACTGGGTGTGAATGCTTAAATGTCTGCTTGGCTGTTTTTCCTTCAGTAATTGTTTTGGCTTGTGGCTATTCCTATTAGTTGTCTGGTAGTGAAGGAATATTTAAATGGAATCACTTAAACATGATAACGAGAATAGTTAAAATGAGAGATTGTTTTCTAGAAATGGGTTGGGCTCTAGTTGTGGCTATTGTGTATTTGTGCATGCAGGGATAACAACAAGAGGGGTTGTGTATGGGATGAATTTTCAATTTTGGAACCCCTAGGTTGGGATGAGTGTTTTATTTCCAATATGTATAATTCTCAGTTCTTGTGTTTCTTATAAGAACCCACCCATGTTTAGAACTTTTTACCGAACACTCCCATTTCATGGGGGAGGGTTTTTTATGAGTGACTGGTTATTAGCTCATTTCTACTCCCTATCCTAGGTAGCCCAAGATTCTTTGGGTAGGGTCTGATGGCCTAAGGTTCATTATGACCCAAGACTCTTTAAGCATGGTGTGTTGTGGTGGTTGGACTAGGTGTGTGCATGCATGTTTGTTTCCCTAGAATCTTTGGGATGAGGCCTAGGTGTCTTCGGGTGTGGAAGTGGTTATTCTGGTCTTGGTGTCTCCGGACATGGCAGTGGTTGTTGTGGCCCGAGTTTCTACAGGAATGGTTATGTGTTGTTGTTGTGGCCTAGGTGTCTACGGGCGAGATGCGTGGTTTTGGTGGCCATAATGTTTTTTTGGGGAAGAAATGGGACTTTAGTGGAACTTATGGGAGAGGTTTGATGCGTAGGATGTCCTAAATAACCAGTGGGAAAACGGTGTGGGGTACCCAAATATCGATGTGTTATTACTATTAATTTATCTAACTCGTGTTATTTGGGGAGTGTTCCTTGGTGAGGCTGGGTGGATAGTTTCCTTGCTAAGTGTTTTGGTTACCTATTTTATCATGGGGTATTAGAATGTCTCCCCACTTGTGCACAAGAGCTTTTGGTTTTCCTTACTGAGTATACCTGTATACTCACCCTACATATATAAAACTGCTTTCAGGTTTCTAGGAGCCCTTTGAGGACCGTACCAGATCTTACTAGCTCAGGCTTCCAGAGTTTTCATTGTGGATTTTCTTTCTTTTGGTACTTTTCATCAGAGTTTTCTTGTACCTTGTATAAGTTTATTTTGAACATGCATATGGGAATAAATTTTTGTCTTTACTTTTAATTTCAATTTTTGGAGTTGTTTGGGATTTACTGTCTTATCTACCGATATTATTAAATAAAAAGGGTGATTACTTTCATTTTACGTGATATTATATACCCTTGGTGCTAGTCTTTACTCTGGGGCCTATTGAAGACTGGAATCGGGGGTTATTATCTCTCCTTCGACTTGAAGAAGGAAGGGTCTGACAGTTTTATGTCCCTTTCCTCATCTTGGTGAAGGTGGGTCATGATAGAATGGTATCATAGGTGGTGGTTGAGAGATAGTATGTAGTCTGAGGTTAGTAATAGTGAGGATTCTATGGGATGGTAGGGAAACAATGTTAATAAATCTTGGTTCATGAAATAGGCTAGGGAAGACAGGTTAGGGCATGAGATTTTAGCCCCCCCCTGCGATCCAATATAAGGATTATGGGCCTACCGAGTGACCAGGTGAGGCTACACTAATTGTAGGGTAGAGACCCTAGGAAAGTTATATGCATCATTATGAATTGTTTTCTTGTGTGTATTAGGTGTTTTGGGAATTTAAAAAAAATTAAGCAAAATTTAAAAGGAATCTTCTACACTACTCGGGCTTAGGCATTCCTTATTTACCTTGTAGTTATAGAACCCGGACGATGTCCACAAGTAGTGCAGGTGATTGAGGCCTAGGAGGCTGATCTGGTAGATCATCGGAGGATTGACTAAGAGGAAGAGGTTGAAAAGTGGCAGAAGACTATACGTTGCTTCCAGCGGCAGACCCTTAGGAAGTACAAGGGTTGTGTTTCAGACTTGGAGATAGAGGGCTGGCTTGAGGAGCTGGTGATCACCTTTACCTTGATATGTGCTCTGAGAGAGTACTGGGTTCTATTGGAAGTTAGTCAGATGATGGGATCAACACATCAGTGGTGGATGCTCTGCCTCATAGAGAGGATGAAGACTGAGGTTTTGTGGGATGACTTCGAGAAGGAGTTCCAGGGGGAATTCCTTTCTTCTATGATGAAGGCTAAGAAGAGGTAGGAGTTAATATCCATCCAACAAGGGAGTATGTCAGTAAGAGAGTTGGGGATCAAGTTCAAGGATCTATTTTTCTTTGCCCCTGACCTCTTTCTATATGAGGAGTCTTGGGCGAGATGTTTAGAGGAGGCACTCTGACCTTCTCTTCAGTATTTTGTTACTCCCTTCACTCTAACAAAGAACTTGGTGGTCTAGAAGAAGGCTGAAGTAGTGGAGAGGATGACCATGATGGGAGGTGTGCCGCATGAGGGGATCCAGTAGGGTTCATCAAAAGGGAAGGATGTTAGTAGTTGGACTCCAACATCAGGGGATTCCAGGTTTCAACCGATGGGGAGAAGGCCCCAACAGTTCCAGTTTTGATCTCCTGGTCCCCTCCCTTTCTCTACAGGCCATGGACCGATATTTTTTATCTATGACAAACAAGGGTACCTTCAGAAGAAATTAACAGACTGAGTGTAGTATGGTGGTGGTGGGAATGCTCAGCTCCCTCTTTAGTAGCACTAGTTTCTAGCCAGACCTTTTTTGCAGTAGCATCAGGGACAGCGATCTCCCGCTCCACTGAGGGCAAACAGTGCTCAAGGAGTCCGAACTCAGGGAGATCCTCAGGGACCTCGACCAAGGCTTGGTTGGGGAGTAATCCAATATCCGAGGGGTAGAGGTTCTAGGATTTGGTAGATGCACGCCACATAGGTAAAAGTTTTAGCAGGTTCAGAGGTAATTCGAGATACGATCAGCTTGTTTAGTACTCTTGCATGTGCCTTGTTTGATTCAGGAGATTCACACTCCTTTGTTACACTCGGTCTATCCCATGCCTTGGGCCTAGATGTAGAGAGACTATCCATGCACCTGGTGCTGAGTATGCCAGTTGGGGGTCATACCAGCCTGTTTGATGTTTGTCAAGGTTGCATATTGATTTTGGGACCACATCAATCTAGGGGGAACCCTTTATGCTGAAAATTCAGACATATGATTTCATCCTAGGAATCGAATGGTTGTTTTCCATTCATGATGTTATCTACTACTTCCGAATAAGGTAAGTGTTTTTAGATATGGACGTCTGACTTTTAGCTTTTTGGTCAAGTAAGGTTTCCAGGAGGGTAACTGGCATGTGGATCCCCTTCTTTCCTTGTTAGCCGAGCTGTCAGTGGAATCATAAGACTCAGAGATGATATAATTTCTAAGAGTTATCATATAGTTCATGGACATTTTTACCAATTAGGTTAGGCGTGACGTTGAGTTTGGGATAGACTTACAACCCGGTGCCCATCCTATTTCGATGGATCCTTATTGGATGGTTCCTTCCGAGTTATGGGAGTTGCAGATTCAGATTGATGATCTAATGAAGAAGGGTTTTGTCTGACCCAACATGTCACAATGGGGTTCTCCAGTATTGTTTTCAAATAAGGAATATGGTGGTATCGGGCTTTGTTTAGTCTACCGAAGACTGAATCAGGTAATGGTCAAGAACCGTTACCCTTTTCCGAGGATAGATGATCTCTTTGAATAGTTGAAGGGAGAAAGTTGGTTCTATAAGATCGATCCACAGTCTGGGTATCACCATTTAAGGGTGAAAGATGGCGATATCCCAAATACTACTTTAAGGTGTAGGTATGGGAACTTTGAGTTCTTAGTCATGTCATTCGATGTTACGAACACACCTGTTGTGTACATGGGGTTCATGAACTCTATTTTCCGTGAGTTCCTGGACCGGTTTGTCATTGCGTTCATCGATGGAATCCTAATCTACTCAAGATCAGAGGAGGAGTATACAAAGAACCTCATAATGGTTTTGTAAATCCTTCGACACCACTAGATCTATGGGAAGTTGTGCTCTTGAAAGTTCTTGACATGAGAAGTTGACTTTCTTGGACATGTGGTGTCTCAGTAAGGTGTATCAGTAGATCCGTCAGAGGTTGAAGTGGTTGTTTCTTGGGAAGCACCCAAGAATGTGACAGAGGTTCGTAGTTTCTTGGCTATGTCAGGCTATTATCAGAGGTTCATACCCAACTTCTATCGAGTTTCAGCTCCTTTGACAACTTTGATTAGAAAGGACCAGGCCTTCATTTGGAGTGAGCAGTGCCAGGCAGCTTTCAACTATCTAAAGGAAAGGATGGTCAGTGCTCCAGTGCTCAGGTTCCCAAAGGAAGGGGTGTTGTTGATGTGTTTTTTAATATTTTGGTCTTGTCTTGGGGTGTGTGCTGATGCAACAAAGGGGAGTGATCTCTTATGGGTCTAGGAAGTTACATCCTCATGAGTGTAACTATGACACCCATTACCTAGATCTCTTAGAAGTAGTGTCTACGTTGAAGTTTTGGTAGCATTACCTCGTTGGGGATCACTTTGTGGTCTTCACAAATCATAAGAGTTTGAGGCATATCTTTACCCAGTATGACCTAAACTTGCAACATCAAAGGTGGGTAGAGTTTCTTCAGGACTAAAAATTTGAAATCTCTTATACTAATGGTAAGGGGAACATGGTGGCCGACACATTGAGTAGGAATTCATAGAAGGATGCATTTCTAGAGTCATCATATTCTTGGAAGGTGATGGGGGAGTTGTCTACCATACACCTGGATGCAAGGGTCGATGGTAGTAGAAGCTGTCTGTTTCAGATGACAGTGCAGTTCTCTCTATTGCTACTGGTGGAGGAGTCTCAGTGGGGAGACTCAGAGAGTGAAGTGATGTGCGATTGGGTTGACCAGGAAAATGATCTAGAAGTGTGGTCGGAGGATGGTCAGAATTAGATGATTTTCCATGGAAAGTTGTTTTTACTAGAGATGATGCACGAGGGGGTTCTCTGTGAGTTCCATAACTCACCCCTAGTAGTACATCCAAGAGTTTCCAATATGTACCAAGGCCTGAGGTATCATTTTTGGTGGCCCATGGTGAAATGGGAAGTGGAGGAGTTTGTGTCAAGGTGCCTAGTGTGTCAACATGTGAAGGTAGAACACTGCATCTCTAGAGGTTTGTTGCAGCCTTTAGATGTCCCCGAGTGGAAGTGGGATGACATCTTGATGGATTTCTTCACAGGACTACCTAGGGTTAAAGGAGGTTGCAATGCTATCTGGGTAGTGGTAGACTAGATGGAAAAATTAATGCACTTCCTAATGATCAAGGAGTTGAGTTTGGTGTATTTTTTATCACTAAGATACGTGGATGAGCTAGTAAAGTTTCATGGAGTAATGAGGTCCATAGTCTCAAATTGGGATGCACAGTTTATCTTTTGAGTCTAGAGGGGATTATAGCATGATTTTGGAACCCAGCTAGACCTTAGCACTGCTTTCCACCCCCAGACAGATGGGCAGACAGAGCGGACCATCCAGACATTGGAGGATATGCTAAGGGCTTGTGTTTTGGACTTTGGGGAATCATGGGTATGATATTTTCCCTTAGTATAGTTTTCTTAAAATAATAGCTATAAATCTACTGTTTTCATGGTACCATTTTAATCCTTGTATAAGAGGCCATATTGTTCGATTGTGTGCTGGAATGAGGTTGGGGACATAGGTGTTCTTTGTCCAGAGGTAGTGTGAAGCACAACAGAGAAGTTTCAGCTTATGCGTTAGAGGATGAAGTTATCCCATGACTGGAAGAAGTTGAATGCCGATCATAGGAGGAGTCCCTTGGAGTTCGAGGTTGGAGACCATGTGTTCTTGAAGGCATCCCCTTGACATGGGCAGCGAAGGTTTGATAAGAGGATAAAGCTCTCTCCTAGGTTCATTGGGTATTTCGAAGTGTTGGGGAGAGTCGATGAGGTGGCATATCAACTGGCGTTTCCACCTCAATTGGAAAAGATCCACAACATTTTCCATGTATCCCAGCTTCGTCGATATCTACATGATAACACCCATGCCATTGAATGGGGAGAGTTAGATATAAGGGACGATGTTACGTTCGTGGAGCGACCAGTAAGGATCAATTATCGAAAGGAGAAGGTTCTTCATGGATGGGCCATCCCTTTGGTTCGTGTGTTGTGGAGGCATGGTGGCATCGAGGAGAGTACTTGGGAGCGAGAAGCTCATATGAGTGCCCAGTACCCAGAGCTGTATTGAGTTACTATTTTTATCCTTCCTTGATGTTTTTTTAGTAAATTGCTGTGATGTAATGATAACTTTGTTTCATTATGAGATTATTTGTTTCTGTTACCTTGTGAATCTGTTTGAAAATTCCCAATGTGCGGGGAAGGGAGAACCTGATTCCTAATCAAGACGCATCAGTGCAGATGCGATTAAACCCATGCGGGCGAGTCAGTGCCGCCCAAAGTTGATAATATCTTGAAATGGAGGAAAGAACTACCGGAATCATGTGTCAGGACAATGTTATCCTTGGGGTTCATATGGTTGTTTGGGGTTGGTTTGTCCCCAATAGGTATCTTGCGAGGTGGGTGTTCAGACCCCTCTCTTTTATTCAGGTTACTATTGAATTCTTGAGGGAAAGAATAGTTTGAGAGGTATCTGATGTAATGGCCCGGACCCTCCTGGTCCATTACTTTGCTAAATTTCTAAATGTTGGGGTGTCTTGGGCACTATCGGTGAGTCAGGAGGATGTCAGTGGCGGTGGAAAAATGTCACCATGGTGTCACCTGTCGGTGTCACCAATCAGTCTCACTGATCAGTCTCACCTATCAGTCTCACCAATCAGCTTAATTGATCAACTTAACTGATTAGCTTCACTGATGAGATTTAGTGATAAACTTCACGGATCAGCTTCACTGATCAGATTCACTGATCAGCTTGACTGATTAGCTTCACTAATCAGCTTCACAGGCCAGATTCACCGATCAACTTCACTGATCAGATTCACCGATCAGATTCACAGACCAGCTTCATAGATCCTCTTCACTAATAAGCTTCACTTATCAACTTCATCGATCAGCTTCACCAATCAGCTTCACCAACTAGCTTCATCGATCAGCTTCATCGATCTGCTTCACTGATCAGCTTCACCGATCAGTTTCACTATCCTTCTTCACTGATCAGTTTCACCAATATCACCGATCAGTCTCACTGATCTCACCGATCGGTCTCACCGATCATTTTCACTGATCAGTTTTACCTAATCAGCTTCACCAGATCAACTTCACCCGACCGGCTCCACCGATCGGTTTCATTAATCATCTTCACCCGATCAGCTTCACCCAATCAGCTTCACCCAATCAACTCCACTGATCAGTTTCACTAATAATCTTCACCTAATCGTCTTCTCTCGATCGACTTCACCCAATCTTCTCCACTGATTAGTTTCACTGATCAAATTTACCTGATCATCTTCACCTAATCATCTTCACCCGATTAGCTCCATCGATCCGTTTCACTGATCATCTTCACCCGATTAGCTTCACCCAATCCGCTTCACCCGATCAGCTCCATAGATCAGCTTCACTAATCAGCTCCACCGATTCGCTTCACCCGATCTGCTTCACCCGATCAGTTTCACCCAATCAGCTTCACCAGATTGGTCTCACCGATCGGTGCCACTGTAGGGGTGTGGGGTTTCTTTCCTCAGTATTCCCACAATACCTCTTTTAAGTCTTCTTACCCTTTATATTGTGGTTTATGGACATTTTGAACCCATAAATGATGTTTTAAATCCCCTAAGAATGGGGGGGGGGGGGGGCGTTGAGTTACAATAACGTGTGGCCTATCACACCCTTTTTCTATATTTTACAGCTTTCTGTGTTTTCCAGTTTCGCCCCTATTACGTTTTTTTCTCCGTTTAAAGGAAATCTATTAACTCCCAGCCATTATCACTACCATCTACAAGGGTAATTATTAAATCCCAAAAAATTATAACGTGTTAAACCTCCCAGCCTCATGGTTAAACCATGATCCTCTTTTTAATCACTTTGATATTGCAAATATTGTAACTCTAGGATCGAACTTTTTAACACACCAATATATTCTTCTTCCTTGGTCCCTTTCTTTTCCTTAGTGCGCTTGGAGTCCCTCTTTTGGATATGAATCGTGCACCCATGCTCGACCCCTTCCTGCTCAGCCTTGGAGTTCTTCCTCTGTAAGTCATGCATCCCCAGTTTTTAGCACCAAGAGAAAACGTCGATTCTTGATCATCCAGATAGGGGTTCTTCCTTCATCTCTCTTTATTGTGCATCAAGCATGGTGGGTATGATGATGTTCCCTCAGGACGTAGATGAAACCAACTTTAACAAAGATAATTAATGAACTCTTAAAGAACGAAAGGGTGTGAATGATTATGTTGATGTTGCTATGTTTTACCTTCTTTTTATGTTGTGAACTATATGAAATCATGTCCTCTAAAAATCATGGCTGTTGGTGGTCCCTTCTTATTCACTAATAAAGCTCTATTTTTCTAGATATTCTTGCGATTCAATAGATATATCATGGAAACTGGTTAATCACATAAAATTGGTTGATTAAATGGATTCCCGATGAATAAGAGACCTTGTGTGATCACCCCGGTTAACCAAATGGATGGAACTTAACGAATGTTGTGGATAAATTTGAAACTCCCTTTCTATTTTATAGTAACACACATGGTTGTTCTGTTTAATGTTTGTGGAGTTACTCAAAAAGGGGGATGGAATATTATGGTTGAGAATTTGTTGGCCTGTGAATCTGAGGCTGTGTGGACCGGTATGTTGGGGGTTGGTTGATTTCAAGTACTTTAAGGGATCTCATGGATCCATTTTTTTTACTTTACAAGAGAACCAGGTGTGAATGCTTAAATGTCTGCTTGTATATTTTTCCTTTAGTTGTTGTTTTGGATTGTGGATATGCCTGTTAGTTGCCCAGTATTAAAGTAATATTTAAATGGAATAACTTGAACTTGATAACGAGAACTATTACAATGGAGGATTGTTTTCCAGAAATGGGTTGTGATCTGGTTGTGGCTATTGTGTATTTGTGCATGTAGGGATAACAACAAGAGAAACTGTGTATGGGTTGGATTTTCTGTTTTAGAACCCTTAGGTTGGGATGATTGTTTGATTTACTATATGTATAATTTTCAGTTATTGTGTTTCTTATACACACCCCACCCATGTTGAGCACTTCGTGCCAAAAACCCTTATTTCTTGGGGGAGGGTGTTTTTCCTGAAATTCTTACGAGTGGTTGGTTATTAGCTCCTTTATTCTCACTTTACCAGGTAGCGAAAGATTATTTGGGAAGGATGTGAAAACCTAAGATTAATTAGGGCACAAGACTCTTTCGGAAGGGTTTGTTGTGGTGGTTGGCTCAGGTGTGTGCGGGAAGGTTTGTTTCTCTAGTGTCTTTGGGATGAGGCCCAGGTGTCTTTAGGCATGAAAGTGGTTGTTTTGGCCCTAGTGTCTTTAGGAATGGTAGTGGTTGTTGTGGCCTAGGTATATTTAGGCATGGTTATGTGTGGTTATTGTGGTCCAGGTGTCTACGGGCAGGATGCGTGGTTGTGGTGGCCCATAAGGTTGTTTTTGGGGTAGCAGTGGGACTGTAGTGGAACTTATGGGGGAGGTCTAATGCATAGGATGTCCTAAATAACCAGCGAGAAAGTGGTGTAGGGTACCCAAATATTGATGTGTTGTTACTATTAATTTATCTGACTTGCATTATTTAGGGAGTGTGACTTAGTGAGTCTGGGTGGATAATTTCCTTGATAGGTGTTTTGGTTACCTATTTTCTCATGAGGCATTAGAATGTTTCCCCACTTGTATACAAGAGATTTTGGTTTTCCCTAATGAGTTTACCTGTATACTCACCCTACACATATAAAAATGCTTTCATGTTTCCAGGAGGACTTTGAAGACCATGCCAGACCTTACTAGCTCGAGATTCAAGAGTTGTCGTTTCATATTTTCTTTCTTTTGGTACTTTTCATTAGAATTTTATTCTACATTGTATCAGTTTATTTTGAACATTCTTATGGGAATGGGTTTTTGGATTCACTATTACTTTCAATTTTTGGAGTTGTTTGGGATTTACCATCTCATCTAATGATATTATAAAATAAAAGGGTGATTCCTTCCATTTTACTTGAGATTATAAACCCTTGGTGCTAGTCACCACTCTGGGGCCTATTAAAGGCAGGAATCAGGGGTCATTATCACTCCTTCAACTTGAATAAGTAAGGGTCTAGTAGTTTTCTATCCCTTTCCTCATCTTGGTGAAGGCAGGTCTTGACATAGAAAGTGTTAATTTAAAAAAAACATTGAGTCATACTAGGAACACTATATATCAGATTGCGTTGTGGTTGATTTTTTCATGTCACACCATTTATTGTTCATATGTAAGAATTATCTTTTTGAAAACTAAAAAAATAAGTATAAGATAAAAATGAGAAGGAAATTAATCATGTAATAATAGATAAAATTAGGAGAAAAAAATCTATGCTATTTTTCTCAGTTTTGGTGATGTGATGTGTGTTTTAAACTAAAATGACACTTATATATTGGAAATATTCACTTGGAGTCATAATAGTCAAACTGTGAATTTGATTGAGGTGAAGTTGATTTCTAAGCATCCTAAATAACTTATGGATCATTTTCTAAAAATATCAAAACAATTTGAATGTGTTTCCTCTTTTTTGAGTATGGAACTTATGTTTTTTAATAAAATGTCATTTTAAACTGTAAAAAACACAATTTTAGTCATACATGTTTCATCATGTGTGTGTTTGATGTGAGACTGATTCCTAGAAATCAAAAATGAATTATTAATTATTTTTCTAAATTATTAATACAATCCAAGTGTGTTTGATCATTTTTCAGCAAGTGACACTTTTTTTGTATAAAAATTGCAACTTTTAACTGATAACAGGAACATTGATCCATAATAGGCACATAGTGTATCTGATTGTGGTGATTTTGATTCCTATATGTGAAAAATGACTTATGGATTATTTTCCAAAAGTACCAAAACAATTTGAAATTGTTTTCTCTAATTTTGAGTATGTCAGTTGTCCTTTTTACTAAAATTTATGTCAATATTGAATAAAAAGGTGCACATGGAATTAAACCAGTCACACCATTAATCAGATTGTGATGAGGTAGATTACTACATCTTCCAAATGACCTATGGATCATTTTAATGAAGTATTAAAACAATCCAAATGCATTTCCTTAGTTTTGAGTATACAACTTGTGTTTTTTTAATAAAATGTCATTTTAAAATGGAAGCACATGCTTTGAGTCATATAGGTCACATAATTTGTGGGTTTAATGTGATACTTATTATTATATGTTAAAAATTAATTATGAATCATTGAACTAAATTATCAAGAAAATATGATCATGTTTTCTTGTTTTTCAGTGAGTGACACTTTTTTGTATTAAAATGCCAATTCTAAACCGACGACGAATACTTGAGTCATACCAGGAACATTGTGTATCATATTTGGGTGTAGATTATTCCTACATATCAAAAATTAATTATTTATCATTTTACTAAAGTACCAAAACAATCCCATTGCGTTTTATCAGTTTTTAGTATGTTAGTTGTTTTTTTACTAAAATTAATTTCAATTTTGAATAAAAAGAGGAAGTTGGAGTCATACCAATCACACCATGAATTGTATTGTGGTTTTTATTATTTATACTTTTCCCAAATGACTTTCCCATAATTTTACTAAAGTATCAAAATAATAAGAATGTGTTCCCCTGGTTTTGAGTATGCCACTTGTGTTTTTTTTACTAAAATGTCATTTTAAACTAAAAGAAAAAACTCTGGGTCATAAAGGTCACATCATTCATGGTTTTGACATGATAATAATTCATAAAAATCAAAAATAAATTATAAATTATTTTCTTAAATTGTCTTGTAAATCTGATCTTGTTTTCTTGGTTTTCATTGAATGACATTTTTTTGAATTAAAATGTCAATTCTAAACTGATACAAAAATTTTGAGTCATACTGAGAATATCGTGTATAATATTGTGGTGTCGATGATTCCTATAAATCAAAAATGACTTATAGATCATTTAGATAAAGTAATAAAACAATATGAATGCATTTTCTTAGTTTTGGGTCTGTTAGTTGTTTTTTTACTAAAATTAATGTTAATTTTTGAATAAAAAGACACACTTGGTGTCATATCGGTCACACCATGCATCATATTGAAGTTTGGATGATTCCTACACATCCCAAATGACTTATGTATGGTTTTAATAAAGTATCAAAACAACCTAAATGCATTTCCTTGGTTTTGATTACACCACTTTTGTTTTTTTACTAAAATGTCATTTTAAATTGGAAACCCTCACTTTGAGTCATATAGGATGCATCATGTGTGGTTTTGATGAAAGACTGATTCTTACATATTAAAAATGAATTATTAATTATTTTACTAAATTATAATGACAATTTGAGTGTGTTTTTCAGTTTTAAGTGAGTGACACTTTTTTGTAAGAAAATGTCAATTTTAAACTCACAATGGACACTTTGAGTCATACCGAGAAAATAATGTATCATATTGAGATGAAGATGATTTATACATGTCAAAAAATGAGTTATAAATTATTTTAAAAAATTACCAAGGCAATTTGAATGCATTTTCTTGGTTTTGAGTATGTCAGTTGTATTTTTTACCAAAATTAATATCAATTTTGAATAAAAAGACACACTTAGAGTCATGCCGGCCACATAGTGTGTTGGATTGAGGTGAAGAAGATTACTACACATAAAAATGACTTATGGAAAATTTTACTAAAGTATAAAAAAATGAATTCATTTCTTTAGTATCGAGTATTCCACTTGTGTTTTTTACTAAAATGTCATTTTAAATTGGAAACACACACTTTGAGTCATATAGGTTGAATCATGTGTGGATTTTACATTAGAATGATTCCTTAATTTCAAAAATGAATTATTGACTCATTTTCATAAATTATCAAGACAATATGATCACATTTTCTTAGTTTTCATTGATTTAAAATTATTTTTATTAAAATTTTAATTTCAAACTGACAATAGACACTTTGATTTATACGAGGAACATCGTGTATTAGATTGAAGTGAGGATTATTCCTATACATCATAAATTATTTTAGGATCATTTTCCTAAAGTACCAAAATAATAAAAATGTGTTTTCTCAGTTTTGAGTATATCAATTGTATTTTTTATTAAAAATAATGTCAATTTCAAAACAATATGAATTTGTTTTTTGGGTGATGATAAACATTAACATAAATTCATAATAATTTTTTCATCAAAATTGGAATATCCCTATTCTCATGTATTTTTTATTGATAATGATGATGAGTTTTTTTATTAAAAATCTTGTGAACAAGGATCATTTTTCATAATGAATGTGCACATGCATAATGAATGTTATTTTGTTGGATTTCATAATCATTTATGATATTATATCATGCATCTAATTTATGATTGATTCACAAGATTTTCTTGATTTGAAATTCTGTTTCCCCACCACTTTATCCATCTATAATATCAAACCTTACATCATTCATTTTATCATCAACTGTTGCAATTTTTTAATATGATTTTTTAAAGATATTCCTCACGTGTCTTTATAAGATTATATGTCCATTCTATGAAAGCTCCAATAGTATAATTGACCATTGTAACAATCATATCACCAAGTGGAATAAGAAACTTAGTAGTTGTCTCATGAGATATCACAATCCCTACTCTCATGTGATGTTTTGGAAATTATTTATGGTGAAACCTTTATCTAGAGATATTATATACTATACCAATCATAGCAAGTTAGTGCATGGGTGTTGATAGATACAAATCACATACAAATGAACCTTGCAAAAATTTTAGTAATATAAAGTTATTGGAAGTTGTTTGATTCAAATTTAGGAGAAAGAGTAATGAAAAAATTGGTTACCTCTAGTAAGGTATATAGTTATGGGGAATGACTAGCCTCAAAGCTAGTGGGATCATTCGGTTCTTTTGTGGATATTTGTTCCACTGCAAGTTTTCTTTGATCCTTTCTCATATATTGATCTACCAAACTAAACCAAACAATAATATCTCACAGTGAGTCTATTTGGTTATGCAATCATCTCAACATATTATATATATCATTATGTGGTTTTATCTTCTTAAAATATGTTCAAGGATAGACTCCAAAACATAATCCTCTAATGAAACTATATTTTTTTAGTCACTTCAAAGCTATTGAAAGTAGTTTTTCTTCTCATATGGAAACTACCAATTATTTTTTATAAACCATATAAAAAAATATTAACATAAATAGATATTTTTATGTATTAATGTTATAAATCATAATTAATTATAATTATGTCATATTTACATATGTTTTTCATACCATTTTTGTGTTTTTATCAAATAGTGTAGCCTCCTTTTTTATATGAGCCTCCTTCCATAACACATGTCATGGGGTAAAAGTGGCTTCGGATTTTGACTCATCAATATGAATATAAAAAAAGGAAAAAAATGTTATTTATATCACATAATTAAACTTTTATTATTTATTTAAAATACATATGAATTTCTTCTCTAATGAAGCACGTCCCATTATTTCCTTATGATAGGGGAACATTGGTTTTGATACATGTTATTTATTTTCAGAACTCATTTTTTGTTTCATAAATTAACAATTTTGAATCAAGTTGGATAAAATAAAAAATTTAAAATAATATATTATTGAATTAAATGCACCTAAAATGATTTATTATTGCTACGATTGATGAAATCAGTCCATGTTTATGACTTTATAATGTGTGAATAACTAACTGGTGGGTGGGGATTTACTTTCCCCTCAGCATTCCTAATATGTAACTTCATAAGAAGAGTCTGGAAGCCTATATGATCTTTTCAATTATCCATTAAGAGAAATTTCTTATGGAAATATTCTAAAATTAATTAACTCTATAAGGAATAATGAAAAATAAATCAATTATTTATAATATATATTTTTGGTAAAATAGAGAAAGTATTTCATAAAATTACACAAATATTTTTCCAAAGGATTTCTTTCATTATAGGTTAGATATAACACCATGAATCAATATCAATTGACACATTAATCCTCATTTTGAACCCAATATAACTAATGAACATTGACTTTTTGGGGTCATTAGGTTGGCCGCGTTGATTCCAACCAACCTTAAATTTTAGACCTTGACTTCTTGCCTTGATAATTTTATTCTACACTTTGATGCTACACCATTGTTGTTTTTTTCGTCAACATGCTGTTGATCCCCCAATAATTATGAAGTTATGTCATCAATATTCAGTTCTTTTATAGGGTTTGTAACATAATCATGTGCAGAATACATTGTATGCATGAGTAATCAAGAATTTAATTTGTCTTTAATAACAACAATGTAAACAAGGATAGAGTATTTGAGAAGGGTCACATGCATTCTCTATTGAAAACGTGATGAACTTTTTAACTCTATATTCCCAATATTTTGTCAAACAATTAGGGTGCCTCCATTTTTAAGGAAAATTATAATTGAATTTTACTCCATCTTCATACACTTTAACTTCATCTGCACTTATGTTTCTTGAACTACTTTGATAAGTAGTCATCCAACAATGGGTACCAATGATAATTTTGGATTACTATTTATCAGAGTAGTTCAAGAAATATATAAAATATGGGGGATGATTCTTAAGTAAAAAATGTAAAAATAATTATTCAGTAGATGATGCTAGTAATGATGAAATTTGTATCCTTAAAACGTTTTAAATTACCACATCTTAATTAAAATTTTTAAATATTACATGAAAATTATAAAAGGTACCTGAAAATAGCATGAGAACATAAAATCATCCCTATTGAGATGCATTGACTCTAATCTATGTTACTAGTCCTTTTTCTTCACCTATATCTCAAATATAAGAGCTCTATATCCATTGAGGTTCTTGTGTAGGGTGTGAGTATAAAAGAACCTATTTTGTTTTAACTTTCTACAAAATACGTGTCTCTAGAATAATTAATTTTAGTAATGATTTTGGATTTTATTGTTCCTATGGAAACTTATGTATATATGGATCCTATATTTAATTTAATTCCAACCTACACCTAGTATCTCAAAAGAAATTTTCCTCCATTATATAAGTATAATAGGTTTTTACTAATATAATTATATATTGAGAATGTTATTATCTAGATGAACTATATGAAAAATAACTATAATACATTTATTTTTTCCTTTGATGTAAGTTTCTAACTAAAACTAACATTAATAAAATGTTGCCTATAAAAACATAAGGCTATTAAAAAATAGAAACCCATTATATAATGAATTATATGATATCCATTAATCAATATATGTAGAATATGATAGAATATTATGTTGTTATTTTATATAAAAGTCTTAAAATAGTTATAAAAGAATTTAAATACATATAAGAATATATATTGATCTTCCATGTACCACCATAAACTCTTTGATGTGAATAATATAATGTGAGTTTAGAAAAAACTTCACTCAATATTTTAAATGAATGATGAATAGTTGGTTAAGTTATTCTCTATAAATCATGCACGTAGGATCATATGTATTTTAACAAGTTCATTCATTACATCCATTTTATATTCATAAAATATCTTTAAGAATACTAATGAAGTATATAAATTTACTTCTAGATTCTCTTTATAATAGTTCATGCGGTCACATAGAACTAACCCTAGAATATTTTTGGTTATCGTTTATTTATAAAGGTTTATTTGTCTAAACCATAAAAAGTACATATGTTTATAAGAACTATGATTTTTAGATCAAAAGTGTGTATCCAAAATTTGGGGTATATCCGTGAAAACTACATTTAATTTCCCTAGACAAATAATTATATTACTAGAAAAGAGTGCGAGTCTTATATTTTATATTCATAATTCATTAATTATTTTTGTATATCTATGATTCAGATATGTTTATCCCAGGTATACTCTAAGCCCACTCATATTCAAAAATAACCTAAAAAAAATTTTAATTACAGATTCTAACATATTACATTTCAAAGAAATGTCACTTTCCATCACTACATACCACCAACCACAATGTAATCAAAGTAAACAATTTTCCATTCAACCGATTTTAATTTATCAATTCATTTATGGTTAAAATTACTGTAATCATAAATATAATATAATAGTGAAAATCAGCACTAAATTTTCTAATATTTGGCATAATTTTAACTTAACTTCTTTAATAATTCTTGTATGAAATATATCATTATCTCATTATTCAATAATATATTCATCATGTGAAATTATATTCATATTTACATTCAAATTGTGTATGAACAAAAAAAATAATCAAATGAAAGAAAATATATAGGAACAAACATAAAAATCTATCATTTCATGGAATAAGAACAAACTTTATTTATTTATTCAACAATATCACATATGCAAAACTAATCATCCAATATTAATTAAGCAAAAATATGCACCTATTATTCAATGAAATATTATTATGATTATTTGTTAAATAGATACACATATATTCACAATTTTTCTTATTGTATTAAACTATTTTTCATATTTGTGTGCATGAAATACTGTGGAAACAAGATTAAAGCAAGGTCAATCCACACTATCTAAAAGGTAACAAGAAATAATAACAAAAACATCAATAAAATCACCATTTTTTGCAATATAAGATGGATATGTTATTCACAACGGTCTCGTATGATGCTAGTATGAGTTTATAGAGTAGGGTTGGTGTTGTGAAGGTATAGGTAATTAAGAGAGTGATGAGATTCATGCTTCATCATGGTTAAGAACAATGAAAAATGTAAATTGTGGAACCCAAAGGATCAACCAATGAGAGATTAAAAGGAGAAAATAGCATACCATATATTCTAGCCTTGATTCGTCCAAGAGAACATCGAGGAGTAGTGCTGATATTAAGGGAGTTTCATGAGAGCTTGAGAATCGTGACTAAATAAGTCACAATTAGGGTTGTTTTAAATAGAACATGGGAACTTTTATCATGATTTCAAAAAAGCACTAATAAAGATCCCCTTTATTAGTGCTAAATTGATAAGAACTGATAAAAAGAATTTTTATCAGCACTTTCTTAGTGCTGACAAAGCTCTATCCTTATTAGTGCTAAAAAGGCACTAATAAAAGGAACTTGTTGGCCTCCTATAGTTTTAATACTCACAAATCATTCTTAAGTATTCTAATTATGAATTATTAATATACATTGTGTTTAATCATGTTCAAGTATAATATTACCCTCTGGTGTTAGTGTTTACATCATAAAACAACATTATAGATTTTAGTTAAGTATAAGATACTGATACTTGGACTACCAATAGACAAGTCACTAATATGTGAGCTACCGATGACACAAGCTACTGATAAGCTGAGTCACTGACAGAGTGAATCATAGTTTTCACTAAGTATGAGTCATCAACAACATCACCTACCGACAACTTGAACTACCTACATCTGACCTACCGAAAAAGTGACTAATCGACACTCATAATTTCACTAAGTATGAGCTACTGATAGCCGATATACTGACATATCACCTAACAACATTCAAGATATTAATTCATCATCTACCGAAAACTCAATTAACCGATAGAATGAGCCATCGATAGAATGATCTTTCCGACATCATGAGACACCGACAGTCTGAGCTACCAACAGACTGAGTTACCTATGATTTGTCTCTTAAATTAAAATTTACCTTTAACGGTCATATTTATGAAATTTATTACTTTTTATTAAATTAATGAGCTTGTTTTTCTTTTATAGACAACATTTAGTGATGTTGAAGACTTGTATGATGGATGAGGTACCAAAGAACACGCTGATTGTCTGTATAAATGGAATATCTCAATAAATAAGAGAAATAGTGAAAAAGAGGCAACATGGAATAAAAACATAAACCTGTTCATGAACCTTAAATACAAATACAAGAGCTTCCTATTATTAAAATATGAAGACACTACTAAGAATCAAAATTTAAAAAAATCTATATAAAAAGTACTTATAGGACAACAACACTTTGAGGAATATTTTACCTCACTGTGAATAGAGCACAAAAGTAACCACGAATCATTGTTTTTCTATCTGTATCTAAAAGACGACTCCAGCTTCACTTCTATCATCTTGAAGGATTATAGAAGCCTAATAGAACATCAAACAGATCTTTGTAAACTCTTATGATCTTTTTTCTCTTCCTATATACTTTATTTACATTTCAAGTAGTGTGTGTATAAAATTTTAAATAAAAACTAAATCATGTGATAAAGTGGAAGATAATTCGATATATTCACAAAATTACACATTTAAGCACCCACATATAATAGTGTAAGAGGTACCTACATGGACTCTCTGTTTGTTTTACACTCCCACAGAAACCATGGAAGAGGTCTAGTAAGATAGAAAATTTGTACACTATTGTTACCCTGATCCAGGGTGTGGATAAAGTTTATTTAATATAAAATTATTTGTGATAGGTGATCACCAAGTGGAGAGGATTAGGTCTTGTCTTGAGACTGAACCTCTTTTTTTCTTCTGATGTGTGATTTAAAGTTTTTCTTATTACTATTTCAGAAATATTTACCTCAAATTGATAGTTAATATTATATAGTGTTTATCTTTGAATTTGTTTTAGTAATATAATTTCAAAAGTTAAGATAATAAATCATATTGTTTTAACTAAGAACTAATCGATCTTTGAGAAATATTTTGAATAAAAAAACTTTTATAAATATACTAATTTGGTTAACTGGGCTATTTTTTTTTAAATTTGGGAGATTTTAAATATTTTTTTAAATAAATGTTTTAGGGAAAACATTTTATAGGAACTCAATTCACCCCATATTTATTGTCTTACTCCGACAAAAATTTGGTATCATCGGTTGTTTAAAAGTTTTTTTAAAAAATATTTTTCAACTGTGATTTTAGTTCTGTTTTAAAGATCTCTAAATTTCTGTCAGTTCTAAATTTGTAGTTATTTATAACCTGTTTCTATTATTTTAAAATAGAAAATAGACAGGAAGGCGATTCTTTCAAAAAAACTCTCTATTTTAATGGCACAAATTATTCTTAGTGAAAAATTAAAATGAAAAGGAATTTGGAAAGTATGGGTTTTGAAATATGGTCTTCAATTATAGATGAATATAATATTCTTGATAATTTTAGGAATACTTGGGATGATGCCAATAAGGTATCCTATAATAATAACTATAAATCTATGAATTCTCTATACTACTCTTTAGGGGATAAAGAATTTAATAGGATATTTTCATACAAAACAACACATGAAATTTGGAATACACCAGCTATTTCACATGAAGGAACCACTAATTCCAAAGAAATGAGTCTTAATACATTTACTATTAAATATGATAACTTTAATATGATGCATGATGAACCTATTTATGACACATATCTCAAGTTCAATGAAATTTTAAATAAAATGGTCTCTTTGGGAAAGATAATCACATCCAAAGAACAAGTAATGAAAATTCTAATATGTTTACCAGAAAGGTGGAGAGGAACCTCAACATGAATTAGGGAATCCTGTGATATCAACACTCTACCTGTAAATAAGGTGACAGGTGAAATGATGATGTACAAGGAATAATAGAAGGTCAATAGTGAAGAAGATGATGAACTAAAGAGAAAGTCATTGGCTTTAAAAACCACTACCTCTCAACAAAAACAGATAGTGAAAGATCATGATGAAAGTTATAGTAATGAAGAGTCTCAAAGTAATAGTGACGAGGAGATGGCTCAGTTGGATAGGAGGTTTAATAAGTTCTGCAAATGTAATAAGTTCTTTAGGAAGACCAGATATATAGGAAAATATGACAACAAGGGAAATTGAAAAAAGGATTAGAAGAAAAATAAAAAACTAATGAAATTTTCTGCTACGAGTTTAAGAGAAGAGGGCTTGTAAAGGTTTATTATACTAAAGAAAAGTTCATAAGTAAATATAAATACAATGATATAAATTAAAAAAAGGTGATCAAGGACACTTGGAGTGATTTTGAGGACAATTCTAATGACTCTGAGTCTTCATATGATGAGAAGTCTGACAAAGACAATATGTGTTTCATGAAAAACACATCCGAGGAAACTCTAGAATCTCTTGTACATAATTCTTAATATTCTAGAGATTAATATATTTATAAAATTAGGAAAAATTAGTAAATGTTTTAATATTGTAAAATTCTTGAGGACACATGTAATTAATTGAAGGATAAATATGAATTTCTCAAAAAACAACATGATCTTACAGTTTCTGTTAAATTCGAACTTTCTATTGAAAAGTAAAATAATGCTTAACTACTTCATGAGAATAATGAACTTAAACTATCTAATGATAAATTGAAGAAAGATTTAGATAAGTTAAAAAAATGGTAAATATACCTTAGTTCAAATGCTGGGAAAATATGTTGCACCTAAATATACTACTGGTATTGGTTATCAACTTGGGAAAATATATTTTATTAATTTTTTTTATCAAAATCTAGAAAATTTGGTTTTGTGCCCAAAATAAAAAAATCTACTGCAATTTCCAACATTTTAAATACCCTTACTTCTTTTAGTTTTTTTGGACAAAATGGAGTTTATTTTTCCAACTCTCTACAAGTTTCTTATAGGAAAACCATGAATCAATTGTGGGTTCCCAAATCTATAATTACTAATACTACTAGACCCAAGAAAGTCTGGGTACCCAAATATTTCCTTGTTTTATTTAATCTTATAGGAAATCTGTTTGAAGAGCTCCTGTAAGAGCTTATGGTTCTTGGATAGTGGATGTCGAAGACATATGGCATGGTAATATTAAATCTTCAATAACCTTATCAAGATTTATGGTGGGAATGTCACATTTCATGATAATACAAAAGGAAAAATAATTAGCCTTTTCCAAATTAGTAACACAAACTAAATTTTAATTTCTAAAGTTCTTTTTTTGATGGTCATAAGTATAATATTCTTAAAATTTCACAATTATGTGATGATGGATTTCATTTTAAATTTGAAAATTATGCTTTTAATGATTTTGATTTTAAATATGATTTAGTATTTAATAATTTTAGAAATGAAAATGTTTATACTGTGAATTTAGATTCTTTATTTTCTCAAAATGTTTTGTGCTTGAGTTATTTTTTCAAAGAGTCTTGGATCTTACATATGAGATTATAAAACTATAACATTCACTCCCTAATAAATCTATCTATAAAAGGACTAGTCAAGGATCTACCTAAACATGAGTTTTCAAATTATATAATCTATAATCCTTGTGAAAAAGGTAAAACACATAACATATCTTTCAAACCAAAGAAAGAAGTTTCAACTTCTCAACCTCTTGAGTTGGTTCACATGGATTGTTTTGGACCTTATAGAGGTTCAATTTTAAGTGGGAATAATTATATCTATGTTCTAGTAGATGAATTTTCTATAAATACTTGGAATTTTTTTAATTCACAAGAGTGAAGCTTGTTCATACTTCACCAATTATACTAGAACTGTAGAAAACTTAAGGGGTCTTAGAATTAAATCCTTAAGAAGTGACCATGAACATGAGTTTGAGAATCAAGATTTTGAATCCTTTTCCTCAAAAAATTTATATAAGAATAACTTATATGCTCCTAGGACACCCCAATAGAATGGATTTTTAGAAAGAAGGAATATAATCTTATAATAAATTTCCCAAACTATGCTCAATGAGTATGAATTACCTGTTTACTTTTAGAAAAAAATCGTGAATGAAACTTGTTATATAATTAATAAAGTTTTAATTAGACCCATTCTTAAGAAAAATCCCGATGAGTTGTGGAAAAATAGAAACCATAAGGTTAATTACTTTAATGTTTTTGGTTGAAAACTCCTTATCCTCAATACGAAAGATAATACTCACAAGTTTTCCTCTAAAAGTGATGAAGGTTTTTTCTTAGGTTATTCAACCTCTAGAAAATCCTATAGGGTCTTCAAAAAAAGAACCAAGTGTGTGGAAGAATCTTTACATATCAAATTTTATGAAATAGATCCACATGAACCTAAAACCACCCTAAAAGATATTGAGGATGATATGTCCAATCTAAAGATAAATGGTAAACCTTATGACTCTTCTGTTAAGGAAGAATAAAATCCTCCAGTTTTTGAAAATATCTAGAATCTAATCATAGTGAACCCAAACCTATATAAGAACCTAAAATAACCATCCATTCATTTTCTAGTTATATTAGAACTCTTAATAACCATCCCTTAGATGCTGTAGTTAGAGACTTATATAAGGAAACACAAATTAGAGATTCTATTTTGAACTAGGTTGAACATCAAGCCTTTTTATCACTACTTGAACCTAAAAATATCAATGATGATATAAATAATGAATTTTGGGTAATGGATATACAAGAATAATTAAATCAGTTTGAAAAAAAATAAAGATTAGTAAGTTGTTGATAGACCCAAAGTCATCTTAACTATAGTAACTAAGTGGGTGTTTAGAAATGAAGCGGATGAAGCTGGTACCATAGTGATAAATAAGGCCAGAATAGTTTCACAAGGATATAGTCAAGAAGAATTAATTGACTATGAAGAAACTTTTGCATCGGTTGCTAGACTTGAAACCATTAAAAATTTTCTAGTATATGTAGCACATATCAATTTCAAACCATATCAAATGAATTATAAAAGTGAATTCCTAAATGGGTATATATTTGGTGATGTTTTTATTGAACAACCACTAGGTTTTACAAACCCCCATTTTCCAAATCATGTTTTCAAATTAACAAAATATTTGTATGTTTTAAAACAGCCTCTAAGAGCTTGGTATGATAGGTTCAACACTTTTATTATTTCAAAATATTTTTCAAAAGTTATTTATAATCCTAATATTTTCATAAAAATAATATCTAAAGATGTTTTAGTTTATAAAATATTTGTGGATGATATTATCTTTGGATAATCAAAACATTCTTTATGTGTTGATTTTTCAAAAAATATTCAAAGTGAGTTTAAAATGAGTTTAATGGGTGAACTCAAATTATTTTTTGGATTTAAAATTTTTCAAAATAAAGGAGGCATTATTTTAAATCAAAGTAAGTACACTAAATATCTTTTGAAATAGTTTTTATTTGATATTATAAAAATTAGAGATTCTCCAATGAACACCACTTGTAAATTAAATCTTGATAAAAATGGAGAATCAATTGTTCAAACAAATTACAAAGGGATGATTGGAAGTCTACTTTACTTGATTTATAGCCAGATTGATATTTTGTTCAGTGTCTGTATGTGTGCATGTTTTCAAGAAAACCCTAAAGAATCTCATTTAACTAATGTTAAAAATATTTTAAAATAGATCAAGCATACTACTTACTTAGGATTGTTCTATCCTAAAAGAATAAATTTTGATATAGTTAGTTATTTTTATGCTAATTTTGGGGGTTGTAATTTATATGAAAAAGTACCTTTAGAACATGTCACTTTTTGGGAAATTATCTAGTATCATGGTGTTGTAAAATGAAAATTTTAGTTGCATTATCTACTGTAGAATCTGAATACATAGCTGCTGGTAATTTTTGTGCTTGGATTTTGTGGATGAAACACATATTACAAGATTATGGGTATCAGTTTAGGCATGTACCTATAAACTGTGATAATACATGTGCTATCAAAATTTCTAATAATCTAGTTTCTCAATCTAGAACAAAACATATTGATGCAAGACATCACTTTTTGAGAGATCATTATCAAAAATGTTATATAAATTTTGAATTCATTAGCATGGAACATCAGATTATTGATATTTTTACTAAGCCTATAAATTGTGAGAGAATGAGTTACTTCAGACATGAGTTAGGGTTATCCAATTTTTGAGAACTCACCAATGATGTCTCACCGATGTGACTCACTGACGATGTATCACCCACATGACTCACCGATGATGTCTCACTGATGTGGTTCACCGATGATGTCTCACTAACATGACTCATTGATGATGTCTCACTGACGTGACTCCCCAATGATGTCTCAATGATGTGATTCACCGATGATGTCTCACTGACGCGACTCACCGATGATGTATCACCGAAAAGACTCACCAATGGTGACTTACTGATGGATCTCACAGATGTGTCTCACTACCTGATATTTAATTATTTTATTTATTTTTCTAGAATTTAAAACTTCACTGTTTTATTTGTTTTATTTTATTTTAACCCAAATTTAGTATTTTATGTTGTCAAATCCATATGTGATAAAATTAAGGTTTGATCTAAATAATTTTTACCATCACTCTCTTACTCGAACACTTACCATTGAACCTTCCTCTCTTGAGCTAATAACTTTCTATCTGAAAAAAATCCATTCAAACCACTCTCAATGTCTCATCTAAAGTGAGTTTTTGAAATATAGGAGGATGATTCGCATCTATCCAAGATGCAAAGAAGATAATCTAGTCAGCCTAAGACAAATACTGAACCTATTCATCCCAAACTCTAAAACCATTTCATAAACCCTAAAAATGAAGTTCCTTTGGAATGGATGTTGTCCAGTAAGTCCCTTTTTCTAAATGTGTTGCAAACCCAATGGTGTTAGGAGTGGTTCTCCAACAATGAGAGGTTGTATTATTTGAGGCTGGTACATGAGTTTTACCTGAATGGTGAGTTTCTTTTGGAAGGATCTGAAGTGTTTTGGATAAATTCTATTGTGGATGGAAGGAGAGTGTCTTTTTATTATAATAATTGGGAAGAATTCTTGAAAGTACCCCATGAGGGTGTTTGTGATGACCATCTGGGAATTGCTCCTACAACGGTTGACCTCTTCAATTATGAGGCCGATTAGGCTAAGTTTATAGGAAAGGAAGAGAATAAGAGGCATATAGCTACAGAGCTCAATGGTGAGTGCATGATTTTATATAAATTCATCTGGAATCAGTTCTGTCCTAGGAAAGGGGACTTTACTTCTCTTAATTTTCAATATGTTTACTTTCTGTATGTGTTGAAGAAATTTCATAAGGTAAATATATGCAGATAATTATTGGTTTATATTAGTGAAATGATCTAGGATTATTGCAAGACAAACTCTTTATTTTATCCTAGAATTATCTCTGCCATGTTAAAGGATAATGTCTTTGTAAATGAAGGTGAATAGATAGTCTCTTCTTATGATGGTTTTTCCCTCAACAAGGCCATCTATAAGAAGATGAAAATAAATTGGAATCTCTAGAAGAAGATACGAATTAAGGATAATGATAATCTATATGAAGATTTCAACCCTGTTGATCATTTCTCAAGGATGAGGAACATAGTTGATCACGGTCTAGAACCAGATGAAACTGTTGAGTATTCTGATAAAGATATAGTTGAGGAAGGTCATAGAAATGAGTCTTCTATATATGAAAGGAGTGATTCTAACATTGCTGACAATACATCAAGGATGTATTATGGTTTTGAAAGTCCTACAAGACCTTTAACTTCTAAGGAACCACATATGCTTGAGAATGAAAGTGATGAGATTTAAGAGTTTGAGAATGCTGATTATGTGAGAAAATATGGTAGTGAGGAAGAAGAATCAGATGAAAAAGAAAATGGAAGTGAATTAGAGGAAGATGATGTAAAATTAGAAGAAGATAATGGAGAATATGAAGATGAAAGGGGAGATGCATTAATTAATGATTTAGATAGTGGATCAAACTATGGTGATGAAGACCAAGGTCCTGATGGAGATATTATGGATATAACCCTAGATCATGTTGAACATGAGAGTCCCACTGATGATCCTGTATTAGAACAGTAACATGAACCTATTATGGAATCCCATGAGGCTACTAAAAAGTTTTAATAGAGGACATAACTCTTGATTATCATGTTAAAACAGCTGTGGTCGAAGAAAGAACCCTTATTGTTCAATTTTATTAGGAACTTTAGGTTGTAAGAGATGTATCTATGACTCTAGTGAGGGAGCTAGTTTACTCAAGAAAAAGTCCATCAAATGAGGGGAAGAAACAACCTAAAAGAGAAAAGGTTGATGTTCTTACTCCTTTTGATAATATTGTGGTACCTATATGGAGGAAGGACCCAAGGTATGAGACTCTTGGATTGGATTATCCTAATGTAGAGAAGATGACTACTCCCACTCTTGTGGTTGGTTCATATCCTATTGAATATATTACCAAAGATGATTTTAATTCCTTCATGGAAGAAATTTTGGCTTCTGTTTGATCAATCCCTTCACAACCACCTACTCCTGTTTCCAGATTATTGAAAGAGATGTTGAGTTGATTACTAAGAGAGTTGTGTCTATTGTTGTGCCAAGGTTGATAGTTTTTATTGAAGGTGTTTTTTCAAATAATAAGAATATGAGAAATGAGTTTACTACAATGGTTTCTTCCATTAATAAGTTGACACTTGAATATAGAACTTCTTTAGATAGAGTTCTGAAAGCTCCCAAAGACACCACTTCTGAGTCTTCTAAGGAAGCTACTCCTTCCGATGCTTCACTTCTTGATATATATCTGTCGAGATAATATATTTGATATATCGTGAAAGGTTCCTCAAGATCAGCTACCCCTGTTTCTCACTCTCCAGATATTGAGAGGTTCAGAAATGTGATTAGAGATAAACTTAAGACTGTGATGGGTAGCACTGATCATGAGAGTATCTTAATAATCAAGAAGAATTGTGATCATATATATGATATGGTTAAGTTTTTTTCCACTGGTTCTACTACTACTTAGGATGAAATAACCAATAAAGTATTTTTCTATTTCAAGATAATTTACACCCAAAACCGGTTGACTAGTCACTTTATATATTTGGTGGAGAATATGAGGTTGCCTCCAATGACTCAGACATTCAAAGAGAAATTTAGGCCGTTTAAAGAGTTTACTCATACCCTTGAGAAGTTTATGGAAAATAAGGATGGTTTTGAGAAGGCAATGACTTATGGTGGTGATGTCTTCAGGGACTTTATAAATTGTCCCAAACCATACCTGCATCATCACAACACAACTATTATTTCTTTCTCTACTACTTCTATCTAAGAAATCCTACCTCCTTCCACCTCCTCTTCTATTACCCTTTTCTCACCTTTAACCGTGACCCCTAATCAAGATCTCATCCATATTATTCCTTTCATCTAATAAGAACTCACATGCCCTTATTTCTCTTCAAGACCCAGCCTTGCTCCTTTAGTCTTCAAAGGAGTTCCTCTTCCTTCCCTCTCTATCCGCACTGATACTCTAACTACTACCTCTACTGAACCTTCTATTCCTCCCTCCTATGCTTCTGATAAAGGAAAGGATGTGATGGAATCTATTGTACCCAAGAAGTTGTTGGATCACTTTTTTATAGTGATTTGATGTACTCTCTTTTTGTACTATTTGTGTTATCCCTTGTACTACTTGATTAATGAAATACTCTATGTGATTTCATCTCATTGTTTTTTACCTATCTGTTATTTCTTTTTTAATGTTTCCTTTTTGATAATCCCAAAAGGGGGAGAAATAATATGTTCTCTCTCAGGGGGAGATTAAGATTAAGCATAAGATTAAAAGGGAACAAAAAATTAACAAATACCATTTAACAAATAATCTGATTTATCAAATAAACTATGTAGTATGTGAAGCATATTTTTTCACTTATCATCATAAATCAATTAAATTATTGTTCTATATAATGCCATGATCTGTGATCATCAAAAAGGTGGAGTTTTTCGGCCTCCTCTTGTTTTAATGCTAAAAAATCATTCTTAACTATGCTAATTATGACTTATTAAGATAAATTGTGTTTAATCATGTTCAAGTTTAACATTAACCTCTAGTGTTGGTGTTTGAATCATAAAACAATATTACAGATTTTTCTTAAGTATAAGCTACTGATACTTGTACTATAAATAGATAAGTCACTAATACATGAGCTATCGACGACATAAGCTAATGCTAAGATGAGTCACTCATAGGGTGACTCAGAATTTTCTCTAAGTATGAGTCACCCACAAAATCACATATCGAAATCCTGACCTACCGACATCTGACCTACCGACAAAGTGACTAACCAACACTCAAAATTTCACTAAGTATGAGCTACTAATAGCTGAGGTATCGACATATCACTTATCCGCAGTCAAACTACCAACTCATCATCTACCGACAGCTCGATTGAATGATAGAATGAGCCGCCGGTAGAATGATCTAACGATAACATGAGACACTGACTGTCTAAGCTACCAACAGATTGAGTTACCAATGATATGTCTCTTAAATTTGAACTTACCTCTAACATTCATATTTTTGAAATTTAGTACTACTTATTAAATTAGTGAGTTTTATGTATTTTGTAGACAACATTTAATGTTGTCAGAGACTAGTACAAGGTATGAGGTACCAGATAACATGCTTCTTGTTTGTATAAAGGGAATATCTCAATCAACAAGAAAAATAGAAAAAAGAGTCGACCTAGAGGAAACACACAGATCTATTCGTGCACTTTAGAGACAAATAAAAGAGCTTCGTATTGTGCATACACGAAGACACTCCTTAGAACCAAAAGTCAAAAAATCGTTAAAGCAATAAATTAGAGGACAATAACACTATTAGGACTCTATTAACTCACTTAGAACATAACACAAAAGCAACCACAACTCTCTATTTTGCTGTCTGTTTCTGAAAGACGAATCAAACTTCACTTCTATAATTTTGAAGGATTCTAAGCGCTTCATAGAACATCACACGGATATTTCTAAACTCTTATTACCTTTTTTGCTATGCCTGTGTACTTTATTTACATTTCAAGTAGTGTGTGTCTCTGTTTTTAAACACACACCAAATCCTATGTTAAATTGGAATATATTTAGATATCTTCACAAAATTTCACATTTACATACCCATGGATTATAGTGGAAGAGGTCCCTGCATGGAATGTCTGTTTGTTTTACACTCCCATGAAAACTATAGAAGAGGTCTAGTGACCTGGACAGTTTGTACAATATTGTCACCTTGATCTAGGGTGTAGATAAATTTTATTTAGTATAAACTATTTGGTGGTAGGTGATCACCAAATGGAGTGTATTAGGTCTAGGCTTGAGATTGAACCTCTTGTTTAATTCTGTTGTGTGATTTCAAGTTTTGTTTTCTTTGTTGTTATTACTATTTCAGAAAAATTAACATCGCTTTGACAGTTAATATTAGATAGTGTTTATATTAGAATTTTTTAGTAAACTCATTTCAAAATTTAAGATAGTAAAGCATATTGTTTTAACTAAGAACAAATCTATCTTTGAGAAATCATTTGAACAAACAAAACTTTTATAAAATTTCTACTTTGGTTAACTAGGCTATTTTGTTTTAAATTGGGTAACTTTTTAAATAGTTTTTTAAAATAAAGCTTTTAGTCAAATTTTTTGTATGAACTCAATTCACCCCCCTCTTTAGTGTCCTACTCCGACCAATAGAAACATTATCCACGCTACAACTGTGACATTGTTTAAGGATTTATAATTATAATTATAAATAAAAAAATTGTAAATATAATTTTATAATTTTATAATTGTTTATTATAATTTTATAATTATTCAAATATATAATTTTTTATTTATAACTAAATTAATACTTTTTTAAAAAAATATAAATTTTTATTTTTATTTATAAATATATAATTTGATAATTATAGTAAATATAAATTTATAAATAAATTTATAATTATTTATTTATATTTATAAATATATTTATATCATTATATATATTTATATAATTATATATATATTTAATATATATATATATAAATATAGTAAATATATTAATTATAATTTTACAATTAAGAATATATTTATATCATAATATATATTTATATAATTATATATACATATATTTAATAGATATATATAAATATAGAGATATTAATTATTTATTTATATTTATTATTTATTTATTATTATTTAAATATATAATAAAATATTTATAAATATACGATTAATAATTTTTAAAAAAATATTATTTATATATTTATATATTTATATATATATAGCCCCTAGGGTGCAGCTCAGTGGTAGCTACTCCTGTGGGTCCTAGAAAGGTCTCAAGTTCGAGTCACGCTAAGTATATACCTATATTGTACATTGCATGATTTTCTTTATAATGTAGCCCCTTTCCCCGAATAAACTGATACTTTGGCCTCAACTTATATATATATATATATATTATACATAGTATATTCATTATTTAAATAAATTTATTATAATTTTATAATTATTTAAATATATATAATTATATAAATACTTTTTTTTCAAAAATAAAATGTATTTATTTATAATAATTATAAATATATGAATTTATAAATATATTAAATATACATTTATAAATATATTTATATATAAATATTTATTCAAAAATATATTTTTAACAATATTAATGAACATATAATCTTAAATACATGCATTTTAAAAATAAGTGAAATTCAATAATTAAAAATGATTACACTTTAAAAATATTGAAAAAATGGATATGTTTTATTAATTAAATATAAATTATTAAAAAAATATGGATATATATATTGAAGTATAGATGGATACATATTGAAAGTATTAAAACATAGTAAATAAATAAATATAAATATATAATAGAAAATGATTAAGTTAATAAAAATAAAAATAAAAATAAAAAATATTAAAAATGAATAAGTAATACTTACATGTAATAATATTAAAAATAAATAAATAAAATTTTCTGATTTAAAAACATAATATATTAAATGTATCATGTTATAATGAAATTCTAAAATATAATAAAATTTGAATAAATTACATAAATATTCGGTGTATGTGAATCTATATAAGATTTCTTTAATTGTGTAAATATTTGTGTGTGTGTTGTATATAAAAATACATTAATTACATATATGTATGTGAAATAAATATAACACATGATGTTTTATATATGTTAAATTGAAAAATCAAACAACATTAAAAATGAACAAGACATTAATATGTTTTTAATTATTACATTTTATTCACTTTATATATATTTATATTTTATATATATTATTTATTACTATTTATAATATTTATTATAGTTATTCATTTTTGATAATAATTTTTCATCAATAATTTTTTGAATATTTTTTTTAATTTATTCATTTTTAATTTTTCTGTTTAATTTATTTTTTTTAATTTTTTAATTTTATTATTATTATTTATTAATTCAATATATCAATATTTAATATATATTATTTATTAATTTTTATTATCCACATATATATGCATATTAAATTTATTCATTTTGATCAATAATTATTTAATTAATAAAATGTTTAATATTTTTCTAAATTTACTCATTTTTAATTTTTATTTGTTTAGTTAATTAATTATAAATATCTATATATTTAATTTCTAATATTTATTAATTTTAATATTCTATATATATGTATATTCAATTTATTCATTTTATCAATAATTATTTACTTTAAAGAATTCTTAATATTATTAAAATATTTGTTTGATTAATTATTTCATTTTATTATAGACCCTTATGAGTGCTAAAAGTGGTTAGATAAAGGGTAAACTTTATTAGTACAAAAAATAAAGCACTCATAAAGGGGACCCCTTATCATTGCTAAATTAAAGCGCTGATAAAGGTTACCATTTATCAGCGTTTTTTAGTAGATAAAGGTCACCATTATCTGTACTTTTTTTCAAGCACTAATAAAGGCCAACACTATTAAATGCCTCTTTTGTAGTAGTGATGGTGGAATTTTGCTGACCAGGTGATGATTGAGTTATTTGAGGGGTCCATAATTATAAACCAAACACTTATATTTGGTATGCAATCCTTTTTCAATTATTTTGGTGTGGACGAACTCTCAAGAAAACATACCCCCATTGCATTCCCCTTCATCAATATTGGGATATTTATTGTTTTTCGGGTTAACACTAATGACTGTAGGGTCCTGAGAATTCCGAAAATGGGTGAAAATACTCCCACAAACACTTTGCAGAATGAAGCAAGTACTCCTACAAGTCTAGCATGGCGAATGAACTCAAACTAATATGCAATATTCAGAAGAAACATGAATTAATTCAAGTTTTCAAGGATTTTTAAGTGGCCCATGTACCATCACCGGGAAAGGTATGTAGACCAGCTGGATCACAAACCACCAAGTATGCGGAACGATTCGAGAACTGCTGGCCCACGAGCAATTTCCAGCAAGCAAGGCAGACCACAAACCAAGTTGTCGACATATTCATACGTGAGAAGACCATCTGCGTACCATGCCAAGAACTCATCAGTTCATAAATGAAGTGAACCAGTAGGGTTCCAAAAACCATTACCGCGAACCAAAGCCTCCACAAACCCCAGTTGATTGAGTCTTCTGCGGGTCAGGAGATTGCTTCAATGGGACTCTGCAAATGGTGTCGCGTGCCCAATAGATACGATTTCTCTGATGCTGTATAAAAAGAGCATAGTAGAAGTACAAAAGACACACATAGAGGGATATAGACAGAGAGAAGTAAGGATGAAAAAATCTTGAGGGAGACTCAGAGGTTTCACTCCAGCTTTCGTCTTGTTTCATCAGTGAAGCCCAAACAACCAACCACTCCCTTCGCAGGTACAGTCGGACGAGAACCATAAAATAGGGTAATTGAATAATAATTACAGAACCGCAAACCTAACTGGTGAAACACAAACCAAAGGATTCTCACATATCAACTCCCCACGAATGATGATCCCACGTTCCCTCCTTCAATATGGTACTCCATGTAGCGTACCGCTACACGGACTGAACCTGGCACCATGTATTGCATGAGTGCATGGATGGAACCCAAAGCGACATGATGGGCCACATACCAATATGTACATGGTTGTCTATACCCATGCCCGCATAAAATAGTGGTATACGGACGTCCCCTCTGCCCATATACCACTATGGTATGCAGAGCCTCCCCCATCCTGCATAAAAAATTAGTACGCGGA
Source organism: Viscum album (assembly GCA_963277665.1). NCBI lineage: Eukaryota > Viridiplantae > Streptophyta > Magnoliopsida > Santalales > Viscaceae > Viscum > Viscum album. Next base: position 994,596,782 of record OY728164.1, read on the forward strand.
ATAGGGTGTTTTTGGGTATTGTTTCCACTGGTTCCAAACTCACCCCTCCACTATCGTCTTGTCCTCCATGGTCCCTCCACTAAATAGTCCCCCAAAATCATGCCAAAGCCTCCTCCAAAGCATCCCGACCCGTATGATCATACCATCGGGTGCATCAGCGTGCCCCTTTGAGTCAACATACCCACAATAATCGGAGTCACGAAGGCTCTCCCCACAATGGTGTGGGATTCAGGAATTCCCATAGGTATACATTCCCAAAACAACCTGGAGTCCAACCTTGGGATGCCGATGTGAACATCCCCATTCTAGGGATTAAGGGTGATCACTTTATTTTCCATTCAATGAGGAATAGTGATCAGTCGAAGGGGTTACGTTCGCTCCCCCCTTTGACGAGGAATAAACTCCTCCCCTTCCCAGAATGTTATTTGGGAACCTCCCACTGATGTAAGTCACCAATATTTTGAGTCAAGGCTGTGTGAACTTCAATTTCATTCCACATTGAAGGGTTCATTACACCGTTACCTTTCCCACAGTCGACCCTACCTCTTCCTCCACGGGCTCTCCCTCCCCCACCAACATGGGAGGAAGCATGTGTATTGTTGAATCTCTCAAATCCTCTTATTTCTCACACCGAGCTTGACTCATGTGGTATTAGATTTTTGTGAGGATTAAAACATCCACGTGGTTCTATATTATAAGAACTCTGATTCCTAATCAAACCAGGATATGTAGGACACCTACCAGAAGGCCTAAGCTCAAAAGGGTTCCCATCCAAGATGGTACAACCAACCATGACCAATCAAATGGGTAGCTCCAATGCTTAAGCCCCACACATTCTGAACTACAAGAACTCTGATTCCAGGTCAAACCAGGATACATAGGATGTCTACTAGAAGGCCTGATATCAAAATGGTGCCCATCCAAGAGGGTCCACCCAACCATGCCCCATCAAATAGAAAACTTCTACGTGTAAGCCCCACACAATCCGAACTACGTGGGTTATGATTCCTCTTCTAATGATACATGGAAAGCCCTTATTATGGTCCCGATCCAAACATCAAGTCACCTTCCACCCCCTAGATGATGATAAATTCCATAGTTCCTTATTTTATGGATCAAGTCAGCATCACCTCCGTAGAATCAAATAAATTCATGCCTACGACGACCCTCCAAACCAAGGGTATCCCATGGACACACTCTTCAAGAATGAACGAAGGATTCAAGAACATATGAAAATGACTTAAATCTATAAGAGAGTCCCAGAAAAGGAAAAAACCCTCCCCCGAAAGGGTGTGATGAGCTTGAACTCCCATCCTATAGATCATTGGGGTCCTTAAGTGTCATTGGATGAATCACTAATCAACGAGCACCTGACTTTGGAAAGTAGGTCCATGAATCATGGATACCAGGGCCGTTGGGAATTCTTGTCTCCACGAATCAACCTGTTGGAGACCATATGAGGAAGTTCTATCTAAGAAGGACTAATTGCATATGTTCTTAACCCCCACACAATCGCCCGTTGGGAATAACTGTTCCCTTAGGGTTAATTCAACCTTATTAAAAGGATAATGACGCTGAACAGGTTGAAAAAAAGGAATGGTGAATTAAATGAGAGTCTGTATCTATAGAAAAAGGGACAGGTGAAGATCATCATCCGACCATTTCCGCACTACCCGGAAACACGCCACCTCAAAGGCGAAACAAAAATGGGGAACCCAATGTGAATCTTTAACCAAGGTGGTGGTTCTACCCTACTAATAAAAGGAAAAAGGATGCTGCATGTTGGACTATTTTGTTCTCCACGGTATGCAAAAAACATGCCACCTCGGAGGTGGAACAAAAAATGGTGAAGCCAACGTGGATCCTTAACCAAGGTGGTGGTCTTACCCCACTCAGGCCCCTTCACCCCGCAGCAAAAGAAAATGGTAATGGGGATAAGCTAAATGAAAAAATATGCATATGTATAAAAGAATGATACTTTGACAATGGTTTGTGGTATGTATGTCATATATGCATATTGAAGGTTCCCGCAGATCAACCTTTGATCCAAATGACATCCCAACGACCCATGAAGACACACAGATCAGCGATCCTGTAGGGTTCCTGGGCCCCAATGAAGAGCCGGACCCCCCACTCGCCCATCGTCTTCAATGCTAGGCATCCAACATGCTGATCAAAAAGTACCAATGAAATGGTACTATCCCCACTCTTGAGGCTGTGAGGCAATACCTCCAGCTTGCAAAGGCCTGTCATCTGCCTCTTCAGCCGCTACCGACACCCCAGTACAAGGTGGCCCCAGTGGCCATTTCAAACCGTTCTGGGAGCCTTTCCCCTGAATGTGACAACAAGAACCTCCCTTACCTTAGGGAGAAAGATGAAGTCGATGTTGATAGCTTCATCTCAACTGCACAGGGGTCCTACTCACGACCCCCCTCCAGAGAACATCTCCGCTGACACCAGATGACCAAGCCTCCTCCCGCCGAGGAGGACCATATGCCAAGGGAACCTTCCAATGTCCAGGAGACCTGGGCCCCTCCGGATTCCCACCAAGTGTGGTAAATATATAACAAGGAACATGATATCACCCTGGTTCTTGAGGAGCAGCTACACCATAGTAACGCGGCGACATTCAATGGGCAGAACTATGAATTTTCCCCCTCCACTCAAGCCCACCATAGAAATAGGGTGAAAAAATACAAGCACATACACATTCCTGCTAGTGCTCGCTGGTCCTACTGTGAATACAGAGCAACAAACTATAGGGAAATGTAGATATCTTCCAAGCCACAACAAGCCCGTCAACCAAATAGGGAGACACTCAACTCTACATAGGCATAAACACCTTCTGGTGCATTTCAAGCCTGCCATCTAAATTGGGCATCAATAGGCTATATGCAGGCATAAAAACCAGATGATGCATATCAATCCTACCATCCAATTAGGGCGGAAACCAAATATGAGCGTATTCAAATTACTGCGGATTCATACAAAGCCAGTGAGACAAATACAGTGGAAAGAAAGAAGATGAAAATACATGCTCATGAATATGAAGACCACTGTTCAAATACCGTGGCAACTGAACAATAAAACTGATAATAAACTCGTTCCTCTATCCCGTCACAGGAGAACTGCCAGTATATACTGGCAACTCATGGAGGACCATAGCATGCACCAACTCCTACCCCGACATCGGAAGGAGCCTTCATACCCATTCCAACCAAAGATATATCTCATCACATCCTAGAAATGATGAAGGATTAGAAATTGATTCTAAACCATATCCTCCAAACATGCCAAGATATCACTACATCAACGGAAAATGAGATAAATCGGGCCCACAACCCATTCTCCTCGAATGGAATGACTCACTCGCAAAAATTTTTAGTCACTCCGGAGAAATTATGCATCCCTTGTCTAACCTAGGAGGGTTGATGACAATATCCCATGATACACGAACAACTGGATCAGGAACAAACACATGTACCAACTGGGCGATGCCGGTTCAACGTGGTGGCTGCTCTAGGGCAGACATATATCCCTGCCAAAACTGAAGATGTCCGTTGGTGTATCCCGATGACATCACGAGACCCAAAAATATAGGGGACCATATATGAAGGTCATTACCAACAGAAGATGTCCCCAGTTACCCACAATAGAGCACCCAAGAATGAAAAGTGCCAAAGGCAACCTGAAAATGAAAAGCACATACATGATCCTACTCTGCTGGAAGCTGGGGTTCTTGACACCCTCAAACATATATCAATAAAGGATCAAGACCATGTCATTCCATTACCAAATTATGGAAGTGGTAGTATCATATGTGAAGGACCTCCCGAAAATATTGCTACCAGCAGCTCTAAAGGTCCTCCATAGAGAACCCACAGGGGATTACTTTGTGGGTTAATAATGATTGATCATGAGAGCCTATCTCCTGATGTGCATTGGGGTAGCCCCTCCCCCTTTACCTGAAGATCATATAGAAAGAAGGTCCTCCCCTTGTTTTCGTCTTCCCTAATGATCCTCCCCAGGGTATACACTATAGATATGCTTCTCCCTGTAGTCGGACATCAAGTTATGATGGTAGTCCTTTCCATGATGATGTTCATTACAAAGGACCTCCCCACAATGAATGTTGCTATGAAGGCCCTCCCCATAGTAACATCAAGCAATGAGAAGGTCCTCACCTCATTTAATTACATCCTGAAGGCCCTCCCCAATATGTGCACTGCATAAATTCTCCCTACAGCTAGGTATCAAGTCATGATGGTAGTCCTCACCATGATGATAGTCATTGTGAATTCCCTCCCCATAGTAACACCAAACAACGATAAGGTCTTCCCCTCATTGCATTACATCTTGAAGGACCTCCACAAGATGTGCACTACAAAAATTCTCCCTGCAGCTATGCATCAATTCATGATGGTATTCCTCACCAAGATGACAGTAATTGCGAAGGCCCTCACCACAATTACAGTTGTTGTGAAGGCCCTCCCCACAGTGACATCAATCAGCGAGAAGGTCCTCCCCTCTCTACAGCACACCCTGAAGTTCCTCCTTAGGGTATATGTCATCAAGAAAATTTCCACGGTTAGGCATAAAGTTTCAACAATAGACCTCACTATTACATCACTAATTGCAAAGGTCCTCCTCACAATCAAAATTCTAGCTGGAAAGAAGTTCCTCCCAATGCCAGAACAAATACGAGAAATCCCTACTATACTGAGGCACTCAAAAAATGGAGTCATACACATTGAAACTCTGTCTATAGCGAGTGATATTCTTTCTCAACCAGAGGATGGCCTGGGGCTACGCTCATCCTCCGAACCACCCCCATGCCGTCCGCAAATCAATGAGGCTCCAACCAGCCTAGTTTCTTGGAGTGAAATTATTAAAGAAGTAGTCAAGATGGGCATATCAAGTAGAGGAGCTTCCAAAAGAACAACAAAATTATATGTTTCTTATGAGAAGACAACTAGATAGGGATAATATACCAGTGATGTATTGTCCTACGACTACTTTCCACTTCAACATACCGGGAGAGTTGTCTGGGGAATGCATGCATGACATTCGCCTCAATATATGGACAAATATTCACCAGCTGAAAGAAAAATTCATACCCTACGAAGGGTACACAGAACATGTCAGCATGATAGGGGGTCTTCACCATCTAATCGACCTAGAAGCCCTCCCATATGCAAGGAAACCAGAATCAGAAAGGTGAAAGAAAAACCTTGAACTATATTTCCTCCATGTGATGCATAAATTGCGTCGCCTCATTGGAAATTTCTCGGATGGAGTTCAGATTCGGGGATGGGGAGAACATGGATCTCTACACTTCACCGCACATCCCATCCAGCTGGACCCATTGGAAATGACATCCTACAATGACATCACCTAGATGTAGTAATCAAATGAACTTCTTGCTCAGGAAATATGGGATACTAAACAAAAACCGGCCCATATTAAGTCTCAAATGCGCCAGGACAAGGGAGATCAAACCATCGAAAAGCTTCTAAGGTAGGCAACAAGGAATATATAGTAGGATTCCCGCCAAAGGGAATCCAACCAGAAAGTAGTGATCATGTCTTCAAAATACCATAGTCTCTATTTAGGACCAATTCCATACTCGGCTCATGCCCGCATGGGACTACGTGAAATTGAAAAGGGGGCTGTAGCGGTAGCTACCGCCGCAGTAAGGGAACAACCCCAGCCCACAGGTCTGGGGGAATTTTTAAATGAAAATTCCCCTGTAAGACCAAAAAGTCCATGACATAATGCATCAATGAAAAAATAGGAACAACCCCATCCCCCAGGGCTGGGGGAATTCTTACCCCAAATCCCCACACAACAGACATCTGTCTTCCACCGTCTAGGAAGAACAATGGACAAAGGAGTTACCTTTTCCACCCCTTCTTGTGGTTCGCACCCTCTGAGACAAAGGCACATTATGAGGTCCGATCAAGGATAAATTCGGGTCAATCTTCACCAAGAAACCTGAATAATACTGCATAACAGAAGAAGAAAGTCCAATAAAGGGTGTGGGAATCCTTCCAACAATTCAGCACTGGGCACACTACCCCCAATGCATTACACCTCAGTGAACGTGGTAAACATCAACCCCATGGATCTCAAAGGAAATTATGTAGGGGGATAGGATGAAAATAAAGATGGTTCCATCATAGAGTCACCCCACATTGAGCTTGATGGGGTGAATACCCAGAACTAGAGGGTGGTCGTAAATCTGGGTGCCCCCTCAGTCAATCCGACATTACCTCCTGCGCAAAACCCCAAAAAGGAGAAGAATAAATCAAAGTTGCCTATAACCCACCTTCTCCTACCCCTGAGAGTGCATATCTCACCCTTGAGGAAAGGTTCTCTAAGTAGGAGGAAGAAATAAAGGAGGTCAGGCGAATTAATGCTGAGCTCCATCGAGGGAGATAACTTTCCAGATGCGTTCCCCTTACGAAACGTTATCAACTTCTCCTAGAAGAGGTGCCCATTCCACATGCACTCATCCCAGTGAATTAAGCCAAGCTTAGAGGAATATAAAAACCAGACTTGGAAGGACATCAAGACTTCCCCCCGTTGGGAAGAAAGTTGGAGAATATCCAGGTAAACCCACAAATGATACCCTTGGGTGGGTATCAACCCCAAATCCGAGCAGCGCTGACACGCTCAGTCTTGGCCACTGCCGCACCAGCTCAAGCTCAAGCCTGACAGGATATGAATCAAGGGATATTAAAAATCTTCAAGAATCTAACGGCTAGACTAGAATCCATGGTGGGGCGGCACACTCTGATACAACCAGAGTAAAAACCCTACCCCAAGTGGGTGAGCAATGTTCTGCCACCACCAAACTTCGGGAACCCTGTATTCCCAGTATTCAATGGATCGAGGGACATAAAAAAACACTTTATGTAGTATTCTTATTACTGTGACCCCATTATGGGAACTCCAGAGTAGTAAAAAGTTGTAAAAATCATGTTCTTCATACGAACCCTATAGGGATCAACTTTTGTATGGTATACTAGCCTACCATCCAATTCAATCATAGGCTAGGAGGACCTCTGATGACAGTTTATCTTCCAATTCAACACTACCTAATACGATGACCAATGATCTCATGAATCACAAAAAACAAGAGAATGAAAGTGTCTCAGACTTAATTTCATGATGGAAGGGCTTGGCATATTACCTGAACCAGCCACTCCCCTAGGATGACATTCTCTCCATGTGCATAGATAAATTTAGGGCTGAATTGAGAACACCTCTCATACCAGTGAAGTACCCAAGTGGGTTTAGATACTTCTCTACCATCACCCAAAGGATAGAAGACTCCTTGAGACAGACCAAACTTAAGTCCAGAATAGACCCATCAACCCCAGGGAAAATAATGGAAAAATATAAAGCAACTTTGGTCACGCTTAATCCACCCCCAACACCAGATCTAGTTGCGAGGCCTCCACCAAACCGTGCGAGACACCCTGGATTCCAACAACCACCCCACCTCGAAAATACGAGAGACAAGGTGAAACAAATCAGTTCAAAGTATGGAGAAATAAAGTTTAATCATTCTGAGAAGACCAGTTCCATGGCTATTTCACAACCACCATGAATGGATACTTGCCTCTTCTAACAGAGACAAAGAAAGCCAAATGAGTGGGTCTCAATGACTATCCAAATTGTTATCCATATCACTAGATACTAGGACACACCATCCAGGAATGATTCATTTTCAAGGATCTTCTACAAAAGATGGTGGATTCTAGGAAAGTCAAGTTGGGACCACAACCAGCAGAAGTATCATATGTCTCCACCTTAGACTCCAGAGAGTAAGAGGAATGGAAGACATTGACCAATAAGAAGGAGAAAAAATTTGACAGTTGGATGACCTGAAAGACCGTCAACTGAGTCCATGTCATCGTCTAGGTGTAGTTTAAACAACCAACTATGCCCCCAAAAGCTCCCAATACAACACAACCATCCTCTTCATCCCTACGGCCCTCAAAAGCCCGAATGGTAGAAAGAAGGATCAGGAAGATGAGCTAATACCAAAGCCTAAGTCAGTGTTGTTGCTTTCGTACTTCATGCTAGAAGACTTGGTACAATAGGCACCACCCCACCAAACAGTACAGTGGGAATCACCCCACCAAACAACACCATCAGAAGGATACAGTCAGACCGAAACAATGTCAGATCAAGAACTGATCTTTGACTCCATTAATGTCATTAACTTGATGGATCCCTTCTTAGATGAATACTATGGTCACGAACCCAAATTTCCCACACCCAACTGGAGAGCTGGAGGAAGAGGCCGCAGAGGCTGAAGGTTTCCTGGAAGGCATGATCGTGGTAGGGGTCAAATTTTGTCCACACCACAAGTCAAGACATTAACATCGTGGAAACTAATATAAGGACCCTCCGATAGACACAACAAGAACTGAAATTCTCCTTCGCCCCCGTCAGAATAAATCAAAGCCCAGTTATCTTGAAATATCCATCAGGGGAAGAACAAATATCAAACCACCCAAGGTATACAGGCAGACCAGTTCAGCCAAACATGGAAAGGACTGAAGCACTGCCGACCCCTATTACAGAGGCCAAACCATCTACGTCCAAAGCTCAAACCCCTAATGTGTCTTTAAAATATAAACCTCGATCTGAGAAGCGCCAACCTTTAGAGAAGAAGTATAATATTCTAAAATAGTTGGCTTTATTACCAGCAAAGCTGTCAATCCTGGATGGGTTGAGCCTATTCGCAAATCTTATGGAGGAACTCATTGAAGCCTTACTAAGTACCACAGAGTTCAAGGCTGAAGTAGCAGTAGACGAAGTCTTCTAAAGGGAGACTAGTCCCAAAGAATGTCACACCATCATCTCCTTCAAATATAGGGATGAAGACACCATCATGAAAGGGAACACCAACCCCTTATATGTGTCTAAAAAGATAAATAGAATTGATATTCAGAGGGTCTTCATCAATAGAGACTATGGAAAAGTACGGAAAAGTATGACCTTCAATGTCCTGGTAGGGAGGCCTTGGCTGCATCATCACACTGAAATTCCGTCTTCATACCATCAGTGCATCAAATATTGAACTAATGGGAAAAACAGGACATTTCATGTTGATAAATCCCCTTTTGAGTCTTTTGAATCACATTATATTGATGAAAGGTTCTATTAATTGGGAGAAAAACATCTTTTGGTCAACAAAGTTTATTGGATCAATGCCCCAAATGTAATGGAGATGGCTCCCGCCGACCCCCTCCACCAACTTGGGGAAGAGTATGTACAACCCATCAACCAATTTGAAGGCGTAAGTTCATGTCCGAGTGCAGAATCAGTTGTATGCATGGTCTTCTTTATGACCACCAAGTCCAATGACATGGGAAAGTGGGCTGACTCCCATGTTATTAGGAAAATACCTATCAAAGATGCTCTCAAACCATCCTTGGGACCTTAAAATTCTCTTTCCTCACACTAAGTAAAAAAGTGATTTATATCCCCATATTAGATATTTCATCTACAAAATCCTTTCTCCATCAGAAGATAATTATGATTAAGATTACGAAGATGATGAAGAAGAAGAAGAAGAGGAAGAATACCTCAAAGATGCCCCTCCTGTATTCAAAGATGGTGTCTCCACCATAATCGATGAACTTAAGGAGATAAATCTAGGAAATGAAAATGACCCATGACCCACTATAATTAGTGTGTACATGCTTGTAGAAGAACACAAGGCATAAACCTCCTTACAAAAGAAGAATAGAGATGTGTTTGACTGAAACTACATTGAAATTCCAGGCCTCGATCCTGAGGTCGCCACCCATCATCTGGACTTACCAGAAGATCACTTGGGCTATAAGAAGGTAGCCAGAAGGACCCAACAACACATGCGGCCAAAATAGAGGTTGAATTTGACAAGATGATCAAAGAAAACATCATACAGAAGGTTAAATATCCAATCTAGATGGAAAACATAGTTCCTGTCAAAAATAAGAATGGACATATTAGAATCTGTATTGGATTTAGGGACCTTAATAAGCATTTCCCAAAAGATGACTTCCCAGTCCCGAGGAGATGAAGAAGCTACTAATTTTAGGGCCCCTCAGAGAGTGTTCTACTATAACGTGATTCCCTTTGGTCTGAAAAATTCTGGCGCCACATATCAGCGTTTCATGCATCACATATTTAAGACCTTATTAAGAAAGTTTATCGAGTGTTATGTCGATGAACTCATGGTTAAATCACGACAACACTCAAACCACCTGGATGATCTTGAAACTGTATTCAACAAGTTACAACATCGCAGTTTAAAGATGAATCTACTAAAATTCACCTTTGGTGTTACCTCGGAAAAATTCCTTGGATTCTTCGTACGCCATCATGGTATCGAAGTCGACCCTAAGAAGAAAAAATCCATCATTGGAATGTCCCCACCTCACAACCTCACTGAGTTGAGAGGTCTCTAGGGGAACCTCACCTACATTCGTCACTTCATAGACAACCTGGAAAGTAAGTGTTTACCTTTTACCAGGATCATGAAGAAATGATTTATGTATGAGTGCGAAAATGATTATCAAGAAGCGTTTGAAAATATTAAAATATATATCCTAAGACCTCTAGTGCTCATGCCACCAGTTGAGAGGATCCCACTCAATTTATATGTAACTGCCCTGGAATAGTCATTAGGTACCTTCCTTGCATAGAAGAATGATGCCGACAAGGAGAAAATCCCCTATTACCTCATCCGGACAATGATTAATGCTGAAACTTAGTATTAGAAAATTTAAAAGAGCTTCCTATCCCTGATCTTCACTGTTCAGAATCTAAGGCATTTCCTGTAGCACCATAAGGTTCACCTGGTCTCCCGCTACAACCCTCTCAAATATATCCTCAACCATCCCATGCTAAATGGAAACCTATCACGGTGGGCGATCATCCTAAAAAAGTTTTAAATACGATACGTTACCTAGAAGGAAATCAATGTCCAAGCATTAGCAGACTTCCTGGCCAAGCACCCCTTGGAAGAAACAACACCGTTGAGTGCAAACTTCGAGATGAAGAAGTGTTTTCCACTTAGGAAAACCCCCAGACATGGGAAGTGTACTTCGATGGTGCTTCCCGAATCTTGATTAAGAAAAGGATGGAGGATACCACACTAAAAAAAGTGGGGCTAAGAGTTATACTCGTATCCCCCAAAAAGGCCACATTTCCTTACTCTTTCATGCTTTCAGAAGGGTGTACAGAAAATGAAGCGGAGTATCAGGACCTCATTTTTGGCCTAGAATTGGCACTATAGGTGAAAGAAAAACACCTAAAAATAAAGTTTGATTTATAGTTAGTCATCAAATAGGTCAATGATGACTATTCCATTATGAAATAAATATTGGTCCCCATGATGAACCATGTTCGAGAAATGATGGTAGAATTCTATTCAGAACTAATGTTGGCCTATGTCCCCCAGTCAAAAAAATGCTCAATCTGACACTTTAGAAGATGCATCCACAACCTTGGTCGATCCAGACCTGGTTGAAACAATCATTAGCACTACTCACCATTGGATGGTCCTGCCATTCATCCAGAGAAATACAATGGAAATCGATAAAATTAGCCTCGTCTCTGAACCTTATGGTCACACCACCAGTTGGATGACGACCATTGAAAATTAACTTTGGAATGGGGAACTCCCACCAGATAGGGCTGAAAGGGAGAAAGTATGAAGAAAGGTATTCAATTCTACCCTGTACAATGGGTTAAACTAAGAAAAGGTTCTCTACAAATGAGTACTTGACAGAGTCCTTCTCAGGTGCATTGATGGAGAAGAAACTACTGCCATCATGGAAGAAGTGCACGCCAGAGCTTGTGGAGTGCACCAATCAGCAACCAAGCTCTCTCACAAAATCTAAAGTCTTGGGAATTACTAGACCACCATGATACAAGATTGTGCCATATTCACTAAGAAGTTACATTCCTGCCGTGTTCATTCTAATTTAATACAACTCCCCCCAGAGTTACTTCATAAAACTAAGCACTCTTGGTCATTCATCACCTGGGGGATGGATGTTGTGGGTCTATATCCTCATACTACATCCAGACAGTTCAAATTCATACTCATAGTGACTGAATTCTTTTCTAAATTGGTCAAATCCATACCGCTTAAAGAATTTGGGTAAAAAAACAACATCAGCTTTGTGAATACCAACATCATTACCAGATTTGGTGTCCCTCATACTATCCGGATGGAACACAACACCAACTTCTTCTATGTCGAGTTGGAAAATCTATACAAGGAGTATGGAATTAAAGCCAATAATTTGTACTATTACCACGTGGAGGCCAATGGAAGATAGTGGCTTTCAACAAGACTTTGTCTAACATACTTCAAAAGATGGTTGATAAGGATAATAAATCATGTCCAGACAAGATCCTTCATGCTTTGTGGGATTATCGAACCATGAATCACACACCCACCATGGAAACCCCATACTCACTAGTATACGTGGAAAAAGTGGTTTTGCCTATCGTAATCCAAGTGCCATCACTTTGTGTGGCCAATTGCGATTGACTGTTCATGGACGACCAATCCCAGAGATGATTTGATGAATTGGAGCAGCTAGATGAGAAAAGGCTACACACTCTAAACCATTTGGAAATCTACCAAAATTTATTTGGACATGCCTTCAACAAAAAGGTTCACCATCGATCCTTCCTCGAAGGTGAAATGGTATCAGTCCTTAGAACCTCAATGATACATGGGAAGAATCCCCCAAAGCTTGAACCAAAGTGGGAAGGACCATATGTCATACATAGGGCCCATTACAATGGAGAATACACCATGATATCAGTAGAAGGATAGCTCATCATGGCTCCTAAAAATGCGAAGTTCTTGAAGAAATACATTGCGTAACAGAAATTCCATGTCAAAGGTCCGAACTCTAAGACCTTAAACAATGAGTAACGGAAATTTCATGTCAAAGGTTTGAACTCTATGGATATAAACTTTGAGTAACAAAAATTCCATGTCAAAGGTCTAAGCTCTATGACCCTAAATTATGATTTATAATACCTCCAATTCCACGGTCCAAACTCTAATACCTTAAACTATGATTCATTGTTCTAGACACATGATGTAAAACTGTACGGTATTAGTCTATGTAAGATGAAATTAAACCAAAATTCCATGGTCCAAATTTAAATACCTTAAACTATGAGTTATCATCCTTTCCACATGACATTAAAATGTAAGTAAATCATCCTTGAAACATGAAAATAAACTATGACTCATGTCCTCGTTGTAGTAAATTAAACTATGTGACACAAAACGTCCTAATCGCATGAAAAAAAACTGCATAATCTCTTACAGAACTACGTATGGATTGATTCCTTTCCTCGTAGGATACGTAGTGATGCCTCGATCTTTGATCCTAGCTTAACCCGTACCATAAAAAATGCCTCCATCACACACCCTATGTACCCATATTTGTAAGGGAAACCCTTATCACTCCTTGTTTCTCACATCGATTATAACTCCCATGAGATTAGGATTAGTGGTAGAGATTCTCTAAAAAAATAAAACTATAGAGTAACAAGATAGACCTAGAAGTTGTGATGGATAGAATGAAAATGACCCTACCCCTGAACCGAGGAAAATCGGTATAGGGTACGTATTGAACTACGTACGGCTTGATTATTGCATTCACAGGATACGTACAGATGCCTTGATCCTCGATCTTGGTCCTGCCCCACCAGGATAGAAAAAGAAAATTCACCCATCATATCCTCTACCTCCCCACACCTACGAAGGAAAACCTATGTACACTCCTTTTTTTCTCAATGAGAATGACTCACGTGAACTTAGGATCAGTTGTAAGGATTCTCCTATGAAAATAAGTTATAGAGAAGTATAGTGGACTTGGAACCCCTAGAAAATGAAACGAAAATATCCCCATATATGGACCGAGCCAGATCGGTACAGGGAACATTTAGAACTACATACGGCTTGATTCCTACTCTCACATGATACATGGTGACGCCCGTATTTAGCATCCCAGCCTATCCATCATAAAAAAATTCCATCAAATGTCCCAACACATCGAGCGAAAATTTACAGGGAACGTTCAAAACTATGTACGGCTTGATTCCTACCCTCATAGGATACATAGTGATGCCGGGATTTGGAATCCCAGCCTAGCATCATAAAAAAATTCCCTCAAATTCCCCTACACATCAAGTAAACATTTGCAGAAAGCATTGAGAACTACATACAACTTGATTCATTCCCTCACAGGATACATAGTGACATCTGCATTTGGTATCCCAACCCATACACCAGAAAAAAATCCCTTTTTCCCCTTATAAGTAGCTCAGAATTGTACGGGGAGTCTGTGAAAGGTCTTATCACATGATAATAAACATAGAAATTATTCATGATTTATGTGAAGCCCATTCCTTGGTATTATGAGATTCCACACATGCCTCTCAGTCATGGGAAATCAAAAGATCCTGCTTCCCTTATACATAAGAGTCAGAACTATGCGGAATCTCCATGTAGTTCACAGTTAATCATGGTATGGGTATTCTCAAGTTTTCAGGCACATCATTCCCATTTTTCACACTCCATACCTTAGGAAAACATAGATCCCCATAATAATTTAAGGCCATCTGAGATGGAAGGATAGTGTCCTGTGAACACCTTCACTTGACTATGCACATCATGCCCCGGTGGCTCTATATATGTTTCCACAAAAACAGCAATCGATCAAAGGAAAATTCTTCCCCAGGAGATTCCTCACCTTTCTCAGTATGCCCAACAACTTCCAAGCCCCATGTCATCCCTCCAGATTCAAGTTGGCCTTGAGACCATTGTTTACACCTTCTATCATCACTCAAGTCTGAGGAACACTAGAACATCTTGATTGCAATTAACCTAAAACTATTAAATATCTTTATGAAAGTATAATCATCCTCACTGCATGACTCTAAACTGCATATCATCACATCCTCACCACACAACATTAAACTGCAAGGCCAAAATCATCCTTGTTGTACGATGTTAAACTAAATAACAATGGTTTATGCCCAAAAGTTCCCTCTAATGATGATTTTCTATTCCTAAGCAATGAAACAGAATCCTCATAATTCCATATTTCTCAAACCGAGAATAGATCATGTGAGATTAGGGATTTCAGTGAGAGATCAACTGTGGAATTATGGAAAAATATTCCTGGAACATGATTCTACCAGCACGACCCTAATAGACAAGTCATGATTCTTTCCCCTAAGAGGAACCCCATGTCATAGCCATGTGATGTTAAATAACCAAATAT
Source organism: Viscum album (assembly GCA_963277665.1). NCBI lineage: Eukaryota > Viridiplantae > Streptophyta > Magnoliopsida > Santalales > Viscaceae > Viscum > Viscum album. Next base: position 994,612,111 of record OY728164.1, read on the forward strand.
CCCAAATATGGAATGAATGCCTCACCCTTATTATGAGTCATATCAACACAAGGGACACCTAGTTCCATGAGTAAATTGCAACGCAAATGTCCCCAATATTTCCAGATACACTCCTTCAATATTTCAAACTCCATGTTTTTGGTGATCTTGAATCTGCATAACCTTACAAGGCCATCTGGGTTGGAAGGCCGGTGTCCTGCATACACCTTTTCTTGAGTATGCACATCATGCCTCAGTGGATTTGCTTATGTTTTCCCCCAAAAAATGGCCATCAATCAAAGGGAAATTATTCCCAAAGAGATTCTTGTCCTATCTCAGCACACCCAATGGATTCCAAGCCTCTTACAATCCATATTTATTCAAGGGCCCTCAAATTTATGGTTTAAAATTTCCTCCTTACACATATCTTGGATATATTGGAGCATACAAGCCTGATTCACCAATGTTCCCTTTTGAGGTTTATAAAGATATCCCATCCATATGCGCGAAGTTGATCCGCTTAGAAAGGAAGAGTTCCCCCACTCATTTCCAGGTTTCCCTGAAGAATCTCAGTTAAAATTCCCCTTTTTGATGCTCTGGTGCACCCCTCATCAAAGGTCACATACCGTATCTAGAAAGTCCCAAATATCCATAATCCTCAATGGACATCAGAGATGGAAGGCCAGTGTCCTGCAGACACATTTTCTTGACTATCCAAATCATGCCCCTGTGGCTCTGCATATATTTCCCACAAAAATGGCCATCAGTCAAATGAAAATTCATCCCTAGGAGAGTCCTTTACAGCTTCTGTACGCTCAATGAACATTCATGTCTTGTCACACCCCTAGATTTGGAAAACTTCTGGATGACGGCTTATGTAACTCCTTCTTTCCAAGTTCCCCTGACAAAAAAAAGACTCTTAACTGAACTGACCATTCACCAGCTCTCCCTCATGCAAGTAAGAAATGTGCAGGAACCGTTGCCCACTCAAAGCTGATATGAATGTTCCTAATGTTTTCAGACAAAACTACTAGGCCTGTCACCCATTATGGATCCCAACATCAAAATAAATTCAAAATGTGGAAAATCCCTCCAGGCCATCGAAAATGGAAGCCCAGTGTTCTGTGGACACCTTTTATTGACTATGCACATCATGCCCCAGTGGCTCTGCATATATCACCCACAAAAATGGCCATCAATAAAAGGAAAATATGTCCCTAGGAGAGTACTTTCCTACCTCTGTACTCTTAAATCATCTTCCAAGACTCATTCATTTCCATAATCCACAAATCAAGTGTCATGAAATATCCCTAATCCATTTCTGAAGGATATTAGAACATTATTGACTAATAGTCCCGATTTGGGGCCCTTTACCCGTTAAGTATGGTCAAAGATGTTCAACCAAAAACATCAGTAATAAGTTTGATTGGCACGACTATGAACTACTAGCAAATAATACTCCATACTGGCAAGAGGAAAAATATACAAAGAGAACCTCTGGGTAAAATTAAAGTTTTGGTTCATTAAAAAATGAAAACATTAATCCATCAGAAAAGTCATAAATCTTGTTAGGACAAAAACACACAAAGGGGGGCCTAATAAAATGCCAAGTTATGCCTGCTAAGCCCATACCAAGTAGTCTTAGGAAAAAATTAGGGTAATATAAAAAAATCACAAAAGTTCATGGGGGTTTCCATGAAACATTAGCAATATTCAAACTACGCTCGTTGTGTCCCGCGACTTAGGCCAAAATTAGAGCCCAATTAGATTACTTCAGTTTATTGATTTCAAATCATGGTTTAAAATCAATGCCTGATTGAAATGATGTTTACACAAGAGAAAAAGTTTAAGAGAGTGAATTTCTAGGAAAATCAGTTCCATCATATTCCATAAAAATATATAGTGGGAATCCACAACTTGGAGGATCTACTTGTGAGAAAGACAAGGCCTTTACAGGAGACATTTAGAAGAGTTGTAAAGTTGCTTTAATGATTAGTGAGACTTCTCAACTACTTGGTAAAGATTCAATAAGTTCACAGTCTTGAACTCTGCACTCGTTCACAGTACCTCCGCTTCCATCAGGGCTTGGAGGCCAGTTCTCTCTCCCTATGGAATTTTCCATCACCCCTCATCAATGGTGGTTGTGGCTCCGACCCACTTCTTTTTGAGATTCTCTAGCTTCTGGATTTGTTGATCCACTTCCTGGTAAAGCCGTTCCATCAAAGACTCTTGATTCATGAGTTCTTTTTGAAACTTTGTAACCATTCTATCATGAGTGGAAGCTTCGTCAATGAGAATTTGTTGTCTAGAAGCCAGACAAGTCGTCGACTCTTCCACGGAGAGTTGAGATTCAAGTGCACCAGTTGCTTCCTGAGAAGAAACTACCTATATTACTATATCTTAAATGCCATGATAGTTGAATTCACCAAAGCCTAGGACCACAAACTGGTAGTGTAGCTTTGGAAACTTCACTGGCATCTCATCCAATGGAGTTTGGAAGATTAATCTCCAAATGTTCCTCCATGCCTTTTTCCAAGTGGGACAAATATCAACTAGGATTTCTCAATTAGTCTCAGAATCACTCTCGGAAATGAAATATAGATAGGAATGAATGTCACCAGAGATGGAATTGACTCGGTAGATAAAACATGACTTGACTCAACAACAACCTCATCTCTGTTAATGGTAATAGATGAAAATGTAGGGGCATCTACCGCTATTGCTAAGGCTTGTGGATGTGATTTTGGGGATAGAGGAGAGATGAATTCAATACCTCCCACCCCCACCGTCATACCGCTATCTAAAATTGGTTACTCTATATCTTCAATCATCAGTGTAACTCCATGGATATGTGGGGAAACCGAAGACCCAAGGCCATGCTCGACCACAATAGTATCCCTCACGGTAGCCTTCAAAATGTTGTCAGTAAATATAAGGAATGAAGGGATGGTCAGTTTAGATAGGGATACTAGTCTTGGGATCCAGGGTTAGAAAACATAACCCCTCTCTGGACTAGAAAAAAGGTCACAATAGCCCACTCCAAATTTTCAGAGGCCAGAATATTAGCCTCCCTGATCATGACTTCCCCAGATCCACCATGATTAGGCAGAACATCAATATTTGAAGTGAATCTCTCTATGGGGAAAAATCCACTAGATCGAGATTTGTTGGATCCCCAATATTCAAATCCCGTCCAAGATTCGGCAAGGCCTGGGGCTCACCATTGGACTTGGACCTTTCTATGAGAGCCATCCTTCCTATCTCTAAGAGAGTCAGTTTAGCAAAGACAAGTGAGCCTTAAAATTATGAATGTTTTTCTATTGTTAGGGAAGATATTTTTTGAGTAGGAGTAGCACCCCCGGTCTCTTAAAATGGCCCTTCTTCTCTATTTCAATCACCCATAATAGATGGTGACCCCTCCTCTACCCTAAAAGGGACATGAGCTATAGGTTCCTGAACGGTCATCATCTGGTCACAAATAAGCCCTGCGTCAAAGCGCATTTACATACTAGTTAGTTGACAAGATAAGGGTACTTGGTTCAATCACCAGATAAGAAAACAATTACTTGTGATCCCCCGTTGAATACACTTGGACAACTGAGAGGATTTCTTGTGTTTCTTTGACTGCTGGGGGGATGGATCTGGAATAAGATCACGAAGAGAATATGGAGGAGGAAACACCTGGGAATGGTCTGTGATAATCGCTTTCATATGTTCTTGGGATCCAGGTGATCATTCCACAGTACCCCCTACCGTTGAGGGGGTGTACAAACTAGACATAGTACCCCTGAGGGAATAATTAGGTTAAAAAGTTATTTATTGAGAACCGAAAGGCCCCTAAAAAATAATAAGGAAAGGGGGAAACTTTCATCATCTTTGCAATAAAAGAATTTAAGGACAAAGGTTGAAGATAAGACCTCTACCGTCGGCTGCGAGAATACTGCCATCAATGCCATGCAGTCCGAACAGTAATGCCTGTCGGCAAGAGCATGAATTCACTTATCCATTTCAGTCAAGTAAGAAGCCACCTCATCAGGATCTTCATCAGCTAAAATACAGGAAGGATCAATGGATCCCCCAAAACCCAGAAGATCAAAGTGTTCCATCTGAATAATTCTCCATATATCTTCATCTGAAGTGCTCTCCCTTAGTTCATCCCTAACTCTCCAAGTGTCTTGAAACACATATGTAATTGGGGTGGCCAATGGTAGATGGTTGATATAAGGAAGCAGAGTAGGTTTTGACAACCATAAATGTTTCACGGGTTTCCCTGTAAGATCTGGACCTTGAGAAGAGGAATTTTTATGAGATGAGTGGACCAAGTAAGGAACTTTGTCCGTGACAGTCACAACAAACGATCCAATGACATCGTCATCCTCATCAATAGTTTATAGTTGAAGCATGGAAAGTACAAGATGCGAGTACCTACAGAGACCACTTAGAGAGTGAATAAGGGTATTGATGTCCTTAAGATAGAAACCAACCCTATCTAGATCCTTTTCAAAATAAATGTCAGTGAGTGCTGAGATGTCGCCAATACCAGTAAGGGACACTTCCTTAGTCTGGAGGAGCTTCTATAAATCATGAAGGGACCGGTCACGGGTAGATGAATAACCTTCCAAAAGGTACCATTGCCTCCAAGCCATTAGAAAATCGGCTCTAGAAGGAATGGATTATGGACTTCTAGAAACAGCTCCAACAGCTAGTTCAGCCACCCCTAAGGTCTTAACTCTATATTTCACAACTTTCCTGGGGGGGAGTGAACATACCTTTGGAAGAATTTTCCTAGTTGAGAGTGTTCAGAAACTCCATTTTTCTTCTCCTTTCCCTTCGCCTTGGATGCCTTGAAATTCATCACAATGGAGACCAGGTCAGCTAATTGGCCATCAGGATATGACTTACCCCAGGACTCAGTATAGTTCTTAGTAAAGAAGGTCACTGAATCCCTAGAATCTGGAAGTCTATCCTAGCTTTGGGTGTCCTCCCAGATGAACATTATCCATTATTGGTGTGATATCATTTGATATTCTCATGGTGAGTGCTGCTGAGAGCTGGATGGGAAAACATCTGAATTCAATTGAATTGTTGACTAAATTTGAAGGGTGTATAGCCCTTGAAAATTAGTTCCCCTATGATACGGGAAACCAGGATTCCTTCTCGTATAGAAAAGAAGTAACCTCAGTTGATGGAATCTCCAGATGCATTATTTTTAATAGTACCAGTGGGGGAATCATAAGTGTGGTAAGAGAAACATTCATAAACATTGATACAAGCCATTAAGTACTACTTGTTCTTTTCAGTTTTCTCCTCTTTCTTATCCTTTGAAGCCCAAGCCGCTGGCATGAACCCGCTGGTGATATTAAGGTATAGTTGGAGAGTGGAATGCAGAATTTTTAGGGAATTGATGAAGGATTAACCCCGTATGTGGGATCCCATCTAACCCAAAAGAATTTGAAAAGGGCCACCTATCCGGTAGGGTGACCCCCCTTTGCTGATTCGGCCCAATAGGCAGTATATCTTTTCTAACACTGGGATATCGAAATTAATACATTTACCGGTGTCCAACTAAGCATCAATGATAAAATTTTTGGCTCTTAAAACACTATATTCTCACACTTGTAGGAGCCACCCACTCATAAACATGGCTAAGAAAGCTGCCAGTAGAAATAACCGATCGACGTCAGTGATTATCCCCCATCGCCATTTATGAAAATCCCCCTCATCTAAGGTGGGCCAGTAAGTCTCCACTCGCCTCCAAGTGGATTTGGTGGGAAAACCCCTGGTTCTCCATGGACCGGTCTTGTGACTGGTATGCTTGACAAAAGCGCCAAACTAGTCGTTAAAAGGAACATCCTGCTTCAGACAGGGATCACTTTCATCATACATGTCCTTGAAAATAGGGACTCCTGAAATCAGTCAGATTCCCTATAAATTGATAAGGACCTCCCCATGGGTCAAATGAAAAGTGTTGGTATCTGGACTCCACCTGCTTAAGAGATGTGAAATAAAGGCAGTATGACAATGGGTGTATGTATGAGAAACCCAAGCTGCCTTGTATAGTCCCACAATCTATAGCTCGGATTGGAATTCTTCACAGCTCTGGAGGACCCAAAAGGGTCACCCCCAGTCCAATCCAAACGAGCCTCTAGGGAGAAGGTCTCACTGGGATGACCAATCATGCTTCTCATTCGCTATAGCCTTCTTCCCAATGCTTTGATAATAGTGGGTCATTTGATCGGGCTTCCGCTGCACCCCCTATAAATTTTTAGGTGTGTAGTTCCTTAAATACATGAAGGTAGTATCTCTCTAAAGGTACCCACCGTTGAATGAAATTAATGCTTTAGGAATAGAGGTATTGATTATCCATATAGTTGGCTGATCAATTATGTTTGGAACTGGGATCAATGTGTTAGATAATAGACCAAATAGGTAACAAGGAAGACTATCTGAAGCTGGATACTCCCGTTGTCCCACTATAAGCATAGACACTAGAGATTGGTGAAATGGAACGACTAGAATTCAGTTGTCAACCAAAGACGCCATGCTCTTCGATCTTTCGCCTCTAGCAGAAAGAGGGGCATCAAAAGTAGCCTCAGAATAAGAAGCAATGTTAGTAGTAGCCTATGAATTAGCCATTGTATCTTGTACAGGAATATATAGAAGCCGATGAAAATCCAGTCCAATAAATATAAAAGTATTGGATAAAGGATACAAAAGAGTGTCTAAAGGATTCAAAATATCTCTATAAAAGGCTCTGTGTATTATTTCCAAAAAATGGTACGTGGTATCCACACCCCGCATGCTGCACAGTGTGTGAAGGGAACATCCTGCATACTTCATGACATGCAGAAGTAATCCCACATACAACCATGGTACGCGGGCTCATTCCACCACCTATAACCATGGTGGATGAACAACCACGAGGCGTTGGCCTGAAGATTGTTGGATGGAAAAAAGAAAGGTTCTAGAAGATGGATACAATGAACCTAGGCCTTGATTAGGTTCATGATTCAGAAATTGTGGATTAAAGTTTATGTTAGGATTGTTAATTTTTAAATGTCCGGTTCACTGGTTCAAATTCGGTATGTGGACAAGCTATCCACGTAGCATCCTCCTACGTGAAATCCAGATTCTATGTCTTAAAATTGCACAAAACTATTCACAAAATCCAAAACATGGTATGTGCATGGAAAAATGGCGAGGAGATAAATTTGTGGAACATACAAAGCTGTTCGCAAATGAGATTTTCACAAAGGATCATGGTACCCGATAGAAGAGGAAGCTGGGGGAATTGAGAGCACTTTTCATCACGAGAAATGGTAAAATACAAATGAAATGGACCCCAATAAATAGGTGTGGTCCCCTCCTTCTTTGTCCATATTTTCTACCGCGAACCATTTCAGTTCAGAACCGCTTCTACATCAGAATAGTGCCTTTTTCATTCCGAACGGACACCATTACGATGTGGGGCATTTTTAGGGTACATAAAATTCATCCAAGAGGAGAAAATACCCCCACAAATTCTTTGCAGAAGGAAACAAGTACCCCTACAAGTCTTACAAGGTGAATGGACTCAGACTGAGTTGCAATCTTCAGAAAAAACTTAAAGGAATTCATGTTTTCAAATATTTTTAAGTGTCCCACATACCATCACCCGGAAAGGTATGCATAACAGCTAGATCAAAATCCACTAGGTATGTAGAATGATTTGCGAACCACTGGCCCGTGAGGCAATGGCCAGTGAGCAAGGCTGGCTACAAACCGAGTCACCGATGGATTCATAGACATGAAGACCATCCGCGTACCATGGGGTGAACTCATGAGTTCACGGACTAAGTGAACTGGTAGGGTTCTCTGAACCATTATTGCGAACCAAATCCTCTATAAACCCCAGTTGACCAAGCCTTCTGTGGGTCAGGATATTGCTTTAATGGGTCTCTGAAAATGGTGCCACATTCCCAATAGATAAGATTCCTCCTATTCTCTATAAAAATAGAACAATAGAAGTACATATTACACACATAGAGGAAGAAATACAAATAAAAAGATGGATGATGAAATATTGAGGGAGACTCAGAGTTTTTACTCTGGCTTCCACCTTGTTTCATCGGTGAAGCCTGAACTGCAAACCACTCCCTCTGAATGTACATCCGACCAAAAACAATAAAATAGGGGAATTGATTAATAATAATAGAACTGAGAACCTAACTAGTGAACCAAAAACCAAAGGCTTTCTGTGGATGAACTCCCCATGGACAATGATCCCCCAAACCCTCCTTCAATATGGTGCTCTGTGTAGTGTACTGCATTAGTACATGGATGGAACCCAAAGCAGCGTGATGAGACACATACCACTATGGTACGTGGTTGTCTATACCCATGCCCGCATACTGTATTGGTATGCGGATGAACCCTTTTCCATCATACCACTATGGTATGCAGAGCCTCCCCCATCCCACATAAAAAATTAGTATGTGGAATGGGGTGTTTTTGGGCATTTTTTCCACAGGTTCCAACCTCACCCCTCCACTACCGTCCAGTCCTCCATGGTCCCTCCACTAACTAGTCCCCCGACATCAGGCCAAATCCTCCTCCAAAGCCACCAGAGCCGTATGATCAGACCATCGGGTGCATCAGATCACCCCTTTGAGTCTACATACCCATATCAAGAGGAGTCAAGAAGGCTCTCCTCACAATGGTGTGAGCATCGGGAATGCCTGTGGGTCTACATTCCCACAGTATCCCAGAGTCCAACCTTGGGACACCGACATGAACCTAACCATTCTAGGGATTAAGGGTGATCACTTTATTTTCCATTCAATGTTGAATAATAATTAGTCAAAGGGGTTTTGTTTGCTCTCCCATTTGATGAGGATGAAACTTTTCACCTTCCCAGAACGTGCTCTGGGGCCATCCCACTGAGGTAAGTCCCCAATCTTGGGAGGAAGTGCCACATTACCTTCAATGTAATTACACATTAAAGGGTTCATTGCACTACGCCCTCACCCATGGTTTCCCCGACCTCTTCCACTGTGGGCTCTCCCTCCCCCACCAACAGGGGTAGAAGCATGTGCATTGTTAAATCTTTAAAATCCTCTTGTTTATCACAATGAGCATGACTGACATGGGATTAGAGGTTTGTGAGGATTACGATATCCACATGGTTTTAAACTATGAGAACTCTGATTCCTAGTCAAAACAGGATACATAGGACACCTACAAGAAGGCCCGAGCTCAAAAGGGTTCCCACCCAAGAGGGTCCACCCAACCATGACCAATCAAATGGGAAACCCATAAGCATAAAACTCAGAAATTCTAAACTATGAGAACTCTAATTCCTGGTCAAAACAGGATATGTAAGACACCTACCAGAAGGCCCCATCTCAAAAGGGTGCCCATCCAAGAGGTTCCACCCAACCATGCCCCCTCAAATGGGAAGATTCTATGCATAATTCCCTCACAGTCCAAACTATGTGGGTTATGATTCCTCTCATGAGGATACATAGGAAGTCCTTATTATGTGACCAATCCCAACATAAATTCACCTTTCGTCCCCCTTAAATGGAGATAAATTCCATAGGACCTTATTATATGGCTCAAGTCATCATCACATCCGTATTATCAAATATATGCATGCTTACGACGATCCTGCAAACCAAGAGTCGCTCATGGACACACTCTTTGGGAATTAACCAAGGATTCATGAACATATGAACATGATTTAAATCTATAAGAGTGTCCCAGAACAGGAAAAAATCCTCCCTCAGAAGGGTGCGGTGATCCTGACCTCCCATCCTCTTAACTAATTTGGTCCTTAACTGTCATTGGCTGAATCACTAATCAACAAGCTCCCACCTTTGGAAAGAAGGACCATGAATCATGGATACCAGGGCCATTGGGTGTTCATGGATCCACAAATCAACCCATTGGAGACTATCCGAGGAAGTTATATCCACGAAGGACTGATTTCTTGTGTTCCTGACCCCTGCATAATCTCTCGCTGGGACTAACAGTTCCCACAGGGTTAATTCAACCTTATTTAAAGGATAATGATGATGAACGAGTTGAAACAAAGGAATGGTGAATTCAATTAGAGTCTGTATCTATAGAAAAAGGGATGGGTGACGATTCTTTTAAGACCATTTCCACACCACCCAAAAAATGCACCACCTTGGAGGCTGAACAATGTCTATTACTGATGCATATCATGAATAAGGAAACCTATCTTTATCTATTTTAGAGTAGTGATAATATTGATTGTACTTATGTTACTCCTCAATAGGAAAAACATGAGTCTTCTCAATACATGACCTATTTACTTGTTATTTTAGATTATGTCCATTATTGGGATTCATCATCCCTTATTACTAAACATGTCCCTAATAATAAGGAAAAATCATGCATTAGTAGAAATAATGAAGGCATTGTTTACAGTGTAGCCTCTCCCTATATGGATAAAACTAAGTTCTTCTTAGGAAGAGGGGATAATAATACTCCCATACCTAGGGGATAGGGTTGACACGATTCTTCCATAGTCACCACTTTATATTTATATAGAATTGATGACCATAGGGGTAGATGTGGTGAGGAAAATTCCCCCTCAATACTGGATGAGATTTCTCTTGTATTGTCAGGGTGGTGGATCCTAACATAAGATTTCATATTTTTCATGATTTAGTTATAGAATACGTAAGATGTTGAGTATTACTTAGGTGTGAGTTGCTGGATAAGGAGGGTAGTTTAAAATTTTAGGATTCGTAGGATTTAAATTTCTTTAGTGGGAGGACAACCCAACTTTATTGGTTGCATAATGTTGGAGCCTATCAATGGCCTGTAACCAGTGATTTCATCATTTTTGTGCTTTAAAAATGGAAAATTTCTACTGGATAGACCAATTAGAATATGATGACCCTAGGGTGGTGACCTCAGGATCACGACCCACTCTAATTAGTGTGGACATGCTTGTAGAGGAACACAAGGAATACACCTCCTTCCAAAAGAAGAATAGAGATGTATTGGCCTGAAACTACACTGAAATTCCAGGCCTCGATCCTGAGGTCTCCACCCATCATCTGGACTTACCAGAAGATCACTGGGGCTATAAGAAGGTATCCAGAAGGACCCACCCAACACATGAGGCCAAAATAGAGGCTGAAGTTGACAAGATGATCAAATAAAACATCATACAGAAAGTTAAATTTCCAATCTAGATGGAAAACACAGTTCCTGTCAAAAATAATAATTGACATATTAGAATCTGTATTGGATTTAGGGACCTTAATAAGCATTTCCCAAAATATGACTTCCCAGACCCGAGGAGATGAAGAAGCTACTACTTTTAGGGCCCCTCAGAGAGTATTATGCTATAATGTGATGCCCTTTGGTCTAAAAAATTATGGCGCCACATATCAGCATGCCATGCATCACATATTTAAGACCTTCTTAAGAAAGTTCTTCGAGTGTTATGTCGATGAACTCGTGGTTAAATCACGACAAAAATCAAACCACCTGGATGATCTTGAAACTGTATTCAACAAGTCACAACATCACAGTTTAATGATGAATCCCCTAAAATGCGCCTTTGGCGTTACCTCAGGAAAATTCCTTGGCTTCTTCGTACGCCATCGTGGTATCGAAGTCGACCCTGAGAAGACAAAATACATCATTGGAATTTCCCCACCTCGCAACCTCACCTAGTTGAGAGGAGTCTAGGGGAACCTCACCTACATTCGGTGCTTCATAGCCAACCTAGAAAGTAAGTGTTTACCTTTCAGCAGGATCATGAAGAAAGGATTTATGTATGAGTGGGATAATGATTATCAAGAAGCATTTGAAAATATTAAAATATATATCCTAAGACTGCCAGTTCTCATGCCGACAGTTGAGAGGATCCCACTCAATTCGTATGTAACTGCCCTGGAACAGTCATTAGGTACCTTCCTTGCATAGAAGAATGATGCCTGCAATGAGAACTTCCCCTATTACCTCATCTAGACAATGAATAATGCTGAAACTCAGTATTAGAAAATTTAAAAGAGCTTCCTATCCCTGATCTTCACAGTTCATAATCTAAGGCATTTCCTGCAGCACCATAAGGTTCACCTGGTCTCTCACTGCAACCCGCTCAAATATATCCTCATCCTTCCCATGCTAAATGGACACCTATCACGGTGGGAGGTCATCCTACAATAGTTTGAAATACGGTACGTTCCCCAGAAGTCCATCAAAGGCCAAGAATTAGCAGACTTCCTAGCCCAGCACCCCTTGGAAGAAACAACACCGTTGAGTGCAAACTTCCGGATGAAGAAGTGTTTTCCGCTTAGGAAAACCCCCAGACATGGGAAATGTACTTCAATGGTGCTTTCCAAATCCTGATTAAGAAAAGTATGGAGGATACCACACTAAAAAAATTGGGGCTAAGAGTTATACTCGTATCCCCCAAAAAGGCCATATTTCCTTACTCTTTCATGCTTTCATAAGGGTGTACAAAAAATGAAGCAGAGTATCAGGCCCTCATTTCTGGCCTAGAATTGGCACTATAGGTGCAAGAAAAACACCTAAAAATAAAGGTTGATTTAGAGTTAGTCATAAAATAGTTCAATGATGACTATTCCATTAAGAAATAAATATTTGTCCCCATGATGAACCATGTTCGAGAACTGATGGTAGAATTATCTTCAGAAATAATGTTGACCTATGTCCCCCAATCACAAAAATGCTCAAGCTGACACTTTGGAAGATGCATCCACAACCTTGGTCGATCCAGACCAGGATGAACCAATCATTAGCACTACTCACCATCGGATGGTCTTTCCATTCATCCAGAGAAATACAATGGAAATCGATAAAATTAGCCCCGTCTCTGAACCTTATGGTCACACCACCAGTTGGATGACGACCATTGAAAATTACCTTGGGAATGGGGAACTCCCACCAGATAGGGCTGAAAGGGAGAAAGTATGAATAAAGGTATTCAATTTTACCCTATACAATGGGTTAAACCATGAAAAGGTTCTCTACAAATGAGGCCTTGATAGAGTCCTTCTCAAGTGAATTGATGGAGAAGAAACTACTTCCGTCATGGAAGAAGTGCACGGCAGAGCTTGTGGAGTGCACCAATCAGCAACCAAGCTCTCTCACAAAATCTAAAGGCTTGGGTATTACTAGACCACCATGATACAATATTGTTCCATATTCTCCAAGAAGTTTCATTCCTGCCGTGTTCATTCTAATTTAATACACCTCCCCCCATAGTTACTTCATATAGCTAAGCACTCTTGGCCATTCATCACCTGGGGGATGAATGTTGTGGGACCATATCCTCCTACTAAATCCAGACAGTTCAAATTCATACTCACAATGACTGACTTCTTTTCTAAATTGGTCAAATCCATACCCCTTAAAGAAGTCAGGTAAAAAAATATCATTACCTTTGTGAAGACCAATATCATTTCAAGATTTGGTGTCCCTCATACTATCCTGATGGAAAACAACACCAAATTCTGCTATGTTGAGTTGGAAAATCTATACAAGGATTATGGAATTAAAGCCAATCATTTGTACCATTACCACATGGAGGCTAATGGGAAGATAGAGTCTTTCAACAAGACTTTGTCCAACATACTTCAAAAGATGGTTGATAAAGATAATAAATTGTGGCCAGACAAGCTCCTTCATGCTTTGTGGCCTTATCGGACCATGACTCACACACCCACCTAGGAAACCCCATACTCACTAGTATACATGGAAAAAGTGGTTTTGCCTATCGTAATCCAAGTGACATCACTTTGTTTGTCCAATTGCGATTGAATGTCCGTGGATGACCAATCCCAGAGAAAATTTGATGAATTGGAGCAACTAGATGAGAAAATGCTACACAATCTACACCATTTGGAAATCTACCAAAATTTATTTGGATGTGCCTTCAACAAAAAGGTTCACCATAGATCCTTCGTCGAAGGTGAAATGGTATCAGTCCTCATAACCTCAATGATACATGGGAAGAATCCCCTAAATCTTGAACCAGAGTGGGAAGGACCATATGTCATACATTGGGCCCATTCCAATGGATAATACACCATGATATCAGTAGAAGGATAGCTCATCATGGCTCCTACAAATGCGAAGTTCTTGAAGAAATACTTCACCTAACAGAAATTCCATGTCAAAGGTCCGAACTCTAAGACCTTAAATAATGAGTAACAAAAATTCCATGTCAATGGTTTGAACTCTAAGGCTATAAAATTTGAGTAACAAAAATTCCATGTCAATGGTCCAAGCTCTATGACCCTAAATTATGAGTTATAATACCTCCAATTCCACGGTCCAAACTCTAATACCTTAAACTATGATTCATTGTTCTAGCCACATGATGTTAAAATGTACGGTATTAGTCCATGTAAGATGAAATTAAACCAAAATTCCATGGTCCAAATTTATATACCTTAAACTATGAGTTATCATCATTTCCACATGAAATTAAAATGTAAGGAAATCATCCTTGAAAAATGACAATAAACTGTGACTCATGTCCTCGTTGTAGGACATTAAACTATGTGACACAAAACGTCCTAATCGCATGAAAAAAAAACTGCATAATCTCTTACAGAACTACGTATGGCTTGATTCCTACCCTCTCAAGATATATAGTGATGCCTCGATCTTCGATCCTGGCCTAACCCCTACCATAAAAAATGCCTCCATCACACCCCCTATATACCCATATTCATAAGGGAAACCCTTATCACTCCTTGTTTTTCACATCGAGTATAACCCCCGTGAGATTAGGATTAGTGGTAGAGATTCTCTAACAAAATAAAACTATAGAGTAACATGATAGACCTAGAAGATGTGATGGATATAATGAAAATGACCCTACCCATGGACCGAGGAAAACCGGTATTGGGTACATATTGAACTATGTACGGCTTGATTATTGCATTCACAGGATACGTACAGATGCCTTGATCCTCAATCTTGGTCCTGCCCCACCAGGATAGAAAAAGAAAATTCACCCATCATATCCTCTACCTCCCAACAACTGCGAAGGAAAACCTATGTCCATTCATTTTTTTCTCAATAAGAATGACTCATGTGAACTTAGGATCAGTTGTAAGGATTATCCTATGAAAATAAGTTATGGAGAAGTATGGTGGACTTGGAACCCCTAGAAAATGAAACGAAAATATCCCTACATATGGACCGAGCTATATCGGTACAGGGAACATTCATAACTACGTACGGCTTGATTTCTACTCTCACATGATACATGGTGATGCCCGAATTTGGCATCCCGTCCTATCCATCATAAAAAAATTCCATCAAATGTCCCAACACATCGAGTGAACATTTACAGGGAACGTTCAAAACAATGTACGACTTGATTCCTGCCCTCATAGGATACATAGTGATGCCCGGATTTGGCATCCCAGCCCAGCCATCATAAAAAAATGACCTCAAATTCCCCTACACATCATGTGAACATTTGCAGGGAGCATTGAGAACTACGTATAGCTTGATTCCTTCCCTCAAAGGATACATAGTGACATCTGGATTTGGTATCCCGGCCCATACACTAGAAAAAAACCCTTTTTTCCTTTATAAGTAGCTCAGACTTGTACGGGGAATCTGTGAAAGGTCTTATCACATGATAATAAACTAAGAAATTATTCAAGATTTATCTGTGGGCCATTCCTTGTTTTTATGAGATTCCACACATGCATCTCAATCATGGGAGATCAAAATTTCCTACTTCCCTTATACATACGAGTCAGAACTACGTGGAATCTCTAAGTAGTTCACAGTTAATCATGGTATGGGTATTCTCAAGTTTTCAGGCACATCATTCCCATTTTTCACACTGCATACCTTAGGAAAACTTAGACCCCCATAATAATTCAAGGCCATCTGAGATGGAAGGCTAGTGTCCTGTGAACACCTTCACTTGACTATGCACATCATGCCCCGGTGGCTCTATATATGTTTCCACAAAAACAACCATCGATCAAAGGAAAATTATTCCCCAGGAGATTCCTCACCTTTCTCAGTATGCCCAACAACTTCCAAGCCCCATGTCATCCCTCCCGATTCAAGTTGGCCCTGGGACCATGGTTTACACCTTCTATCATCACTCAAGTCTGAGGAACGCCAGAACATCTTGATTGCGATCAACCTAAAACTATTAAATATCTTTATGAAAGTATAATCATCCTCACTGTATGAATCTAAACTGCATATCATCACATCCTCACCACACAACATTAAACTGCAAGGCCAAAATCATCCTTGTTGTATGATGTTAAACTACATAACAATGTTTTATGCCCAAAAGTGCCCTCTAATGATGATTTTTCTATTCATAAGCAATGGAACTGAATCCTCATAATCCCCTATTTCTCAAATCGATCATAGATCACATGAGATTAAAGATTTCAGTGAGAGATCAACCGTGGCATTATGGAAAAATAGTCCTGGAACATGATTCTACCAGCACGACCCTAATAGAAAAGTCATGATTCTTTCCCCTGAGAGGAACCCCAGGTCATGGCCATGTGATTTTAAATAACCACATCTCCCAAATATGGAATGAATTCCTCACCCTTATTATGAGTTAGATCAACGTAAGGGACACCTAGTTCCATGAGTAAATTGCTACCCAAATGTCCCCAATATTTCAAGATACACTCCTTCAATATTTCAAACTCCATGTTTTGGGTGATCTTGAATCTGCATAACCTTCCAAGGCCATCTGGGTAGGAAGGCCAGTGTCCTGCATACACCCTTTCTTGACTATGCACATCATGCCTTGGTGGCTCTGCATATGTTTCCCACAAAAATGTCCATCAATCAAAGGAAAATTATTCCCAAAGAGATTCTTGTCCTATCTCAGCACACCCAATGGATTCCAAGCCTCTTACAATCCATATTTATTCAAGGGACCTCAAATTTATGGTTTAAAATTTCCTCCTTACACATATCCTGGATATATTAGAGCATAAAAGCCTGATTCACCTCTAGTCCCTTTTGAGGTTTCTAAAGATGTCCCATCCATATGCGCGAAGTTGATCTGCTTAGAAAGGAAGAGTTCCCCCACTCATTTCCAGGTTTCCCTGAAGAAGCTCAGTTAAAATTCCCCTTTTTGATGCTCTGGTGCACCCCTCATCGAAGGTCACATACTGTATCTAGAAAGTCACAAATATCCATAATCCTAAATGGACATCAGAGATGGAAGGCCAGTGTCATGTAGACACCTTTTCTTGACTATGAAAATCATACCCCTGTGGCTCTGCATATATTTCCCACAAAAATGGCCATTAGTCAATGGAAAATTCATCCCTAAGAGAGTTCTTTACAACTTCTGTACGCTCAAAGAACATTCATGTCTTGTCACACCCCTATATTTGGAAAACTTCTGGATGACGAATTATGTAATTCCTTCATTCCAAGTTCCCCTGAAATAAAAAATACTCTTAACTGAACTGACCATTCACCAGATCTCCCTCACGCAAGTAAGAAATGTGCAAGAACCGTTGCCCACTCAAAGCTGATATGAATGTTCTTAATGTTTTCAGACAACACTACTTAGGCCAGTCACCCATTATAGATCCCAACATCAAAATGAATTCAAAATGTGGAAAATCTCTCCAGGCCATCGAAAATGGAAGCCCAATGTTCTGTGGACACCTTTTATTGACTATGCACATCATACCCCAGTGGCTCTGCATATGTCACCCACAAAAATGGCCACCAATAAAAAGAAAATATGTCCCTAGGAGAGTCCTTTCCTACCTCTATACTCCTAAATCATCTTCCAATCCTCATTCATATCCATAATCCACAAATCAAGGGTCATGAAAAATCCCTAATCCATTTCTGAAGTATATTAGAACATTATCGACTAATAGTCCCAATTTGGGGACCTTCCCATTAAGTATGGTCAAAGATGTTCGACCAAAAACATCATTAATATGTTTGATTGGAACGACTATGAACTACCTACAAAAAATAATCCATACTGGCCAGAGGAAAAATCTACAAAGAGCACCTCTGGGTAAAATTAAAGTTTTGGTTCATTAAAAATTGAAAACATTAAGCCATCAGAAAAGGCATAAATCTTGTTAGGACAAAAACATGCAAAGGGGGGCCTAAT